>CM023864.1:1222158-2444316 GCA_013389735.1 Phaseolus lunatus
TGATGAGCCAATTAGTGAATCAACTGAAGAAGCTAGAGTCTCTGTTTCCTCTTGCTTGTGAACTGGTGAGGAATTCATTAGGACCACACCATCCTCAACGTCGGTAGCAGCTTTTTTTGAAGGTGGCTGCTGTTCCGATTGGTCAGGGCCTGCCTTGCGTTTACCTTCGTAATCAATCATGCAAAGGAGTAAGCATACAAACAAAGGACGGAAAAGTACAAAGTTGATAATTGATACTCTGACTTTGACAAAACTACAGACCAGATTTCCTTATCTTTTCATAAACATACAAATTTATCATTATTTAATTATTTCATAAACGTAGAAATATTAGATTTAAGTGAAGAAAAAATTACTTACATTCAATAGACCAGCACTTCTAGGTGTATTTATGAAACGATGTGGACCTTTCCCAATTGAAATGTTGAATATTATAAAAAGCTATTGAGATTACTAGATTTTAGGCAATTAGGCAGGAAGAGGGCTAAAAGAGAATGAAAAACTAATTAATATAGACTAGGATGCATTGAAATAGTGGTTATGTTCTTCATAAAACAGAGCACTATATATTTATGATTATTAGTCACGCCGTGCCTATATGTCTACAATTTTTATTACACCATCTAATATTTTTTTTATTAAATAAATATATATATATATATATATATATATACATTATTTTTATTTTTATTTTATGTGATTTTGTTTATTAAATGAAAAATAAGACAATTAAATATATTATTTATTGTACATTGTATTTAAGTTCTGTTCTAATAAAAAAGATAATTATATAGAATCAAACATTCTAAACACTTCTTAATTGTACCTAGAACATGGGCAATAACTTTTCTTTTAATCTAGGTGTCTGTTACTCTCTTTTTTGTTTCCTTTCTTTTGCTCCACAATGTTTTAAATTCGTTTTTGTTTTCAATTTTTTACATAGGTGTCCTTCATTGTGAAGTTTGTATTGTGACTTTAAAATATTGTGAAGGTAAAATAGGAAAACAATTTGTGTACACCAAATAGAAGAAACCCCATTCTATAGTTACTATAGTTATTGACAGTCCCATCCCAGCTAGTATACAGAAACAGTTAGGAAAAGAAAAGGAAATATGGTAAACAAACAATCCAAATAGACAATGAGGAAAGAGGAAAAGTAAGTACTGAGGATAATAATGATAATATCTTTTCATATATTCAAACAAAAATTGATTATTTACTTGATGAAGCAATTCCTTTTAACATAACAGTTGCATTTCTAAATTTCAATTACAATCCTCCATACATGAATTTATTGAGATTTGAACTTAAATCAAATTTATTATGCCTATACTATGTGCCTGTATGATTTAGTAGAGACAATTATGAGCACAATTAACTATTGCTTCAAACCTGACGTAGTTAGATTTTTTTCTTTTGTGGGTATTATACATATTTGTTTCCCTTATACTAAAAACCCAAACGAAAAAGTGTCTTCCCTCCAATGAGCAGGCTTAAAAATATTATACTAGATATTTCATGAACTAGTGACCAGTATTTTCTAGGGAAACAAGGAAAATACTCACGAGATGAAGAAGTCAGAACTTTTGCATTAGTCTTCCAGACAGCATGAAGAGAAGGAGTTGGAAGAGTTGGGAACATCTTTAGTCGATCGTATATACACTGACCTGCAGCACGCTGAATGATAAATTACATACAATTATCAGAACAACCACATTATACTGAGACAACATTTTTCAGTTGTAAAAGCACCTATTTATTACTAGCAAGTGGCTGTATGTAACAGCATATCTTACCAGCAAGGCTCCATAAACACGCCAAGCTTCATGCCTTTTCATTTCATTTTTCTGCTTCTCAAGAAGCATCTCTGACTCAAGAAGTCGCATATATATCTCAAGGTTTGGCAGCAAAAGAAGGCGAACCTATTTCCAAAGCAATGAGAAACATAAAAAACATATCACAGCCTCATAAATAAGCACCAAACCTAACTTGAGTTAAACTAAGAAATACATTATATACTACAATTCTGGGTAAAGAATCCAACGAGAATGCTCTTCCCAGATCAATAAGAATTTTCAGAGTTTCGTAGTAAAAAATCTGCTCCTTTTCTTCTAATGACACCCCTTTTATAGAAGATTCCCACTTTGCATAGAGTTTGAAGTCCCATCAGTAAAAGGCGCGCAACTGAAAACAAACACCCCTGTTACCCATGTTTTAGGAGTCATTTTAGGGTTTCTGCGAGAATATCGGTATTGTGCCGCAAATATAGCCGGGATTAATGGGATCTCCCAGAGGCCGATCACTTCGAGTACCTAGCAATGGGATCGTCCAAGAACCGATCACTTAACTAATAATTGTAACCTAGGAAATCGATCACATGACCTCCAGGTGGTCCATAGATCGTCCAAGGGCCACCCTATTGTTCAACGGGCATATCGTCCAAAGGGTGGCCAAGGGGGTATGATTGCCTAACATTCATTCCTAGGACCTAGGACGCCACAACTACCATACAAGGTTCTTTTTAAATTAGTCATTTAAACCTTAAAGTTCTAAATCAGTCACTATTGAATTTGTAAGGAAATAGCATGTTCTTTCCACATTAAACACGGGAACCTAATGATAAGATGATGACAAGCATAAATAGTCATTGCATTGGGAAGTTATCATCCTAACCAACAAAAGCATTTTTCCAATTGTTGGCCTTTGACCAACTCCACAATCACCAAGAACATGGGAGAGACACATACCACGTTGGGTCCCAGTGCTCCTAACCCCTGAATCGCACCATAGTGTTGCGTCATTGCCTTCTTAGGATCCAAGAATGCATTCAGCAATGTTTTGGTCAAACGAGACTGGAGATTACTGTAGACATGTCCAAACCTGCATGAAACAATAAGTTAATATAAGAAAAAAGTAATGAAATCCATAAAAGGCCAGCAAATAAGCCACACAATAATTTCAAACAAAGATATGGTACCTAAAGTCATCAAGCACAACTAGACTTTACAGCTTACAATTCAATGACTCAACAGTTTGAACCAGATTCTACATCGTCAGAGGCCAATTACAATGTCAGGAAGTTGTTTGATAAATCAACAAAAGGCATAAGCTTTGATACACAATAAATTTGAAGTGTGTCCTTGAACTGGTTCCCCAAAAACTTAAGTGAATTTGAAAGGAAATACACAATAAATTTAGTATTCTTTGTCTTTGCCACTATGAAATAAAAAGACATGAACAAATTGCAACAACCAACCAATAAATGGGATACCATACTATACTAGCCGAGCATGGAGGTACACATACCAATAAATATAGAAAATTGCTTGTTTCCATATATGCAAAACAAACAACAGAACAGATTGGGTATATCTCACCTCTTGCATATTGAGGCAACCAGGTTAGCAGTGAAGTCTCTAAGTTCCCAGTGGTTGTCTGCCAACCTACTGCCCAACCTTTTAGCAACGAGGCAGGTCACAACAGATGGCATCAACTGGTGTAGCTGAAGCATGCACAAACAGAAAGAGAAGAGGTAAGAGAAGACCTCACATTAACCCGTTCAAGTGAACAAAGTAATAACTAAATGGCTTTTCTGAAAACATGGTGGTGTTTGATCCATGTAGCTAAATCCACCAATATGGAAACACTTTTCTAGTTATTTATGCTACTTTCATTTCACAAACACTCCATAATCATTCAAACAATATCTTCTACACATTATAAAATATACATGGAAACCACCTTATGAGATAATAAAAGCCATTAAGTACTAGCAAATAGCCTGGGCTCCCTACCTAAACCATTGCTATCTGGCCAGAAAAAGACCATACTAAAACAGAACCCAAGCCTGACCTTTGAGGCTGATGGAGCAGCCTACATAGCAGGCCACAAAAGAGTACAAAGGTAAGCTCATTTTTTATTTGCGGACCAACGGGTCAAAGGGTTTTTTAGGGCCATCTTTATGGACAAGCAACAAATGACAAATCAACTAAAATATCTCAGGATGCTTTCACAGTTTAATGTAGACAACGGAATTCCATATAGGAAGAGAAGAAACAACCAATATTTATGTAAATATTAATAATACTACATTGCTTAAACAAAGATCACACTTTGTCAGCAAGAATATAAACAAATATACTAAATCAACACTAGGTGAACTTACATAAGGTTCAATATGGATGTGAGGGTTTAGCAGAAGGCTACTAACAACTCGCATCAAGGCAAATAGAAGAGGAAAATTATTCAAACCACGGGAAACCTGACAAGAAATAAGAAGCACACAGTATAATGAGCTACAATAAGGTCAAATTTCTATTTTTATCCACTAACATCATAAAAGGACAATATTATTACCTCATCAGCTATAAAGCATGTGAAATAAGGAACTAGTGGATGAAGTCCTGAATCGGTAGACAAACTTACTAACGCTTCCTTAAAGAGAGCTGAATCAGACTCACTCAAAGTAAGCTCAGCAACTTTGTCAAAATACAGCTGCAAGAAACAATAAAACTAATGAAAATGAACCACGAGATGTGAAACAAGATAGCTCATGGTGGCTTAAGAATTTTAATACCTGAAGCTCTCTGGATAATACATGCTTAACAGGCAATTTGATGTCAACTGGAAGGTCATCATCTTTGTGCTCATGCTTTTTGATATCAGAAGGAGCTGAAATTACTGCAAATAAAATAATAAGTTAATAAACATTCTTAGAAGGGGTAGCAGAATATAAGTTGCAAGTAAATTGGAAGAATTTACAAATAATAGATCTTGAAGAATTAAGCTGCCAAACAGTTCCTGTTTATTTTGTTTGCATGATGTACATCTCCACAATTATAAGGAGCAATGTGTGTGTGTGTGTGTGTGTGTGTGTGTGTGTGTGTGTGTGTGTGTGTGTGTATGATTCTATGGGTGTGCACACACACATAACCAAATAATCAGAAAATCAGTATATTTAATTGGATTTGCATACTTCTTCTAGTCTTCCATTTCTAATTTATAGTGATTTAGTGTGCATGAAGATGCTGATGATTTATAAATAAGGATGTTTTCCACATATTTAAGACCCACAAAGATGACCATGCTACAGTGACAAAAAAATCACTTACATAACACCTCTAGCAATCTAAACACTAACTCAAGAAAAACTTCTTGATATCATGAACCAGAGGAAGTCAAAAGGACAAGCTAACATCAAACAAATCATACATACATCCAGCTAAATTTTAGTTAACGTACAAATCATAATACTGGTAGAAGTCAAGGTGAGAGACCTACCTTCTATAGGAGCATTTTCTGGAATAGCAGGTTGCACACCTTCAATGGCAAGCCAGTGGCATGTAACTGCAGTATCAAGAGGTGCTTTTGGTAAAGAAGCTTCAATAACCTATGATTAACAGAAGCTATAATTTTAACGAGGACATGCACAGGTTTAAATCCAATTGAAGTGAGTCAATGAAAATGATTGAGTATACCCTTACATCTTTTAAATCGACATCCTTGTCATCAATATAAAACAAGTCTCTGTGTCCAACAGCTCTTTTGAACCGCAAAGGACCACCAGATGCAAATCCATATATTGGCTGTCACAAGGGGGAAAACTCACGATAATTAGATCGGAGAGAAGAACTACGCTTTTTTTTTTCTCACAGTGAAAAAAAGAAATTCACAAAAGTTTCCATAAGGTAGTTCTAATATGCATCTTCTATTTGGAAATAGCAAGAACCCGTAGAATTATAGTCCTCACTACTCACAATGCACAGCCAAATTCTCAGTTTGACGATAAATGAAGCTAGTCATATTATATCTTTCCACAACTTTTGATTACACTGCTGAACAGTTTGAACAATGAAGATCAAATTGCTATAAACTTATCTTTGCACAGATCAAAATACCCATAATAAAGCATACTTTGTAATTAATACACACACATATATATTTGGAATCATTAACCAATAATCATCTAATCTAATCAATATAAATGAAGAACCACTGAAAACAAAACAAAAAACGGAAAACTGATATACTGCTTGTACTTATGGGGCTCTGCAATTAAAGATCACAAAGACATTCGATTCACTTGATCGAAACAAACTTGTTTTAATTCAATGACTCGTGGATGGTTATAAAATGAATAGTGAAAAAGAAAACATTCCTCAAAACTAAAGGAACCACTCAAACACTTTTCTACTGGCAGTCCAAAATTCAATCATTTAAGAAGCATACTTACTTCAACATTCTTCAAGTTCAGTGCAACATCAACATCATCCGCTGTGAGAATGGTTCTCTTAGAATGCCGCATGCACTTAATTGCCTCCTGAGGTTTGCACAAACAGTGATAAGAGTTAGGAGTTAGGTCAACACAACACTCGTTTAATCACTTAGAATTAACGAAACTACAGATGCAAGCACACTCAAAAGAGTTGATAACTGCAAAAAGGAAAAGAGCAGAGAAGACCTGCATAATCTGGCGCATGCGGTATTCGACATCGGGAGCGACGGCGAGAGCGACATCGGGAGACAAGGTGTTTATCCCAATGCTCTGCGCGATGACTTCGATCGTCTCTTTGGGAACAATGCTCATCTTCAACCGCACGCTACTCTTGTCGCTTCCTCAAACTGAAAGAGTGTTAGGAATTTGGATGCAAAACGAAAACCCTAACGCACATGGTTTTTCATCATCGCATCAATTCACCAACTCCTTCGTTGCTTTCTCTGACTTCAGGTTCGATTTCGGTTACTCCTGGGCGGTGTTGGAGTCTAATTCGCGACACTGGCGCGTGTGGTGCGGTGGGAGGCTCTCTCTCGTGTCAATTATAAGGTGTTTGCAGAAGACAAACGTCTACCATAGACCCTCTCTTATTATTATTTTTTCTAATCTACGTTTTATTATTAATTAAAAAATTAAAATTAATTTCTTCTAGTTCTATTTTTTGTTCTTGTAATATTCTATTTCTTATTTGCATGATAACCTCTTTCAACTATTCATAATTTTATATTTATAATAAATTTTATATTTATAATAAATTTTAATTATGTACCAATGAGACCAGAAGTCTTATTACCTGATTTTGATAGACTGACATGTTCAAAATACATTAAGATCAAAAATACATTAAGATCAAGAATAAGAAGAGATTAACAAGCTTAAACTCCGAAAACAATTAAGTAATACATTCTTAATCACGATTCAAACGTTAATCTGCCTTGATAATAGGTTCATAATAAGCATATAATTAGTCACAACTTTTGAAAAAAAAATATGTTGTTATTGTGCTAATTACACTGAACACCTAATATTGAATATTTACTTAAACGTCGAAACACCTTTTGCAAGTGTCCTCCCGACTGACCAAAAGCATACGAAGAAAGAAGGGTTTGATTGAAATAGAGGACCGAGAACAGAGAAAGGAAGAATTAGTCAAACTAGTCCAAGAAGAGCAAGAAGAAGTATAAATTGACCAATCAAAACAAAAGAGTAAATTGTTTAAGCTTAGAAATTCTCTCTCTTCCTTTTGTACTAAAGCAACTTCATATTATTGCTATTCTTTCAACATATTATTTTTAATTCATAAATTTATTTTTATTTGCATACGTATAGTTTTAACATACTCGACATGGGCCTGGATCGACTCGACTCAACATCGGCTCGAGCTGACTCAGCTCAACATTAGCCCGGACCAACTCGACTTAATATCGGCCAGGCTGACTCGGTTCGACATCGATCCAGTGGACTTGACTCGACATGGTGTCGAACTGACTCGGCTCGACATTAGCCTGGGCCCGCTCGGCTCAATATCGGACCCGAAAGACTTGGCTCGAGATGGGACTGGTCTGGCTTTACTCGACATCGGCTCGAGTTGACTTTGCTTGACATCATCCCGGGCTGAGTCGGCTCAATATGGGCACGGGCCGACTGGATTTTATATGAGCCGGGACCGACTCAACTTGATATGGGCCCAGATTGACTCGGCTCGACATGGGCCTAGGCCGACTCTGCTCGATATCAACCAAGACTGATTTGGGTCGTGATCGGCACGTGTCGATTCGACTCTATATGGGCCTGCACCGATTCGACTAGATGTGGGCTCGAGCCGACTCAGCCTGACAAAGGCCACAGTCGTCTCATCTCGACATCAGCCTGGGCCCGCTCGGTTTGACATCGGCCTGGGCCCTCTTAACTCGGCATGGACTCGGGCTCACTTGGCTCGATATCGGACTGAATAGACTAGTTCTCGACATGGGCCTAGACCGACTCAACTCCACATCGGCTCTAGCCGATGTTGACCCGCACTGATTCAACTCGAAATCGGCCACTACCCATTCAACTTGACATCAGCCCGAGACGACTTAGATTGACATGGGCCTGGGTTGACTCAACTCGCATCGACCCGGTTCGGCTCGGCTTGACATTGGCCCGAGTTGACTCGATCGATATAGGCACAAGTCGACTTCGCTCGATAAGGGCTCGGACCAACTCAAGTCAACATTAGCCCGAGTCGAATCAACTCTAGATGGGTCTGGATTGACTCGTCTCGACATGGGCCTGGACCGACTCTGCTGGATATGGGCTTGAGACGACTTGGCTCGACATGGGCCCAGTGCCGACTCAACCTGCTCTGGGTGCCAACTTGACTTGGGCTCTGGCCCACTCAAGTTGACTTGGGCCAAGGTTGACTCGGCTCGACTTTGGCCTGGAACGACTTGACTCGACTTTGGCCCAGACCGACTTGATTCAACTTTGGCCTAGACTAACTCGGCTCACATGGACTTGGGCCGACTTTGCTCAACCTAGGCCCGAATTGTCTTGACTCAACCTGGATTGGACCAAGTCAAAATCCAACTCAAAATGCAATTTGGATAATCCAAAAATGTATTCAGTCTATATCTAATCCATATCCAATTAAATGGATTGGATTTAAAATCCAAAAATATGAATTTGGATTCGAGATAAATCCATTTAAATGGATTAAAACTAAAATGGATTTGGATAATTATGGATTAGATTTTGTAGTTTGGATTTTTGCACACGCTTAATTCTTAGACACCAAATAAAAATTGGTATTCAATATGTTTTTTATTTTTCATGTCATTTAATATAAGTAAAGTATTATCACTTATTTTTTTCATTTTGTTATATAAGCTATTAAAATCTAGAAAAATAATAAAGGAAAAATTATTTTAAAAATTCTAAAATCTAAATATGATTAATGAGAGTTGTAAAGTAAAAGTAAAAAAAAAAAAAGATGCAAAATTATTTAGTGTATAGTATTTGCTCTTATACATTCATCACAAACACCATTTACATTTCCTACCCTCTCTTTCAACATTACATTGTTAATCTTATTACTTTCATTCTCCTTGGTAACATGAACCAAAGTCTCGGAATGAAGTTTCCTTAAACCAAAAGCTTTGTCTTCTAACCTTTTCCATTTTTTCCAATGGACACATTGAGTACAAAATAATAATATCTAGGAACGCACAATTCCCCAAAGGAGGCTCAGACAAAAACAAAGTCCCTTTAATGATAAAGACAACGCCCAAAGAGATATATATTAATATGCAATGATATGTTAAGTAGTTTCCCTCCATCTAGTCACAAACTTCAATTACAATTTCATAAGACAATGTCAAATTAGGATTCTACAAAGATTAATCAAAACATAGAAAGAAAAAGAGAAGTGAGAATGAAGTATACTTTTACAAGAAAGAGGAAAGGAAAGAGAAAAGAAAATGGGAAGTAGGGTATAGAAAATAAAGTGAAAAGTATGGTGGATATGTGAGTTTATGTGAAGATATTCATATTCAATAGGGATAAACAGAGATAAATTAAAAACTGTTTCTTAAATCAATTTGAAACTATTTATTGAAATTACAAAATGTTTAGGATAATTTAATATAATGAAGAATGAAAGGTTATTATAAGAGTAAAATGGAAAAAAAAATGGTTATATAAAGAAATCAAAACAAGTATAAATTTTGCTTCATATCTTGGGAAGGAAAAGTACAGAAGAGAGATAAACAAAGTACAAACTAATCCATGACAATAAGTAACAATTATTTTGCTACAAAAAGGAATTGAATCGAACTAAACCTAATTAAGTTGAGAAGGGGGAACAAGAAAGAATTACAAACTTATAATGCATGAAGATTATCATTAAATTTGTGCATCAATTAGCCTTCTTTGGCAAAGCAAAGGAAGTGAAAGTTGAAGCTACGGCAGTGAACAAAAATCCAATCAGAAGAAGACTTGCAGAAGCGTTTGCCTTGTCAGTGAATGAGTTGGAGGGTACACCTCTACCCAACTCTATGGTCAAACCAAATCCAGCAGCTGAACCCGAAATCATAAAGTATGATATGATCTGTTCATATACAAATTAACAACGCAAATCACAATATATTATTAGTCTGTACTAATTATTGCAAAAGCTTGATTAAGATATATAATCTGTTATGATATACCTTGTCACCAAAGAAATCAAACAAACGGCCACCATCACCACTTAATACACGGTTTCCTGATACCACAGTGAAGATTGAGAACGCCATTTGCAGCAGGTTATACGCAAATCCAATGATTATCGTCGATATCATGTATCTGCATTTACAAAACAGTATCGTTTTTTTCACTTTCATTAAGAGAAAAACAAGTCACTTTCTCTAGTTTTTACTTATATATATCAACTCTAGATATATAATATACCTGCATCTGTAAAAGAAAATAGTAGAGAAATTTGGTTCTTGCTACCCTTTTTTAAAATCAACCTTTACATAACTAGTTTCAGGTGAAATTGTTAGAGATCCCATACTAAAATAAGTGAGTTACAAATCTCATTTTATAATGAAATTTTGTTAATCTTATCAAATTATTCTCTATCCAACCCTATAAATATATAGTCCCCAAATGAGTTGGTAATATTGGCAGATGAATTATAAACAAATCAGTTTTATATTATTAAGTTAAACTTTCAGTTTTTAATAAAAATCTTTCTCACAGTTTCATGGTAATTATATAAACGTCAAAATGGTACGTATATATAGATGAGAATGTGTATATACATTAGAAAGTGTAGTATAATGCATGCTTACCGATAAGCATAGAAATCACTGAACTTGACTTGTGCAGCGGTGTCATCATCAGTTTGCTTGAGTGTGGCAATGAGAATGAGCGCAATGAGAAGGAACACAAAGGTTAAGACCCTCAAAAGGAGAAGCACAGTTCTTGTTGAAGCTGTGGAGGAATTGGAGGGTGTGGTGTTTCCCATCTCAGGCATTTTCCAAGTATCTCAAAACCTTGTTTCTGCGAATAATTTAGGTGCAGTTTTTGACCTTTTTATAACACCAAGAATGATGAACATGTACTCTAATTCTCATCGTTTACTGAAAGTGATTTGGGCAAGTGGATGCATAATGATTCCAAATGAAACGTAAATGGCTGACTTTGAAACTGTTGGCATACCTAATCAATTCGTTAACTATACACTCTCATCGCTTTGCTTATCATTTTCTGCGAAACTTCACATTCTTTCATATCATTGTTAACGGCTTCACATTGGTTGACTTTGACCATATTAGAGCGTGTTGATTTCAGAACTATATTTTATTCACTTCTTTCACACTAGGGTTCGTGAATCTTTTATAAAATTTGTACTGATAGAATTAAAATAATTTTAAAATATTTTTTTAATCAAAGTCATTGGTATTTTGCATAGAAACCTACAACTTCAAAATGTTTGCTTCTAGTTTCTAGTGTGTCGTTTTGAAGATTTTGACTTTTGGATATATACAAAATATTTTTAATTTGAGTATATACAAAAGTATCAAATCAACTTCATATATTTAGAATTTTAAGTTGTTTTTGACCTAAAATCATTTATTTGTTGTTATTTTGACATCTAAACATTTGTTAATATTTTTAGACTAAGGATAAAAAATATACCAAAGTGATGTAATTTTTTTTCATAAATTTATTGAAATGGATGAATTTAAAAAAAAAAATTATTTACATAATTAAGTTATTTGCAAAACAACTTTATAAATTATACTCAGAAATTTATTTAAAAGAAAGTGAAATTGTATTTACAAGTATACAATTTCAACTAAAAATGAAGTTATGATTTCACAACTTCATAATTTTTTACTAAAGTTATATTTCAAACTACAACTTCAACCCAATTGAAAATAAAAAAAATGAAGATCGTACATTAGATTACAACTTATTTACAAAATCACGTTTCTCGTCATGCATATAAGTAATACTTATTTTAGAAATTTACTCATTTCAATCAATTTAAAAAGAAAAGTTGCATAACAATTTTAAAGATTTATTTAAAATTTGTTAGTCTGTGAAATAATATAAAGGTGTGGTGTGGTCTCAAAGTTAAATTGATTTTAACTCATAACTTGTTATCTTATTTTAATAATAAATCTTTAATAGCTTAGTCAATTTTCACATTCATCTTATCAGCGTAACCATGTGCAGATGATTGAAAGTTCAATTAGAACCAACATATTATATTACTAGTTTAATTAACTATTAAAACAACCATATAAAAAATAATTAAATATAGTTTTCCCAATAATAATTTTAAACTTTTTAAATATTTATAATAAGAAAATTATTATAATAAATCCTTAATTACCAGTGTTTTTATAATAATAACAAATTTCTAGTATAAACTATATTACAATATTCATATTACTAATAAATTAACATTAAATATTTTAATATTATAATTTATTATCTATATTGAAAGTACTAATATAAAGTTTAAATTTAGACTGTAAATAAAACTCAATTTACGTTAAAGTAAAAAGGAAAAATATATTTAACTTATGAAAAAAAATCAATGTTCATGTTAATAAAATGTTAAAAACTTTTTTATCCATAAAAGCAAGCCATAATTCTTCAAAAACAATTAGGTATGGGTAAAGACAACTATAAACAAGCCATAATTCATCATGCGTCTGTACATTAATTACCTACAAAATTATCTAACTAAAAATTATCTGTGCATACTAATGAATATCCATGGATATTTCTAAAATAAAAAAATAATTAACTGAACTATTTTATGAACATTAACATGCAAGTGCAGCCTATATCACAATAAATTTATGAACTAAATAGGTGTGAAAACTGAAATCTCCATCCTCAGAAACTAAAGGTATATTTTGTTCGTGAACTGTGAAGATTATAGTCAGCATAATTTAATTTAATAAAGAGAATAGATGAGTAATAGAAGCAAAGCAAAGAGTGAAACCAGAAAAATTCACTATGTTCATAAAAAATCAAAACACAGTTGCTTCATATCTTCAGAAAGATAAAGACAGTAAAAAAAGATATATATAGACAAGGTACAAATTAATCAAGGACAATAAAGCCACAATTGAGTGAGCAACAAAAGAAATTGAACCATAAGCAGGGAAGGGAATAAGAAAGAATTACAAATTTACAAAATCCATGAAAATCACTGTTTTTTCCTGCAGAAAGCTAAAACTAATTATTAGGTTTCTTCGGCAAAGCAAAGGAAGTGAAAGTTGAAGCTATGGCAGTGAACAAAAATCCAATCAGAAGAAGACTTGCTGAAGCGTGTGCCTTGTCAATGAATGAGTTGGAGGGTGCACCTCTTCGCAACTCTACTGTCAAACCAAATCCAGCAGCTGAACCAGAAATCAGCAAGTACGAAATGATCTGTTCATGCAGATTAACAATGTAAACTTGTTTAAATATATTATCAGATTTTACAACAATATTGGAAAAGATTGATGAATGTGCAGATTATAACGGTTAAAAGAAGAAGGAAAAATAATCTTTTACGTATCCATATGAAAAGATTAAGAAATTTTTAAAGATTTTAAAGTGATATTTTTCTATATATAATTTGTTATTACATGAAATGTGTACCTTGTCACCAAAGAAATCAAAGAGATAACCACCATCACCACTTAACACACGATTTCCTGATACCACAGTGAAGATTGAGAACGCCATTTGCAGCAGATTATACACAAATCCAATGATTATAGTCGAGATCATATATCTGCATGTACAAAAAAAGAGTGATGAACTTTTTCAGTTTTACATTTCTCAGTAAATTTTATGATGAAGAGAAAGGTATATATACATATGGAATGAATGCTTATTAATTACCTATAGGTATAGAAATCACTGAACTTGATTTTGTCCCCAGTTTCATCATTAGTTTTGGCTACAGCAATGAGAATGAGTGCAATGAGAAGGAAGACAAAGGTTAAGACCCTCAAAAGGAGAAGGGCAGTTCTTGAAACTGTGGAACTTGAGGGTGAGGAATCCACCATATCTCATAGGCTTCTTCTCCTTGGTAACCAAAGAACTTGTTCCTGCGGATTAATAAACGTGGTGCATGAATCATTTGAACTTTTTATAATGTCAATAATGGTTCTCGATTAACGATAAGGATAAAAGTCAGCACCAAAGTAGAAGAATGAATGCATGATGATTACGAAAATGGAATAAAACGTAAGTGGCTGAGTTTGAAAATGGTGGCATCACAGCACAGCAATAGCTAGCCAAATCTATTGGTTGACTCAACTCTGCATTTGTTTCGAATGGAAAATCTCAGTCTGATATCATTTCTATTACTTCACGTTCGTTGACCCTATTTTTTCTCGCATCATCTCTTCCTTCTCTATCAATCTCTATGCATGTGCTTTGGAAATATATATTATTATAAGATAATCTTGTTTTCAACATTTGAATAAAAAATTTGGCAGAATAAAAAAATTGTTTCTTAATATAGATTTTAAAATTAGTCCATCTTATAAAATTTTATATCTCCAAAAGTCATTTTATTATCTATGTGGATCCTTAGTTTGGTTGATGTCAATAAAATTTTTTATTGGTATAAAATTTAAGATAATTTTATATAATGAGTAGAATTTAAATTTAATTTAATTTTATAAAATTATAAAAATCCATTTATAAGATGAAGGTTTACATCTATTTATATATTATATTTTTTAATCTATTTATATACTATAATTTTTTCTTTCTAGTTGATGAAATCTCCAATTAATCAATCCAGAAACATAACATTGTAATTTTTTTTGGGAGGCCTCTTTGTTTTGTGGCCATTGTGGTGTATTTTCTAGATTTGGTATAATTTGCGACTTTTAGGATTATGTTCCTTGCATCATGGCTGGTAGTATATTAATTTTGACAACTATTTTTTATTTATTTTTGAAACATTGAAATTCTAGAGTAAATTTTAAATAGATTTTATAAAAGTAACTTAAAATGTTTGGGTTTTAGCAAAGTCACGTGATGTGATCCAAAAAAAGTGCACAACTCAAAAATTGTCCAATAATAAATAACAACGGTCAAACAAAATTTTTGAACCTTTGTTTTTCGTGTTTTGTTTTCTAAAGCTAGGGAGACGTTTGGTACTCATAAGAAGCAGGTTCAACAACAACACCATATTTAAACCTAAATTTGTGTATAAATATACACTAGGTTTAATATACGTATATTAGCATTACATCGACAAATATATTGTATCTAATAAATACGATACTTTATGATAATATTAAAATTAATTAGTAGTAATTTTATTTTCTTATAAAGTGTTGTATTTGAATGAAACATGCAAAGATGTTGTAATTTTTAACCAGGGGATACACTGTAATACTTGCATTTATTATAAATGTATTTAATTATTTTTATAACGTAATTCAAACTACAATTTTAGCTTTTTATTTAATAAAATTTACACTAAAAAAGTTAAACAAGCTTATTATGTAAGTAACAGGTCCAGTATTTAAAAATCTGCGTACCTTCTCATACATGTCTTTCTCCTCCTGCATATAACTTTTATTTTTGTATGAACATTTATAACACGAATTTAATATATTTTCTTGGTATATACACTCTTTATTATCACTGGAAATTCATATAAAGTTCATTAAATTATGGGTTTCATCTCCTATTTTATTTTTAGTGAAATATATAATTTTCACCAAATAATTAAGAATTAACATATTAATGCATTAGAAAATCAAAATGTTATTAATACCTTTTGTTTTTAAATTACTTACCAATCTACTTTTTCATTTTTCACGATCAAATCTTGCACTTTAGAAGCATTGGAAAAAGCTTTTATTTATAAAATAATGCATAAACTTATCATAAATTATTTTTTATGCTTTTTAATAAAGATTTTCCACTACTTGCTACAAAATTCACACTAAAATTTCATATATACAAGACATATTTAATAAAAAAAACATTAAACATTATTTCACATACTTAATTATAATATTTATCTAAATGCTTTTTATTTCATGTGTATAACAACATTTACTTTAGTCATCACATGACAACATCAAAAGCATCTTTTGCTAAGAATAAGTTTGTTCAAAATAGGTGTTGTGTGCATATAAACAGAGCATCTCTTTTGACATTTTGTAAGACACATTTATTTGGTGTTCCCACAATGTAAGACAGGGACATATAAGAGTGTTCCATATGTACTATTCTTACTGTTCTAATTTTACAATTTAAATAAAATTCGGAAAAGAAAAAAAAAACTCTGAATTTAACTAAAATAAATCGAATAAATTGTGAGAATAAGTGTCTGTTATTGAATGTTACATAAATAATTCAATGTATTTGGAAGAAAAGAGAACAAATATCAGTCATTCTGGTGGGTCATAAAGAAATATGAGGAAATATGGCAGTGGTATCATATGCTAACACTGTCATTAATTTAAAACGATATGTTATCATGTAACATGTATTGTTAGTATCAAAAGACCCAATAAGGAATAAGTAACCTTTTCCTTTGTGACATTAGGATTTCAATCCTGATATAGACACTTCATATATCATGCAAAAGCTATGCTGACCTTAAACCACTTGAAAACAATAAAGATCACAAATCTTACATTTCCTCCAAAGCCAACAAGATCAGGTTGTCTGAGCCTCATTTATGTGACATTTGGCGTCCAGCAAAAATAGAGTCATGCTTCTCCAATCCCTGACAAAATAATATTTACACTTTACAATGTGTTTTATTAAATGGATCATTGGAGCAATATGCTGTTTTAAAATTTTAAGAACTTATAGCTTAGTCTTTCTTCATTTATTCTCATCCTATTGCTTTTACATTATAATTTACCATAGCAATCGAACTGTTTCATAAGTCCTATCAGATATGTTTTTTCACAAAGAAAAACGAATCTGTTTAAGACACTTCTGTCTAAATCAAGCATCATATAGGCAAAATCATTATCATACTAATATGCCAAAACTAACATCTTTAGTGGTGGTATCCTCTTTCCCTTTTCTAAACTTTGCAAGGTGTTGATGATACTCTTCAAGCTCTTTCTCCAACCTTTCAATAAACTGGCTAGTATGCTCAAGGGATTGCCCAAACCTATATTTCTCCAAGGCCTGGAAATTTCTCACAACAAAATAGAAATCATAATTACATAAACTTTATGAACTTTATGTTAAAAGAATACAACCCAGTGTTTTCTCGACACAATACTTCGCAGTTTTTAAGTTATCCAGTTCATCAAAGTACAGATACTTTCATTTCTCAGAAAACAGAGTGCCTACTAGAACAAGTTTATCTAAATAAAAAAAATGTTTAATCTCTCAATAGCAAGAAAAGACTATAGTTCCAACAATTACTAGGGTACATGAGGCATGTGACAGAGCAAGGCCCAGCATTACTATTATTAACTGCAATATGGCGAAGCATAAATACAAGCGTTATGAAATATTGCTGATTTATAGTTAAAAGCAGATGCAAATTATTTCTATCCACCTAGTTTAAGCTTATCAATAAAAGATGATTGCCATAACAACTTGAATTTATTTTATTTCAATGGGTTTTGATCCTTGTACTGTACTATTTCAGCCCTCTAATATTGCAACATATTTCAATGGGTTTTAGGGACTTTGTTAGAAATGTCCTATTCTCATGGATTTTATCTTTTATCTTTAGAAATATTTTGTTCTCATATAAATTAGGATCCTAGTATCAGTATAAATAGGAGTATTGGGTTAGTGTCTCGTATCACATCATTCATACTACAAAAATCATATTAATCTGATCACGCTATAATTTCAACAAAAATATTGCAATATATTTATCACCAAACGCATTTAGTCAATGAATAACAAATGCAATGTAAATTACCTTTGCTTTTGATATTGTATTGGGAGGAGACATTACTTCCGGTTGGGCATAGTTCTTTCCACGGTAAAAGATGATAGTATTATTTGGCTTGATGTCAATCACAATGCCTTTGCTCAGTCGAGCAAGCTCTTCAGCATATTCATGAACTTGCCCTGGTTTGCAAGGCTTGCAGATAACCTTTACTGTTTCATGATTTTTCCAGTGAAGATGCATATTAAGAACTACCCCACCAAATACTCCCCGTCTCCCGACTGGAACATAATGTTTCTTTTTCTCACCTGTGCGCTTCAGGTAATGCCTTTCCTCCTCAGTTAAAATTTCAGGATCAAATGTTTCTGGAGGGGGTTTTGGTAAATCATATTTTCTCAGCTTCTCAATCAACCAAGTTTCCTTTCGCTTGGCCTGTAGAATTATAAGTTAAAACAAAAGACCCCCATTACAAAATAAAGATTAAGGATGAAAGGAACAAAAGCCTCTTTCCAGCCTATCTGAGACGCTAAACCATGTCTGTATATGTGGTGAACTGGTGAAGATACCAAAGCAAGTTAAAATAGAAACATATCCATCAATCAAGCTAATATACATTGTGATTTTATACTAATATGCAGGGTAACTGAAAAATCATATTCAACTTAATCGTGTCTTAATGAAAAATATAACTTCACAAACCTTCCCAAATAAAAAAATACAATTTCAAGGAGGCATTTCATGTACAAATCCATAAGTAGCAACATTTTGGTTATTTCAACACCCATACAACGAAGGAAGGAAGCACATTAATTTAGTGAATAACAGAATAATGTTCATACCATTGTTACCTGCCAGAAAACTGGAGCATGTCCAAAAACATAGAGAATAAAAGCAAATTATAAACAACAGATACAATTTTGTTACAACGAACAAAGCTTTAAACTAAAACTTAAAGTTGCAATGAAATCCAACCTTTTCAAGCTTATATCTAATTCTAACTTCTGGATTTGGGGAATTCATCTTTTTCTTAGCCTTCAAACGATAGAACCTGAGCTCATTCACTTTAGCTTTTTTAGACATTTTAACTTTTTTGTTCTTCTGGATCTTTTCTGCAGAATTAATATCATCGGACTTGTCCAGAGAGAACCGCACAACATCATTGTAAGTTTTCAACTCAACTGATTCATTACTTATGCATCTGGCAGGGAGCCAGCTTCCCAGAATACCTTGCCTTCCAAAGATATTTGATCGCTGCATTAAAAGAAAACCTGACAGAGAAGACAAGGAGGGAACTCCTGAAAGATGCCTCGGTGTTCTGTAATTTCTGTGATGTATGCACTTGTGAGGTTTAAAGGACCTGTAATATGAAGCCGTGGTAGGGGATGACACAATGGTCGGAGCATGTTCAACTAGACAGCATAACCAGAATAAGCTATCTCTGCATAGTGAGGACATAATTTAATATTAAAAAATCAGGAGCACAAAAATAAGAGCAAGAACTATTCCAAATATTGTTCTAATCCAACAATATTGTGTATTCAAAAATCAGTATAAGCATGTTCAACCAAACACTATCATGTTCTCATTTTGATGCTATTGCATTCTAATCACATATGTTTGGGATAGGACATACTATAGGTGACGGGGTCAAAATAGAGGGTCAAGGAAAAAGAAAAAATACAAAAAAAAATATATATAAACTGATATAAAGACTCCCCATGGGTTTAACATCATACACAAAAAGTAGTCATGACCATCCGTGTTTCTTGTGTCTTATAGATAATATTGGGGGCTCAAATTTAGCTAATAGAAGTGTTAGCTTATTACGTGAAAAACATGTTTCTTACTTATCTCAACCTTGTATTGCAGTTTTCAAATGTGAATTTCTATGAATTACTTTTAGGCTCCCATCTACAAATGTGAATCAAATTTCTAACACACAATACGGTGAAACAGAAAATATATAGAAAGATAAAATGGTAGAGCAAGTGAATCACAAACTTTTAATTTCTAGAGAGTAAATTTGTTGCAAGATGCTACACTTAGGGATATGAGCAGTGTGAATTGTACGATGGGACCATAAAGTAGGGAACTTTCAATATATAATAATAAATTGAAATGTGGAAGAGTCGGGGGCCCAAAAAAACAATTTTACCAGCAGGAAACTCCATGTACTGTACTATATATATAGATCCATCCACAACATCATGAATTTCCATATATCAATAATAGTGAATCATATTTGTCTATTTCTTCAGTTTTGGTTTAAATAATGTTCTTCAGCAAGTCAAATTTTATTACAATTCGGGTCTAAAGAACACCCTTTTTCTTTTGTTTGGACATTTATCATATTTTCCAATAATTATATTTACAATGGACAAGACTACCACGTGATAGTATCTTAATCTTCGTTCCTAAATATAAATTTTTCTTTCATCCAATTTCAAGATATTACAAGTTCTACGATTCATTGTCAAGCATAACCAATCCATTGTGGTCTAAAACAAGCATAATATTCAGTGAGAACTTCTACTATGTCAGTAATTGAATATGGCATCACTTCTACTATGTCAGTAATTGAAACAAGCAAGTGTTCACAAACTACAGCGGAAGAAGTCGACACTACACTCCCTGTTATGACTATTTTCTAATTCATACATTAAGAGTTGGTAGATTTGAGAGCAATTAAAATGTTGTTAGGGATATTAAAAATAAGTTCACTGTGTATTTGAGAAAGAAACTACGAAACTCTTTGTCCTTAACAAAAGAAACCATAAAGAGAAGGAACCCAATTGTGATTAACTACAAGCCAGAGGATGAATCAGAGATATCAATCAAAAGCAGATCATAGGATGTTGACCTTTGAAGCTTGCTTGCAGCCACTGGTCCATGCCCAAGCTCAAAGATCAGTTTAGAGAAGAATGTCATCAAATCTTCACAAGTGAGAGCTCTTATAGAATGTACTTTCCTGTAAAAACAAGCATTCATATATACTAACTTATTCTAAGGAAGAAACAAAAGGCAAATCAATGTACAAACACCAAATAATAATCCAGCCATCACAATTTTCCTTTCCAGATTCTAATTTAGCATAGAGATGCTGGGTGGATCAATGTGACGCGGAGGATGAAGTTCATCGCACTGCGTGGATCCTCTTATCGTCGAGGAGGGGTGGCAGTTGTCGGCGTACAGGGAGAAGCAAATTTGGAGGGACCAAAGGTCGCGGAGGCAGGGGGCGGCGACGAGGGCGGCGTCGGCTGGTAAGAGGCGGGGAACGGCGGCAAGGAGGAGGGCGAAAGGGGAGAAGAGGCACTTGGGCTATGAGAGGTGTTTTTTAAGTATTTTTGTAAATATAATTATTATAGTACACTCATAATTAATTACAGGTGTCTATTTTTTCAATTTTTATTTTAATAATAATAAATAGAATTATTAATTTTTACTTTTTTTATTAAATAATATATTTTTTACTTTTTTTTCGCTTTTTTTTATTTTATTTTTCCTTTTCTCTATTTTCAGTATCTCCGCCAAACACAACAATAGGGTTTTTGAGAAGCTAAATATGGTGAATTTTATTAAAACAGAGAAAATTTGTAAGAATTTTAAGATTTATTATTTATTAATATTATTTATAAAAATTTTCATTAGTTGCATGTGTTTTGTGGGATTAAAACAACTTTGAAAATCTCCCTTAAAACAAAGTTTATGTTGTAATGATATTAAGAAAGGTATATTAGAAAAATCACTATTTTAACTGTGATAAGTTGTTGTTGAACTGCGTTTATATATATATATATATATATATATATATATATATATATATATATATATATATATATATATATATATATTATAGTCAATTTTGACTTATATTAAAATTTGCAATTTTTTAGCCTAATCATGGTTGTACATGTATGGACGAAGTTTACTCATTAACTTTTTAGTCACTTTGACTAGTTTTTGACAACTACTCAAATACTAATCATTAATTATATCATAACTCATAACATAGATATTATTAGTTAATTACTAATATTAATATTTATTTTTTATTAATACTCAAATTTTATGAAAAAATATAAGAGAAATATTAACTATTTTTTAACTAATTGAACAGTTTAAGAATTATTATAAATAAAATTTAGTAATGTTTTCAACATTGTAGTGGATGATTTCATCAAGTTGCTCCATGCTACACCGAATGTTTTATAAGAAATGACAAAAATGTCTTTATTTTTATTTTAATTTTAAATAAAAATGAAGTGCAGGACATAATATTCTCTCGATTTAAATTTTTAGAACATATTTTTGAATTTGGATTTTTAAAGCACTTTTTAGATTAGACTTTTTTTAAATATGTTTCTGGATTTTTGTTTTTCAGAATAAAAAATTCTATTCAAAATTTCTTTTCTATAATGTATTTTTTATTTTCGGATTTCCAATTCTAAAATAAAAAATAAATCTAAAAAATAATTTAGGTGGAGGTTCAAAATCATTAAATTGCAAGAAGCAATTGGCATGAATTCATAGCATGATGTTGAATAATGAAAGGGACAAAAGGCCTAAGAGAACCCCATAGAAAGGGACAAAAGGTCCTTCAATTCAGAAATGTGGAGCGAGAGTCCATCCAGAGAAAAAGTCTTTGGGTCTATTCCTCTCTAACCCATCACTAAACTTCCTAAATATTGGGCTACCCAAAATTTAACAAAAAACTCAAATTAATATAACTTTTAACAAACTATAATTAAAATCAAATAAAAATAATATAGGGGCAATAACAAAAATTAAGATTACAAGTTATTAACGAGAAATTTAAATATAATTTCTGATTTATCATCAACTAGCTTTTCATAAGACACTTCCCTTTCCTTTCTCAACTCACTTTCTGTCCAAACAATGACCCTTACACCTACTCACGTGCTCTCTTCTTATTTCCACATGCTACATCACACACACCAAGATCAATGCATTATGTGTTCTTTAGCCATTAAAACAATAGCAACAAGCTTAGAGTATTTAGAAACATAGCTACATAAAATTCACAAGATATTAACAAATTGCCTTATAAGACAGAAGTTTGCATTTACTTATACACTATCAAATATTTTTAGTTGATATGGAATTTTCGATACACTTTTTTCACGTGACCTGCAAATTTGTCTGTGATAATATATATATTATTATGAATGGTTGAATTAAACTTAAAATATATTTTTTAATAAACTATAATAATCATAAATGTAATGAAAAAGCAAAAGGAAGTTGACTATGCATGGAAGATTCTTATAAAGATATGGAGGCAAATCTCCATGGAATATAGTGTAAGTTGATAGTGTATAATATACATGTATCTATGGAATCAAGTCACAATCTTATCTTAAAAAAAAAAGATTTGATGCACAATGCGCATGTGTTCCATCTTCCATGTCCTTGTCCATGCATGGTTGTGGGGCTGTCCCTAGCATCATCATTCATCAAAGACCAATGATAATAAATATATAAAAATAAATACCCATTTTTATTTTCTTCTTTTTTTCATCAGTTTCTTTGAATTTTCTTTGTATCTATCTCTTCCTTTCAAAATGGGTATAGGTTTTGGTCTTATCCCTTATTGGAATTATCTGAATAAGCAAAGCAAAGCAAAGAGCCCCCCTTTCCTCCTTAGCCACCATCTGTATTCTGCCATTATTTTTCCCCACAAAAACTGCCTCTCTTCTCCACCATTCTTTGTCCCCGGCTTGTCTTCTTCTAATGTTTTCTTTAAAAAAAATTGCAAAATATAAAATTTTGAAATTGGTCAAATTTGGTGGGACCTTTGCTTGCTACATCTTGAATTCTAATAAAGTATTGCACCTTTGTTACATATGTATATTTGTATCACTAGTGTATCCCTAAACTTTTAAAATCACTAGTATCTCAAAAGCCACATTTGAAGAAAAAAAAGAAGTTAATTATTTTTAATTTTTAAAATGAAGGGGAAATTCATAAACAAAACATAAGTTTTGTTTTACGTGTTTTTGCATATATCATGGTTGAATCACACTAAAAATGTGCATATTTAAGTTGTGCTGAAAATATAATGTTTAAACTGTATATTTGGTTTGATAAACTCATAATATAATGATAAAATGCAAGTCACATTATTGTTGTTATAAATTAGGCAAAAAGAGTATGAACACATAAAGTGAAGCTCAAGATGTGATGAGAGGAAGGTGAAAGATATATTTGTATGGACTCTATTATTGTCGCTTTTAAATCAAGTTTCTATTATTTTAAGAATTTTCTTCATTGCCTAAAATAATAACTTCACTTTTAATAATTTAGTAAGAATATCTAACTAGAGGGATAATGTAAATCAGTTGTTAAACTTTAAAAATACATGAATTTAGTTTTTCTCTAAATTTTATGAATATTAAGTTTAAATATAAAAGGTGACTAAACCTGATCATTAATTTAAAGTATAGAAACCAAAAACAAACTTAACAAAAAAAGTTTAGAAACAAAAAAACATACTTTTCCCAACACATTATCATCATCGATTTATTAACTTTAATTTTAGTTTTCACCTAAAAAATATATTTTCATAATTTCAAATCTTAAACCATCTATTCATGGGTTTAACTATAGTGAATGTTTTCTTCCAAACTATCATGCTTTAATACTTTAATAGATTATGTATGGTATTTTATAAATAGTCTTAATATTGTATCCAATAAAACTTAAAATATTAAGAGTATATTTGTATATTTAGTAATTATGATATATAAAAAGTAAAAATTCAATAAAATTGATAAAGTCCAATTACAAACATTTTAAATAGATTATCTGATTAACGGGAGATAAGGAAAGTATTTTTTAGAGAAATTCTAACTTAATCTAATTGATTTTGACTTTATCATCTCATTGGAACACATTATAGTACAACCACTCACCGAAAGTAAGCTCAAGCCGATATGACTAAGACTGAGCCCAAGTCAACCCAATTAAGTGTGAGCTCAAGTTAACCTGACTGACAAGAAGAGTCTAAACTAACTTGTTTAAGAACCAGAAACATGAATCATCAACAAAGTACTAGAAAGTCGCAAGGAGAAAAGACAAAAAAGTTATTTTACTTCATATATTTAACCCTATAAAAAAAATACACAGAATATATATTGGTTTAGGGTTTGAAACTAAGATATTAAGATGGATGAAAACCCGTAACGTAAATATTCTTAACAATATAATATTATCTAACAACATAAAATTAAATATTCTTAAAATGTTGATAAGGAAGTTAATTTGCAAGTTTTATTTGTATGAAGTGAGCACAGCCCCTCCATCACTGTCTACTCAAAATCTGTCATTTCAATTTCAAGATAGTTTGGGAGACGACCATAACGTAAATTTAGTGGTTCAGTGGTAACACAAATCACTATTTACTTTCTAAGAAACATAGGAACTATGACCATGATAATAAGTACAAAACAATGGAGATATGGATTTATAATTATGTATTATTGTGATTATAATTAAAAAAATGGAAGTGAAAAGTAATAAGAATAAAATTATGTTTCGTTGTTTCAAAATTTGATTTGATTCAGTTTTAGGAAATTCTGTACAAAATACCAATAGTGAAAGAAAATTAAATTAAGTAAAATAATCAAAAGTTTTTTTACTTAAATATATTTTTGTCTTTTTAATTTAACTATTTTTTGGTCCTTTTAAAAAAAATTGTTACTACAACAAATCTCAAATATCGTTACTACAACATGTTGCTTTAGGGACACTAAGGATAAAACTATGGAAAATGAAACTGAGATTAAATATTTACCCACAAAATTATGCGAGTATTATTTATGCATACATACATAATTATTTTAACTAAAATATTTCATATATACCTATTAACTTAATTATTAAAATATATAGTTTTTGTTTTGTTAGTTTTAAATTTATCAAAAAAAATCTATACAATAAAATCCTATATACTTGACCACAGATTCATATATATATTGATATAATATTTGAGATGTGACTCACACAAATTATTCTTACTGGTATGAATCTTAGATTAAACTAGCTAAATTCATTCTCATTTTACTTTTAAGTTAAATATTTTAACTATATTAATTAATTGCACAGCAACCTGATTAGTTGTCATAGTACTATTGTAGATAATGACGTACCTGATTTTTGAAATTCGTACTATTTATATTACCTTAATGGGTCTTACCTGTTGGGTCGGATTAGGGATTTAGATCATGCTTAGACCTTCTGATTAGCACCTAATCGTGGATTGACTTCGCTGACCTGACTCGTTATGTTGGTGTCAATTGATCCATGACAACAAGCATGCGTTTTGGTCCGGTTATGAGGTTCGAGGCATGGTGTTGTGTGGCCGATTGGCCAAACAATGAGAAATTGTTGGTCTACCGTCCGCTGCATACTAGTACAAGAAAGTTCCAACCATTTTCAGTTTAAGGTTTTTATTGTTGTGATTGAAGAATGATCAATTTAATTATGTCTAAATATTGCACTCCTAGTACCTTCCAAGTTTAATGTGTGTGTTTTCACATTGTAGCCTTGAAAAATGTCCTTGTGGGTAGTGTTTTGAGTCTCAATCTCATACATGATTTTCATAATGATTCAAAATGAAAGTAAAAAAGAAAAGTGCATCCATTGTCTAACATTCTTCATATGAAAACATTTGGCAGGAAATATTATTAATTTTTTTATTAATAAAAAATATAATAAATTAAAGTATTTGAATGATATTCCAATCCTATTATAAATAAGAAAAAAAATCAAATCTATTATCACTCAAAAAGACTCTTGCATGCCACTTATTTCTGATGATTCGAGACACATAAAAAAACAGTTTCTATCAAAACTGTAACAGGCATATCAAAGATATATAGCAGCTAACACTATAAAAAACCGATGCTTCTCATCAAGAACGTTTGTGAATATATCAAGAACATTTGTGAATATATGAGATTATACATTTAAATCAAAAAACCTACACAGTTTGAACTACATATTTAAATTTTGCTTCAAGCCTATTCTTCTTAAGACTAATTACCGTTATGTTCTGAAAAAAACCATAACCCCTGACAAACAGGAGATAGTATTATGGACTTAAAAAGAATCTGAAAATATATTATTACTTATATTTGAAGAGTAACTTAAAAACTTTTATTTATTTTTTACCATAAAATTAAAAGAAAACGAAGACCATAAATTGTTATCAATTTTATTTGGTTTAATTTTATCAATTATTATATTATTTTAATTATACATGTTACGTGGGACAAAAATTAAAAACTGTTAAATAATTTATATATTGATATTTTAAAAATTATGTATTACATCAATTTTAATATATAAATGAAATGTTAAATACATTGAATTAATACAAATTAATATGTGCATGATATATAAACAAAATTAACTTCCAATATAATCATGAATTTTAAAAAATATAATTTAAATAAAAATTATTTAATGCTGTAGTTATTTCCCGATAATAAAGTGATAATTAATTTCATTAATTAGTCAAGTCATCTTTTTCTATGGATGAAAAAATCATCCTTATTTTTTTTATCTAATTTCACCACAAACTTCTGATAATCTTCCAAAGATGGGAAAGGATAGAGGAAGTGTTCATGACAAGAAACACCAATTTGAGAGGGTAAAGGTTCCATTTTATGAGATTCAGAGGAGTTTAAAATCCAAACGAGAACTAGAAACTATATATATTTGTTTTCTTCCTTTATGATGTAAATAACTTTCAATTTCCAAGGCTATTGAGTTAATTTTTTTTTAATAAGAAAAAATAAATAAATGTGAACCACTTCAGGATGATTAAATCTTTATATATTTTGGACTGAAAGCTCACAACAATTCAAACAACAACAACAGTCTCTCACAAACTATAGAAAAAAACATCAATCCAACCTACTACTAATCACTTATTTTTAATCGAAAACATAAAAAAAAAACAAACGAAAGAAACTTTGAAAGTAACTCAAGACTATATCTTTAGTTGAGTCAAAAAGAAGGTTTCAAAATGATAATCACTTCACCATTGAAAATATGTTTATTCCTAATGGCTTACTATCTAATAATCTACAAACAAAGTTTACTTGGTTATTGCAAGATTTAATTACGTTAATTCTACATTTTTTTATCAAATGTTTGAATTTATACGACTGACTCTTGGTAAGATAAAAAAGGGTAATGCATCTTACTGTTGGGACATATATATATATATATATATATATATATATATATATATACTAGATTCTAATTAATGTTATGAATGAAGTGCTAAATAAGTAGCAAAATATCCAAAAAGGTGTGTATTTTTTTATGATACACATGTATTAATGAACAATTTGACACAGAAAGGGAAAAGCTGTTGCTGAAAAAAAGCTTAAAATAAGATAAAGAATAACAAAATAATGAGCACTTTTTCCTGGAGGAGAGCTGGCGGAAGGGAAACAAAGGTACATTCGATTGTGACGCATCCACCGATGACCTCCCCACCATCACTCCATGACTCAACACCTTTTTGCTTTTCATTTCCAAATTATTATTCTCAAATGTTTTCCAAACTCCTCAAAAACCTCACAGTTCATCAAAATATTCTATGTTAATCTCAAGCTAGGGCTAGGGCTTCTGTTTCTTAACACTTATAACATGCATGGCCATTGGAGAGTTAAGTCTTTAATGTTAATGCCACAGTAAAAGCAGAAGAGAAAAGTGCTTATGGAATAAGAAACTCTCTTGATTAATAGGAACAAAAAGAAGGAGAGATAAAGAAGAAGCAAATTAAGAGGAAAAGGAAATTAAATATATATAGACACACCCCCACAACACAACCTCCTTTATCTTTTCCCGTCCCCTTTGATCTCTTTCTCTGAAACTCTCTCATCTTGATGTGATTCTCCACCCACACACCACCAAAGAAAGAACCCATCAAACTTTTACAAAAGAGAAACAAAGCTCTCTAATTAACAAGAAGCTATGGTCTTCCCGTCCCTTCCAATCTACCTAGATCCACCCAACTGGTCACAACAGGTAAGGATTAATTCTTTCATTCTCTTCAATTTCTTTTCCTTTTTTTAAGCTTCTTCATCAATAAAGCTAAGAATACAATTAATCACAAAACCAAAATATTCCTACTCATACACTTTATCAATCTTTTAGTTTATTTTTCATGAATATACTCTTTTGTATATGTGTACACTTACAGATATTCAATCATGTAGTTTTTTCTTTTCTCTTTTGGTGAAAAAAATTCACAGCAACCTAATCAGCCAGCAGGAATTGGCTCCCAGAATCCACACACTCCACCACCTTTGCAGCCGCCACCTTCATCGGTGACGGCTGTTATTGGAGGTGGTGGTGGCGGCTACCAAGGCTCAATTAGACCAGGATCAATGGCTGATAGGGCAAGGATGGCAAAGATACACCAACCTGATGCAGCACTCAAATGTCCACGATGTGAATCTGCCAACACCAAGTTTTGCTACTACAACAACTATAGCCTTTCTCAGCCTCGCCACTTTTGCAAGACTTGCCGGCGTTACTGGACCAGAGGCGGTGCACTCAGAAACGTGCCAGTTGGAGGTGGATGTAGAAGGAACAAAAGAAACAAAGGAAGTAGCGGTAGATCGAAGTCTCCTATGAAACCCTCAACAGGCTCTACCTCTGCAAGTGCTAACTCTTCTTCTAGTGGCTGCACCACTGATAATATGATGATGGCTCACTTGCCAACTCCAACACAAACTCAGTTTCCATTCTTGACCTCTTTACATCATTATAATAGTGACTACGTTTCTGGGGGCATTGGATCTCATTTTGGGGCGATCACAACACCTTTGGTGGCTAGAAATGACAGTGATGTTGAGTTTCAAATCGGTACTAGTTCAGCTTCATCACTAGGTAACAGTGGTGGAGCTATGTTGTCAAATGGCCTTGGGGAGCAATGGAGGTTGAACAATCTGCAACAAGTTCAGCAGCAGTTTCCATTTTTGAGCACTAATTTGGAGCCACAGATTGGGTTGTTTCAGTTTGGTGGTGGAGAAAACAATAATGCTGAACCACCAAGTTATGCAAAGGATGGAGGCCGGTTTAATATTCGTTCTAAACTAGACTCTATTTCTAGTCTAAGTGGGATAATGCCTCAGATTAACACGATAAAGCTGGAAGAAAGCCAAGGTTTGAGTTTGCCAAAAAATCTCTTGATGGGTAGTTCAGGAAATGATGTACTTTGGAATAATGGAAGTGGCAATGCATGGAGTGAACTTCCTTGTTTCACTCCTTCACATAACCACTTGTTGTGATCCGTGCAATTAAGCCACACTTCAATATTCTACTGCTTTTGCTTTCCTAGTTGCCACAGATTTTTATGATCATCATAGTAATACATGATCGAATGTATAAGAGTTAGAAAATCACTTGCTAACTTTGGAATGGAATTCTACCCTTTATGCACGAGTCCCCTCTTACGCGGATAAATGGGAAGGAAAGACAGGAAGTTCAGAGAAACACCTTTGTGTTACATCAAGACCAGAAAACGGTACGCAATCTTCAAGTAATTTCCTTTTTCCATCGTTGGATGTCGTTGATATTTTATGTTGTACTCCAAGTATGAACATGTTGAGCCAAAGTATTGATGTATTTGTTTATATGCATGTGTTGTGATGACATGAACGGTTAAGTTTACTAATTGTGTGAAGCTATTTGGACTATTTGCACCAGGTATCATGTAAGTTCAGGAAACTTTAAACATTATAATGTGTCTCACTTCTTATCCCTTTCTCAGTATCCATAATTACTGTAATATCATTTTCTTTCCTCAAAAGATAAACTATAATATTTATGCATGGATGATCGCTGTACCGTTATTTGAATTGCCAACAAAATTTTTGAAACAGATGCAAGAAATTCTTGCGTATCGATAGATATTTATAACCACAATTAGAAAGTCAAATGAAATACATTTACTGAGAGATGCAGAGAAAGAAAAAGAGTTTTGAAGACACATTTTCCAACACATGTAAGGTGGCCAAAGCACTTTTTCTCTCTCTCACACTATATTATACCAAGTGGGCATCCATTATAATGCAAAATTTAAAGCCTGAAGACTCCCATTTTTGGAGGGCTAGCAAGGTTCTGATGAATTGTGCATGAGATTCAGTTTCATGAAACATTATTTCTTCCACGATCGTGCATCGATTTTGTCATGTTTAAGCTCTAGTTTGATCTGACCCACTGCTGCTAGTACATATCCAACTTGCTTTCGAAGTCATCTAAATATTGGTCTCATATTTTGAGAAGCACTTTTTCATCGTGATTACTTGTTTTTAACCTTTCACAGAAAAAGCAGTTTGAATACATCCAAATTGGGACCATGGGAGTGAGAGAAGAGTCACGTTGATTTGGTAGAATTGTAGCGATACGAATATGTACTAATATGGTGTCGAAAATGATTATCATATTATAGGGAAATTGACCAAATAGATCTATCGTACTTCTTTGTTTTATATGTGTGAACTGAGAGCGTTAACGATGGAAAAAAGAGGATGTTTCGTTAAAGAAACGCCAAAACACCACTCAAAACCATGCAACTCTTTCATGCATTATAACTCTAGATCTCACTTCAATTCCAAAACAAAAGAACTAGTGAAGACAAAGAATAAAACAAAACCAGAAAATAATCAAATGGGAACCTTTAAAGGTACAAGAGAACCTATAAGAAACATACTTTATTAAATTTTTATTTTCAAAGTAATTTTTCTAACTATTTTTCTTGTCTATATCCTTAGCCATTATTCTTGAATTTTGCTGCTACAAAGTAATAGAATAAAGGCACAAGGAAATCAATCTGGTAAAGCAGATAACCTAATCATGGTTATGATGTCACTGATATGATAATTGAAGGAGGGTTTAGAGATGGAATCTGGGACTTTGGTGGTTTGCTTTTTTGCAACTTTCAAAGCTAGCTAATTGCTTGCTTACTACAAGGAATAAAGGTGTCATGACATAGTCAAAAAAGGGAATCTCTCTTTGTTGGAGGAAGCAGTGGAGGGTGGTTTTTGTTGGTCGGTTGGTCGTAGTATAGTGATCACAGAATTGTGTATGGCTATGTTAATGCAGCAGCACATAAATCCTCTGATGATAAAAGCAAAGAAACTTCGAAGAAAGAGGTTGAGGTCCACCAGAAGTAGTAGTAGCAGCATGAGAAGAGAAGAACTAAAGGTAGGTTGTGGAGTGGCTCAGAATCCCAAGTAAGCTTTTACTATAGCATAGATAGTTGCTGATGATGCCCACATGTCTAGGCGTGAATATGTTCTCTCTGTTACCCTAGCAGCTTTTGCTTTTCGTGACGTCCTTCTTCAACATGATCATTTTCTCTTTCTCTCTCTCAGTAATTCCAATCTATTCCTTCTTGGTTCCAAGGTAGGTTGTCCCACATAACCTCAATCATATATATATATATATATATATATATATATATATATATATATATATATATATATATATATATATGAGATTCTTCCTCACTTTTGAATAATTATATCAACATCTTCTACTGTGTAGAAACGTGAGCATGCAACCTTATTGATAACGTTTGTTCTGAGGAAGAAAGACTGGTGTGTGTGCTTCTTTTTCTTTCTTTTCCGCACCAAAAGAAAGAAATTCTGAGCATGAAACTGATTTCATTGCTGGCTAGCTATCAAAATCACTGCACCAAAACCAACTATTATAGTTACTTACCTTAAAGACTCTTACTATTTTAAGCTTATTCTCAGAGAATATTTGTATATATATAAACATTAATGTTTTGGAACTCAGTGAAAATGTCTGTTCTAGTCTTGTTTACTTTTTTCAGTAGTCAAAAGAGTCTTCAAAACCACTTTAATAAGAAATATATATTAATTTGGTTTAGAAAAAGGAAATATATTAATTTCTATGCAATTATAAGAACATCAATTAGGGTAAGATACTAAGAAAAAGGATCACCAGAAAACATAATAGGTTAAATGTATGATTTTTTGAATTTTTTTTATAAAAGTTTTGAAGGTAGGCATTATTATTAAAATTCAGATTCTGATTCAAGTGATAAGAATCATCTATCATTACATAAAAAAATATTATTAAAATATTAAAAAATTACATCAAAACTTATATATTAACAAAAATAATACATAGATAGTTATATATAACTATTAATAAATAATTCTAAGAAAATCCATGCTAATTAACCATACATAGATTCCGAAAATAAACAATGTATCAAGATTGATTTAATAACTTTGGTTGTAGAAATTTGCCTTTTTTTTTATGCATTAACTGTTTACATTTATTGGATATTAAAAAACAATAATATTTAAACGATGGAGTAGTCGTAAATATGTAAAAAAAATATATATTTGAAATAATCACCTTAATATAAATTCATTTTTCTATTCATAAAAGGTCTACTTGGTATAATATGTAATTTTTTACGAGAATATATCATTTTAAATTAAGATTATAAGCAGAGGTAATACTATTGACATATATATTTTTCTAACTGTAGTATATGATTTTTTAAATTTTCTTTTGTATTACACTGGTTTTATGTAGATAAAATTTTAAATATATTAATAAGAATATTAAAAATTATAAGAGAAACACACCTTATTAATTTATATACATGACTCCGGATCAAGCTAATAACCCAATGAGTTCGAAGTAATCCAAATAAAATAATAGATTACTTCAGATTATTGACTCGATTTGGATTAAAAAACATGTAAATACTATTTGTACAATTTATATATAAAATTTTGATTTTAAAAACCCAAACTACTCGATTAAATATTTTGTATAATATTTTCATTAATCCTTATGTTGTATATTAAGAAATAATTATGTCTTTGCAAATTTAGTTCTATTTTGAACTTTTTTCCATTCATGAATCATGGCAAATTTGATAATTATGAGTAATTTAACATTAATTTCCATTTTTTAAATTTAAATTTTTTTAGTAATAATTTTCATGGCTCAATCCGAACCAACCTAAACATGGTTGGATTAGTTCAGTTTAAATTAAAAATCCTAAAAACGAAATAATCTAATCGATCAATTCATATATAAACTTACCTCGTTAATATTTTTTTTGGCTCTCGTTAATATAATTAATCATATACATAACTTATCTTTCATATCTTTTCGCCTATGTGAAAAGGTGTTCAATGATATTTTACAAATATTTTTACTGATTTTGACTAAATTAATTAGATCAGCAGATTAAGAAAATTAATTAAATTAGTTTATAGCATTAAATGTGTCTCATATACATATATTTTAAATTAAAAGCAATATATTCCACCCAAAAAAATGAATTTAATTAAATGCATTTTTAGTAAAGAAATACTTAATGTAAGGAACATTTAATTGATTTTTATAAGAACGACTAAAAAGTTTAAAGTATAAACTGTACATAAAAAAACCCGAAAGGTCTTTTACTTCTATAAGAGGTGCAAACTCCAAAGGTAACTACAAAGAGAAAATGAGCTTGACAAGAAAAAGGCCTTGCCTCTTGACAAAAAGGCCTTGACTGTTTCTTCCTGCACCTCCATACTTTCTTCTCCCACCTCCATAGATTTTTGTATTTCCAAAAATGCCCCTCAGTATTATTCCGGATTGTGTAATTCGGAAGTCATTTTTTAAATTTGTAATTAGCTACCGGATTACATAATCCGGAAGCCTTTTTTCAGATACATAATTACTTTCTGGATTACATAATCCGAAAGTCTTTTTCAGCTTCCGGATTATGTAATCCGAAAGTCTTTTTTCAAATGCATTTTCGGATTATATAATCCGGAAGCCTTTTTTCAGATACATGATTACTTTCCGGATTATATAATCCAGAAGTCTTTTTCAGCTTCCGGATTATGTAATCCGGAAGTCTTTTTTCAAATGCATTTTCGGATTACATAATCTGGAAGCTATTCTATGGAGGTGGCACAAGAAGGATAAAAATGTATTTTCATGTTGTGTATGGAGGTGCCAGAAGAAGATATGGAGGTGCAGGAAGAAACAGTCAAAGGCCTTTTGGCTCGCGAGAGGTATAAATGTGGGCTGTTTCTTCTTGCACCCTAACAAATGTCTTCCTAACAAATGTCTTTCTGCACCCCATCATTTTCGAATAAGACTGTTTTACTTTTTTTAAAAATAACTTTTGAATGTTCCTTTCCAAAATATTTCTGGAACATATTTTTTAGAACACATTCTATTAATTCCAGATTTGATAAATTATTAAAAAATTTTCTTACGAACCCCTATTATAGAATTATAAAAAATTATGAAAGAATAATTTCGATATTTCAAAGAATGTAGGTAAAAAAAAATAAAATGTAAAGGTGAAAGAAGAAACTCTCCTAAATGTGATTTCTGGATTAATTTTTATGGAAATTTTTGGGAACAAGTTTTCTTAAATTCCTAGAACATGATTTCTATAACAAGATTTTTAGAACTGGATTTTCTTAACAAATTTTTTTAAACAAACTTTCTTGAATGTATAAAAAATGCTCTCTAGAATATATGAAATACATTTTAAAATAACAAAACTTTTGGAATATGAAATGTTTTAAGAAGGAAATTTCTCAAACAGTACTTCTAAAACAAACTTTCTAAAACATATGAAATGCATTCCATAATAAACTTTCTGAAACATTAAATCATAATAAACTTATATATACATATATATATTATTATTATTATTATTATTATTTAAAGTGAGTGATTAAGTGGAAGGAATGAAGCATTCAAAGGAATACTCCAAAAAAGCGGCTGAAGTTAAGGCGAGGGTCCCACGTAACGATGGAAGATTCTAAACACACTCTCTCAAACCTATAAATACCTCACTTCCCACAACCATCTTCTCTCAATTCATTTCCAACCCTCTTCATCTTCAATTCACATTAAATAATGGCCGCAAAAGGTGAAGGACCTGCAATTGGAATCGACCTCGGCACCACCTACTCATGCGTCGGCGTGTGGCAACACGACCGCGTTGAGATCATCGCCAATGACCAGGGCAACCGTACAACGCCCTCTTACGTCGCCTTCACCGACACTGAGAGGTTGATCGGTGATGCTGCTAAGAACCAAGTCGCCATGAATCCCATCAACACCGTCTTCGGTAATTCATTGTTTTCTATTCCATAATTTAAACAAATAAACCTTTTCTACTGTCTTCTCAGCTCTTATTTTATTTACTTGGTTAACATCAAATTATTGTAGATTAGTATTTCTCTTGCCTTGTATACAAGACCATGTTAAAAAAAATTAGATATATAATTTAGTGTCCATGTTTTAGACATTCTTGTAACTTTTAATAGTTTCTTATTCTTTTCTTGTTTAAGAATTACAAGGAATGCATAATTTTATATAGTGGTTTGGTTTTTTTTAGAAAATGTAATTTTTTCTTATCTCTAATTTATGCCAGAATTGTTTTTTTTTTTTTTTTTGTGTTTTTAGTGGGAAAAGTTTTTGTGTGATTTGTGAGTTTTGTTAGTGGTTTTGTTGACAAGTGGGATTGTGATTTGGCAGATGCGAAGAGGTTGATTGGTAGAAGAATTAACGACCCTTCTGTGCAGAGTGATATGAAGTTGTGGCCATTCAAGGTTATTGCTGGTGCTAGTGATAAACCCATGATTGGTGTCAGTTATAAGGGCGAGGAGAAGCAATTTGCAGCTGAGGAAATCTCCTCTATGGTCCTAACTAAGATGAGGGAGATTGCAGAGGCTTACCTTGGGGCAAATGTGAAGAATGCTGTTGTCACTGTGCCTGCTTACTTCAATGATTCTCAACGTCAAGCCACCAAAGATGCTGGAGTCATTGCTGGCCTCAATGTTATGAGAATAATAAATGAACCAACTGCTGCAGCTATTGCATACGGGCTTGACAAGAAAGCTACCAGTGTTGGTGAAAAGAATGTCTTGATCTTTGACCTGGGAGGTGGTACTTTTGACGTTTCTCTCCTCACTATTGAGGAGGGTATCTTTGAAGTTAAGGCCACAGCTGGAGACACTCATCTTGGAGGAGAGGATTTTGATAATAGGATGGTGAATCACTTTGTGCAGGAGTTCAAGAGGAAGAACAAGAAGGATATTAGTGGAAACCCAAGAGCGCTTAGAAGGTTAAGAACCGCTTGTGAGAGAGCAAAGAGGACTCTATCCTCCACTGCTCAGACCACCATTGAGATTGATTCTCTGTTTGAGGGCATTGACTTCTATTCGACTATCACTCGTGCCAGATTTGAGGAGCTCAACATGGACCTCTTTAGGAAATGCATGGAGCCTGTGGAGAAGTGTCTAAGGGATGCAAAGATGGATAAGAGCACTGTTCATGACGTTGTCCTTGTTGGTGGCTCTACCAGGATTCCTAAAGTTCAGCAGCTTTTGCAGGACTTCTTCAATGGAAAAGATCTGTGCAAGAGCATCAACCCGGATGAAGCAGTTGCTTATGGAGCTGCTGTCCAGGCAGCTATATTGAGTGGTGAGGGAAATGAAAAGGTTCAAGACTTGTTGCTTTTGGATGTCACCCCATTGTCTTTGGGTTTAGAAACTGCTGGAGGTGTCATGACTGTATTGATTCCAAGGAATACTACCATTCCTACTAAGAAGGAACAGGTGTTCTCTACATATTCCGACAACCAACCCGGTGTCTTAATTCAAGTTTATGAGGGTGAGAGAACTAGAACCAGAGATAACAACTTGTTAGGTAAGTTTGAACTGTCAGGCATTCCTCCTGCTCCCCGTGGTGTTCCTCAGATCACCGTTTGCTTCGATATTGATGCTAATGGTATCTTGAATGTTTCTGCCGAGGATAAAACAACTGGGCAGAAGAACAAGATTACCATTACCAATGACAAAGGAAGGTTGTCAAAGGAGGAAATTGAGAAGATGGTTCAAGAAGCTGAGAAATACAAGTCGGAAGATGAGGAGCACAAGAAGAAGGTCGAGGCAAAGAATGCTTTGGAGAACTATGCCTACAACATGAGAAACACAATAAAGGATGATAAGATCAGTTCAAAGTTATCCTCTGAGGACAAGACAAAGATCGATAATGCAATTGAGCAGGCCATTCAATGGCTTGATAGCAATCAGCTTGCAGAGGCTGATGAATTTGAGGATAAGATGAAGGAGCTAGAGGGTATTTGCAATCCAATTATAGCCAAAATGTATCAAGGAGGAGCGGGTGCAGGTGGTGATGTGGATGATGATGCTCCACCTGCTGGTGGCAGTGGTGCTGGCCCCAAGATTGAGGAGGTTGATTAAGTGAACTGTTTAGTTTTCCTAGGAAATAATGTTTGTTTGGGTTTAGATTGTTTTAGAATTTTCATTTCATTGATTGTATTGCTGTTTTAAATCTACCATTTGTTTGATAATTGAAAACTTGCTCGAATTGCAAATTAGTACTTTGGGTAATAAAATTTTATCCATCCAATTTTGCTATAGTTAGTGTTTTTGTTTTAGATTTACAACTAGATAGTATTCTCTCTAAGATTCACAACGGTCCATGTGAGCTCCAATGCTTATTAGAAGTGAAGATGGGAGAGAAAATTCTTTCATATGAATAAGATTCAAATATAGAGATACAATTAGAAGACAATGTCCTACAAATGAAGCTGTGGAACTTGCCAAAACAGGCGATGAGTTAAGGGAATTATATTCTCTGCATATATAGGTTTTTTAAAATGTATGTGTTCAGAAATGATATTACTACAATATCTCTTCCATTTTTTCTGTCTTATGATGGTAGCTTTGGATTAGATCCTGGTGCAGAATGGCTTGTTGGGTTGTGATAACCATTTATGACAATTTAGAGGTGATTCCTTGTTGTTAGAGAGGAGCTGTTGCAAAGTTGTTAGTCACATAAAGTATTCCAATCTTTTGTCTGAACTTCTTTTTCGTGCTATTGTCTATTACATTTCATGTTTAATATATGTTTTCATCAGTCTTGGTTGGCATGAGGTTGAAATCTAGGATTTAGTGTTCACACTGTCTAACAAGGACATATTTTCCTTCTAGAACACATTCTTCATGAGTGTTAAAATTGGTTCAAGAAATAGTAAGACTAAATATGAGATTTATTGAATTTGAACACCTTTGCTTTTTTTTTTATGTTTTATTTTGATGAGTAAGTTTAAATTTATTGAATTCCTTTGAAGAATAATCTTGCCAATATTGTTCAAGAAAATACCAATTAACTTTGAGAAAAATTAATCATGATCTATAACTAATAAAAATAACAATGACAACAACAAAAATCTATTAATGTCAATAAATAAAAGTATATTAGTTCACATCAACTAAAAATAGGTCTATCAAAAGATAGGCTACCAACATTGGGAAAATCTTGAATAATTTTTAAGAATAATTTCAGCTGAAGATAATTAGAAAAATTATGTTTAACATAAATAGACAAACTAACTCATGTTGACTAAGTTTTTTTTATTAATTCAATTACTTCAGTAATAAAATAACTGTAGTAACGAAAAAATAATCATAATTGACTTTAGTCTAATTTTTTTTATCAACATTAATAAAAAACCAATGTCAAACTTATACTTTCATCTTGATTGATTAGATGATTTTTTGGTCTTAACTGAGGTCCAAACTAAAATCAAATCATATTGAGAAAAGAAAAAGAAATATAAATTTGAGGATACAATAATTTCTTTATGTTTTAAGTAGAATTATGAATCTCTAATTTTAAGAAATAAAATTATTCTTATCAAATTTTAAAATTTTAATTTCTTTAAAAAAATTTACCTAAATAACATTTTTTCTTAAAATATTTTAAATTTTCAATAAAAAAAAGCCATCTTCTAAAAATTTCTCAGGATGACAAACCATCTTATCATTACTTTAAGTGCTTTTTAGTTTATTTCTGATCTAGCACTCATTATTTCGTAGGTGATATTATGAAGTGGTTCCTTCAATCAAGAATTTTCTTTCAAATCTTTTTTTTCCAAATCTGATGGAGGGAATTTTTGCTTTCAAATTTGATATCTATAGATTTGGAGACTTGTTGCCTCAAATCATCAGTTGCAAAAGAAATAGGGTGGTTCTTCTACATCCCCGACAAATTTCTCCCAAATTTTTCTCAGTATCCTATTAATTAGGTAAAATATCAAAATGTCTCATCTAATCCATCATTATTCTGAAAGTTCTTTCCAAAACATACTCTAAGAAAATTTATTTGACGGATGCATTCATCCTGTCTTGTGTGTATATTTGGAAATGCATTTATGCGGTCTTCTGTGTAGAAGACTGCACATACTATAAAATTTTGCTTTCTGAACTGTTGATTGCTTATACACCAAAAACATCATGTAATATTCTCCCCTTTTAAGCCTAAAATAATATAAAAAGTGTGTATTGGAGTGTGTTTGTATGTTTTTATATTATCATTATTATAAAAAGGGAGTAAAAAAGTGGAAGAGAAATTATAAGAAATAACATTATCCATTCATGAGTACTCACATTACATTGAAATGGCTCAAGAAATATCAGTTGATCACGTGGCCATGTAACACTAAAGACTCATCAAGATAATTTACTGAGATACAAGAGGCCTATGTATAACCAAGGGTCAATATGAATAATGTTGGAATTTCTTAAAGCAGGAGCTGCAACCTGCAGTTTTTAAAATCCATCAAGATGTACATAAATCAACTTAATAAGTTTTTAAAACAGTAGTAAAAATGCCAAAAACCTATGTGAGCCTAAAAGTGAATGCCTTGTACAGTAACAGTTGATCAAGAAAAATAGAGAGTAAAAGGTTAAGAGAACTAATGATACATGTCAAGATGTGCTGTCTCTTGCATAAGTGGCTGCCATATCTAGGAGCTGAACAAAAAATCATACAAGAAAGCAGATCTGACCAAGGATTCTCATTTCTATATTAGCCCACTAGAGGTCGAAACCTTATTGATGACCTCCTCTTCCATGTCGACTAGTTGACTAAAGAACATTTCAACGTCGTTTGCCTCGTCCTTGAACATGAACCTGAATTCTTTCCACTGGAGATCACCAATGCTGTCCTTCAAAGCTGGACTGGTAACTTTTGCCAGGACATCAAAACCCTTGCGATCAATGGACGTTATATATGCATCCTTAATACAACAACAATAACGGATGTTAGTCCTTAAAATTATATAACAAGAACAGAAAAGTAAAGGAATGCATATGGTCTGCCAAGATATGGCACTACATGTGTAATTGCCAACAACTTTGTCATCACATGAGTGACGTAAGTTGATAATTTGGTGTTCACAGTTTCAACTTAACGTTTAACAGAGAACATAATTGGAATTCTTTAGATGAGCACGGTACAAAACCAGCAAACCAAAAGAAACTAGAGAGGTTCTACCATAATAGTTAAAGATAAACATGCATCACAAAGTTCTTTTTTTACCTCGGTACAAGGATATACCATCTAAAAGTTTATAAATTTTGAATAAATAATTGGGCAACCTACTTATTTACTGATTCTAAAATGCTTTGTTGCAGTTCTCCATTATCGAAGAATAACGAATGTATCTTGTAACCACATTTGTATTTAAGAAGATAGCTTTTGAAAAACTGCAGAATGAGAAATTATACTTGAGATAAATAAAAATAGAGACAATATTATTTTAGATAGCTTAATTCTCCTCTCCTAGGTTCTGTCTCATTATTAACAGTTGTTGTTCTAAGATACAACGAGGAGAGGGAAGAGTAAAAAACAAAAAAAGTCATATCTAGCATCCTAGGTACAGACAACTTTTCAGTAAAGCCTATTAAAGACCTATTCTAACAAGTATAAATAATAATCAAGATCGTTATGTTACCTTTGCATTAGCCTCCTTGTAAACAAAACAAAAAAGCATGAGCGCTGTTCGTCTCGCCTCACTTTGATTAATTCCATCAATAATCTTTGCAGACAATTGTGCTAAATGAGAAACATACAAGAGATGTTAATCTTTTGTTACACAAATAAGAGATATACTACTTTTATACATTTCAAACTAGATATTTACCTAATGGATCGGCTTTGGATGTTTCCAAATCTTCAATATCCACATCAAAAGTGCCTCCAAGGCCATCAATAAATGTGCAGGATCTGAGCATGAAACTCTTACATTAGATGAAATAGAAGATTTGAAAGTTAGGTTTTAGGGGGGGGGGGGGGGGGACAAATTTTTATCTCTAATAAATATTTTATAATTTGATTACTTTTTAAATAAAATGATAGATTACATAAATTTACTGTGTTAATCTTTTGTTTATTTTTATAAACATGAACAATTCTCTTAATTTAAAAATAAAATATTTGCCCCTCTTCTCTTCCCCTATAATACCCAACTTCCAAAAGTAAGATTTCTAGTTTCTTTTGTAGTTTAGGGAAGTTCCTGATCATACTCTGCGGTACAGGATGAGAATAGTGTTCTCAAACTAATTAATTTAGGAAGAGACCTTCTAATTAAATGACTTCAGTAAAAGCCCTGCTAGCCTAGCAGATGCACACGGAACAAGACCGTGGTCAATCATGAATGCAATGCAACATATTAGACCCTTTACCAGTTTTCTTTAATTCTAATATCATTCACAGTCATCATTACTTGAGTAAATTATATAATATAACAAATGAATTTTATAATCCGTGACACACATGGAACACTACGCACTAGTAACCAAGTATTGCCAATTCACCAAAACATCATCAACTTAAAATTTGAAAATCCAAAAGTTTCACAGAAGGAAACTAAACCGAGACAACGCTAATTCCCCCTCCACCCTGAGTGTGGGTGGAGTGCGTGTAATTTTAGTTTTGTTCTATAACAATTTGATATTTCACATGATAAACTAGTACAAGGACAACCATCCAGGATAGGTGCAGAGTCAACCTAGCTGCTAAAACCAGACAGGAGGTTTGCATTCTTCCAGTGAAATAACAATTCAAGATAAGATTATTTCGGGAGTCAACTCAAGATTTTAAGATAAAAAGTTAAACACGCAAGTTATTACCTTGTTTTAAACCTATATACATTGTATCTTTCATTATCTCCCAATAGACCCTGAAGATTATCACTTCTTGATGTACTGCTAGCACTAGAACTTAGTACTCCAGAAACAGTATAAGTGAACTCTTTGATTGCGTTTTGCTCAGATACTATGACTTCCTGAAGTTTTTCTGCAAGAGACTTCGCCTACACAAAGATCAATAACTTATGTAATGGTCCAGAACAACTCTACAGCAATATACAGAATTCCGTTTTCCCTTGGTAATATATGAATAGACCACCTTTCATTTACCATTCCCGGTTGTAAGATACAAGCAGGACTAAATGCTTACATTAGAAACGGAGAAGGGGAGATAATGAAAAGTAACATTTTGCATCAGCATTTTCGTATTGGATTGGATCCATTGATTTATGTTTTCTAAAACCAAAGTACAAAATATGAAAAATAATATAGAACTCCATCTTTTCTGGTATCATCCATATACATAATTATATTTTATGTGCAGAAAATGTCTGAAGAATAACAACTTTCAGATAATTCAAAATATACAGATACAGAAAGAAAACAGTGTCCTGAAAATATAAACTTAACCTTCCCCTCTCCCAATTAGGACCTGTCAAAATGCTTGAAATTTCTTTTATCAGAGCTTTAGATATTACAAGAACAATCATGCTCTTGGAATGAAAGCATCCATTACTAGCCCTATCACACTTGTGTGTCCACATTTATATGCTAAAAATGTTAACAATTAAAACAACAGTTATTATAACAATTATTTGCGATATCAAAAATTTACCACAATATTAAGGGTAAAATCATAAGAAAATTTGTACACCAAAAAAACTAGATATAAAAGTGTATCATCTTTATTAATAATAGTTTTAGACAAGGTTGAAACTTTAATGTAACAAGCTAGTATTTTACTATGTGACCGAACCACAATGTTATATTGTCCAAGGGAAGCGTACACTTACACTGATCCTGCCAGGGATCAATTTTGCCCAATAAGGTTCCCCTATATCTGCTAAGATGTTCCTCGACAAAATGCTATAATGTCTGCAACTTTATCAGTTCAAATGAAACTTGGACAAAATCATCCTACCTTTATTTTTAAAAATAAGGTTTATAGATAGTGTGGAGACATAGATAGTTGTGATGATAAATCCACTAATTTTTTTACTTATTTTACTTTTCAATAAGTGATTAAACTTCTCAAGAGTGGCATACACAATAAAGCTTTAAGAGGGACTGGCATTTTCAGTTAAAAAGGAATGGCATTGTTTTTCTGAATTGTATTAGTGAATCTGAAAAGATAGGCAAGCATACACAAAGCTGGTGTGGCATTACCTTATCTTCTTGAAGAGGTATAACATCCCCAGATAAAGCAATCCGTGCTGGTAACTGCAGCACGGGAAATAAATAAACCAATTAGCTTATACCTTTATTTCTTCTAATTATATGAGAAACTGAAAGCAGACTCCATTAGGACAAAAACCCTTCATTATTGATTTTTACAGGGAATCGAGATAGGCTATAGCAAATTTCTCATATATAGGATAATATTCAAAAGAAAACATGTATATTCCAAGCACAACCTTTCTCAATGATTTCAACAAGACTCCCAGTGGACCTGGAAAGGGGCTGGTCACAGCAAATGAACCACGCTCATCAATGATTGTGTTCTGCATACAACAAAAATCAAACCAGTAATCTCTGCAACTACAGAATGTATTCAGATGATTTATTAACACATAACATTAATATGGCAGCCTCCTGCATTTCTTGTTCCAAAAAGTTCTACTACATTTCAGGACAGAAACTCAATAGAAACAAAAAAAAAAAAAAAAAGCATACCACATTATGCATATCGTTTTCTGGCACCCAAAGGTATGGATGTCCCCTCCTAACTATGTACTTGACCTTAGATGTATGGATATTCCCTTTGCTGTTGAAATCATACAAAAATAACAAATACCCAATTAGCAAAGCACTAATGCTGCAACAGAATCATCACACGACATGCCCTTAAACTTTGTCACATACAAGTGACAGAATGAAAGAAAACCTTATAGAGCATGTTAAGTTCTGCAGGCAGTTAAAGCTTGGCTTAAGATATGTGAGTTGTGAATATAAAAGAGAGAGAAAAAGCAAAGGAAAAATGGAAAATGGGTACCTTCCTTTGGCATCTGCTTTGATAGTATTAAGCGAGCCTTGCCAGTTTGATGCCAATACATTCTGCATGCATTACAAAGTAGCATATTTAAGTTGAAATGATGCAGAAAACGAATAATCTTTCTGACGCCATTGAGAGAAAGAAGGTATGAAATTTGAAGAGAAAGAGAGAGTGAGGAAGAACCCTGCATTTCTCAGCGAATGTGAAGAGCGTTGATTTGTTGCGTTTCATGGTTATGAAGTGTGCACACCACCTGCTCGATCAAATGAGTGTTTATTCTATTGGGTTAGGGTCAGCACCAATGCATTGGGGAGTTCAGACAATCCAGCCCAATATCAAACAATTTTTTTTATGTTTAAACAAAATTTGTATCAAACGAAATTCTTTATGCATGAAATAAATACCAATTTTGTGTGAGATAAATTTTCAGATAATAATTTGTCTACAAATTTTAGAAATGCGTTTATATAATTAAGTTAAATAATTAAAAATTTAGATAATTAAAATAGTAAATCTAATAATTTAATAGATTGATGGAAATTCTAGTACAAAATGGATTTCTACAATTGAACAATTCATTCTTTCATTTATTTGGGTATATGTTTTTTTCTTTTTCACTTCTCATACTCGTGTAGTTAACTGTTCTTTTTTTCACTTTCGTTTAAGTTCTCATCTTTTCATAGGTTTTTTTTTAAAAAAAATATTTGTAAAAGATATTCTGATACTTTAAAAAATTATTCATTATTCATTTATTATATAAGAAAATAGTTACTATTAATTCAATTGTCTTTTCTTTTAATCTAAATTACCTATTTTCTCTTTTTTAAACACCAGTTTTAACCTAAAAAAACCAAAGCTTATGTATTCATAAAGGGAAATCTATTTTTTTATTTCAACTACGTAAACTTTGTGATGGTAAAATTAATAACTCCAACCATCTAAGCACACTGTTTTGTCGACAAGTATAATAATAATCAAGATCTATATGTTACCTTTGCATTACTCGTTTAACAGGACAAAAACTCCTTTAATTAAATAAATAATTAAAACATTTGTATGATATTAATAACTATCCCGTATATTATACGAATATTTTTAGTTTATTAAAATGTAAATTTGAAAACTAAAACTAAAAAATAAATACACATTCTTAATTTAATTAAATAAAAACATGTAAGTGGCTTATATTTAATTATACCTTAATTATTGATTTGAATACAGGCCACTGGTAGTTTTTTGTTGTGAAGGTGGAAAGAAAAATCAAGAAGAGAAGTTATAATTAAGTTTTCTTTTTATCATAAAATAATTGTACTTTAGACTTAATACACCCTAAATCAATGGGCATGCTTGAAATGTTTTTAACTAAGTTAAAAGAAGAATTTTGAAATCATAAAAAACATTGTATTTATTACTCTTATAACCCTAAGCCAAATTTTGTATTTAAATTGTGTCTTGATTGAATCCATCAACCAATACAAAAAATTATATACATTATTTCCATTTATCCTAAGTCCCTTAATACTTAATGTTATAGTAAGATGAATTTTCTATAAACATGATGAAGAAAAAGGAATTTTTTTAATACTCGAGGATCTTAAAACAATTATTATGGTTTAATTACATTATAATCGGCATTATAATTATTTAAAGTTTGAATTAAATAAAATTTTATGTATGTATTAAATAAATAACAAAAAAATGAATCCTTTAATTTCCTAAATAGGATTTTAAAATTAAGAAAATTAATTGGTTTAAAAGTTAAACATTATACATATGGAAAAAAGATAATGTATAAAAATCTAGAATCTAGAACTGAAGATAACAAGGAGATTGAGAAGTATAACCCTAATTTTCACAAACGAAAATGATAGATTTTTATCATACTTTAGATCTTTTGAAGTCATGGATTCCTTGCTTAGATTCTTCATGTTTATAGGATTAAATTCTTTTCTTATGATATTCACTAGCATAAAGTAATAGTTTGAAAATTAATATTCACCAAAAACTGTTCACAAACAAAAGATATGATGATTCATCATCTCCTTTTCCATCAAAACGGTGAAAAGAAAAAGGATAAATTTGTTTGTTAAACGCAAATAACGCATTTGGTTTTTGTTTAGTTTTATTTTTACCCGAATTGCTCAAACCTTGATTAAATAATTGTTTTCTTAATTGTATATGTTTCTGATTTCACTATAGTGAAATTGAGAATCAGAAGTGATGAATTCCACTGAAGAAGAAGAAGAGTGTTGTGGCTTCGAGATGATGCAGAAAGATGTTCATGCCACTTTTCTTGAGTTGATGTACTATTTGCTCCCATCTCCGTACGAGACCCAAGAGATAAATCATCTTACTCTCGCTTACTTTGTCATCTCCGGACTTGACATTCTCAACTCTCTCCACTCGGTTCTGACAATCATCCTATTCCTATGTTTTTGCATTTTTCTATGTTGTTTTTGTTGTTACATTCCTTATTCATATGTAACCTCATATTTGTCTCGTCTTTGTGTGATTTAAGGTGGCAAAGGATGCTGTTGTCAGTTGGGTGTTGTCTTTCCAAGCTCACCCTGGTGCCAAGGCTGATCTCAACGATGGTATGTGGGCAAATGCACTTGTTGGCTCGATTTGATCTCCGAAGTTTGATTTTTAATTGACCCATTTGAAGGGTTTTGCTGCAGGACAGTTCTATGGCTTTCATGGGTCCAAAACTTCTCAGTTTCCTCCAGATAAGAATGGGGTAAGGAAAAAGTTTGAAATTTGAAAGTGCCATAAGTTTTTTTTTTTTGTTGAAGGATCCTGATTTTTTTTATGTTTTTATTTCCTTTCTTTTTTAAGGTTTTGATTCACAACAACAGTCACTTGGCCAGTACTTATTGTGGCATTGCTATATTGAAAATTGTTGGCTATGAATTATCCAACCATGATTCTGAAACAATCGTGTCTTCTATGAGGAACCTTCAACAGCCTGATGGAAGGTATGGTTTTGAAACTTGGATTAGATCCACGGCCTTTAAGCCTATGCAATGCTGAAATTGTAAATTCACAGCTTTTTTTCAATTTGGTTATATATGGTGCCACAGGTTAATGTCAAAATTTATGCCCCTAATGATATACTTTAGTGGAATTACTTCTAGTTCTTATTCCTTGTCTCTCTGATCTATGTTGACAGTTTCATTCCCATTCATACTGGAGGAGAAACGGATCTTAGGTTTGTGTATTGTGCTGGTAAGAGAAACAAAGTTATGAAATGCCGATGCTAGCTATTTGATTGAGTAATAATCCTGGAATTGATATATCTCTTTTTAACTGATTTGACTGTATCAGCTGCAGTCTGTTTCATGCTGAATAACTGGAGTGGCATGGATAAGGAGAAAGCGAAGGATTACATATTACGCTGCCAGGTATGTGAACAGTGAACCTAGTGTATCAACTGGTGGAGGAATAAGAGAATTATCTCAAGATTGTACTATGTTTGTTGAAATGTAAATTAATGAAACTGATACGTTTTGTTCTTTTCTATTTTTCTAGTCATATGATGGTGGCTTTGGATTAGTTCCTGGTGCAGAATCTCATGGTGAGTTGAAATAATCATTTATCTCAATATAGATGTGATTCAATGTTGTGAGTAAGGCATTGCAATGTTGTTAGTGGCATCAACTATTGGAATCTTTTCCCTAAAGTTTATTTATTGTCCATCACATGATAGATTCGTTTGGTCTATTTTTCACATTGGTATTGGTTGGTAGGAGGTTGAAATCTAGGGCTTAATACTGTTACTATCTGACTAGGAGATATTTTCCTTTTAGAAGACACTCTTCACAAGATTTAAAGTTTTTTCATGAAATCCTACACATTAAGTATGAAACTTCAAGAGTGTAAACTTTTTACCACTTGGCATGTTTTTCTTTCTTTCCTTCTGAACTAGCCTTAATATTTTTATTCATAGTTTCTGTTATCATTAAGATTATTGAAGCTGTGAATCACAAATCATATCCAATCTTAAGATTGAGGGACATAATGAAAATAGCTTGAAATATATCACGTACATGATATATATAGTAGTCAAATGTATTTTAGACCAGAAAATGCCCAAAAGCCTCTCAAAACAAAATTATGAGTAATAACTTAGTGTGTGAAGCCTCTAGTTTATAAGACTGAAAACAGAGCAATGGTACAACCAAATGCACTGGATAAAAATGAGTAAGTGGGAGAGTGAAACCCTTATTTCATAAGATTGAAAATAGGACATCTGAACGATCAATCCAACAGGGTTTGTTTAGTAGTGCTCTTTTAGTTCCTTTCATTTAACTATTTAAGCTCATTTGACTTATTCATTTGTTTTATAAGAAAGGGTGAAAGAAAAGTAAAATATAAAAAACAGTGAATATCTAAATCTTTTGTAATTCATAATCATGATAAGGGAAAAATCGCTCCAATTCATTCGTATGTTGCAAGACTTGTAATTTGTACATGATACATGAATCATATAAAATTGCATGATTCAAATCATGAATCATATGTTTCTAACAGCTGTGGTCAACATTTCTTTTTTACTATTGGAGTATTCACTTACTAGGAGTGACTTTGTCTGTCTGTCAATTTGTTAACCGACCATTTCGTTGCTGTCCTGTATCCTTGAGGTGACCATTTTAATACTTGTAGGCTTGCAGTGTTTCACATTGGCTAGTTATGTTACAGGAACAATGATAACAACCTGCTCATGCGCTATTCAATTTAAATTTTATGTTCCTTGATGATACTGGCCCATGCCTGTTGGTTTTTTATGTTCTGAGCATGTATCTTGAAAGGTGGTCTTCATCCATTTTTAATGTTTGTTAATTCTTAAATGATATTTATCAACATTACTTATTTTAGTGTCACAGGAGGTGCTACTTATTGTGCTATTGCATCTCTCCGATTAATGGGACTCATTGAAGATAACATTCTCCCAAGTTCTGCTTCGTCATCTTTAATAGATGTGCCATTACTGCTGGACTGGATCTTGCAGGTTTGTACATATGAACCTTTTCAATATACGGGGATTAGATCGTATTAGTTTGTAAACAAAAATATGGGACCAAAGGTCTTTTTCATGAGCTGTTTCTTCTTAAATTCCGTTCAAATAATGGCTTCATTATTTTCTTTATTGGTCACTTAAAGCTTGGTTAACTTTTAGTGTTTGAATTGATTGTCCATGGATCAAGATTTCATTAATTCTGTCTTCCTTTTCAGAGGCAGGGAACTGATGGTGGATTTCAGGGTAGACCAAATAAATCTAGTGATACATGTTATGCATTTTGGTAAGCTAATTATGCACCCTTTATCAATTTTTATGATATTGCATTGTTTGCAAGTTTTCAAAGCGTTGACATGCATCACATATGTTTGTTAGGATTGGAGCCGTTTTAAGGATTCTAGGGGGCAGCAACTTTGTTGACCATAAGGCTCTACGAGGATTTTTGCTATCTTGTCAATATAAGGTACAGCATCTACCACTCTGTTTCCCATGCAATGTGTTGTACGTTTTTAGGGGGAGGAAATTTTATGTGGTATATTATATTTGTAGCACAAAAATGATTGGAAATGAAAGGTAAAGTAAGTAGTGATAGTGATTTAAGTTAAACCGGATTTTTGTTAAATTATTACAAAGACATAAGTTACTGCCTTTTCATTTCTCGTTTTTTATTTTCCTATTGTGTCTTTCTTGTACTTCTATGTTAGGATTATACTATTGTCAAAAGCATCATAGTATTTGATGCGCTGTGTTTTGATTCTAGTTGAATTTTATTTTATTTTGTATCAATTCACAATTTCTTTGTTTTGGGTTAGAAGAAGGTTAGCCATATTTTCTATCAAAGAAGTAAAAGAGTATCCATGGTATCCGTGATGTTGAAAGAACAAGAATATTCAGTTGGTCAATTTAGTTTTAGAAGGGAAAGGAGAGGGCTAGTGTGTTAGCAAAGAACAGGGGAAGATGAGTGCAATCTCTAGTTATACTGACTATCTTTTTTTCTTTTTTATTCCTAATTTGTGACACTACTGTACTTATTTGTACTTTGAGTTTTCTTTGGGGTGATTTAATCCCCCTCTCCTAGCATAAAAGAATTGATAAAAAAAATCTCCTTCATTTATTTTATTTACACTCTCAACCTTATGATTGAACAATCATTTTACCTCTTCAATTACCTCTCCCCTCTACTAAATGTTAACCATGGCAGTGCTAGCATGTTTTGTTTGGATTAAAGATACAAAGAATCAGGAAGTTAGTATTTTAAATCCTTCAAGTTATAATCGTGTCCTACTCACGGATTTGGTACTCTGATGGAACTAGCCCACAAAAATAATAAGAATCTAAAGCTTGTAACCTTGCCAAGTTTGTAACTATGATACCTGTCAGACAGAGTTATTTTGGTTGGATAGGAATTTTTCTTGACAGAAAACCATTGTATTAGTACTTTAGTCCACCCATGGAAAAGAAAAGCCAAGTTTACTTAACAACTGTGAAATGAGGGTTTTAACTTTTATATTCATCTGAAGATCACTAGTATTTTTGTTTTCTTTTCTATTTTCAGGCCTTATATGAACGGGTAAACTATTTATGTGATATCAGTAATTGAACTAGTTTAGAAACTCATGTTGGTGCTTATATATTTTTTGTTTTTCACCAGTATGGTGGTTTCAGCAAATTCCCTGGAGAGTATCCAGACCTGTACCACTCCTTCTATGGATTTACTGCTTTCAGCCTGTTGGAAGAATCTGGCTTGAAATCACTTTGTTCTCAACTGGGAATTACTGAAAATGCTGCAATGGGACTCTAACTTAGAATTATAAATGGATGCACTTTTCAACCTAACATTTCTTGAGAATCATATCAAGCTCTCAGCACAAATGCACTCTTATTGGACCTTTGTTTTATTCCTTTTCAAATTTATGTGGACTGTAAATTTTCCCTTTCGTTTGTTGTATCTGTGTGCATTAATTCTCGTTATTTGTGTTCTTCTAATTGCTTCCATTTGTTTTATTCACTTTTGGACGAAGTTTATTATTGAATATGTTAATCTGCAGTTCAGCGTGGTGATTGATAAGTGCAAAAGTATGTAAATAAAAATATGTAGTTTTATATCAGTGACTCAAATAATAAGCTTTTGATTGTGACTGTTTAGATAAGTTCAGTTATAATTATTTATGGATAATTTTTCTCACTTGAGTAGTTATGCTATGATTGCAAATTATATTGTTTCAGACTTGTTCATAAAAATAAGGAATATGAAGACAAAGGTTAATATAACTACAGTCAACTTTTATACTATAATTATGAATCTGTCTCTTATGAATTGAACCATTTATTTCAGATAATAAATTGAACCATTTATTTGTTTCAGATACCAAAAACATTTAAAAACTGTATCAAAATTCTGTTGAATTCATAACTGGGATGTAATTTAATTTATATTTTTCATATTAACGCAGATGTAAGAAGAAAATGAATGTCATTTTTGTCACTAATCTTCAATGGTATACACAGTGCAAGTAATTTTGAAGTTTGGCTATATTTGCTTACAAGTACATAGTTTTCAACTAAAAGTTGTCACAACAATATAAAAACATCAATTAAAGCTGCACTTGAGTATAGAATAAAACATCTTTGTTGCTGGAGAATCTTGAGAGAAAAAAGTAGTATATTCTAGTAAGTTGGCCAAGCATGAAAGTACTGTTCTACTTTTTGCTGTTCAACGTTTCCAAGTTCCAACTATTTTCCACTTCAGTAATAACTAAAATAACTATTTTTTTAAGATGATACAAGTGAGGGGCTAAAAGGGTGCAGTTTGAATTGTATGTTAGGGAAAATAAGTCATTAAAAACACTTTTTTTCATGCATTTTTTACCAAGGGAGAAATTGATGTGAGACCAATGAAAAATGCAGTGAACAGAGTTTCATTCAATAACTCCCTTATAACCAGACAAATCAATATTGATCCTCCACTTGTCGTTTATATGTGTTTAATTAGGCAAGAGAGATTGAAGGGTGCAAAGAAGCAGCTCTTGTTGAATCGAAAAACTAAGGGCCAGCATAGATTGTATGAATGAATCTAAAAAATCTAGATATTATTAGGTTTCTACTTGAAGGTTAATGGCTGATAAATACATGCGTGTACCTTCAGTATGCAACACAAAAAGATGCCACAAAAGGTTATGCTTAAAGCCATATTTTATTCTTTATTCTGACCTGTTATGATTCTTCAACGTGGTGGTGGGGTTAGAAAAGATGGCACTTTCGGTCATGACCCACGACACATATTCACGGGCAATTGCACCTCTTCTTGTTGTTTACCAAAAAGCCACAAAATCAGAGTCTCTCTTTTACCAAATTTGTCACTTAGTCCAGTGGTGAATTGATCGTTGTCTGAGCAATGTGCACATTAACCATGCTCACCACTACCCTTTTTTTCATCTTCATCAGATTTTTATCACAAAAACATATAATTTTATAGTAAAAGTTTAGTGGGAAAATTGACTTGGAGACAAATATGCAGAAAAACATGATATGAGACAATGTTGGGTTAACTCATGTCTCATTCACTAGCAGGCTAATAAAGAGAGGGAAAAAAATAGGATGACCCTGAAACAATTCTTTCAATTACCCTTACAAGAAAGCTACTTGTATGTATGCAAGAGGTTGGACCATCTCATCCCTCAAAAACAATTGAAAATAATTATCATGACAATGTCAGATGCATCATTAAAATGGGAAAAAAATTGACATTGGAATTTTAATTACACAACAAAACAAATGCTTAATGCAAACTGATTACATAAATCATACCATGTCATTAGATTTCAGATTTTTTGAGATATTTACCATGACATGACATTTTTCTACAACTTTCTTTAAAGTTCTTATCGATCTTCCTGTCTCATTTCTCAGTACTAAAAGCTTTGTAAGTTTTGGTAAAATAAAATAAAAATAAACTTTCCAACTTCATCAGACCCACCTTGAAGCATTTATGGGCTGAAAATATGGTCCCCCATATGGTGTTATGAAACATTGAGAGTAGTACATCTCACAACTGGCTTAGCAGATTAAACCATAACTGCATCCCAAGACAACTCAAGAGGAGAAACAAATTCCCATTACGAAAAAGGTGGGATTGTTCAACATGTAATTAGAAAGATTAATGAAGAAATAAACTCATAATTGGCTTGGCAGAACTTTGGTGTTAGCCGGTTTCTTTCTTCTTGTTTGGTGAATGTGTCAAGAAGCTAAGGGGAGTACCTGTGAAGTGCTTGAATGGTACTGTGGCGGACGAGGATGGTGATTAACCTCTTTTTCTGTTTTCTTGTCAACAACTATTGTGATGAAAGAACCTTCAACCTCATCTCCATTTCCCTTATTTTCATCTTGTTCTAGTTTTCTTCTAAGCTTCTCTTCTGCTTCCTGTAAGAACTTGAATTTGGGAGGAGGTGAGGACTTTAATCTGTTGAACTCAGCATCAGTTGCTGTTTCAAAAAGAGGGTTGAATCCGTGCTGGTTATAGGGACTGATAGGAGTAGCGAAGGGAGGAGTGAAAAAAGGTGGAGAAGTAGTAGGTGTCATGTATGGTGTCTCCACGACTAGCAAATCACCCAAGCTTCTACCCCTTGAACCTTTTCCACTCTTGTCACACTTAGATTTGCCATCATCAGATTCTAAATCTTCCTTTGATTCTTCTACTATGGTGAACAAGAATCTTGGAGGACCTAAGAGGTCCTGTTGCCTCATGTATTCTGCATCGATGCCATCCTCCCCAAAGGGTTTGAAAACGAAGTCCTTTCCACTTTGAGAATGAACTTGTTCTGGGTTATGAACAAAGGTGTCACCAATTCTCGTTGAAGAACAAAGCTCAGGAGGAGTGAAACTTGTTTGCCTCAAAGAAGATGATGATGGCCTTTTCCAACAAAACATGTAGAATAATTCCTTCACAGGGTTGCCATAGTCATTCTCAATCTCTCTGTTGGTTATCCTCTTCTTCCACCACAGCAAATAGTAAACCTCAGCTACCAGAGCCAACAAAAGGCAACCAAAAATAATACTTAGACCAAGACCTACACTACTCAAGGATTTCATCTTTCTCCTCAAATCACATCGAAAACACTTGAACTTTTACAACCTCCAAAGATGCTCAATGTCCAAACTAACATATATCTAACCCAGAAAATCACATCAAACACACCAGTGGGCTACAAAAACAAAATCAAAATGAGTTCTGGAAAATCTTAGGAGCAATTAACTAAAAGTCTCTCGACTTTATCCTCAGATTCTGAACTCAAGCACTGAAAAAACTGTGGATAATCTTTTTAGTAAAAAAGATTAATGTATGAATGTAACAACTGTAACTACAAATGACTACATCCCCTCCCACCAATAAAGCATGGCATAATGACAAACCTTGGTTGCAAATTGCAAAGCCTCTCAGAACAGCAATTTGCTAAAACAGCCAACCAACCAAAAAGCTCTCTTTCTCTTGAAAGCAACACATGCAAATCATAAGCATAATGAACCCATGGGCCATTGGCTTTAACCTAACCCCATTTGGGATTAAACACCCTGATATGGATTAGTCTCATCATTAGCCTCAAAGAATGTGATGCAACACTTTTAAACAGGTGAAAGGAGAATGGAAAGGAAAGATCCCATAAACCATAAACCACTTTGAGAGTGCACCAAAAACCAGAAGCCAGAAAATAACTATAGAGAGTCCATGTATGTACCTGTCTGGTTTATGGTTGGAGGGTCTCGTCCTTCGAGAGAGACTCACATGGGATCAGAAAAATTATAAAAAAAAAAAAAAAAACCATGAAAGTGACATGTCACATTGTCACTGCCTCATTGCATATCCAATGTAACTTGTGATATAAAATCCTTCAAACAAGAGAATATTTCATTTCTCCCATGACTCTAGTTGGTACTACTTGGTGTTATGTTATGCACTCACTTACAAATCGGAGGGACAATGATTCCATATCTGAAAGCTTGGGTTTTTAAAATCTTAATCATGCTCTTTGTTGAATGCTTTTTATTGTACCATGATTTTTTGTTTTGACACAAATTGTTATTTGAGAGTGAAGCAACTTTTATTCTTTTGCTAGATCATGATGCTCCAAAGCAACAACTTACTATTTATTGTATTCTGCAATGGGTATGTATTTATACGTATTAAGAGTTAAATACTACATATACGGTAGTACATTATATAAATTAAGTTTCGAATTCAAATCTAATAAATAAATAAAAGTTAAGAGCCTGAAGAATTTTTTTTATAAATCTCTCTAAGATAGAAAAATAACAATAATTAATTAATTTTTCATATTCATAAGTAGATTAAAAAGTTGAATTTCTACGAAAGTAATGAAAAAAAACTTTTTACGTGTAACTTAAAATTTCTAGAATTTTATTTTGGTAATCAAACAACTAAAATGAAGAACAATTATTATATTGTAGTATTTGTATTATTTTTATAAACTTAAAATAAATATAGTATACATAGGTTGTTGGAAAAAAATGTTCATGTTTTAGATTTTTGAAATTATAATTTCGAATATAAAAATAAATTTCAAATTATATAATTCATAAATATATTTTAGATTACATAATTTAAAATAATTTTCAAATTTAAAAATATATTTTAAATTATACAATTCGTAATATATTTTTAAATTTCGCATCTCAGAATACAATATAGAATACATTTTCAAATAATTATATTATTTTTAAAATCCATATTCGGAACACAATATAGAATACATTTTAAAATAATAGAAATTGCTTAATTTAAAATACATTTTTATATTTTGTATAATTTAAAATATATTTTTTAATTTTAGATGGCATAAATAAATTTTTGAATTCTGGATTACAAAATTTATAATAGATTTTCATATAATTTATAAGGTCATAATATTTCTTACTCATGAATAATTGAGACCATTTTTTTCCATCAAGTAGAAAAGAAGATATTGAGGTGTTAAGAGAAATCCGTTTCAGTTTTACTGGAAGTCCAGGCCCAAGTAAATAGTTTTGTCACTTTAGTCACAATTCCATCTAACAAGTTCTTCCAGCACATAATATATCATTAAAATGACAAAAATATCCCTGTAAAATAAAATAAAAAAACTCAAATAAAAATAAGATATGAATAAAAAAATACTTCCAAATTTTTTTCTAAAATATATTTCTAAATTTAAACTTTTGAAACACATTTTTAAATTTTTAATTTTTTTTCCAAATATATTTTTAGATTTTTTATTATGAATTTTATTTTCAAAATATATTTTCAAATTTAGATTTTCCAAACTTATTTTCGAATTTTGTATTCCAATTTTTTTTTAATTTTATTTCAGATTTCTTTTTTTATAACAAAATTTTAACTTAAATTATATTTTTTGAATTTTAGATTTTCAAATCTAGAATAAAAAAGTAATTTAAAAAAAAATTTAAAAATATAAGATGCAGGTTGAAATTAATATGAGACTTCCATTGATACTTAACTTGTCTGGTTATTTTGCTATTTCTTCAAACTTCAAGAACAAAACACGGTAATTAATTTGTTTAGGAAAAAATTCTTATGCGCAATATTTTGGAATGAATAATATTTTATAATTAAAAAAATATTTGAAAGATCGTGTTAATAATATGATGGGAAGGAAACAGAGATGAAAATAATATTTTTTTGAAAAACAAAGAATTAAAAGAATAATCTAAATTGGTATTAGAAAATAAAGATTCTAATTAATCAAACATTAATTATGAAATCAAATAATGTTGATCCAGAAATCTAGGAACGTTATAGATATGTTACGATCGAATAAAAATATAAGAAGATTGTCTATTCCTACACCTCAATACCTTCTTCTCTCACCTCCATAAATTTCTGTATTTCCAAAAATACCTTTTTTTAATATTCCGAATTACATAATCCGGAAGTCATTTTCCAAATTTACAATTAGCTTCCGGATTACATAATCCAGAAACATTTTTTTATATGCATGATTACTTTCCAGGTTACATAATTCGGAAGTCTTTTTTAGCTTCTGGATTATATAATCCGAAAGTCTTTTTTTAAATGTATTTCTGGATTACATAATCCGGAAGCTATTCTATGGAATGACACAAGAAGGGTAAAAATATATTTTCAGGTTGCGTATGGGGGTGGCAGAAGAAGATATGGAGGTGCAGGAAGAAACAGTCATATAAGAAATGTACCGTTTTGGATTTGCTCGGCTAGTGGGTCGAGCTGACCGACCCGAGAAGGTGTCCAATGATGCATTAAATTGGGCCTGAGCCCAACTCACCAGTTCGCCCGAAAAGAAAAGGGGAATTAGGAAAAAACCGGTAAAACCCAAGTGTCACGAAACAATTAACACTCCACTAACGTGATATTATTACGATATTTCCAACTATGCTTCATAATAAATACTTATTTATTTGTATAATATCCTTACTTATATTGAATAAATATTTTAATTATAGGAGAAAAATACTTCAATTTATATCAATGATATTTAAATTTTTTTAAAAAATATTATAATATGTCACATTAAAATTTAAGAAAACCAGTATCAAAAATTTAAGTCTATGAAAACATATAAAAAAAATATTACTTATAAGAAGAAGACTTGACTCAAATTTTAACACTATATTTACTATCAAATCTTAACCCTATATTTACTATGTACACATACAGAATTGTAACATCCACAAATATTTTTATCAGATAAAACCCCCTCAATGCTTCAAGGACTGAGACACAAAGAGCTGATCTCATCTCGGCTAAAACAACAAATTACAATATAAAAGAGATGCAATTGAAATTGATACAATAAGTATAAATCGAAAACAATATCTCGTAATAGAAAAAGGAGAAATGAATAAAATTAAATTTAATAGATCCAAGGAGGGACTGGCAACCTAGAATGTCCATTATTTTTGGTATCTATAAACATAGATTGTAAACCGCCAAGCAAATTTTCAATCTACTTACTAACTTGAAATCTCTTAGTTGACTAAATTACAAGCACTTACATATAAAATTATAAAGTTATTATGACGACAAAAAAAATTGGTTAAGTTTATCCGTTAATGATAATGAGTAATCATCATTTAAAATAGAAAAAGAAAACAAAATATTTGGCCAATAAAATTGTTATCTTTTTTATCAAGAGATTTTAACATTTTCAAATCCAGGCGACTAAGTCCAAGATAAAGTATTCCAGACTAAAACACTAAATCGCGCTGGGCCAAAATTCTGAACAAAATAAAATAAAGTAAAAAAGATAAAATAATCCCGAAATATATAGGACCACGAGAACATGTAAATGACTAGACAGTTTAGTCAACTTCTTCGATCTTAGGACCGGCACCGCCAGATCCAGACGGAGGAACATCTTCATCCATGCCTCCAGCCATGTCGGGAGCTCCTGCACCCTGGTACATCTTAGCAATGATTGGGTTGCAAATGCTCTCAAGCTCCTTCATCTTGTCTTCAAACTCATCTGCCTCACCAAGCTGGTTAGTGTCCAACCACTGAATAGCACTCTCAATGGCATCTTCAATCTTCTTTTTATCATCACCAGAAAGCTTGGAAGCAATCTTCTCATCCTTAATGGTGTTCCTCATGTTGTAAGCATAATTTTCCAATGCATTCTTTGCATCAACCTTCTTCTTGTGCTCCTCATCCTCTGCCTTGTACTTCTCAGCCTCCTGAACCATCTTCTCAATCTCATCCTTTGAGAGTCTACCCTTGTCATTGGTGATAGTAATCTTGTTTTTCTGACCGGTGGTCTTGTCCTCTGCTGAGACATTCAAGATACCATTGGCATCGATGTCAAAGCAAACGGTGATCTGAGGAACACCCCTAGGTGCTGGGGGAATGCCAGAAAGCTCAAATTTACCCAACAAATTGTTGTCCCTGGTTCTAGCTCTCTCTCCCTCGTACACCTGGATCAAGACACCGGGTTGGTTGTCAGAGTAAGTAGAGAACACTTGTTCCTTCTTGGTGGGAATGGTGGTGTTCCTTGGAATGAGAACAGTCATGACACCACCGGCAGTTTCCAAACCAAGAGAAAGGGGTGTAACGTCCAACAGCAACAGATCTTGCACTTTCTCATTACCCTCACCGCTCAATATTGCTGCCTGAACAGCAGCTCCATAGGCAACAGCCTCGTCTGGATTGATACTCTTGCAAAGTTCCTTGCCATTGAAGAAATCTTGCAACAGCTGCTGCACTTTGGGAATCCTAGTGGATCCACCAACTAGGACAACATCATGGACGCTGCTCTTGTCCATCTTGGCATCCCTCAGACACTTCTCAACAGGTTCCATACACTTCCTGAAAAGATCCATGTTGAGCTCCTCAAACCTCGCACGGGTGATTGTTGTGTAGAAGTCAACACCTTCGTAAAGAGAATCAATCTCAATTGTGGTCTGTGCAGTAGAAGACAGAGTCCTCTTCGCCCTCTCACAGGCAGTCCTCAACCGCCTAAGGGCCCTAGGGTTCCCACTGATGTCCTTCTTGTGCTTTCTCTTAAACTCCTGAACAAAATGGTTAACCATTCTGTTGTCAAAATCTTCACCTCCAAGATGAGTATCTCCAGCGGTGGCCTTAACCTCGAAAATACCCTCTTCAATTGTGAGAAGAGAGACATCAAAGGTCCCACCTCCCAAATCAAAGATCAAGACGTTTTTCTCGCCTACACTAGTGGCCTTCTTGTCAAGTCCATAAGCAATGGCAGCAGCGGTGGGTTCATTGATGATTCGCATGACATTAAGACCGGCAATGACTCCAGCATCCTTGGTAGCCTGACGTTGGGAATCGTTGAAGTATGCAGGAACTGTGACCACAGCATTCTTCACAGCTGATCCGAGATAAGCTTCAGCAATTTCACGCATCTTCATGAGGACCATAGAGGAAATCTCCTCAGCAGCAAACTGCTTCTCCTCACCCTTGTAATTTACAACAATCATAGGTTTGTCAGCCGGACCAGCAACAACTTTAAATGGCCAGAGCTTCACGTCACTCTGGACGGTCGTATCAGAAAATCTCCTTCCAATCAAACGCTTGGCATCTAAAATATCACAACAAATTATCAATAATCCATCACCAAACAAGTGAAATATAACAACACCGACAAGACGAACGACGACTACTGTTACTCCAACATGCAAATACTCCAACTCTCCTAACAAGCCCAATATCAAATTTCAACAATAATACTGTTCAATTAGAATTCATATTCCAATTTACAATGCAGGTATAAGTACAAGGGAAAAACCCACTAATGCAAAAAATAAGTTCAAACTATGTCAGGATTTGTAAAATTATCATTTCTATATATTTTATATGATAATAATAATGATAAAAACAACAACACCAATAAAGTCAATAATACCAATAATAATGTCATAAAATAAAAATTACAGAATGAAAACAAATGAGCTGCAAATAACAGATCCAGAAATCTAGGAACATTATAAATAAGTTACGATCCAATAAAAATATAAGAAATAAACAGATCGTAATAAATGGATGATTCGGATACGGATCTTACCGAAAACGGTGTTAATAGGATTCATGGCGACCTGATTCTTGGCAGCGTCACCGATCAACCGTTCGGAATCGGTGAAACCGACGTAAGAAGGCGTCGTCCTGTTACCCTGGTCATTGGCGATGATTTCGACACGGTCATGCTGCCAAACTCCGACGCATGAGTAGGTGGTGCCGAGATCGATTCCGATGGCAGGACCATCTCCTTTTCCGGCCATTGCTAGATCCGCGAAGAACAAGATGACAGAAAATATAGAGGATGCTTTGAGCTAGTAAAGCGCCGAAAGTGAGAAAGAAAAAGAGAAGAAAGGACTCTCAAGAATTCTTACAGTTTGTTAGGTTAGACAGAGAAGGGGCTTATATAAGTTTGGGATTTATCATTTTAAAAATTATAATTCTAGAATGTTCTTTTGCTTACATGGGAACACGATGATATGGTGAACGACTCTCTCAGCTTCTGGTTGGTTCCAGAGCCTTCTTTGTATCTGCCAACTTGGATACCCAACAACTCTTTTAATTAACGTCTGGAATTCAAAAAAAAATAATAATAATTGTTTAGATATAGTATTTAAAAAAATTTACCTTTTTGTTTTAATATATTTATGTATTTTTTTTAAATTCAATTATAAGTTTTATTCTTGCTCTTGAGTTCGGGGAAGTACACTTGACGAGGACTCCGTGTTTCTCATTAAATGAATTATCAGTTGATCTTTAATAAAAGAGAGATCCAACGGTAAAATACTTTCTGATGCTTAATTATATAAAAATATCAGATAATATCATATTTATTATATTTCTTGAATAATTGATATTTATAAATTAATTAAGTAATATCATCTCACATTGTGAGTCATTTGAATTAGTCACATAATTATTATTCATTATTTCATAAATAATTTTATTATTTGAAGCTCGTTAATTATACATTTTTATTTATGATAGCCATTCATGACAGTAAAAGCTCAGTTAAAACATATATACAATCACCTGAACTCTTTTGCATTCCCATCTTTGAAACTCTAAACCATATTTTTCTTCTAAGTATTAAATTTTAAGAAACAATTTTTGGTTTGCCTTTCCTTTTTAAAAAAAAATTATTTATATTGTGTATAATCTATAATATATATAAAGATATTTTATGCATATAGTTTTTTTTTTCTTATATACCTATAACAATATATAAGAATATTCTTTATAATATTAAAATACGACAAATAAGATGATTATTTAAATTTTAAAATAAAAAAAATTAAAGAGCATATTTTATTATTTTTTATATAAATAAAGAAAAAATAGTATAAAAGTATAATTATCTTTTATATCTATATTTATTGATAAAATACTTTTTTTTTTGTTATTAGTACAAATAATGCATTTTAGAATGACATATTAAGTCGGTTAATTAATAACCACCAATTATAATGTAATATGTTCCTGAGAGTTAAAAAAAAAATTGAACATAATTTTTTTTTGTCCAAATTTTAGATTTTATGAGTACTTGTAATAAGAAAATTTGTAATTAGTTTTTAAAATATTTTATCCACGTAACAAATGAATTTTCAATAATTAATCAATATGCAATATTTTAGCATTTTAGTTCACATAAAAAAAACTGAGAATGATTAATTATAATAATTTTCTTACTACAATATCCATGATGAAATCTAAAATTTAGACTATGAAAAAAACCAATTTTATATAAAAATATAGGGACAAAAAACATATTTAATCCAATACAAAATAGTTCATTCTAAGTGATTTACATTTCAAGTTATTTTATTTGCGTTTTTTTTAAAGTTAGCAAATTTTGCAATGATATTTAAAATATTTTTCAGAAGAGACGTTTTAAAACACCTTACAAATATATGCGTTGCTCTTCTAAAATATTTATTATATATATGATCAAAATATCACACCTTCAAAATATTTATGAAACATGTCATTTAGAATAAAATTGTATTATAAACAATTACAAATGACGTGATTTAAAATAAAATTGTTTCTTACTACAGATTTCAATAAATATAAATGTATTTTGTAATTCGTTTTGTATAAGGAATTTGCAACTGTGTTATGCCTTATAAATAAATGTTATTATTCTAGAATGTCTATTCCTTAACGAATATATCATATTTCAAAAAGGCTATTTACATATGTTTGATATTAATTATGAATATATATTTTAGAATATATTGCATGCAAGCTTTGTTTAAAAAAAATATATTATAATGGTGCAACTAGAAGTTAGACATTAATTAAAATTAAGAAATTTTTTTAAAAAATTATTATTAAATAAAGAAAAAGTAACGACTCACAACAACACATGTTATTCAAAATCAAATGGAGATATTTATAAGTGACGTCAATTTTAAATAACAAAAGAGTGTGAGTTAATTTTATAGGGTGAAAAAAATTCCAAAAACAAAATCTGAATAAGCCTGATTAATACGTTTTGGAAGCCCAAATATTATTTTGGTGAAGTAAGCAACAGATTGGGCCTAAGGCCTCGAGTTTTCTTAAAGTTTTAGTTGATTCATTATCTGAGGCAAGGCAATTGCTTCCTGCACCCAACACTTTCCAACCTGCACCCAATATAATTTCAAAAATTCCAAAAATGTCCTTTATTCCGGAAATGAAAATCCGAAATTAAAAATAATGTATTTTGGAAAAGTAAATCCAGAATAGATTATTGTATTCTGGATATGAAAATCCAGAAACAAAAGTCAAAATTCCATTTCGGATAAGAAAATCCAGAATTGAAAAATGTGTTACAGAAAAAGGGGTTCAGAAAGTATTTTCTCCCTCCATCTCCGTTGTTTCTTCCTCCACCTCCTCCAATGTTTCTTCCTGCACCTCCGTATAATTTTTAAATATCAAATATATTATATTTTTTAAATGAATATCAGATTCACCAATCTAAACTCTAAAATTGTATATTGATCTTATTTGATAATCCTATTTTGTTATAAATTGATTATTTAGTTTTATTTGGACAAATTATTCCTGCACGTTCGTATGCATTATTTATGCACTTTTATTTTTTTTAATTTCAATAATATTATTCTGAATATAATGAAAAGTGATGTGTTTTTTTTTTTTCATTTTCAAATGGTGATGGTTGCGTGTGGTGGTTTATCATGAATGTTGTTGAGATAAGTTTTATAGTGTTTTACTTTTTCAATTTTTTGGAAGTCACAAAATCAAAAAGAAAAAATACAGAAAGATGCAAAAATAGAATACAAAACTAAAAAAAAATATTTTCACACTTATGAACGTCGAATGTAATTAATTTTTTCGTCAACCCTCTCACATACTGAAATAATGAAACTGTTATCTCAATCATTGCGGCTGTAGAAGAATGTAAGTGTTGCGACTGAAAAAGATGTATAAAATGTGGAGACATAACTGAAGTTATTTAAAAATATAAATTTATACTTTATTTAAATTATTTAAATTTTTTAAAAAGGTTAAAATTAACTTTTTACCATTAATATGAAATTATGAAATTGTAGGGAAAGATATGAAGTTGGAGGAAAGATTTATGTTATATTTGTTCTGAAAAATAGTACTGGTATCCAACTTTTAATGAGAATGTATTATCTTAAATTATATTAAAAAGATTAGCTATTGGGAAAAATATTTCAACTAGAAAATTACGAAATAATATTGTTGTCACTGTAGTCTATTGATTGAAATATCCATGCAAAAAATGATCGGTTTGAAATGTAATGTGTTATACTATATCGATAAAGGTAAAAATATAATAAAATTAAGTATTAATTTAAAGAATAATTAATTTTTTACCACTTCTAAAATTATATGGTTACATTTTTTCTAATTTTAAAATTCACGTCACCTTTCTTATATTTTTAATAAAACCAGATTTACATCTTCTATGTTTTTAAATAGAAATTTATAATTTTTATGTATTTAAAAATGGTATCTATTTTCATATATTTTTAATAGAGTAATACTCATGTTTATTTTAAATATTATATTGACTAAAATTTAAATAAAAATTACGAAAAAAATTAAAGTTTTAAGATATTAAAAATTAAAGAATATTATATGAAAAATATTTTATATAGGAATAAAAAAATCAAGTGACATTTTATTAAGAATATGAGAAATGAAAAATTTATTACAAGTATAAAAAATGTTAATGCTTATTTTAAAATGAAAAATATAAGTGTCGTTTTATTATAAATAAAAAATAGTGTTTATTCTAAAATTAGAAAAAAAAAATTGTGAGTCAAACTTGAATAAGTGTATTTTTTTTTCTTAATTCAAATGAAGTAAAAGTACTAATAGTAATTCGAATTGTAAATATTGTTTATAAAACCAATTTAAAAGTATTGAATATCATTTTAAAAAATTAACCATAGTTTAATTTCCATACACAGTCAATATATAAAAATTCTTACCAACAAGTAGTTGATAGCAATGATACCGAATTCAATCCCCTTAAATACGATGAAAAAAACGTGGTTGATGGAAAATAGTAAATATAATAATTTTTTTTAAGAGAGATTAATCACCAACAAAAACAACAAATAAAAAAATGTATATATTAAGAAAATCCTAATTTCAATTAGTTATTACTAATTTCATTATTTATGAAAAATTATAATTAAGTGTATAAACAATTAGTGATTTATAAATTGTTGTGAACTTTATTGGTATAAAATACATTTTTAAGTATATAATTATATTTGCTTAAAAATAAAATTAGAATTTTTCTTAAAATAGGTAAAAGGTAAATGTTTCATTTTCATGAAGACAAGATATCATTTTCAACTATTTGTCTTTTTGCAATCAAATTGTTGTCCTATAGACCAACTTGGTGTTGAATTATTATTATTATTCTTATTATTATTAAGTAAAATAATGATTGTATGAGGTTGGTTTTGAGTAGATCCAATTCTAAATGGCATGCTAAGTGCACCATAAACAATTCACTAAATATATACAAAGTTATCTTTTCAATGATTTGAGTTTGCAGCCTACTTTTTATGAATAAAACAAAGCCACAAATAATTAACCAACTGCTGCTTTTATGCTATCAAAAAATTGTGAACACATTGCAATATTGGTCTGGTTTCATGTGTTTATCTGATGTATATGTTTCTTAATTTGTGTATGGCCATTATGTGTGAAAAATGATTTAAATTACTTTAACTTTGTCTGAACGAAAAGATTGAATATGGATAATTTTGAAAAATAGTTAGATTAAAATTTAAAATTGGGGTATTAATTTTAAACCTATTTCAATCTTATAAGATTTTATAGAGAGAGGTTTGCATTTATTTATATATTGTGAAATGTTTTTTCTCTAGTCGATGTAAGATCTCTAATACACTTCCTTATGCCGAGATTGACAATTCGTACGTACAACTATATATTTATGATAGTTCGATAGTAATCCGATATTGGATAGTTTGATAAGTCCAACCAAACTCTCGTTTCAATATACTTTAAATGACTTTGATATCATAGTAGTAAAAAGTGAACTCTAATCCTAATTCAACTTTATAAAACAGATTATTAAGATAAAATCTGTACTCACTTATGTAGTATGAAATATCATTATCTTTAATCAATGTGAAATTTCTAAGATGAATAAAATATTGATGGGAGTCGAGACATGTTAGTGTGATAAATAGTTTCAATCCACATTCATTTTTATTTATTTATTTTTCAATATTATTCACACAAAATTATATGACTTAAACATGTTATTTTAAATGATTCTTTGTCTTCTACATTTATTAATTGTGTCCTTCCTTAATCACATGGTTGATAATGATGGTGCCTACATCCACCACTCATTAGTTTATTGAATGTTTTTTTGCACCTTTTTGGAACAGTAATTGAATACATTGTAGTGATTTTAATAATGAGTAGGTTTTGGAATATTACTCAGACAAACACAGAAAAATGGAGTTTTCTTCCTCTCACCATTAATAAACAGACGGTGCTAGTTTTTTGGCAAAATAAATCACTGTCAAATCACGCAATTAATTTCAATAAACCAAAACTACTAAGGTTCAAACATCTCTAAACTTTAGCTGGAAGAAGATCAACACAAGCTTTGATTACATGCAGACTAAATAGACGTGCATATAAAGGAACAAAAGACTTCAATTTCTGAAACTCTAGTACATTGACATTAATTTTTTTTGTCTCCTTTTACATCATTATTGGTACAAATGATGAAGAGAAAAAACAAGTATTCTTAAAAATTTTTACAAGATAATTATATATTAATATGTATTTACCATTAAGTTAGTTATCGAATCATTCCATTCCACAGTAATCCTAAGAAAATTATAAAAAAAATTATTAAACGAAATTATTTAATTTCAGAAAAAAAAAATTAATTACTATATTAACTAAAATAATTAATTTAGGGTTACTCATATTTTTTCGTGAAGGGACTAAAAAAATTATTAATATTTAAAGTAGTTTATATTATTAATAAATAATTTTTAAATTGGTATCTAATTAACTACAAAAATTTATCTACTAACTTTAGAATATAAAGTAGTTAGTAACTAAAACATACTAGTAACTAATTAGATATTAATTTAGAAATTATTATAAATTATTTTACATATTAATATGTTTTAGTTTCTAAAACAATATATAATTTAATTAATATAGTAATTAATTTTTTTTATTTTTAAAATTAATTTTATTTAATTATTTTTCATATTACTAGTTCAGGCAAAACTTTAAACTTTCTATGAAAGATTAATATTATTTATTTTTGTTCATCTATGCTTTTTGTTTGTTGTCGCTATTATCTGTAAGACGAAACATCATAATAATGTTCTGGAAAACTAATTTTGAAAATGGCTTAATGATTTTATGCAAATTAATTTAATTATTTGTCAATTTATCTTCTTTATTTCTGAAATATGGTATAATTATAATTTGACACGTTTTGAGAATACTAGAAAAGCTTATGGTAAAATTAAGAATAATATTTATACTTACGTTAATATAAACGGTTTTCAATAAGAAAATTTAGCATTAGCTTTTTCAATTGATTGCCATTCGATGAATGCATCTAATGCAATACAAGTTATTTGGGAAAGTTTTGAATAAATGAATTGCATGGTTATTATTAGAAAAAGCGTTTTAATATTTCTTGATGTATTATGTTTTTTTTTTTTTATCATTAACTTCCACCATTAGAAAAAAAGAACTTTTAAAGACGGTGAAAAAAACCTATATCAATATTTTAAAAAGCATGGTGGATTCAATTATAGTTAAAACTTAAATAATATAATATAATTGCAACTAACATTATTTTTATTGACCAAACAACAATAATAAAATATAAAGCTGTTGTCAAATGTTGTTTGAATTAATTACAAAACTCTCATTATCATATTTTTTACTTAAAACCATCATAAAAATCTCTTATTTTAATATTAAATTAATTAAAAAATTATTATCACGCGTTTTTAGAATCAAACATTGAAAATCCATCATTAAAATTATACTTTAAATGACTATATTTGTATTAGTGTAGAGATTCCTGTTATTTATTTTTTATATGTTTTTTTATCAATGAGTTGATTCCTACTCATAATTATTTTGTTTTTGTTATTAATACTATATATGATGATCGTAATTAATGATATACGGGTATTAGTCCAATTATAATAATTATATGTATCATAGTAATACTAGTTATAAGAGATGATTGAGAGACAGACAATAGGTCGACCTCTTAGTAAAGTTAACATAAATCACAAGATATCTTAAAATGTTATTAGATGATCTACAAAGTATAATTAAGGTGTGATTTAATTTTTTTTTGGGTTCTATGAATATTTAACTAAAAAATAAAAATAGGAGAAACACCTAAGAGATTTGTAACTTTCACACTGAACAAATTTTACTCGAATTGACTTGAACATCGTAATAGATTTGTAGGTATTTTTCTATCACAGATAGAAGTGGAAACACTGAAAGTTCAAGTGACTATAATACTTAAAAACCAAAAATACTAGAAATTGCAGAATATTTGACGGACTCTTTTGACTAAACAAATATATGTCAACAAAGTTATTTTTTTATTCAAATCCAAAGACTTATTTTTAATTTATACATAGATCATCAATCGCTTACGCATTGTACAAAGGAGAGGTTTAAATTCACCCGTTTTTCATTTCTCGCTGCAAATATGATTCAAGACCTTTTATCGACATGAGTGTTTTATATCGAAAAAAAATCTAAGAATTTTATTGAAACCGTTTCCTTTCTGTATTAACATAGTGGTAGAAAGAGTACTACAATACGTCTAGACTTCAAACTATTTTTAAGTCACTTGCCCCACCTTGTAATAATAATGTATATGCTTGTTTTATTAAAAAAGACAAACTTTTGTATTTATAGAAGAGAAAGGGTCAACTGAATTTTGAAATAAGGTAGAATAGAAGTTAAGAGTAAGAATTTAAAAAATTATAAAAGAGAGTCTTTATGCATAAATTAATTTGAGGTTATAAAAAAATGATTTATATATTTTTAAGAGGAAGTGAGTTGGACGCATGGGAAGAAGTGGGGGCATTTAATATAAAAAGGTAGGTATGTTTAAATGAAAATGAAGATGTGGCCAAACAGAGCATAGTGAGAGTTGACGTGGATATGACACACCACGAACCTCTTATCTGTCCCACTCCATATTACACCTCCACCAATCGAAATACCAATGCAAAACAAGCAATATTCATTATTGACTTGTATTCAAAACTAGAATAATGAAGCATATTATTTAAATTAAACAAGAAAAAACGTTTTTATATATTAAATATTTATTTTTATATTTCATTTTACTTTGAAGTCTGTAGATAAATGAAATATTCACTCATTTATGAGAACTTATACAACTCTCAAAAATGTTTTTGGAATATAAGTAACTATTATATAATTTATTTAATTTTTATGCATTTTTTAGAATATTTTTTTTTATGATATTAGTAACTAAAATATTTAAAATACTCTTTCCAAACGTAATTATGAAAAAATTGACTGAAATATAAACAAATTTTAACTTTATAGAAATATCTTCCCGGAAATGTATTTTAACTAGTTGATATTATATAAATGCCATTCTTATAATTAAAGGGAATTAATTAAAATTTTAATCAATGTAAATTCTTTCTGTTCTGTTTATATTTGAAGTTTGAGGAAATAAATAAAAATATTTAAGATGATTTTAATAAGGAATTAAATTTTATCCATTTTGCGTATTTGAAATAATTCTGAAAGTTGCCAAAAATAGGATTCATTGCTTTCTCAGAAGCACATATATTTTCACGTTATCTCAGTGCAATTCAGTCTTCCACAAGTTTCATTCACAGTTTCGTTCTGTTCCTCAGCCACCATTTTGCGCTCCGGCAATGCTTTTCACGGCGGCGGTCGTCCCCTAAACCCACCACTTCGCAGTCATGGGGATACCATGGGACGACGTCGTTGTGATCCAGCAAGGGAAGGACGCCGATGAGCCCTGCATCGTCACCGTCAATTGCCCCGACAAGGCTGGTCTCGGTTGTGATCTCTGCAGAATCATCCTCGAGTTCGGTCTCCGCATTACCCGCGCCGGTACCTCGCTTTTCTTATCTGGGTTTCTTCTTTCTCCAACAAATCTCAAACCTTTACCCGTTTTACTTTTATGTGACTTTTCTCCCGGAAACTCTGTTTTTTCCACTACCCTTTCTGCAAATAACAACCATTTAACACGGACACGTAGATCAACTAATGTAAAGTTATTTCAAATCCTGAGTTTTGTGTAGCAAAGTGGTTGTGAAAAGAAAAATAAAAACGGATACTAGTAGCTCTTACAAAAAAGTTATCAACCATTTGTATTGTTTGATATTGAGTATGTTCGTGGTAAGTTTAATTAGTTTTTTCGAGTTTCGAGATTTTCTGATATAGTTCTGCGGAGGATACTTGAAGTAACAATAGCTACCATTTGCATTATTTGATGTTGGGAATTTTCATTGTTTTGGAGGTATGATTTGTTGTTGTTGTGGCTGTTTTAATGTGTTAATTGGATGGTGGTGCAGATATTTCAACGGATGGAAGGTGGTGCTACATCGTGTATTGGGTTCTTCCACATCCAGCATCGGTCAAAGTTGATTGGGAGAGTTTGAAGACTCGCCTGCTTTCAGCTTGCCCTTCATGTTTGTTTTCTTATTACTTCAATCAACTCTCTACGAGTCCTTCACCTCCTCCGATTTACCTGTTGAAGGTTTGGTGTGTTGATAAAAAAGGGTTGCTACATGGTAACTAGTTTCTGATTGTTCTCTCTTTTGGTTGGTTACCACACAGGGTGTGCAGTTTTTGACACTTTTTCTCTCTCTGTCCTTTTAGATATTAATGAAATCCTGTGCAACCTTGAACTTATTATTCAGAGAGTCAAAGCGATGCCAACCCCAGATGGCAGGGTGTTAGAAATGCTCTTTATCACAGATGGGATGTGAGTATGAGATTCTTGTTTGTATTCTGCATCTGCTGAGTGCTTTTCTTTACACCATTCAATTTATTTAGAATCTTCTATAACATGTGTCTGTGAAAGTGGGAAGTCAATTAAAAGCTCACCTGGGAGATTGGTGTTTGATTCTGATGGAAAGTCACTTTAATTGTGGTCATTCCTAACCCACCTTAGTTGCGGTATCTTGAGGGATTGCTTTAGTTGCAGAATCAAGGTGGTAGTTTAATTCCAAACCAACTAGAGATATATGGCTTAAATAGAATTTATAAAACTTGAGAAGTGCTCATCTTAAAAAGCCTATTTCTAATAGATTGATATGTGAAGAACAGTGAAATCGGTTTCAGAATTGGGGATAATATTCCTGTCCTATTGCCATTAGTTCCTCTTAAGCTTCTGAATTGCAAAAATACGTGTGGGTTCTAAAAATCAGCATGTTTTGCTTTTGGACAAAAAATTAGACAAATTTATTTTTATCTTATCACTATTTGCAATTCCATCGGGTATGTGATAATGAAGTGTATGATATGAGAACTTGAGTGGATACGGAATGAATTGAGGAGAGAACTCATATTTGAAACCTAGGATTGAATCATGTGTTAAAGATTTTTATTTTGATGTTGATGGAATAATATATTCATATTGACAACTCACCAATCTCAAGTCGATTTAGATAACTATCGCTAGGATCAATCACCTCATCCGAGATATTGTCCATTATGAAATTTGGAGTTCCATCACAGTTTTGTAAAGACCTCTCAGGATGAGAGGTCCTGGTGTGTATATAAATATATTCATATTGACAACCAATTTTTCATAAATAATCATTTGATAGCCTTAACAAGGAAACCTTGAAAAAAATATTATTTAATATTTAAATTGGTTGTATTATTGTATAATAGTTGTATGTGATAGGTTGTCAAACTATCTTACTCTTTAAACTATCATGTACAATCTTTCACAATCGAACATTGCTGAAGTGGGAAGGACCCAAGATGAACAGAGAAAAAAAGGAGACAAATTTGTTTTATGGTTTCTTCCATTTGTTTTGCTCTTCATGATTATTTTATACAGAAACTAGATGGAATATATACTAGTTAAACGTCCTTCTGCTCGTACTTTGTAGGTAGCTTGTAGCTTATGATAATTATGTGACATTTTTTATTTTTTACTAATAAAAACAGGGAATTGCTTCACACGAAAAAGAGGCAAGATTATGTGTGTGAATTTCTTATGGAAGCTTTAGGAGAGAGGTGTATCTCCAGTGAACTTCAATTGGCTGGGCCTGAATATGGACATCTGCAGGGGTTTTCTTCTCTTCCACCAGCTTTTGCCGAAGAATTATTTAGTTCTGAGCTGCTGGACAAGGTGTCTTTGCATCCTCTCAGCCAAGATATGAAAACACTGAAGACACCTACTGTTACTGTAGATAATTCACTGAGCCCAGTTCATACCCTACTTCAGATACAGTGTGTTGACCAGAAGGGTCTGTGTTATGACATTATGAGGATTTCTAAGGACTCTGATATTAAGGTATTATGTCCTGAATCGTTATTTATACATGCAAATGGCCTTCTGCTTCTCCCTAGTGAAATTAAATCAAAGGAAGCCACCTGAGCTGAGATTAAACGATTTTGAAAAATGGTGTTATAAAGTCCTGCCATATTTGCTACTCAGTTTGGACTTGATTATTTCCATTTTTAATCTGTTGATCTTATTCTGCTCAAGTATTCTTGGATTCATTATTCATATACAATTCATAACCATATGTTTTGTTACATAATTTTTTCATTGCTGCAAGTTTACTCATTAGTCGTTTACATATTTCTGAATCAGGTTGCTTTTGGTCGATTTTCTTCAAGCGTGGAGGGCTTTCGAAACATAGACTTATTTGTTCAGCAAAATGATGGGAAAAAGATCATAGATCCTGACAGTCAGAAAACCTTATGTTCATGCTTAAAAGAAGAGATGCTTCATCCTTTGAGGGTGATCATAGTGAGCCGGGGTCCAGACACAGAACTTCTGGTTGCTAATCCTGTGGAGCTTTCTGGAAAGGGAAGGCCCCGTGTATTCTATGATGTTACATTGGCTTTAAAAGCTTTGGGAGTATGCATTTTCTCGGTAAGTGTTTTATTTTACAAAAATGAGTTATTGTGACATGACAACTTTGGATGTTCTCTGAAGAAATGTTGTTACAGTTTCTGAATAAAAGGTGTTTCTCGCTTTTTCCTGCATTGCAGGCTGAAGTTGTAAGACATTCAACGCAAGAACGCCAATGGGAAGTGTATAGATTTTTGTTGGAGGAAAACCGTAACTTCCCATTGACCAGAAGCCAAACAAGAAGTCAGATTGTGGACAAAGTTAGAAGGACATTGATGGGCTGGTAATTTGGTTCTCTGTACAAATGAAAAACACTTTTGGTGCGGTGTGCCTTTTTTAATCCCTTTTTCTTAAATTACAACTTACTTTCTTTTGAATATGGTTTAGGTAGCAGGCATATAATCAACTACAATCATGTAATTTTAGCATTGTAGACGATTTCATGTATCTTTTCTCTCGCTCGCTTTAGTGATGAATTTTCTGTAAATTGGTTCTATCATTTTGAAAAATTAGATGCTTTGAATCAACTACAAAGGAAGCTTGAATATTTCACAAGGTCAAGTTTAGTTGAGGTAGATTTTTCTCACATTCCAAGATATTGTTCATTGAAGATGACCCTGATAATGAAATATTAATACTGGGAGAATCTCATACAATACCATTTCAAACAAAAATTTACATAAAATAGGAGAAAGAAGGGCTAACACGATAAAGTGCATTTTCTCCTTTATTGAATATTTTGTTCTGCAGTGATGATCAAACTAATCTATTTTATTCAGAGTCAATCGAGCCATATCCAATGAGTTGGAAAAACAACATTGTTGTTCTAACAAGAAGTTTTTAGGGAATTTAATTTAATAACTATTGTTGGAGTAGTCAAATCCAAAACTACTAGTAATTGGAATAAATGGTGAGAAACACCATTCTTCACTCATTCCAATCCAAACAAACATGTGCACTTTGGAGAAGAGAGGCAACGTTTTCATCCTAACCCTCACCGGCGATGGCGAGCACCGTCTTAACCCGACTCTCCTCGATTCCATCCAATCTTCCCTCCGCCGCGTTCGTCAAGAAGCCACCGTCTCCTCCGCCCTCATCACCACCGCGCACGGCAAATTCTTCTCTAACGGCTACGACCTCGCGTGGGCCCAGTCCTCTCGAGAGCGCATGATCCTCATGGACTCCCTCCTCCGCTCCGTCGTCTCCGATCTCCTCACGCTTCCCATGCCGACCATCGCCGCCGTCACCGGCCATGCCTCCGCCGGCGGCTACATCCTCGCTCTCGCCCACGACTACGTTCTCATGCGCCGCGACAGGGGATTCCTCTACATGAGCGAACTCGACATCAACCTCGTCATTCCCGCCTGGTTCTGCGCTCTCGTCGAAGCCAAGGTCGCCACACCCGCGGCTCGGCGCCACATCGTCATGACCGCGGCTAAGCTCAAAGCCGAGGATGCTGTTCGGCTCGGCGTCATCGACTCCGCTCACTCCAGCGCCGGTGAGACCGTTGAGGCTGCGCTCGACTTAGCCGCTCGTTTGGTCAAGAGAGGGTGGGATGGACACGTGTACGCTCAGAATCGGAAGGTCTTTCTGCGTGGCGTGATCCAGGCCGTTGAAGACACCTCTCAAACTTCTACTTCGCGGCTTTAGTTATTATATTATATTAGCCTTTAAAACTCGTTGACCTCAATGGAACGAAAAACAAGTTTATTTTGAATTACTTTATTTGGAATAAAAAATTAATTCAACATCTTACAATCCAACTTTTCTCAATTTTTTATTTAATTTTTTGTTGCAAATTTTGTTATGATATTTTTATTTTTCAAGTATATTATTCTCGTTAGATTGTTTTAAATAAGATGAATAGTTTTCTATTATGAAGTTAAACATGTTTTCCATTTATATATTTTTATTTAAAATTGGTTTCAATCTTTTATCCAAACTTTAAAATTTGAATATTTATACAAATAAAACTATTGAAAGAATATGGTCTTAAAGTTAGTTTGATTCTTATGTATAAAGTTTGTTGATTACTTATAAAGACTTATTTATTCTAATAGTTTACTAGTATAATTTGCAAGAAATTCAAAGTTTAGACTAGAAAAAATTCTTTATTATATTTATTATTTTAAAGTCTAATGTTGTTGCGGTTGACTCTCTTGTCGGTTGACTCTCCTGTCAGTGGACTTTACGCCAAACTTGCGCTTTCTTCCCTCTCTTTAGGTAATGCTTCACTGTATCGAAACAACCTGCACCTGCAAAGACAGAAAGGGGCGCCCTAGAGGCCGTTTGCACTCCGACGCTCAAGTCAAAACTGGGGCAAGCACACTAAGTGTATAATGTATTTCAGTTTAGGTTTAAGGACTGCGTATCTTTGTGAAGTGTTTTATTACCCTTTATATAGTTTAGGGTTTGCCGCTACCCATATTTAGGATTTCTATAGGAATATCGTTGTGCCGCTATTACCCAGTCTTAGGATAATCTAGCGCGTAAGACTTCTCTTAACTAGAGTGCAAATTCTAACAGGATGCCCACCTGGGTATCCCCTCGTGCACCTAATCTCTGGGGCCACCTATTATGGGAGTGCCCTCACTGTTCGCGTGCCATGCATGTAGCTTCACTTAGAAGTCCTAATCCTAATGGACACTCAAATCCTTTAAGACTCTGCACCTAACTATGCTTTCCCTGCCACACGCATGGATGATTCGTGACCTAGGCTTCTCCTTAGTTCTGGGGCATTTTACTAATAACTGGTATTGTTCTTGGGACTCACTTTCCATGACCTAGTTTAGCTGCTCAAAACATCCAAGACCGATGTCACATCGTTCCCCTCTGTTGCTGAAGACTCATCACCCCATTGCGTGACGAGGACACATCGTTCCACTCTGGTAATCGACACACTGATGACTAATCAGCCCACTGGCTCATGCTACCCGTGGGACCCAACCCACGTGGCTTTGTCCCATGCTGTGAGACCTAACTGACATAACTCACCATTACTAAATGTTCTTAGTGACCGAGTACTAATCGGTACATTTAGTAAATATAATAAAAGTGTAGAATAAAGTACAAAAATAGGGTTTCTATTACCCATTTTACAACAACAAAAATTCAACATATATAAAAAAATGAAGCCACCATCTACACGGACACAAGAAAGAATAACGACTTTCTTTTGTATTTTAAACGTTAGGATTGTGGTGTATTAGCCTGTACAATTTAATATAAATTGGTTCTTATTCTTAACATTCAGTAAACTATTTCATTTACATTATAGATAATTTTGTATATAAAATCTATAACAATATATAAAGATAAAGAGATTTTTTGTTTGCTGTACATATTTTCTAAATTTATCTTTTATAATATTAAAATATAATAAATTTAATAATTATTTATTTTAAATTAAAAAGTTTAATTTTAAAAAATTTAAAGAAATATGAATTTGAAAAAAAAAAAAACAAAAAAAAAAATTTCTTAATATTTTACTCTTTAAATAACTACTTTTTTAAATTAAAATAATTCTTCCCGATAAAAACCACCTACACAATTAAAAATTTACATACAACAAAACTAAAAAATTAATTTATTTTTATAATAATTTATAATAAATTTAATAATATATTTGTATTTCAATAGTTATTATAATAATAGTATTTTTTTTTCAAAAAGAAAAAAAAGTGTAATTATTCATCTTTTTAATTTTTTCTATTTAATAAAATAAATAGTTGAATAATTATTTTTATTTCAAAATAATTAAATAATTTTTCCTTTTAAACATAACGATTACAATATTTTAAAATTATTAGATTCTGAATTAGTGCTTTCGCTTTTATTTATTTTTATATATATATATATATTAAAATTTGTAATAACATTTATAAATCTACACCATATATTAATTCAAAAAAATTATCATTATGATAAATTTATAATACAATATTTATAAAAAAAAAACACAACAAACTTTTATAAATATTTAAAAAACACAGACACTAAAGTTGTTTCCTTTGTGTTTGGTAAAGTATTTTTTTTTAAAACTTATTTCAATACGTTATTCATATCAGCATTTTAAAATAACTATTAAATAAAATTTATATTTTAATGTCTTACTTCTCAAAATAAAATCTTTATGTCCACAAAAACTTTTCTTGGAGTTATTGTTGTGCTTTTACATTTTTTTTAATTTTCGATTCAATTTTACGCTTGCTTGTTATCATTTTAATTATTCAATTATTTAGTTTCATTTTTAATAAATATTATTTTTTATTGATAAATGTAACTATTTTAAATTATAATAAAAAATAAACTTTAACACAAATATTACTTAAAATGAAAAATGAAAAATATCAGTTTATAATTATAAAAAATATATAATCACCTATTATTCATCATTTTATAAGTTTAAATTAGTTTTGTCAAACTGTTTTAATTTTTAACTTTTGGTTAGCTTTTTAATTTTGAACTAACTTTTGACCTGATAAAGTTGTAACTTGGAAACAAATATAAGAATTTGATGTTTTATTTTATCTCAGTTTCTTTTTGTTTTTTTGTCTCATTTTATTTGAAGAAGAGAGGGAAAAGCGAAAAAGACAACACAGGTAACACAGGTAAGCTAAAACATGGAAACAGCGAGATACCCGAAACTTGTTTTTGTTGTTGTGTCAGCGTAAATAATGCATTCGACAAGAGTTTTAATTTGAACCTGAATCTGAATTTGAATTATTGTGAGAACATAGTTGTTGATGGACCACACATACCATTCATTGATGCATCGCCAACAAACCTATCACTGTATCACCCAAACCCATTTATTGGACTTTGTTCTTATTTGAAAAAACTAGGGTTTATAGGGTAAAATATTAATCAATTTAGCTTTAGATTTTATAAAAAAAAAAAACTTATTGGTTCCTCTAGTTAGAGACAGATCAACACTTTGGCATGTGTAATCTTCAAAATATAGAATACAAGAACATAAATTTATATATTATATTATTATAAATTATATATAAATTAATAATCGAAATCTACGTAAATAAGAACAAGTATGACAGTGTTTTTTCTTTGGATTTGAAAGATATTTTCAATTATTAATTTAAAAAAATTTATTTTTTATTTTTATAATTATGACAAAAATTTATACTATAAATTTGAGTTTTAGAAGATTATTGTATTTTTTTTTAAATTGTATTAGAACTGTACTATAATTGTCAAAAATTCAAAAAATATTTATTAAATTGTCCCTTAGTGTATTAGTGTATTATATATGTACACATTATTTAAAAGGTTTGTTCGAGCTTAGTAACTTTAAAGTGTTGATTTTTTTTGTGTTGATAAAGTTGGAAGTGTGGTGAATTAATGTTGAGAGATCTTAGTAGTGAAAATAAGCAGTTCCTCCCTCACAGGATCCAACTGCAGCATTTATTTAACTTTTCTCGTATCCCATACCATGATAATTTAAGTCTCTGCGATGCCCTCTTTTACAAGTACAAGATTATTTACATTTAATGTGTCTCCATTTTGATGTTACAATTGAGCCTAATTATGAACTCCAACATGTTCAAATAAATAAAAGGAAAAAGTGGCAAAAGGGGTGCCTTAAATTGGACTCAAAGTACAAAACCATGCAATAATCACTAAATTGAAAAAGCATAATGGTTTGAGATCAGAAAATTCTTGAATCCATGGCTTTCACAGCACTTGAGATCTTAAACTGGTGGTCCCTTAACAACAATGAGCCTTTCATAGCTGAAATGTACAACTCAGAAAACATTGACAGAGTAATATATATCATGAACACTCTGTGGCATTGGCAATAGTATGAACTTGTGCATAGTATCTGTGACATATTATCAATAGTATGAATGAACACTAGCCGTGACATTGGCAATAATGTGAATTCTAGGTGTGACATGAACAATAATTATGAAACCAGCCTTGGAAGAAATGTGAACATGCTAGTCAAAAACTTCAATTCATTATTTTCCATTTCACTGGTATCACCTTAAGATCCGTAGCCTCAAACCAAACTACCACGTGATTCAACTAACTCGGAATAAATGAGCAGGGCCGTCTTATGAAACCCCTTGATCAGTTAAGTATCTGCACTGCTGCAATGAATGTTCATGAAATCCCTTATTCATACTGGTCCATGGTTTTAGGTGTACATTTATGACTATTCTAAGCCAAAAGATAAGATAATGACTCGAGGGTGCAACATTTTTCCCTCAGTTTTTAAATGAGTTAAATGGTGTCATCTGATCTGTGTAATCGACCTTATTAATGAGACAAGATTTTGTTGTTGTTATTATATAGTTTCTCACAACCTCATGAAACATTAAGGAACTTAGACAGTGCATTCAAAATAGAGTAACAAATGGATCTATATGTAAGATTGAGAAAAGCATAGATAGGGAGATATTTAAAGACCAAACATGAAGCATTCTGAATGACAGATATCGACACGTCATGTAATCTAAAAAATATAGGACACGAAGACACATATCTATATTTTAGATCATTATGAATTATATAAATTAACAATCAAAATTTATGTGAACAAGTATCACTGAGTTTTTTTTTGTGGTATAAAGATGCTTTCCATGACTGGTTGAAAATGATTTGTTTCTTATTTCTATAATCATAATAAAAATTTATATAATAAGTTTCAGTTTTTAGAAAATCATTATATTTGTCCTTTTTAAAATTGTGTTGAAACTATATTAGAATTGTTAAAGATTCAAAAAATATTTTTTAAATTGGACACTTTAGCTATCCGTATCATACAAATGTGTCGTACAATGTATCAGTATACAATTGTGTATTCGACATGAACACATCATTTAGGAGGTGTATCCGAGCTCAAAACTCAAAATACTTGTAAAATTTTTCTTGAGATAACTCGCATGAAATTTGTGATGACTCATAATGTTGTCTCAACCATGTGTTTACAAATGTCATAAGTAAGACACAAAAAGGTTCTGAAAAGCGAAAAGTGTGCCAAAGGAAAGAACCGAAAGCAGGTGATATAAAGTGGTGCAAACTGAAAAAGTTATTTCTATATTTGATAACCAATACCTCTTAAACCTGGTGCTCCTATATTCAAGTCATGTTGTAAACTTGCATCAACTACATACTAAAATATTTCACAAAAAATAAATGATTACTTAGTTTCATGCATATTAGGCTACAGTGAAAAAAACTAGATATTTTCTTTGATCCTAGTTGCTTTCATTTATGTTGTTGTTATATGTCTCTGTCCATAAATGTTAGAGACGAGTGACTATTGGTGTACAAGATTCCGATCTTGACCTTCCAATTCCAAATTTGTCACTAAATTCAGAGACTATTATTAACAATTTACAAGAAAATAATGAGATTGAAGTTAATTAAAATATTGATTAGGTGTTGATAGATTTATTTGGACCATACACGTTATTAGATCGAACTACGCATAATATATAATCTTACGCATGAATTAGAGATAAATTTAGTATATTAGAAATCCTACATCGACTAGAAACAAACATTTCAAAATATATAAATGCAAATCTCATCTTATAAATCAGTTTATAAGTTTAGTTAGACTTAAAGTCTCTTCTAAACCGGTGTTATAATATTAATTGCTAAACATTTGTGTATAATATAAAATAGTATTGACATATCCATACCCCAAATCTTGGAAAAGTTCTGTATCTGATACTAACAACCCGGTTCTGCATTAAACGTGTCAGTGGCATACAGTTAGACTTGTTGCCCCTCTATTTCTATATATATCTTTGGAGATCTTTGGATTCATGCATCTAATTCGAAGCGTGGACTCTTGAAGTAGAAGAAAAGTAACAGAAGGTGAACTCTTTTCTATAGTTGCAATGAGCATATGCAAAAAGTTAAAACTTAAACTTCTACATCATTTTACAGCTGATTTAATATTTGATGTAACGATTTTGTTAGCATTTCATATTCCATTAACTTTTTTCGTGATCTTGTACCAGACCCAGCACAGGTACAGTCTATACAACAGATCCTTACTTCAATCTTCTGTGAACTCTATCTCACTGCATTGTATAGTTTGCATACTTATACAAGCAAAACTTACGTTTGCACTGTATAGTTTGCATACTTATACAAGCAAAACTTACTTTTAATTATCTGTATTCCCAAAGGAAGTAGTGAAGAAAACTAATCCATACAAGCTTGGAAATAGTGTAACACTATTTCATATTTTAAATTTTCTTGAATTGAAGATTCTTATGGATTTATTTTAGGACCTTAGCAGCCATGAAGTGTTAATCCCTTTCTTCATTTTTTGCAGGCATCATGATCTTTAGGACACTTGTCCTATTTCTGACTTTTATGGTGACATATTCAACAGCTCTCGCGGATCAACAGACATATATAGTTCACATTGACAAGACTAAGATCAGAGCCTCAATTCATTCTCAAGACAACTCAAAGCCATGGTTTGAATCCATCATTGATTTCATTTCTGAAGCTTCAATGCAAGAAGACGGAGAAGAAGAGATTCTAGCCCCTCAACTCCTTTATACCTATGAAACCAGCATGTTTGGTTTTGCTGCACATCTTTCCAAGAAACACCTCAAATACTTGAACCAAGTTGAGGGTTTCCTCTCAGCCATACCTGATGAACTGTCAACACTCCACACAACGTACACCCCTCACTTTCTTGGCCTAAGGAGTGGAAGAGCACTTATGACTGCTTCTAACTTGGCCATTGATGTGATCATTGGGGTTCTTGATTCAGGAATATGGCCTGAACACACCAGTTTCCAAGACTCGGGCTTGTCCCCAGTGCCTTCTCATTGGAAAGGTGTTTGTGAGAAAGGCACCAAGTTCTCTTCCTCAAATTGCAACAAGAAGCTTATTGGTGCAAGAGCCTATTTCAAGGGGTATGAAAAATATTTTGGAAGAAAAATCAATGAAACAGTGGATTACCTTTCTCCAAGAGATTCCCAAGGGCATGGAACACACACTGCCTCAACTGCCGCTGGTAATGTGGTGAAAAATGCCAACTTTTTGGGCCAGGCTAGAGGTACAGCAACTGGAATGAGGTATACCTCTAGAATTGCAGCTTATAAAGTATGCTGGCCTTCTGGTTGTACTAATTCTGATGTATTAGCTGCTATGGACCAAGCAGTTTCTGATGGGGTTGATGTGTTGTCACTCTCTTTAGGGAGTATTCCCAAACCTTTTTATAGTGATAGTATTGCCATAGCTTCATTTGGGGCAACCGAGAAAGGGATTTTGGTTGCTTGCTCCGCAGGCAATTCAGGTCCCTTTCCATCAACCGCTGGAAATGGTGCCCCATGGATCATGACAGTTGCTGCTAGCTCCACCGACCGAACCTTTCCAACAAAAGTAAAGCTTGGGAATGGACAAAGTTTTAAAGGGTCATCTTTATATGAAGGTAAGAAGACAAACCAATTGTCCCTTGTGTATGGCAAATCAGCAGGTACAACCAAGGAAGCACAGTATTGCATTGGAGGCTCCCTTGATCCAAAGCTTGTGCATGGGAAAATAGTTGCTTGTGAAAAAGGAATAAATGGTAGAACTGAGAAAGGAGAGGAGGTGAAAGTGGCAGGTGGGGCAGGAATGATACTACTCAACAATGAATATCAAGGAGAAGAGCTTTTTGCTGACCCTCATATTTTGCCAGCCACATCCTTGGGGGCTTCAGCAAGTGAGATTATTAGAAGCTATAGTCAATCTGCTCAAAAACCAACAGCTTCAATCTCCTTTATGGGGACAAGATTCGGGGACCCTGCACCAGTGATGGCGGCATTTTCTTCTAGAGGACCAAGTATAGTGGGACCAGATGTGATTAAGCCTGATGTGACTGCACCTGGTGTAAACATCTTAGCTGCTTGGCCACCCAAAATTAGCCCAAGCTTTCTCAAGAGTGACAAAAGAAAAGTATTGTTTAACATACTTTCAGGTACTTCAATGTCTTGTCCTCATGTTAGTGGTCTAGCAGCACTGCTCAAGTCTTTGCACAAAGATTGGTCCCCTGCAGCCATTAAATCTGCTCTGATGACAACCGCTTACACATTGAACAACAAAGGAGCTCCAATTTCAGACATGGCCTCTAAGAACTCATCATTGGCTACCCCCTTTGTATTCGGTTCAGGTCATGTTAACCCTGTAAGTGCTTCTGATCCAGGGCTAGTATATGATATCAGCACCAAGGACTATTTAAATTATTTTTGTAGCATAAACTATACTTCTTCCCAGATTGCTTTATTATCAAGAAGAAAATTTGTATGTTCTAAAAAAGCTGTTCTACAAGCTGGTGACTTGAACTACCCTTCATTTGCTGTTCTATTTGGCAGAAGTGCCTTTAATGCTAGTGTGACATACATGAGGGTTGTCACAAATGTTGGAAAATCCCAAAGTTCTTATGCAGTTAAAGTGGAACAACCAAATGGAGTTTCAGTTAGTGTTGAACCAAGGAAATTGAAGTTTGAAAAACTGGGTCAGAAATTAAGCTATAATGTGACATTTTTTGCAAGTGGAGGAGCTAAAGTTGGTGGTACCTCATCATTTGGGTCTCTAATTTGGGTATCTGACAGATATAAAGTTAGAAGTCCTATAGCAATAACCTGGCAGTAGTGAAAATCTCTGTGAAGGGTAGCATTTGGCATAATTAACAGAGTTTATTGATGACTCATTACATTGTTGTTGGAAGTTCTATCATATGCATAACAAGTTCAGTAGTGACAAAAGGGGAATTTAAATTGCATCTTTCTAATTATTTTCAGTATTGTTTTAGTATATTATGCATTTTATAATCATCTCTGCAATCCTAAATTTTTAATAGGTTTTGTATTCTCTTATGGTTGTTCTTGTCACAAAACTTCTTGAAGCTCGTTGCCTACATTGTTGAGCTAAGTGATTAGTTTGTCTTCAAGGTTGAGAATGGAGGAAAAAAAATGGTTGTCTATTCAAAACATCATCAAAGTATAAAAATATCAAATTATAATAAGATTGAGGGATAAATCTAATATGATTTTAAGAGGATGAGTTTAAAGAATATTTCTTAAAATAATATTAGAATTTATATTAATAAGATTTGTTATTTAGAAAATTCTGTACATTATAATTGTGATAATTAGTCTCTGGAATGGATTTAGATGATTGGAAAGGAAAAAGAAATGAGAGGAAGATAGTGTTATTTAGATTAAGAAAAAATAAGTAGAGAATAAATAAAAAAATAAAGAAAAATTTTCTGGTAAATATAATTGAGATGACTAAAAAAAAGACTTATTGTACTATATATTAAATTACTAAATTGTATTTTATCAAGATTGAGTACTAGTTAAATTTTAATAATGAAGTAGTATATATATATATATATATATATATATATATATATATATATATATATATAACATGATAATAATTTTAAAGTTTAAAATATTAAAAAATTTAAAATATAAGAAAAAAAATATACAGTAAAAGGAATACACTTAACTTCTCTTTTTAAAAATAACCTCACATGATTTTTTATTAGTATTCTTACAAAATTATATATATTTTTAAATTATATTATTTTCATATTTCTAATCAATTATTAAAAAATAATAACAAAATTAAATAAATAATATAATATAATATATTTTTAAAAGTATATTATTTTAATGAAAATAATGAGAATTTTTAATAAAAATAAAACATATGAAAATAATGAGAATTTTGACAGTTACTTGAGGTGTCAGCCAGCTGAGATGTCAAGTTGCATAATGATACATGAAAGTTTTTATAAAAAAAAAAATAATGAGAATTTTGAGATTCAAAATATTGAAAATGTAACAGGAAAAAATGAAAGTATAAGATGGAGCGTTCTCAATACATATTATTATAAATATTGAAGTCATTAACAAAAAGACATTTTGGTTATTAAATACATCCAATTGATTTTCTTATATATTAAATACACAGCAATAATTGCTCTAAAGTAAAACTCCCATTATATGAAAAGGAAATTAATTGATATTTGAAGCTTTCTAAAAATGCTATATTATTCACTAAAAATAATGTTTTTATTAATGTACACAAAACTCAGAACGCGTCTTAGAAAAAAAAATTGTTTTCTTGGAAGTCGCTCCTAAGAATCATGAATAATGAAAATTTAATAACTAAATTTTGTTTGACCAGTAAAAAAATTGCTAATTATATTTTCACATTTTTTTCTCTTAAAAATCGCCACAATTTATAATTGATTATTATAGTAAATGATTTCATAAAGATAATATGGTATTTTTCCCCTTAAACTTTTGAGACCAATTCAAAAGAGTTAGATTGTGAAGTTTCTACAGAAATGTTTGCTGAAAAATTTGTCAAAATTCATTGTCAGAAAACATGATTTCTTGAAAATGTAATTTAAAGAAAAATATATAAATCGAACATGAGAAATAGTTTATCTTCAGATCCTTAAAAATCTTAAGAAAATTCTTTCATACTAAGAATCTCTTTAACGTGATATTCAAAACAAAAAAGTCACTTTTGTTAAAAAATAAAGTAAAATCAAATAATTGGTCCTAAAAAGTGAGAATAATTTGCTTGTTCTTGGAAGGATCTGATTGAACTGTTCTAACAATCTACTTTATTGAAAATTATTGGTAACAACTTTATAGCAACCAAAGTCTCTCACAGTCCAATGCCATTAAACTATTCATTGAAACTTGTATATTTGGTTCATGAAATATTAAAATGAAAGAAAAACACCAAATATTTTGGGATTGTTGTAATTATATAGTTTTATCACTGAAGCAAGTTATTAATTTTCTAATCCCACAAGTTCCGTTGTTGTTGTTGTTGTTCAGTGTCGTGTATAACGAAGTTTAAGATTTTTTTCTCAGGTGTGCATGACCATTATAACATCCAATCAAATTTTCCCACGTGGAACGACAACATTTTTACCAAGAAAAACTGAAAAAAATGTAAGAAAAGTTAGGTATATTAAATAACGTGGCATGTCAGTATCCGACGTGGACTTTCATTCCCTGGACGTGTTCTTCTTCTTCTTCTTCTTCTTCGTGTTCATCGAGGGTAGCTATCTCTTTTTCCACTGGGTTTATTCATTTCATCCAATACCCTCCAAAATTTTCATCAGCTACAATCTCATCCTTCGATCACACTAATTCACTTTTCTCCCTTTTCAAATCTCTATCTGCTGCACCGATTCAAATTCAATTGCCACCGATTCTTGTTTCTGATTTTGTTGTGAATCAAATTGTGATTTTAGCTGTAATATTATCTCGCAAGAGTGAAAATTTCTGTGATGGATAACTATGGATCATCTTCTCCATACGGGTATCCGAGTCCATATGCCTACCCTCCCGACCCTCGTCAACCATATCCTCCTCCTCCAGGTTCAGCTCCTGATCCATATGCACATCTTCCTTATCCTTCATATCCTTACTTTTCGTCACATTCCTTCAACTATTCTCACCATCCACCTCCTAGGCCTTTACATTCTGGCCATTTTGAGTATTCTTATCCTCCTCCTGTGGACTTTCCTCACCCTCCTCCACCAGCTTATGCTGTTCCTCCCAATTATCCTTATCCCTACCATGTGCCTCCACCAAATCATGGTTCTCCCAGCACTCCCCTTTTTCACCATGCCAGTTACCAACATGGATCATCTCCATACTATTATCCACCAAAGGAGTCCTATTCGCCTCCTCCTGATAGCCATTCCCGCCCCAATAGCTTCTCTGGTCCCTATTGGCAGGAGAACACAAGCACTGATGCAGGAGGTAAAGTGTCACAAACTAGTCATAATTCCAAGCCTTCTCAGGGTTCTTCTTACCCACCTTTGGATGATCTTATGAGCAATGTTAGGTTGTCTGATGATGGCCAGCCAACTGCTCCTGCATCTCCTCCTGCGCCTGCAGGGCAACCGTTTATGCATTCCATTTCAGTTCCTAAGTTGCAACAGAAGAGAGAGGAGTTTTATGGATATTCTAATAACTCCTTCTCCGGGTGGGGATCCTCCTACCCCACTCGGATGGATTCTTCGAAGCTTTCAGATTTTTCTGGTTCGTTTAATGAATCAGTGTATGGTCAGCGTTTGCAGATTGTTCCAGTGCAGAATAAAGGGTCCTTGAGAGTTTTGCTCCTCCATGGAAATTTAGATATATGGGTCCACGAAGCCAAGAATCTTCCAAATATGGACATGTTTCACAAAACTTTGGGGGATATGTTTGGTAAATTGCCTGGTAGTGTGAGCAATAAAATTGAAGGAACTATGAACAAGAAGATTACTAGTGATCCTTATGTATCGATTTTAATATCCAATGCTGTAATTGGGAGGACTTATGTCATTAGCAACTCTGAAAACCCTGTTTGGTTGCAACATTTCTATGTTCCTGTTGCACATCATGCTGCAGAGGTACACTTTCTTGTTAAAGACAGTGATATTGTGGGTTCACAGCTCATTGGCATTGTGGCAATCCCAGTGGAGAAAATATACTCAGGAGAAATGGTCGAAGGAATCTTCCCAATCCTGAATAGTAATGGGAAGCCATGTAAGCAAGGTGCTGTCCTGAGCCTATCCATTCAGTACATACCTATGGAGAAAATGAGCATTTATCACAAAGGAGTTGGAGCAGGGCCTGAATACATAGGAGTTCCTGGGACATACTTTCCTTTGAGGAAAGGTGGAACCGTTACTCTGTATCAAGATGCTCATGTTCCAGATGGAAGCCTCCCTAATGTGTTGCTTGACAGTGGGATGTACTATGTGCATGGAAAGTGTTGGCAAGATATCTTTGAGGCCATAAGTCAAGCTCGGCGTTTGATTTATATCACAGGGTGGTCAGTGTGGCACAAAGCAAGGTTGGTTCGGGATGCTGCTGGTTATTCTTCAGATTATTCCTTGGGTGATCTTCTAAGGTCAAAGTCACAGGAAGGAGTAAGAGTGCTTCTGCTTATCTGGGATGATCCTACATCAAGAAGCATTTTAGGTTATAAAACAGTGAGTAAAACAGCTTTTTCTGTTATATATCTCTGCATTTCCATGCTTCAACTGACTGGTAGGATTTTATTAGCAATTGTCTGCACATGCACATCCTTGCTTTATGTTGTTATCTGGATAAACCTTTTATATTTTTTTGGACTTTGCAACTTGTACCTGTTTTTGAATTGGAGAAATGAAAAGAATTGTGATTTTGGCAATGAACTGTTGTTCAAGAGACAGTGATATACTACTTGTTGTTGGGCAAGTGAGCAACAAAGGGGGGATACTGATTCGTTAACACATTTTTCTTGGTTGCTAGTTTCATAACTATTAATAAAATTGCTTAACCTTCCATTGGCTGATGGTGGCCTCAAATCAGATTTGAATATTTGTAAAACTTGTATACATTTGGACTTTGGGACATTTTATGGCTTGGTTGTCTTGTTGTGGAACAAGGATCCTGTGCCTAAAATCTGTCTCGAGAGTCACACTAACTCGATAGTTGACCAGTCAATGCTCTTGGCAAGATTAGATGGTAATATAAGTAAATCAAGTGACCCAACTATCCATTCTCTTATCCTTTTCATTAGTACTTTTTCATGTGTGACAACAGATGTTTACTTTATTTCAGGTAAGATAAAAAGATTATTGAGTGAATATTTATTTTATTTTATCAATAAGGAATATATTGTTTGTGATTTTCTCTTTAAGCTTTAGTTTTGAGACACTCTGGACTTTATGTTTAGGATGGTGTCATGGCAACTCATGATGAGGAAACTCGACGATTTTTCAAGCACTCTTCAGTGCAAGTGCTTCTTTGTCCTCGCAGTGGTAAACGTCATAGCTGGATCAAGCAAAAGGTTTGGTTTTGACAACTACTTTACTAATTGAAATATTTTGTATTAGTTTATGCTCAACTGTCTACGGATAGTGCTGGAGTATTGTTTCTCTTTGATGTCCTTCTTTTAGACCTTGCATTTTTGGGACTTATAAACAATTTTATTATGATTTACTGCTGATAGTGTGACTAAATTTGGTAGATTACCGATTTAATATAGTAGCACACAATTGTGAACGTGATGATTGGACTGGATTTAAGTGTTTAATGACACAAATAAAAAACTATATGCCAAGTCTGCAAGTGTAATATTCTGCTTACTTGTTGATGAGAATTCAATCCACTCATGCTCTATGTTATCTACCAATTAGTCAGCACACAATGAAACTAAAACTTCATGGAACATACTTTTGGACAAGATTCAATTTTGACGCTGTTATATCTTCTTTCTTCTGTGTTGGATCTGTTGGTATGTTATCACATCTACAATTTTGGTTTCAAAGTTCAACATTGAATTTTTGTCTTCTTCTTATTAGGAAGTTGGAACGATATATACACATCATCAGAAAACTGTTATTGTGGATGCTGATGCTGGAAGTAATAGAAGAAAAATTATAGCATTTGTTGGTGGACTTGATTTGTGTGACGGGCGATATGATACTCCCCACCACGCTCTTTTTAGAACATTGAATACATCACATAAGGATGACTACCACAACCCTACTTTCACGGTAATATCTATTTCAGATTCCATTATTGACCAATGAAGATTAGCTACAGTTTTCTACCATTTTCTTGATATGGTACGCAAAGAATGAAAGCAGCTGCAAAAAAAATATTTTCCATTCTTTTATAAGATAAAATTTTCATCACTACATGCTGTGTATAGTGCAGCTCTCATTGATATATTGTTACTTATATTCACGTACCCTACTTGCACAACTGAAATTTATCTATAAAAGCCACAGTTTATGAAGGAAATGTTCAATAGTATATTTCTATCATGGTGAAATTTGTATCTAGAAATCTGTTAGGTGCAATTTCTAACTATTATTATATACACAGACCAATTAATTTCTATAATAAGAGTAAATTTCATGACAGGGTAATGTTGGTGGTTGTCCGCGGGAGCCATGGCATGATTTGCATTCTAAAATTGATGGTCCAGCAGCTTATGATGTTTTAACTAACTTTGAGGAGCGCTGGTTAAAAGCTTCAAAACCTCACGGGATTAAAAAGTTGAAAATTTCATACGATGATGCTTTGCTAAGGTTTGAAAGAATTCCAGATTTTATTGGCATCAATGATACTCCAAGTGTTGGTGAAGATAATCCCGATGTTTGGCATGTTCAGGTAATTGGTTACCTAATAATGCTAAGCAATTATTTTCTAATTTGCTCTTTAAAATGAAATTATTGGTTCTGTTTACTTTGGATTGTAGATATTTCGTTCAATTGATTCAAATTCCGTTAAGAGGTTTCCGAAGGATCCAAAAGATGCAACAAGCAAGGTGAATAAAAAGCCTTGTTTTAAATTTTTCTTTTTTGGACTTGTTATACCCATCAAACTTTGATCAATTTGTGCTATATGTACTGTGGAATTAAGGCTTTTTGTATTTTTCCAGAACCTAGTATGCGGAAAGAATGTGCTGATTGACATGAGCATACATACAGCATATGTTAAGGCTATTCGTGCTGCACAACATTACATTTATATAGAGAATCAATATTTTATCGGCTCTTCATACAATTGGAGTCAACATAAAGACCTTGGTATGGAACTCCTCTTTATGTGTAATTGTTGCTTATAATTAGATTCAATACTATTCTGGAAATTATACAGAACATAATCATCCTGAACCAGAATCCATCTTGGAGATTTAATCTTTAACCAATTTAATTGAGTAAACTATGCATTATCTAATAGAAAAACAATCTTTCAGATGTTCAGCATGTCACTTGGATTATACATCAAAGGCTGTAGAAGCAACACATGTATATTACACCTACTAGATCATGTTAAGTTGTATTACACCTACTAATTTCAAGTTGAAGGGGGAAAATGGTATATTTCTGAATGACCATTCTGTACAATGGTTTCACAGATTGTAGGCTAAGGCTTGTCATTAGTTTCATAAGGTAGGGTGAGTTACAAGAACAAATAGAAATGGACCTGATGAAATAAAATAAACAGCTAAATGTTCAATTTATATATGGTTTCAGGCTTTACAGAAAAAAACTCGTTGAAAAATAAATTATAGGAATGCCCATGACAAGCCTCTATCAACTGTATCTTTTCTACGTTCTCAACTCAACCACTTATTGCATAAATAAGGAGAAAACATTGTCAATGCGGTGCCACAAATTTATTTTGAAAATCTTTCATGTGTTAATTTTCTTACTTTGGCAGGTGCTAATAACTTAATCCCAATGGAAATTGCTCTAAAGATTACTGAAAAGATAAAAGCAAATGAAAGATTTGCAGTGTATGTTGTTATTCCCATGTGGCCAGAAGGAGTTCCAACAGGGGCTGCCACGCAAAGGATTCTATTTTGGCAGGTATGATTCAGCACACAATATGAAAGTCAAGTTTCTACTTTTGGCAAGGATTTTATTTAACTATTGAATTGGTTTTTATTTGAAATTGTTCACTTTTACATCAAATTATATGTCTGCTCTATCACTATCATATTAGATCATTTTCGTATTCCATTCTTCTATTTTATTTGGTTCATGGTCGTGGTTGGCTGAGGGTCAAGCATTGTAGTAGCTGTCAGATAAGGGAAACTCTGATCCTAGGCTAGTGTTAGAGGTTAGAAGATGTGGTGGCTGATGGGTAGCAAAAATTCTAGGAGGGCACGTTGGCTACTGAAAAACAAAAACTGCTTAGAGGCCATGACTGATGTTGGAGATTGCGATAGTTGTCCACAAGGAAGATTGTTGTCGGAAAACAAAAGTTGTTTGGAGGATATGACAGTTGTTGGATAGCAAACAAATGCTTAGAAGGCGTGGTGGCTATCGTAGAGCAAAAAATACTTAAGAGGGCATGATGCTGCTAAAGAGCGCAACAACAACAATTATCGGTGGCCAAGACTTCTCCTTGAGAATAAAAAATGTCTGGAGGGTATGACATTTGTTAGAAAGCAAAAGATGCTTATAGGGCATGACTACTACTGAAGTGCGGAATAGTTGGCAGTTGCTGGAGAGCAAAAATGCTTACACCAAATATTGTTTACCTGAAGAGAAAATCAGTGTGACAAAATTAGGACCAGTGTATCTATGACCTAACAATAGATTAGTAACAAAGCATGTCACGGACAATGGTACGATAACATCTTAAAAAGTGATTTAAACTTAACTCAATTATACAAAATCATTTTTATAAAGTGAAATTTTTATCTACTTATATACTTTATTTTGTTACTGTCAAAGCCTATTTTATATCCATTAAAACGGTCTTCACGAAGTTATACACGTAGAAGCCTAGTAGTGTTAGAATAGAGTCTATTCTAATGATGCTTGGTGGGATCTTCAATAAGCCTCTTACTCTTAGAATGAGTGGTCTGATACAAGTGACATAATAGTCCCAACAAATATCACACTAGAATAGACGTACCATATTGAAATGATTACTTGTAATTGTGTGTTTTGTACGCATGAGTGTTCTTGTTTATAAGAAGAGATAGAAATAATAAAGAATAAAATAAATATCTAGTAATGAAAAATATTGGATAAGATATTTCCCTATCGAATCATATTATATCTCCCTAATTAATGTCATCAAATCATATTTTTAACATAATCGAATCATATCTCTAGCTATGATTATAACGTATAGTCATTCAAGAAAGAATACCATTGTGAACATCATAATTTTAAAGAGCTAGAATAACATCATCTTTCTTTTTCATTTAATTGTTGTTTCTCTCGTGATTCCAAATAATATGGCTTAGAGGAAAAAGGAAATCAAACCCCGTAAATTTTCTTAATTAAGGAATCTTTAATCTTCAGCCAAATGAGTGGTAAGAGTCAACTGTTGAAAACTTGTAACTGCCAAATGTTAACTGAAAAAGTTATAGCAGATGCTGGTACTTGGATATTGCATTTGTTAATATGAAATTATTTTCTTAATTTTGCAGAATAAAACAATGCAAATGATGTATGAGACCGTTTACAAGGCTTTGGTTGAAGCCGGGCTTGAAGCAGCATTTTCTCCACAAGATTATTTGAACTTTTTCTGTCTTGGTAATCGAGAGGTCATCAGTATGCATGATAATGTTAGTGCGACAGGAGCTCCTCCCCCAGCAAATAGTCCTCAAGTATGTTGCTAACACCCCCTTTCCCTTGTTGCACTCTTCCCAATTATATTTTTTTGCTACCATACCACATTAGTTTTGTGAATGTCATTATGTGAAACAAGGAGTCCGTATAGATTTCTCTAGTACCAAATGTCTATTAGGGGGATAAATGCTTCCAGATAAGTGTTTAATAAGTTAGCATGTAAACTGCTCTCTGACAATTAGAACATAACAAGTTGTAATATATCAGATAGTACTCTATTGCTCTATCCAAGTGTCTTGGTAATTTTTTACTCAATTTCCAAATAGGTGTTTATAATTATTAAAGATCTCATATCGATTAGAGATAAAAACATTTCATAGTATATAAGTGGGTGCAAATAAAATCTCAACTTATAAGTTATAAAATTGAGTTAGACATAACATTTTTTACTATGGTATTAGAATCTATTCTAGCTAGAGTTTGTTATTCTTATATTTTTTAAGGGCATGCAATCTTTATTTAGTGAATGCTTTAGTAAAACTTTTGTGCCTTCTTGCTCTATTTTCAGGTGGCTAGCCGAAATAGCCAACGTTTCATGATTTATGTTCATTCAAAAGGCATGATAGTTGATGATGAATATGTGATATTGGGGTCTGCAAACATTAACCAGCGCTCCATGGAAGGAACAAGGGACAGTGAGATTGCAATGGGCGCCTATCAACCTTATCATACATGGGCAAGATCACAATCTTATCCACACGGTCAAGTAAGTTTTTTACATTACTATTTTTGGCTACTGATATTTGCTAAGATATTATTAATACAATAATTTCATGTTTCACTTGTGTTATTCAAGTTGAAAAGATGAAACTGCAAATTTTTCATGTAAATATATTAAACAGGATTTTCCTCTAAAAAATTCCAATTGAGATAACAAAGTAAAGGGGATTAAGTCACTGCCATAAAAAACACTGTTTAAATGCAGAAAGATTACTCACTTCAGTCATAAATAAAACACTCACTGGTATTATTTTGGGGTCGTCAAATGGGATTTTGCTAGATACAAGTGAGATTTTGCATGCATATCCTGACTGGTATACTTAACGTACAAAAAGATAACAATGAATTATATTAGTGTGGTTTGATTTGATTTTTCAGCAAATACATTATTGAATCCATTAACATGTAATCATGTATAACCTAACAGCAATACTTTGTGAATCTCTGTTATGTAGATCCATGGATATAGGATGTCACTTTGGGCAGAACATACAGGAACAATTGAGGACTGCTTCTTGCAACCTGAGAGTCTTGAATGTGTAAGCAGGGTTAGAGCAATGGGAGAAATGAACTGGAAACAATTTGCAGCAAATGAAATAACAGAGATGAAAGGGCATCTACTGAAATACCCTGTAGAAGTTGATAGAAAGGGCAAGGTTAGACCACTTCCGGACCAAGAAGAGTTCCCAGATGTGGGAGGAAAAATAGTTGGATCTTTTCTTGCCATGAAGGAGAATCTAACCATTTGATGAGAATCCATTGGTTTTAGTTTTTCACATTCTGCTAGCCAATAGGATAAGATGTGTGTAAATTACAACATGGAAACAATTTTTGAAATGTATGATAGAGGAAGAAACAAATACCATTATCAACCCAAAATCCAACTAAACAAAGACACTACACTTGTACAAAGATCAGGGAAACATGTATGGATAAACCTTACAGTAACAGTGGTCTTTCAGGGATGTTACGTAGTACTATCTCTGTTGCACCAGTTTAAGGTTATTTCACATATATTAATAACATCAATCAAATATACTATTTTTTGAAACAATAAATAACCTCACTCTCTCCATAAATACATTCTTTTGAATAAAAGAATGAAAATAATTGATTTCAGAATATATGAGAAGAAGAACAAATTAATACTTCATTGTTAGGTGAAAATTTCAGTTATTTTGAAACATTTCATATGGGTAAAATTGTTGATGTTTTGGAGCTTACTATTGCACATGATTGTAAGCATTGTTGGCAATGTGAGAGAGAAACAGAGTGGACTTAAAAATGAGGAAAGATAATAGAAAAACTCAAAAAGACTATTCATTCATTGTCTTCTACTACGAGACACTTGTTTTTGTTTGGATTATGAATAGAATAAGAAAAAGAAAGAAGTGATAGAAATTAATTAATAATCTTTTGTGAGGTTTCTTTCTCTAATCGCATTTTTATGTACAATATTTAAATACTTAAATTTTAGAATGTCACTTACTTCAATTTTTCTCCACTTGTTAGAAATTTTTAGAGATTAACTTCATTTTTATAAGTATGATTTATATGAAATCAACTTTCGATATAACAACTAGTTTAAGAAAAAAACAATTCAATCGATAAGTTCTGAAGAAATATAATTCAATCAAGAAATATCTATCAATGTAATATTTAATAAAAGTTATATTAATATAATTTCATCACTCATTACATATAATTAAATTTATATATATAATCAAAATAAAAATAGACTGTGCAACTTTATATGTTGGGCCGTCTTTAGTCCAATAAGTAAGTGATGTGTAGGCAATTTCTTCCTGCACTTTCATATTTTCTTACCACACCTTTATATTTTTGGTGAAAAATCAAATTTACTCTTAAATAAATTAAAAATTAAACCTAAGTTCATGTACCCTCCATCATCTTCTTTTTCAGGGAAATGGCTTCTTAAAATTTCTTTTGGGCAATGGTAATAATACAAAATATTACAGTTCAAAAATGTCGAATTCTACGATTTGAGAGTTATTTTATGAAATTCTGAATTGTAGAATTTGGAATAATTCAGAAGTTTTATAATGTGAAAATTATTTTTAAATTTAGAAAATGAATTTTAAATTTTAGAATTCAAAAGAGTATTTTTAAAATTAAAATAGTTATAGAGGTGTAAGAAGAAATTATGGAGGTGAGGAATAAATTGTGCAATGTGTAGCTGTAACACGTTTATTGTGATGTTTGGTCTACTTAATAACACATCAAACTTTTTAGTTCTTTAGCATTCTTCATTTAAAATATTTATGTACCCAAATAAATTACAATATTTGAAATTTAATATTTGTCATGCTTCTACAGTGACCAGAAAATCAATTCTTAAAAACTCATTACTGACATTTATTGAATTTTAATTTTATCTACACATGTCAAATCTTGAGTCAATTATAAATGCCATTTATTGGACTTTAGATTAACTTGAGATATTTCATACCTGAATTGAATCTACAAAAACTTTGTTTTTCTAACCTTGTAAAGCTGCAGAGTTAGAGAGTATTAAATATTTTTAATTACTTAAAAGTTAACCATCAATCATAAAAAATTATTTAACTAATAAATAAAACATGTAACCAAAAAAAAGTTAGATAAAAAGAACGAGTTAATAATTTCAAATGAATTTGGAAAATCTAATATAAATCATTAATAACTTTAACGTCATAAATGACTATAATCAACCTTTTAACTTCTAATTAATTAATTGAATATAAGAAGAAAGAGAGTACACAGTTTTTGGTGTTAAATGACTAATTATATATCATATTTTATTCTCAAAAGAATTTACATTTCAGCATTTTAAAGCTTTTATTTAATAGTAGTATTAAACAAGCATATTTTAATTCAAAATATAATTTTTTTTTTGCTTTAATTAAGCATTTCTTAGTTTATGTATGTTAGCTTTTAATAACTAAAACTATGAAATACTGTAGGAGAAAAAAAAAACCCTAGAAGGAAGAGATTTGAAATTGAAACGGAACTTACTAAAAATAATAGAGAAAAAATATTTATTTAATAATTATATTATATTATATATATATACACATAGAGAGAGATAGAGAGAAAGAGAGAAAGAGAGAGAGTGTTTAGCGCATGCCAGCTCAGTCACAAGTGTTGTGTTCATAAAACTACGGCGCTACGTACAGCTAATACAACACTCGCGAAAATTAAGAATTTATTTTATTTTCCCCTTTTTTTCCTTCTCAAATCTCAAAACCGAAACGCACTTCTTCAATCTCTCTTTCGTTCATTCGCCGATTCGAGAATCGTTCAATCCAATTCAAATGTGCAATTCTTTCCAAACGCGCTTCCAGATTCGCCACCGCTGACGCTGAATCCGAATCCAATCCACTCGAATCCGATAATGTCTTCCAGCTTCAGTCCCTCGCGCCCGCCGCAGCAGTTAATCGGGGTCTCCCGCCTGAGATCCTCCGCCGTCAAGAAGCTGCCGGAACCCTTGCGACGAGCCGTCGCCGATTGCCTCTCCTCCACTCTCTCTCCCTCTAACGAACCTTCTAGAACTCTTCAGGTCTCTCTCCTTTCCTCGTTTTCGCTTCGTGATTCGTGTTTCACACTGGATGTGGCAAATGAATTTCGCACGACGATGGAAATTATTTTTTAATTGTAATTATTATTATTTAAAAAAATGGACGTTAGTTACCATTTTTTTTTCCACTTCCGTTATTATGTAAAAATAGGAAGTTATTTATCCTCACGGTTGGGGAAGAAAGTGGGATCGAGTAGTCTTAGCTTGTTTTACGTACTTAGCTGAATACGAATCTTGTCACTGAGCTGGGGGAGGGGTAATTTGGTCAATGTTGTGTGGCTGCTTTTAGGTTAACTTGTGGGAAGGGGCATTACTCCTGTACACACTCTTTCTTACTGGGGATGCTACCTATTTAGCATACAAGGTTTCTGGTTATATTTATGTTCTCATGGGACTTTGGATAAACTTTTCAATAAATAGGAGGAAAAATAAAAGAATTAAACTTCTTCAGTTAAAATTACGTATTAGTTAAAGTAAGTTACTGGATAAGCTAAATTAGTGAGCTGTTATCGTCTTTGTTAATTCATTTTATCTTCTTGTTATGAATTTAATATTTTTTTTACATTAATTTTAGAATTAGTATTCAGTAATTGCTTGAGAAGTCTTCCCAGCTTGCCGTACCCATCTTGATAGGCACCATAGCAACTCCCTGTGCGAAGTCCTGGGAGTTAGTTAACTTCTACTCTCGTCTTTAATTTTTAAAGTGTAGGCCATGAGGGATGGCGGATATGTTTTTCTTAATTAGTGTGATGATTGCGTCTTTTTATCAGCGTGATATTAGAAGTCTTCCCTTAAATTGTTGCTTGTATGCTAATGATTTTAGATGGCTGAGTAATGCTGTGCATGTGTGCGAGAAGTTTTAAAAGTACTCTTCGTGGAGTTCTTATTTAATGTAATGATCGGTTTTTTTATCATCATATACATATGCATATGCATACATACATATGTGTGTGTATGATGCTAAAAGTTTTTTTTTCTTAATTTTGTTCCGTGGAATTACTGTCTGAAATGGATGAGTATTTCTTTGTTTTCAACTCATGATGCAGGCTGTGTATCAGCAGGGGAAATTTTAACATTTATTGCAAATGTTGCAATGCAGATGTCACATTCAATATTTTTTTTGCATTTATTGTACCATCTGTACCGAGATTACTAACATATATTTTATTTTATGCAACAAGTATGATTGTTATCGGCAGTAAGTAAAGTATTTGTACATGTAGGCTGATTACTCAAGCACTAGCTTCCTATTATTGGGGTTCCTTACCAACTGCAACATACTTTTGTAGCTTAAAATATAACCAGATTTTAATGCCATGCATAACTGTTACTCTCGTTGATCCATAACCAAATCCCATTTGACTGCAAATTATTGTACCATTGTATTTGATATACAGTAGCCAAATTCTAAACTTTACCAATTTTATTTTATAGCTTAAATATATGATTGCAGGACTATCTGAAAGCCCCTGCAGCCACAGACTTGGCTTATAATGCAATTCTGGAACATACTATTGCTGAGAGGGAGCGCAGGTAATTGTTACATTTATTTATTTCCATGAGGTAGTTGGTAATGCTTTACAGATTTGTTAAAACCATAGCTCTATAAGTATTCTGCTAGGTAGTTAAGACAATGTCATGCACGAAGTGAACTAATTTTGTTGGATGAAAGGTGTGGAGTACATCCTTATGATTTCTATTTGGTAGTAGCTGAATATTTTTTTCTTTTCTTTTCTTGGTTAAGAAGGTAATGCACCTATGTTCATGTGGATGGTGATGTATTTGTGAGACTAGTTGTCCAATTGTTGTTTTAAGACATTGATGGAAACTGTGGAAGGTACCAAGATAATGGCATATGTAGTGCATATTATCATCACTGTTATCATCATCAGTCCTGTACCAGCGAAAGAAAAGTACATAGAAGATAAACTGAAAAATTGAAAATGAAATAGATGACCCTAGGATTTTGAGACACCTTTGTCCATCCCTTCTATTTACCCTGAATCAGTCCTGGCTTGTCCTTTTATCCACTTCTCTGACTAACTTTGTCTTCCTATGTGCATCGATGCTTCCTGCCACATGTGCAGGCTATAACCCTTCTCCTTTTATTCAATGCACATGCAGCATGCATTGCTCGAGTTAGATTCTAATTATGTGCTTTGTGTGCTTTTCTTCCTCAAATATCTGTTTAGTTCTTGGTTTGCTAACATTACTTGTTCCCCCAAGCCATTTAACTTCGTCCTCAATGGGAAAGTCATAAAATTGGTATTCAATGGGTATGAGGGTTTCCATGAATCCTCAGGAGCCCTGCCATCAATTCCTCACTCAGGGATAGCCCTGACTTTTAGGACCTTTGCTACTTGAACCTGGAGTTTTAATTCTTAGAAGCAAGCTAGGTAAGGATGAATAAGAGTATAAGCAGAAACTGAGGATAGAATGGGAAGTGTAAAATCTGACTGTAGTTAGGAAGCTTTAGCTCGTATGCCACCTTTCCCAGTTCTACTTAATTTCATGAATGGTCTTTGTTAAACCAGGAACTGAGATTTTCATTGGCTCTTTTTGCTAGTGATCAAAATCTGTCAATCTTCTGTAAACAAAAGTCACAAACTTGTTTAAAGCCTGTTTTATATAATCAAATGATTATTTACTAACTTATATGATATTTTATAGATTTATGATAAACATTATAAACAGTTTTTATTAGTACTTTAACCATTGATAATTTCTTTTAAAAGAATAAAATTCAATTTAAAAATAAAAATGAAAATGATAGATCGAGAGAGACAAGGGAATAGGAAATTCTATTGAGGAAATCTCCTAAAAATATTGGAGTTGAAGAGTAAATCTCAAAAGAGCTGTCATTTTGTTCTGCTATTGGACCTGATTTTCCTTTCAATTAATCCAATATCTAGTTCCTTTTTGTTACAAATTTGTTAATGATGTCCACAGTTGAACAATTGTAATTGACTTTGTACTAGAATTTTGTTCAGCCAAGCTGATTAGACTTTGCTTAATGTGTATTGCTGTCAGTTAGGTACCTCAAATATTGTTTTTGTTTCTTTATTGCCCTTTCCTGTTAGACCATTTCAAATTAGCTTCTAACATTGATACTTTCTGTCAGTCCTGCAGTAGTCACAAGGTGTGTGGCACTTTTGAAGCGGTATCTCCTAAGGTATGTTCCCGGTTATTTAATTAAGTCAAAAGTCAACTGTTTATCAGATTTCTATTTTCGGGACATTATCTATTACTGTAGTCTAGTGTGTCGCATCCTCGTTTCATAGACTTGCACTTCATTTTACTACAATGTTACTTATTTCAATATGTCAATTTACTTGCACAATTTTGTGTCAATCTTTATGTTAGATAAAATGCCAAAAAGAGTAGAGTATTGGTGTTTTAATCAGTGCCAAAGAGTGATTGGTATATTTTATGCTGAACTTGTACTTCTACTCCTTGAGTACTTTGCTTGAAGAATAGTGTTTTGTTTTACCAATCTTACATGCAGAACAGTGATGTAAACTAGGTGTCAATGAAGTCCATTTTTTTAAACAACAAAGATGATCATTAGTAGATAATTAAAGGTACCACCAAAAGTGCTAGAGCACGATGTTATCCTGTTTATTCATATACTGTAAGATGTCTCAAATTTTGGGGAAAGGGATTCTTTCAAAATTTACTGTTCTGATGTGTATTAAAGTTTATGATGTATTTACATTAAAGAACTTATAATAATCAACTTGTTTATAATCGGATGGTTATAGAGTAATAATATGACAGATGTTGCTTTACACCGGTATCATAAATTTGTTTATCTTAGATACAACCATTTATATGATTAGATATCATATGAATAGGCCCGGCAAAAACCTTGTACAGCTTCTTCGATTTCTCGATAAAAAGAAATATGACCTACATTGGTTCGAATGTATATAGAACGCATTTGTTTTTTTATACTTCTTACTACTAGATAATAACGGGTTGGCTTTCTGTTCCTGGAATTCATTGTTCCCTATATTAATCATCGTTTTAGTAACAAAATTTCTCTGTTCTCAGGCCTGGGGAAGAGGTCAGTGAATCTTTTTTAGGATTCTGCTAATTTCTTTCTTGTTTAAATCATCTGATATTCATTATCAGAATGCTGTTTACTTAGATTCATAGAATAACTGAAACATGCAATTTGTATCTTTCCTTATTTGACTGCTTCTTGGATGATATACAATCTTGTTATAGTTGCTATTTACGCATTAAGTATTGACAACCATTATTACAGATACAAACCAAGTGAGGAGACATTACTTCAGATAGATCGATTTTGTTCAACCATAATTGCTGAATGTGATATTAACCCAACTCAGCCGTGGTCACGAGTTTTGAGTCGTCAATCTGGTGCATCAATAACATCCATAAATACATCTCCTTTACCTGTATCTACCTTTGCTTCAGAGGCACTTGTAAAGTCACTAAGTTATGTTCGTTCATTAGTGTCTCAACACATTCCTAAACGGCTTTTTCAATCAGCTTCATTTGCTGGACCACCTTCATCCGGACAGTCACTACCGACATTGTCTTCTTTGCTGAGTAAATCCTTCAATTCCCAATTAACTCCTGCAAGTATTCCAGAAACACAAAGTTCCACAAGTGTTCAAGAACAACTAGAGAAGGAGTCAAGTTCTCTATCTCTTTCAAGGTTATCAAAAATTGATAAAGCTGATGAAATGGATGAACTAGGGTTCATTGCACATGATGTTCTGAAATGGCGCTGGCTTGAGGAACCACTGTCATCATCTTTAGGCACTGAAAAGTAAGAATCTGTGCTTTATTCTGGTTTAGGTGTCTTGTTAGTGGCCACTTAGCTTATGTCTCCACTTTACCTTTTATTTTCAATTATCTTCTAGCGTTTCAGAGATTAACTTTGTTAATTAACATGTTTTAATGCAGTGAGCGTGCTGTGAATTCTCAAGACATGACATCACATAGTTTCTTAGAAATAGGTGCAGCAGCTCTACTTGTAGGAGACATTGAAGCAAAGATGAAGGGGCAGCCATGGAAATTTTTTGGAACTGATGATATGCCTTACTTGGATCAGCTATTGCAGTCTTCTCCTGTAACGCCAATTACTGATTCTGATTCTGCTCGCCCCCATCTGAGAGCGATAACAGCATCTAAGCGCATAAAACCTGGCTCTCGTCAGATTTGGCATGTTCTTATATGAACTTGCGCTGATATTTTTCTTTTTCTATTTTTTATCTAAGTTCATGCCATGTCAAGTCTTCTATAATTTGTTGTTTTTAGCCAAATATTATATTAAAAAAATTTGAACTATATTACCTTCATAACATTTTAGTTGTGAAAATTGAAGTACTTACAATTTAAAAGCAATGGTTTCTAGAGTTTTAGATTAGCCTTCTAAAGACAGATGTAGTATATTGTCATGTCCTGTTGATTAATTAATTGGTTTGGGCGGGAAGGGGGAGGCGTGTTGAATTAGTTTTGTAAATTCAGGCTTTCTCTTTTTACTTTTTTCTGTACTCATTCTGTTTCTTGTAGTCTTGTTCTTTCCCTCTTCATTATATCTTTTTTTTAATATACACATTTTCTGCACTCATAATATCTTTATGCAATACTTGAGTGGTTCTCTTTGGTTCATTACCACTCATTTCAAGAAGGACTGTGATGTTCTATGAATTATCATGCTGTTTATTTGGGCACAATTATGTGATAGTGTTTGAATTGCTCCTATATAGTTTGATACTCTTTTTATCCACAAGATGTGTAAAAGATTTTTTTCTTTTTTCAACTACTTTGGCATGCATCAACGCTTTTCATGATTTGATTTTCTGTTCTGAACACTTCCATTTCTACAGGGAGGATTTTCCTGTGATTACATTCCGTCCCAGAACTCGACAGCTTTTCCAGTATCGTCATTACAGGTTTAGATAATTTTGACTCTAGAGAATCTTCATTGGATAACAAATGTTTGAACCTGATTTTATCACATCTGAATATGCATGCCATAAATTAAATTTTAACTTGGTCTTTCATCGCACGAGGAATTGCTGTCATTGCTTTCCAATTTAGATTCGGAAAAATGCACTTATTTAATATATGGCAGTTCTTTCAAAGTAATTATTATTTCACCCTAAAGCTTCTTAAGTTTCCTTAAGTGATTTCCAATATTTACATTAGTATATTTGATTTTTACTTGTTTATTGACCTCTGTTAGTTTTGCTGCCCTTACTGATGATTTACACTTTCAATTTCTTATTGTCTATAAATTTACAGACACTCTGAGGACAGAATTGAAAGGAAAACTGTCAGGAATAGTTAGAGCTGTTAAGTAAATAGGGGGGATAAAGATCCAAGTAGACATTCTGAATTATAAACAGTGAAAATCACAGAAGAAGAGGTAGCTTTGACTGCTTGAGAAGAGAGACATGAGAGAAACAAGGGTTAGGTGACATATTGTAAGCCAGCAATTTATTCGGTAAATTAAATCCCTAAGATAACCCCCCAAAAGGCCTGTATGTCCTTTTTAAAGGGCTATTTCTGAATCACAAATAGTGTAGCTATTCCTTCTGCAACAGCTGCTGCACTGCACTCAACTGTTCCGCTTCGACAGTGACTTTAGTGGCCAAGGGCCACTCCGCCGCTATAGCATGCTATTTATAACCCTTTATAGAACAACTTTTGGAGATATGGATCTATAAATAAGGCATAGAATGGGAAGACAGGAGAATACCACAAGTGAGGAACTTGTTTAAGAGGAGGCTCAGCCCCCATTTGTTCAAGAATGTTGAGGAAAACTTGTATGGGAGTGGGTTTGAGTGTGGTGGTCTGGAGATTCTATCTTGGGAGAGCAAAAAGGGATTAACCCATTTGATGGTTGTGATCCATTTGGGTAGATTGCTAAAGTGGCATGCTTTTCAAAGTGCAGCAAATTATGCCCTCAAAAGGTTCTGATGGCATTCATTAGTATGGAGGGTAATGCAGTCCACTGGTTTAGAATTGTGGGGAGTTGATCAGCAGGAATTCTCATGCAAGTTCAATCTCTTTGTTGAGAAGAGAGAAACTGAGAAGGCATATGGTGAATTCCATTTATATAGACCATAACAAAGCTATTCAATTTATAGGGGAGTAGACTTAACTACAGAATATTTGGTTACCCTATTTTAGGCTAATAATATAAATATAGAATCAATCTAATCTAATATGAACAATAACTATATCTATAGTATTCTAACGTATCTACATTCGAGCACTCCCCTTTAAGTTAGAGCATATGGGTCATATACACTAAGCTTGTTACATACGTAGTTAATCTAATGACCCTTTAGTGACTTAGTGAATATATTTGCTAGTTGATAATGGGAATTTACAAAGCTAGTAGATATTTCTTAGAAAAACCTTTCTCTTTGACAAAGTGACAATCAACTTCAATATACTTCATCCTTTCAAATCATATCTCTTACACTCCCCTCCTATTGGAGCATATGAATGATATAAGTCAAGCTTGTTATAAATGTCATCAACATAAGACCCCTTGATAGACTTATTAAAAATGTCATTCAGTTTGAAGTTGGAGTTGACAAAATAAATAACGCAAGCTTCACTAATCTATTTGGGGCAAGTCTGTGAAGATGATGTACTGAGGAGCTGGTGACACATGGCAACGATTGGTCATGAGTTAAACACAGGGGTTACCAAAAAAATATAGCTCCAATCATATGGTCGTGTCAAAAGTTAGAGGACAAAACGATTTTGTCAGAGTGCTAGCAAACAATTCTCGAAGGGAAAAATGGTTGTTAGAGAGAGCAAAACCTGCTTGGAGATTAAAAATGATCGTATGGTATGAAGATTGTCAAAGAGAAAAAATGTGGGATAAGATAACCATTGGAGAGCAAGAAAAAATGCTTGTAGGACACGATTGACTATTGGATAGCAACAATTGCTTCGAAAACATAATGGCTATTGGAGAGCAATACTGATGAAAGGAGATGATGATTGTTGAAGGGCATAATGATCAGAGGACACAATGACTACCGGGGAGGAAGAATTCCTAAAGGGAGCGATTGTTTTTGAGAAAAAAAATTCTTAAAGAGTGCGGTGACTACTAGAGAGCAGAAATGCTTAGAGTGGGTGCAAAAAGTGTTGAGGGCATGATGACTGTTGGATAGCAAAAAATGCTTGAAGGATGTGGCGATTGCCGAAGAGCAAACATGCTTGAAGGTTGTGGTGGATGCCAAAGTTGGTCATCGCATGACAAAGCAAAGCCAGTGGTGGTGCTCACTAGTTGGAAAAAGCTTGCCAAAAAGTCATTGACGGTGAATAGTGAAGCACAGAAGAAAAATAACAGAAGTTGGCAAACATATAGGATTTCTAAAAGGATTACATTGGGAAAGCACGAATTAAGGTTCCCTTCTCATTAGGCTCTCGATACCATGTTGAAAAGTTGGAAAGCAAGAAGGCGTATGATGAATTCTGTGTAGGAACTGTTCAATCTAAATGATCCTAATATCAACTGTTACTATATCTATAGGATTCTTAAATATCTATCTCTCAATTACATCTAGAGGACAAGGTTGTTATCAGGAAAAACTGCACAGTAAAAACTGTTAGGGACTTTCAGAGCATTTAGTAAGTGGAGATCAGTTAGATAAATTGTGGGTGGGGGGATAAGGGGGATTTCCTTCTCTTATCTCAATTGTTCAATAAAATTATTTTTTCTTGAAATTTCTCATTTTTCATTTAACATTTTGCATATGTATTCAGTTAACGATTACAATTTTTCTTATCATATTCTTGCTTTTAATAGTTTATTTATGTGTTTCTAAATCTCACAAAATGTTCTCTTATGCTGACCAGTGAGCAACAACCTCTGCGATTGAACCCTACTGAGGTACATGATGTTATTGCTGCAGTTTGTGCAGAGGTTTCTATCACAAATGCCAATGTTGCCAGAGCCTCAACTAGACTAAGTAATAACAGTGGCAAACCATCAACGGATGTGGCTGTGAGCGTCCTTATTAAACTAGTTATTGACATGTATGTTTCAATTAATTGTTGTCTTTTTTTTAATGTTTCATTCCTTTCTGGTTACCATCTGTTTAGCCCTGAATACTTTTTCTTTTAGTTTTACTGTATATTCCGATTTCTGTGATCAAAATATGAATTTTTCAAGTTTCATTTTCTCACAAAATCTAAACTAGCATGACTTGAAAATTTTTAAAGTAGAGAAGAGGAGGGTTTGATATTGCAAAATTGAAGAAAAATGTTGTGCAAAATACTTTTTTATTGAAGGTGGTCCCCCACAAGTAAAAGTATATTTCAAAAGCAGCCAGAAATTCTTGCAATTTGGCACTAATTTAAGGAATGCCATGCTTAGAATCTGTTTTAACTAGGTGAGCAAACATACAGAGAAGAAAACAGGCACAGTTCAACATTGTTTGACCAACAGCAAATTGTAGGTTCAGCCATGAAACAGATAGAACTGTCTGATGTACAAAGATTATGAGTAGCCATTCAACGCTCCTGCCCTAACATTGGATATTCTCCCCAAATCTCATTGAAAAATTGTTTATTATCAACGGGGAGACTGGTGTGTGCCATACACTGTTGAAGAAACTAATGTTTTATTGAAGGTTTTACAAAAAGGAGGGAGGGTTTTATAGAGGTGTACGAATATATAACTTGTTGACTAGTATTTTTTGCAATTGTCTATTTTATTGTAGTTTAGGTTATTAGATAACCAAATGCCAATTTATGCCAACATAAAAGCATTGTCGAGATATGGCTATGTAGTATTTCAAAACTTATAATGCTTTTCTGTGTTGGGTAAAATTATAGTGTTGAGCGCCAAATTGCTCAGCCACAGATTAATTTTCTGGGCAACTGGTTGATTGAACTAATATGTTGTTTCATATTTCTATGGTTTTATACTCCTCTGCAAGCCAATTATGTGTACTGATCATAGAGATATTGTTTTCCAGGTATGTTTTAAATTCTCAGACCGCTGCTCCGCTCATTCTTTCTATGCTTGAGGTGATGCATAAATAAAGAACTTTTTCTCTGTTATGCTATGCTATCTGTAATATTTTGGTGTACTAATTTATTTGAAATGCATCTTTCAGGAGATGCTTGGTTCTTCTAAAACATCATGTAGGGTTCGTGCTTTTGATTTAATTCTAAACCTTGGGGTTCACGCACATCTCCTGGAACCAATAATTGCTAATGATGCTTCCACCATAGAAGAAGAATATTCTCAAGAATCCTATTATGACAGTGACACTCAAGTTATGGTGCCAGGAGGCGGAAAAGAAAGTTCTCAGAATAAGTCAGATGCAGGCTCTGCAATTGATAATTTTGAGTCTTGGATTTTAAATATTCTGTATGAGATACTACTTCTTCTTGTTCAGGTATTATTGAGTAGAAAATGAAATTATCGAACATAATCATTACTTGTTTCTAAATATTTTTTCTTGGCTGGTATCATCTGATTGACTGGTGTCAATATTTTATCTTCGACACTTATCACAGTATATTAATTTATGTGTAAATGATATGGTGTTGATGAGTTTCCATTGGAAACTATAGCTGAGGGTGTGACATTTTTAAAATGGATTGAAAATATAAGAATAAAAGGCAAGTTTACATCGTTTTCTTGCCATTATTGAGATTGGGAAGTTGCTTTATTGTTTTATGTTTTAAGAGTTAGATAGCAATTCTATATAAATTTGTTGTGGTATTAGCATGTGCTTGGAAGTACCTAGAGCAGGTCTATCAGCTGCTGTGTTATAAAATATTTGGTATGATAAGAAATAAAACTTCTTTTTATCAGATTTGTCAGATGCTTTTAGATGATTTTTCCATCGGGACAATTAAGTTCTAATTCTGAGTTCAATGATAACATTATAATACATTCAAAGATAACCAAGTGCACACACATACACATCAAGGAAACTGTTTTGTTCAATATTGCAGAGTTATATGTCAAGGCTTATATGATCTTATACTCTAGTGTCTTATAATATAAATTTGGATTTGGATGCTTACATTTTAGATCCTAATACTTTAAGATGTAGACTACTAAATTGTCAGGATAACTGTATAAACTAAAAATACGAGCATTCAAATTCTCTGAATGTACATGTGCCATTGGTTTTTTCTTCCATCTTGTACACATTCTAACTAAATAAATACCCTTTAGTTATATTAATCAGAAGTAACTATCACCTGAAGATGTTCTAATCAGTGTCTTATTTTAAATTTGTAGAGTATAACTTGGGGGCTAACTTTTTTGAATATGGAATAAAATTGAAGGGTAATTGTTCTAGTCACAGGTGGTACCTTAATGCTTGATATACTTGTAAAGTAGTGGAAGACTGTTGAAATAATCAACGGTTTTAATTTAATAAATAAGGACTCTTTTGAGGTAGTGCTCACATATTGGAGTGGGTTTGCATTTGTTGCAATAATATATCTTGTACTTTATTTTAAAATCTCAGATTGGTTCATCATAGGTGGATAAAGAATGTTTTATCATCTATTTCATATGGATGTTCTTAAGATAATTATGTTATCTTTCTATCTGCTTTTTCCATTTTTCAAACATAATGGTTTAATCATGCTGTTGTCATAAATTATCATTTATGCTGATCAATTTCTTTATACAGTCTGAAGAAAAGGATGAATCTGTTTGGGCATCTGCCCTCAGCTGTTTGCTGTATTTTGTCTGTGATAGAGGAAAGATCTGGAGAAACCGTTTAGTAGGGCTTGACATAAGGGTGAGAAATAATATCCTTCCCTCCTATTTGATTCTACCTGTATTTCATGGAATTTTTTTTTTCATAGCGCATTCTGTTGGCTAAGTATTTTTCTCCTTTCTTGGGAGGTTAGACTGGGAGTCAGGGGAGTGGATACTTGGCAATTATTGAACTTTGGAATTTATATTAGATCTATAGAAGTTAAGTCTTCTGTTTAAGGGAGTGAAAAAATGGTGATGGGGGATGTTTTATTAAGTGAAAAAACAAGTAAAACATTAATAATTAATATTTTTCAGAATAAAATAGATAAAAATAAAAATAGTGCCACAGAAGGAAGAAATAGAGCCCGTTTCACACATCTTTTTAAACCAAGAGGTCATGCCGCTGCTTTTAGAACTGAAAACAAAAACAAGTGTAAGAGGTTTTATATCAATGTTTTCAGTGGTTGTATTGCAAGGAGAATATTTCACTTGTGCTATTCTTAGAAATTACATCTTTCTTCCCTAAGCCTCTTCTTTGTCACATGTCCCTTTTACTTTCATATTCTCATGCCACCTTATTTCTTTCATTCCCTCAGCGATAGCCATCTATTGGGAACAAGTGATTGGTGCTGGTTTTCTCATAGTTGCTATCCCAGAATATGCGTCTTCATAGTCTCATTTTTATTTCCCCTATCATTCACTTTTCCATTTCTAGATTCCTCTCTATCAATCCCCCTTTTTAAAGAGGAAACTTGTTTTTCCATTTGCTGTTCCATCACATCTGGTATTTCTCTCAATTTTTGTCATCATCAGAACCAATCTTTTAAAGAGGAAACTTGTTTTGTCATCTGCTGTTCCAGTACATCTGGTATTTCTCTCAATATTTTTCATCACCAAAACAAATTTTTGGTGTCTCCGTATTAGTCACACAATCATCACCTTCATTGAACGGTTGCTGCATGTTCATTTTTTAACCCCTGAATGATTCCAGAAAGGTCGAACACTTGAAAAACTTTCAGTGTTTAGATGCACATACCTAACTGGCATTAGCTCTGTTTGACTGGAATTGTTGTGTAGCTTGCAACTTATGAGGAAAGATTAATAAAGGGGGAAGTTTTTTTTTCTCATGCTACTAAACTTTTTCTTAACTTGTTATATCTAAATCTAAATCTAAAAACTTTCAGTGTTTCATCACCAAAAAGTCTTTAATGTTATTATATTATGTTTTAGAATTTCTATGAGGAACTAAAACTAACAAAGTAGAAGGTTGTAGTACTTTGGTTTCTGTACACTAGATGTTCTTTAGTTATTCAGTACTGTATTTTCGTTTTCCATTAATACAGTTTGTTTCCCATTTGGGCACTTAAGTCTGTGTGTAAGCTATGTGGTTTTAAGCATCTCAGCCATGAAATAATTCTTAATTCAGGAATTTGTAAACCCTATGTGTTTTATCTTGTGTTTTTAATACATAGCTATTTGGTTACTGCTTTGTTATTGACTGGTAATGCTCTGTATGTCATTATGATATAACTGTCTAATTTAGTCACTTCCAATCTGCCTTTAGGTTTTGAAGGCACTAGTAAGAATCAGTAGGGAGAACTCTTGGGCGGAATTAGTTCACTGTAAGCTTATTTCCATGTTAACCAATATGTTTTATGAAGTTCCTGAAGTTGCTGCGTCTCTACCCAGCAAACCAAAGTTTCTTGTGGATCAACTTGATCTGATCGGAGGAGTTCAATTTATTTTTATTGAGGTGTGCATATCCTTTTCCAATTGAGTTTATTATCACTGATAGTTTTTCCTCTTTTTACCAACTGTACTGCTTTTGTATAATTATTGTATCCATGCTGCATAAATAATGCCAACATGATATCTTGTCAGTTGACCACTTAAATTATTGTGACTTTTCAATCTGTAGAATATATTATGGGTGACCTATGACGTTTCATTATTTTGCAGTATTCAACATATTTATTATGTTGAAATAGCAAAACTAGTGTTGGAAATGGTATAGTTGCCTGCTCCAGATTATGTAAATGTATTTAGGAGTGTAAAAGAGTATTGGGAGGAAGTTATAAGTGAAATGATTGTGAAAAAACTAGAGTTGAAGACTGTGACACATTGGGCTGTTAGATCTCCAAATTTAACCTTAAGGGAGTGAGGTTGGTTGACATGATGGCTTAATGGCACAGAAAGATGTGTGATTGAGAAAAAGCAGATGCAAGGTTGATTTTTGGTACCACTATAAAAATCATTGCTTAAGAAGTAAGATTTTTGGTACAACTTATAAATCATAATGGACCAAGACATAATTTTCAGGACAAGACCTTTATGCAAAAAGGAAATTATTTTCTGAAAATTGATCTGTCCTGCGCAAAAACTTAATGATAAATGATTTTTCTAGGATCTGGAGCTGATGTTTACACATCCTCTGGTGGTTGTGGACTTCAGCCAATGATTGCAATGGACTGGATACATTTAATCCTTGTCTTGTTGCTTGATTTGGGGATTTTAAAGCTAATCATCAATTTGTCATTAGGATACAAAGTCAGAAGTGCTTTTGAGAGCATCTCAACTAGAAAAAAAACTATATTTCTTGTAGAGAAGCTCTCAAAAGCACTTATAGCTTGTATCTAAAGAGGGCCCTTATGGGATAAGACTTTTGCTATTATTATGATTGATTGATGGGCCCAGTACGGATTTACCATTTTATTTGGTCTTAGGATTCCTGTTTTTTGGTTTTACACTGTAGAATAAAATGTTGATAAAGCCCTAAAACAAGGTCCTACTTACAGTGTTAGTTTCAAATTATATGATTTCCCCTTGCTTTTTGGTATGTTGGGTGCAGTATTCCCTAGCAAGCTCAAGAGAAGAGAGGAAAAATTTGTATTCAGTGCTTTTTGATTACATTCTGCATCAAATAAATGAAACATGCTTTGCTTCCGGAGTCAATGAATATAATGATGATGAGATTCAACCTCTTGCTGCTCTACTTGCTCAAACAAATGCACCTGAGGCCTTTTATATTTCCGTTAAACTTGGGGTAGAAGGCATTGGAGAGATTCTGAGAAGATCGATTGCATCAGCACTGTCCAGATATCCCAATAGTGAACGACTAAATATGGTACTTCTATATTCTTCTTTCTTATCTGTTGTTTTGATAGTTTAAGGACTACTTTTCATGATTCTAGGGAGCGTCTCTATTCTCCCTCCTTTGGTGGACATAATAACTCTGAATGCTTTATTAAATGTAACAAATTGCAAGATTAGGTTCTTTGTTAACACGGATGAAAAAGGTTTCAACTTGGATTAGTTTGTAAAGGCAGGTAAACATTTAATCATTTGGGCTATGGAGAAAACATGTGAAGCAGTTTGTCTAGTGCTTCTCATGGATTTGTATACAAGCATTTGCAATACCTTCATCAAACATAAAAAGCTCTGCTACTAAAAACACATTAGATTTATTTATACTTCAGATGGCATCATCAATATTCTGGAAGTTGCTTCCATAAATTAAATTCTTGTTCAGTTGATGGCTTATCTCAATCAAATTTTATAAATAGAGGTAGGATTTTTTGGTAGCCGAAATTAAAGATGTATTTGTTTTCCGTTAAAGATACTCTGTGCTATTCTGTTATTCTCTTTGCATGGTTGCAAGTGTAAATGGCTGATTTATTGCTTTCACTGAGCTGCATATGCATTTACTTTACAGTTTGCTCTTAATTCATTACATAATATCAGGATTCAGTGGTTTAGTTCAATTATAGTTTGATTTTACATTCATTATATCCTTTATTAAAGATTATGAAGTTGTTGTCACTATTAGTTTTGATATGTTTTCTCATATATTTGGCTTAAAATAAGTCTTTTTTAATTTCTAGATATTCATTTTGTATATTGTTGGTTTCTTTTAAATATTTGCAGCTACTGGAAGTTGTAGCAGAAAAATTTGATGCTGTAATAAGTACATTCACTCATTTGGACAAAGAGTTCTCTCATATGAATCAGATAACCAAATCTCTCAAGTTTCTGGAAAACATGGAAGGTGTGGTTCTGAGAAATGGCATTGGTTTGCAGGCAAAGCACTCATGGTCCACTTTACATTCTCTTCTTCATTCTGAAAGAATTTCTTACCGTCAAAATGGGTATATCTGGTTAGGTGATCTGCTTATTTCTGAAATTAATGGAGAAAGAGATGGAAATATATGGTCAAGTATCACATACTTCCAGCAGAAAATTGCTCAAGCTGGAAGTCAAGATTCTTTCAATACCTCAGATGTTCCTTTGCCCATTTTACTTTTGTGTGGCCTTCTAAAGTCTAAATACAACTATATTAGATGGGGATTTTTGTTTGTCCTCGAAAGGCTTCTCATGAGATGCAAATTTTTGTTAGATGAGCATGAAATGCAACAATCAAGCAGCAGAGATCTAGGTCATGGGAAGAGGGATTGGCATCTCGAAAAAGCCAATGCAGTGATTGACATAATGAGTGGAGCTCTGTCTTTGGTGTTTCAGAAAAATGAGACAGATCGCATTAATATTCTGAAAGTAACTATCGCTGAACTCGGCATACTTTTATTTTAATAATATGCTCATGTTGTAAGATTAACTGTCTGTAAGAGCGTTGCAATCCACACTACAAAATAACAAAAGCCTGATCCCCCTAGGTGAACTCAGTTGCATGGATCACTTGATACCATTAGTCTTGGTATGAGATTCTAACTCTTTGGAGATATTAACTATGAGATCTCTCTTAATAACTTAATCCAATTGCCTTCTTGGTCTCTCTTTTTTCACAAGACTAAATACAATTACTCTCCTTATTAGTGCTTCTTCCAGTAGTATTCTCTGGATGTGTCTAAACCACCTTAACTTTTTTTTTTTTTTTAATCTTTTCCTCAATTAATGTCACACACCAATATCTCTTCATATACAATTGTTCTGTATCGCGTCCCTTAGTGATGCATCCTTCGATCTCATTTATGCTACCCCCACATTTGTCTTGTTGCTCCCCTAAAGCTTAGCATCCACTACCATAGAGTATACAAATGTCTGGTGGTATGGGTTAACATTTTATTGAGATTTGTAGATAATTTGACAAGTCACAAATAACCCCCGATGTGTTTTTCTATTTTAATCATCCCCATGTATCTTGTGTATGACATCCACATTACTTGCAATCAGTACTAATTTTGAGAAATGTAGCTAGCAAATCTGCATGTTCTAATCTTACCATAGAAAGGGAAGAACAGAATGCTTTGCCAATTTAATTTTGTTTGAGGAATTGTTAAGGAACTTTTAGTCATCCTTTGTTTATCAGTAAACTGCAGTGCTGATAGAGCATGATTTTGTTATATGATCTGGAATAGTGTTATTTTTTGAGTGGAGAAGAATTTTATAGTAAATTAAATTTGTACAATCACAGACAATTTTGTAGCTGAAAAAATTGTTGATATTGTTGCAGATTTATATTTAAGAATATTTTTTATAAAAAAGTTGTTTATATGATTTCTTGAAACAAATGTTTGGAGAATTTGTATTTGGTTTTATGTTTGGGGCTTCTATTTAGGTGTTTCTTGATCTATCATTCTTCCCCCTATGTACTCAACACTTTTCTCTGTTTCTATACAGATGTGTGACATATTATTCTCTCAATTGTGCCTAAGAGTTCCTCCAGCTGCAGCTATGTCCTTTGGAGATGATGTACGCCATGGCAGAAATTTAAATCACACTAATATAAGCAAAAGATTTGATAGTGATAATCATGTTGGCAAACAAGATACTTTCCACTGGGATGAATACAAGGAAGATGCTAATAGGAGATCCGGCTACCATAATAACTACCACCTGGATCATGAGACTGCATCAATGGCAGCACTTTCCCAAGGACGAGCCATTGTCCCAATGCAATTAATTGCACGTGTTCCTGCTGCCATACTATATTGGCCACTAATTCAATTGGCTGGAGCAGCAACAGATGATATTGCATTGGGTGTTGCTGTTGGAAGTAAAGGAAGAGGAAACCTGCCTGGTGCTACATCTGATATTCGGGCCACACTTCTTCTACTACTTATTGGTAAATGCACAGCAGATCCTGTTGCTTTCCAGGAGGTTGGTCAGGAACAATTCTTTAGGTGATTCCTAACTTTGCTCTTTGTGAATTTGTTGGCTTTCTTACTGCATCACCTATACATTAGCCTGAAATTTCTTGCATCTTGCAGGGTACTTTTGGATGACACAGATTCAAGAGTGGCATATTATTCTTCTGCTTTTCTTCTGAAGGCATGGATTTTAATTGATTTTTGGTGTTGGAAATGTGTTAGATCCATATATATAATCTTTTGTAATAATTTCTCATTGCTGCAGCGAATGATGACCGAGAAGCCAGAGAAATATCAACACATGCTTCAGAATCTTGTTGTTAAGGCTCAACAGGTACCTCTATTTTTTATAATGAGTTGCTTCAACTCCATACAATTAGTAAAGCTGAGATTGAATATTAATCTTACATTTGATGAGCTTCATATCCAAATTATTTTGTTTATATAATTCTCGTGATTATGTTAATGAAACACAAAAAATATGGTAACAATCTGGCTTTCAAAGTTCCAGTTGAAGTGGAAAATTAGGCTAAAAGACGAAGTTTTGAGACCATGCTTGCAAAAGTCATTATATCAGAATATTAGGGTTATTCATTTATTATGAATCCTGCTATGCTAGTAGTCATATTGGAATGGGTTTGTACTAGTACTTGGCTTAGACTTGTTAGTATAAACTAGTTATTTAAAATAATTTATATCTTTTGAAAATATTTTTGAAATTATTAAAATTATTGTTATGATGAATTCAAAAAATAGTGGTAATAATCTAATCTTAGTTTTATCTCAAGTAAATTGTGTATCCTCATGAATTAAATGTAAATTCTCCTACTTGTTCTCGCAAAAATTAATATCATCCACATTGGTTATTTAATATATATTTTCTATGTTAATAAGCTTACATGTACATGTCAATATAATATTAAAAAACTCGCTTTGTTCATGTAAAAGAAAATTTTTAACTATTCAATTAAGTGGGAAGTTAATCAATTATAAATGAATAAAGATTTACTTAAAAATTGAATTAGACATTAATTTTGCTTAGAAAAGATAGTTACACGGAACTATTTATATTTTGTCATATAACTATATATAAGTAATTGCTAAAAATTCAATTGATTTGGATAAAAAAATTCAATTGAACCTATTAAAACAATGGATTATAGAAAGATACAAAGAAAAAATTATTTATACTTTCGAGTGTAATTGATGCAAAATTTTAATTCTTGTGTCGTGTTTTATCCATGTTTTTTATATTAATAAGTTTAGATGTAAGCATTACTGTGTTAAGATAAGAAAATTAAAGAATAATGGTTGTCCTACCTTTTTTGAGACAATTATTTTTCTTAGTTTCTTTTCTTCTTTGATATTCTTTTGTTTTGCCTCCTTATGGAAGGTTAAACCTTTTTTTATTGAAAAAAAATATATATAAAATAAATTTTAAATTTTAAAAATTATAACACATTATAATTTCTTTTGAGATGTTAATATGATTATTGGCTAACTTTGGATATCATGAGTGAAGTTTTGTCATCATTTATTATTATTTTTTTGCATACCATAAAAAAATAAAGGCCAAAAAAATAATTAAAATGAAAAATCGGAATGAAAAAAAGACTCATTAATTTAATCATTCAGTATTTTTATATGCTTGTTTCTTTTGTTTAATTTCCATTTTTAGCAAATATTAAAACACAATCAAGAAAATAATAGATTACATAAAAATAATATTAGATATTATATATAAAAGAAAAATCAGCAAGATAGAAACAAATGATTAAAATAGATACGAATCTATGTTATGGGCACAGTTTTGAAGCAAATAACACATTTCTTTCCCTCCTGGTCTACTTAATGTTCTATTATTCTAGATCTCTTAATTAGGTCCTTATTTTTTCCTTTTGTTGGTTTATTTCCGTATTGGGCCCAAAAATATGTTCCATGAACATATGGTAAAAAAGGCCTACTTTTAGTATATTAAGATAAGATAGGAGGATTAGGTTTTAGTGTTTATTATCATTCATTGCTTTTTCCCCATTTTTCATTCAATCCTATAATTTCAATGAGAAATATAATGATCTCCAGCCAAAAAGTGCACACTCAATTGTCATTGACTATGAAAAGGTCGTGAAACTCTTAAACTCTTGGGAGTTTACTATCCTAGATAGATAAGGTTGACAGGACAATTAGGGACAAATAAAACAGAGCTTAGATTCAACGAGGGAGAAAAAGAAACTTGACCAATTCCTTTGGAAACAATGTTGGACCCATCTGCTAAAGTAGTAAGGTGAGGAAATGTGAGAGGTGACATGGAAGAAAAATAAAGAAGCAGTCCCAACAATGTGAGCAGAAGAATTACTAGTTATGTGCTCATTAATAGATTTCTTAATTTTACTTTTTATATTAAGTGAATTCTTATGAGTTTACGATGATTAAGACCATTCAGAATTTATGCAAAAGTATGCAGCAGTAGATTAATAGTGCTTGATAAGTTTCCCATATGTGAGTTTGCCCCTTTAGAGATGGTGCATCGAGTATTTGTTGAGATGCAATTTATTTCTTATGACTTGAGACGTCTCTTCTATGGGGTTGTTCTATACAAAAAAACACTCCAGGGAATTTATGTAGTTCACTTTATTATATTCTCAAAATAAAAGGAGTAGATGTTCAATTTAATTTTTAATGTATCTGTGGTTTTATTTATAATATAATATTTTTGGTGAATTTAATATTTTTTGTTGCTTAAATTATTGCATGTTGTCTTTGCAATGTAGAGTAACAATGAAAAACTGTTAGAGAATCCATATCTTCAAATGTGTGGCATACTTCAACTGGCAAATGATCTTGGGATTGACCTGTGATCTTCAAGGCATAACTTTCTGGGAGGCTATATTTTATGGGGTAGGACATCTGCATTGGTTCGCAATTGATTCTGAGGAAAAACTTCCAATCAATGGATTGGCTCAGATTGAAATACGTATCCAGGACATACTTAAGTTCGTATGTTTCATTCCTGCAACATAATTGCGATTGATTGTCAACATTCCAGGGTACAATTGTATCCAGAGAAAGAGAGCCAGTGGAATTGAGTGAACTCTTAATATTAATTAATTACTTTGAGAAGTAATTAAGAGAACTAGGGAACATACTGCATGCCATCAATTCCTGTGATATCACTAGTTTGGAGAGCAATGTTGTATACTTGTATCTGCCATTAATTCAACTACTGGGGGAAGCCAGAGTTCTGTTGAGGGATAAATTTGAATGTCCCTGATTTTGACTCAAGTGTTGAAAATCTTGATCTGCCACCAGGTTCGCAACCCTCTCTCTCTCTTTCTTTTGCTTTCTTGGGAGATTAGTACTCTGGCCTAAGTAGATGTGAACAATAGACCAGCTAAACTCTGATATTCAAAATCTTGTGACGTGTTTTGACATTATCATTTTGTGTGGATGCAGTTGCTGGCGGGCGGACATTAGTTTCCAACCAAAACGTGTGCAGAACTACATATGATTGTTTGTCTTGTACAGGACTTAGATTCCCACCGAGCCTTCTTCAGTTTTTTATTTCATTCATGAAGGCTGCCTCTATGCTTGCTTTTTTTACTTGGCATACAGGACCTTTCATGGGAAAAAAAGAACTCAATTTTGTGCGTTGTCAATATAATCACAGGTCCAACAAAATCCTTTCATAGGGGCATCATGGGATGTCTACTTTTAGAGGCATCTAAGTTGCTCTCATTTTCTGTAAATATGATATGATTTCCCCCCCTTTTTGTCCAACCTTTATTGCGAAAACTGTAACATTAATTGAGAAATTAATATGTACTAATGTAGATTATTTATACAGAATACAGGGCTTTGTGATGGAAATACTTGTGTAGGACAGTTTGTGATCTTACAGTCCCTCATAATCCTTCATGATTTCATTTTTTTAATATATTTGCAAATAAACCGAGTTTTGGCTACAATATAAACGTGCGTGCCTATAACCTTACTTAGTATAATAATAGCTAGTAGAGACGAAATATTTTAGAAAAAGATAATTAGTACTTACACATGTATTAATATATATTTTTAACTATAATAAGAAAAAAAATATTAATAAATAAAAATGTAAACACACATTACGGAATTGTATATATCTTAGCTAATATAAAATAAAATAATTAAATATATTATGTTTTACCTTGTATTAAAATTGTGTTGTGATAAAATTTAATTGTATAGAACATAAATTCTAAGAGTCTCTTTCCAATTTTTATTTATTTTCTCCGCTATATATATATATATTTTTTCATTTTTTATATTAGAGCCCTTTATTGTAAATTTTGTATTGGAACTTTCAAATGTTATGGAGTAAAAAGTAAGAAAATAAATTCTAGATACCAAAGTAGAGAAATATATTGTTGTAAGTGATATGAAACTCTAATAATTGGTTATGATAAAACGAATTTTGATTTGACTCTTAAAACATTTTCCTCAATGAGAATGTTTTCTAGTATTGAACCACGTGTCCTTTAAAAATTATTTATTGTTATTCGAAAATATAAGCATAAAATATTCATTTAAAACCGATTTTCATTTTATCTAACTCTAGCCTGAAACCAACCGTTTAAAGGACTTATCTTAACATTGATTTGTGCGCATTGTACACTACTCACAGGTTAATTGCATCCAGGACCTACGAGAAACCCTTCCAAAAGCTAAGTGATCACAATCTTTATGCACTACGCCTTCTTTCATCTCCATGTCTGTTTCAATCAGGTCAAATATTGTGCTGCTTAGCAATACACATTCTTGATCTAAGTGATGAAAATAAAGTTTAAGAAATCTGAATTGAACCAAAGAAAGATGATACTATTTTGTTTGAATTCTATTTTAGTCCATCCAAAATGACCCCTTACCAAATCTATGTCCGTATTGTTTCCAAAAATATATGTCCAAACGTCAAACTAACAGAGACAGAAAATGTGAGATTTCGCAACAAAATTACTATTGTGTTATATCCAATGCTTTTCTGACCCATTTACTCATAATACGATTCATATAGCTATCAACGATTATCTCACTTTCCATTTTGTGTTATAATCTGCTTAGCCTCTAGGTGATACCTCTCCAAGTCATCATCAAGATCTTTAGCAGTCACTTTTCTATTATTGCTCTTTACTTTTGCGTGGCCTCTTAAGACGCGGTGAGACCTCTCCGAGTCATGATCAAGATCTCTAAAATATAACTTTCGACTATATCCCTTCTCTTTTCCACTGCCCCTTGGAAGGTGGCCCTGTACAAAGTCATCGTGGAAACCCCTACCTCCAACTCTTCCTCCATTGCTGCAAACAACGTAGTACAGAACTTACAATCAATAGAAGTGACTTAAGAAAAGGGACATGCAGGAATAAACCTGACCATGTATAATCACAATTCCATGGCAATGCCATGGTAACATATTAGGGAATGTGGCTCCAAACTCCACATACGTTAACCCCTTATTTGTTACAAATATTCATTTACTAAGACAAAATAACTACTTAAATTTCAAATCTTACTCAAGATCTAAAATGAACATAAGGTGATTTCATGTAACAAGAGCGCAGCTGCAATGTTCAGACCAGGTAATGGAGAAATATATAGAACTGAAAAGCTAAAATGATCAAGGATCAGAATTTCACACCTTAGAAGCCAATCATCTGGTCTCCCCAGTAAGTAATTTTGACGAAGAGGAGCAAGAACAGGAGTACTAGTTCCAACGAGCTCAATTTGCAATGGTTTTCCATCAAGCCTCATATTGTTGTATTTCTTGATGGCTGAAAAAGCATCAGAGTTCCTCATGAACACAACTTCTGCTGTTCCCTTTGATCTCCCATTCTCATCGTAATTAATGGAGTATCTTTTTAATTCACCCTCTTCCGAGAAAAGCAGCTGAAAAGTCAGACATGATTTTTTCAATTATTTACATTATTTGTAAACCAAAAAAACATAGGGTATCTCTAATCACAATTTTTGGATACAGGCCATTTGGGTATCATGCAGCAATAGAGGTTTGAGCGAGCTGCGATTTGGGTACATGTCATAGGTCCATATTGCAGTAATGTCTCCTTGAGACGTAACCCAATTTCAAATTCATAAACCAGCAGAATGAAAGGGTTGTCAACAGAAATGTCATTTACTTTAATAATAGAATGAGTAGTAACATTTTCTGCACCTCTCCACAGACGCAAAATTTAAGTAATATAAAGTTCCGGGCATGCTACACACTTGAAGGTAGGCGCAAAATTATGGCACCAATAAGTATAAAAAATTGAAAACAGAATAAACAAATATAGTAAGCACTGCTGAGAATCAAAATCAATACTATGAAAATTATAGGGCAAAATGTGTTCAGGTCCTTCAATTTTCAGTCCAAATTATCTTGGTTCCAATGCTTTAAAGACAATGATTTTGATTCTTACATGACAATTTGGGAATTTAATCTCTTTTCACAAAACATGAGACACCAGGGCGAGGGACGAAATTAATCAATTATAATAACTAAAAAATACAAGTACATGGAGCACGGCCAATTTTGACCCAAAATTGAATAGCCTAAACTATGTTTTACCCAAAACTAAATTCGTATATCAATATAAAAAATAAAAAAAACATCTACTAGCATACGAAATGTGAGAGGGAAAAGGGATCACAACACATTAAAAAGAAAACATTAACCAAGGAGGGAAAAAATAAAGCAAGAGAGAGTTTCTTGGGTAGATGGTGACAGAACCTTCAAATCACCGTTTGAAACTCCATAATCCAAGTTAGATATCAAGAGTTTAGTGCCACTTTCGATCATAGAGGCACCGTCATCTTCAAAACCCATTTCTGGAATAATTCTGCGTTGCCTTGCCTAACAATCAAAACTGTGAGTCAACACTAACACTCTTTTCTTCGTCACAGTAATAATAAGGAAAACAGAAATGAACCAATGAGTGAATGAAACTCTAACTCACCTGCGGGATGGGATACGGCGTCGTTCTAGCCGGGCTGCGAACAAACGAGAATCGCCGACGAGACGTCGCCGCCTCGGCGGAGCACCTCATAATGTCGTCGAGTGACATGTCTATTCTGGCGGCCATTCTCGTCGGAAAAGTGAGAGCTTAGGGTTTTGGGAAGAGTGTAGTGTCTGTGTGAATTGAGTTTGTGTTACTCATAATATTCGAATACCGTGCAGTGTGTGTGAGACGAAGAAGAAAAGAGGGATGCATATTATGTGTATTCGCCATTGCACGCATTATTTTGTTCCGCAATCTAGAATCGTCGATAAGAATCGAATCAAACGGTCACTGTTTTGTCTCCGTAAATCAACTTAAAACACACGTCCATGATATCATCCGTCTATCTTTCATCCAACGATTGTTAATGCGCCCAGATATTATCGCTCCAATGACTCCGTTTCCGAGGAACATTGTGTGTGGTGCGGTGATATTGTACACGTACTTTATCAGATTTCCACTGATACTTGGACGCGTGTCAGCGTGTGAAACAAATAACAAATTCTTGGCCGTCGATCTTTGTGTAATACTATCAATCCACCGTTCGATTAAAATATGCAAATGATACAAAGAAAGCACACACATTTTGGTTAAATATTATTAAAATGTATGTCTCGAATATTTTAAGGCACATGTTTATTGGAAAATATATGATTTTCACTTAAAATAAGAGAATTTGTTATAGAAAACACAGAAAGACTTTCATACTTTTATTCCATTATAATTTTTTTTTAATTTTTTCATAATCATACTAATTTTTTTAGTAAAAAAAATAAAATTGATTATATAATAAAAATTAATTCTGAGTTTTATAACTTTAAAGTAAATAAGGTTTCAGACTCTCTCTCAATTGACAATTAAATTAAATATTTAAAGATCATGTTTGTGTGTATTCTTTGTTAATGACAAATTTCCCAAATAAATATGTTCTATAAGGGTCCTTTTAATTTTTTATAAAAATATTTTGAAAAGAAACACTTTGAAAATGTTTATTTAAAAATAGTCAAACTTTTAATTAATTTTGAAAGGTTGCTTTTAATATTGTAAGTATGTATAACCATTTTATTTATATATATAAATGATCTTTAAAATGTAATTATTTTATACTTGTCTAAACTAACATTTAAGAAAGAAAATGCAATTTTCATGCACCGTCGATACAAACAATTTTAATATTCTCAATGAATTAAATAACTATTTGGCATAATGTTTTTAAAAAATGAGAATTATCATAAAAAATTAATAAATTTATGATGCACCATGATTTATATGTGATGAAAGAATACCTATTGTATTTTAATTAAATTTTGAAAAAAAATTCTAAATAACAAGAATTCGCAATCTCCTTTTAAAATTAAATAAAAAAAACCTCCTTAAATTTTTAATTCATAATTTATAGCAATAATTAAGGAAATACCTCATTCAATTTATATATTTTGGTAAATTATTTAATTTTCCATTTTCCTTTAATAAAAATTTATCTTGTTTCAAAATTTAAAATTAAACTCTTTTAAAGATATAAAAATGTTAAAAAAGAGTTTTCAGGGAGAGAGAAAGAAGAAAGAAAAGAAAATGACGTTATCCCAAACTGCAAAAACTGAACGAAAATGAGGACATAATAGCCATTTCAGATTCTGCAAATCCCCGCCTTCCCCTCTCCTCTGCGTTTTCTTCGTCACTCTTCATTTCTAGAGAGAGAAAGCAAGAGAGAATCGCTCACGCACCATGCACCACACGGTTAACCTCCCACCTTCCACCACCACCCTGGCGGCGGCGAGGAATCTTCACCTTCCTTCGCTTCCTCCCAAAACTAGAGAGGAAGGCGAACTCTCTTCCGACGCCGACGACGATGCCGAGGTATTCTTCTTCACCAAACCTACCTTTTTCTTATATTTTTCATTCTTCTCCAATTCTGTCTTTTCGAATGATACAATCGTTGACTTCCTTCTTCTTCTTCTTATTATTATTATTCAGTCAGTTGTTTGTTCTGTTTGTATCTCAGTCACAGAATTTTATTTATTTATTGTTTTTTATTATGAATTGGGAACTCTGTAATTTGTCTTTGTTAGCTAGTGAATTTATCTAGGTTGCTGTAGATCTGAAGAACACTACTCGGTTCTGTTTCTCTCCGGTTTGAGAACTATGCAGAGTTGGGTTTTTGTGTTTAATGATTGATTTTGTTTTTATTTGGATGAAGCAGTGGAAATCGAAAATGGAAGAGCGTCGAAATTTGATTGCATGTGTTGCTCTTCGTACTAATTTAAATTTATCATTTCTTTGTTTACTTTCTTTTTTGTTAATGAGTAATTTGTGTGCACCAGGATAATCTTGAAAGCTCGAATGTGCAATCCACTCCTGCTGTTGGGACTGGTTCTGTCCCATCGGTGCGAAAGAGTACACTCGGCGTTCAGGATGGTGAGATTTGCTAACTTTGTATTAAAGGAAAAATTAAGTGTGTTATCAGCCTTATGTTGTGGATTATCTTAATAGTTTATACAGTCTCTTCTACTTAGAGCATCACTCTTCTCTTTTGGTGTCATCTTAAACTCCCCGTGGCTATATATGATTTGTCTGGGCTTACTGGTCTGGTTTATGGATTTGAAAACTTCATCTGAACAGTTGCAAGATCTGGAAATGGGTGTATTTGATGATATATCGATCTAGGATTGCTTGTATGATCTTTAGTTTTACATGTTGGGTAAGAGCTTTTTAATGTATTTTTCTTTGAAATCTTATTGTTGCTTTTTTGTGCGTCAAGGATTTCAACTCTTGGTTTAGTGTGCATATCATCTTCCAAAAATCATTTACTGGCTCATACAGTATCTAAATGGTAAATCTTTATGGCAATATTTTACAGGCTCCACTAATTTACGGTTGCAAACTACCAGACAACCAACTACGCAGAAGGACTTAAAAAAGAACCAATTACCTCCAAAATCTTCTCCATGGATTGGCCATGTCGGCACTGATAAAAATCTTGTGATAAGCTTCTCTGATGATGACAGTGGTAGCGACCATGAAACTAAAGGTAATACATCCAGGTTAGATGGCAGTATAAAGAGGACTATCTCATCCTTGGGAAAAGTTAACAAGTTAAAGCAAACAAGTTTACCCAAGGAAGTGCCCAAGGGATCATCCTTAAGTCGCACCTTTGTCTCATCAATGACCAAAATCCCTGGTTCTAATTCTAAGGCTGTTGGATCCATGCCACTACTACAAGGATCTAGAGCTAGAAATTTCAATCTAGTGAACAAAAATTTAGTGCATGGACGGGATCAAGGATTGGTGTCAAATGACAATAAACTTCAGGATTTGCGGCATCAGATTGCACTTCGGGAAAGTGAGCTCAAGCTGAAGGCAGCCCAGCATAATAAGGAGAATGTTTCAGTTTTGAGTAGGGACCACAGTGCCATGAACACAAAGAAGCCAGTGGTAACGCCTAGTAAAAGTACTCCTGTTTCCTCCGGACCTGCACAATTTGAGCCAACAGAGCCAGCTAGGAAGCGCTTGAAACATAGCACCTCTAATGGTGTCTTTCAAGCTGTTGAGAGTCGGCAAGAAGTTCCGGCTGTTAAATCTTTGTTGCCTCCAAAAGACTCTACATTAGGAAACTATTATCCTCAGGAAAGAAACAAGGTTGATCGGGGCCAAAAAGAGATTCCATTATGCAGAGCTGAACCAAAATCTGGCATATCACGAAGGCAACCTGACAATAATCTTGACAATCCATTAGAAAATATGCCTCGTGGTAAATACTTTTTCTTCGTATGCCACCTCTACCTTCAGCAACTTTGGTCTGCAAATTGGCTAATGAACTTTGTTATACTATTCTGGATTTTAGAAATTGAAGGAAGGTTTTAATCAAGCTACTTGTACTCTACATCAGATTCCTAAATCCCTAAAATTGAACAAATGTTTCCTGATTTTGTTTTTATCTTTTCAACAACCCCTTAGCTTTTAGGATGCCGTGTTTTCGTTATCATATCTCCAGATTCTGGCCACTAGTTTAAGCAAAGGAGCTTCCAAGTGCCATTGCAAAATATTTATAACAAAATTTTAGTCAAAATATAAAATCATATTGCCATGTCATATGAATGTGTAAAGTATTATTATCTAATCGTACTTGGCTCTTGATTTAAATCTTGGCTAAGTATTACAAACCCAATCACTTGATAACAACCTAGCCCACACACTAGACAGTCAAGCATGTTTAAGTTATTTTCTGTTTATAATCTCTCATGATCTAATTATACTGTGTAGGTAATGTCAATTATGGTTGCAATCAAACTGAAAAGAGTAGTAGGCTGGTGAACCCTGGTGTTGCTTCGAATCAAAATGCAGTGCCAGCAAATAGGGGTTCTCATACCGTGTCAAAAAGTTTTGTGAGTTATAGTTTATTTTACTTGACATTTTTCTTTTCTACTTTGTGACTTCAGAAAACTCCATCATTTGATCTTTGTAATAGACTGACCTTTTTTATTTAGTAGTGAAGTATGGACTTGTTGAACTTGTTATTGCCGTGCCTCTTCACTGTTTTTCTTATAACAGTGTAGGTCCGAGTAGGTCATAAGATAAACCAAGTTAAACTTTTTACAGCAAGACAGCGGTATTTCTAATATAATTTTGAATTTCTTGATATCATGATTTTGTTGTCTTTAACAATGCCGAATAGTGTAGGGTTATTTTGTACATCAAGTTCCTCCCTGAATAAATTTCTGGTATTAGACATTGAGAAAAAGAGGCCTATAATATGTATGACATTATAGTCTTATGTGTTTTTCATCTTGTTTGACTCCCTCTCCTCTCATGTAGGAAGCATTAAGCAATGCAGTTCTTTTGAATCATAATGGCAATGTAAATGCCTCAGAGCATACCAACGTGGATTTTCAGTCATTTTTTGGTATGGAAGAATTAATAGACAAGGAACTGGAGGAAGCTCAAGAGCACAGGCACAAATGTGAAATTGAAGAAAGAAATGCTCTTAAAGCTTATCTTAAAGCTCAGAGGTCTTTGCTTGAGGCTAATGCACGATGCACCAATCTTTATCATAAAAGGGAATTGTATTCAGCCAAATTACGATCTTTAATTTTAAACAGATCTGGCTTATCTTGGCCTTCAGGGCAGCATCAACATCCTGATATAGAGTTGGATTACTTACCTAGACTTGGATATGAAATGCCCACATCGAGCTGTCAAAGGTTGGCTGAGTATAATGGTATTAATAATCCCAGTTTTGATTCTAATAACCGAGGGATCAATAAGAGGAATTCCGATATATCCAATCACCATGTAACTCGAGCAAATTTAGGGTCTGAACCTTTTGGTGAGCCAGATGCCAGTACATCAGAGCCATTGCCTCAAAGGGATAATTATGCTGCTGATGAAGTTTACTCTCCTTCAGATGAATTAGGTACATCAGCTAATGAAAATGAAGAGAGCTCTCTATCTGGACATGTTTCTAATCATCACTGTGATGCTGACTATTTTAGGAAACAAGACTCTGTTTCCAAATTAGTGGACAGAGATACAACATCAAATACAATTTTTTCTAGTGATAATCCTCAGGATTCTTTGCTTCTTGAAGCAAAATTAAGATCTGAATTATTTGCACGATTTGGAGCAAGAGCTAAGAAGAGAAGCAATTCGTGTAATGATGTAGAGCCTGCTGCTGAACGAGGAGGTGAAAATGAGGTTGGAAATGTGAAAACCCAGGCGCTTCAAAAAGTTGCTGTTCCACACTCTAGGGCAGAAGATATTGATCTTAAAGGTCTTTCTTTTCCTTCAATAAGTGTGTTCTGGTGTGGTGTTTTTCTTATATAGATACAACTGTTAAGTCCTGTGTTACTGATCATGATTCCTTAGCTATAAATGTAGCATATGTAAACTGTATAATTCATATGCTCTTATCTATCCCCCTCTCCCTTGCAGTCACTTTTCTATATCTTTGCTAAAATATATATTTAATTTTTCTAACATGAGTATCTTTGGCACCAAATATTTTAGATTACTATGACTGTATCAACTGTTAATGCAAAAAAAAAAGAACAGAAATCATAGTTTGTATGCTTTTATAGTCAATTTAAGTCTTACTCTTTAAATCAGTTCATATGAATGCTGTTTTTAATGCACATATTTTACTATAATTTATGTCTTTTGTCAGCTATTTCGAAAGAATGTGCTTGGAGTATCTATCATGTATTTAATGATAAGGTTTTCGTATCATTCAATGTTGGTTTTTTAGTACAATTAGTTTCCTTTATTGAATCCATGCCATCCTTTCGTGCATAGAAATTGTTTACAAGGTGCCTGTTGTTGGCAAATATAGGCTACCTAGTTGGTTGCTCAGTTTTTATGATTGTACTCCAAATGTATAGGCTATGATTTTAGTGGCTGAAATTCTCCAAATGACTGGCCGTTCTAGTTCTACTTTATCATGTTTTTTTATGGACTTGCATGTTTATAACTTGTGTTGAATATTTTGTTCAATAATTCTAGGCATTGAGAGTCATGAAAGGAGTGTCTTTGTGGACATGAGTGAGAATCAAAGTCAGCAAAACATTGGTGGAAATTCTTTGATTGTCAACCACAGCATTGGTTCAAGAGTTCAAGGAGATATGCCTTGTGAAGGTCACCTGTCTACAAATACATTAGACATCCCACCATTGATTTTTAGGAGTGCATTCAGTAAGCTGAGAGGAATGTTTCCATTCAATACAAATCAATTACAGAGTAAAAATATGTTTATTGATGCTAATGATGCTCCAAATGGAAATTCTACTTCCCTCAGTTCTAATGAAAGAAAGTGTAGCAATGTTTTAGCAATATCAATGCCTGTCAATATTGGAAATTTACTCTCAGATGACAGCTCCTATGGCCACAGTGCTGCTGTTGATCCATTTTGGCCACTTTGCATGTTTGAGCTGCGAGGAAAATGCAACAATGATGAATGTCCCTGGCAACATGCTAAGGACTATGGTGATGAAAACATTCAGCACACCGATTCTAATAATGCAGGTATAAAAAATAGTTATTGTTTTGAAACCTATTTTCGTCCTTGTCAAACTTTGAAAATTTCCATGTGGTATTCTTTTAGTATTCTTTGGGTGCTTTCGAAAGCTGAACTTTTGCACGTATGATATAGGTAGGTCAATGAACAACAATACTATGTAAAAAAGTGCATGTGCAATAAAGCTTATACATTGTGTGAACCATGTTGGGTTTTGGGTTATAATAGTTCAATTATTAGAGCATTTTAATCTGGAGCTAATCAGAAATACTGATGTTCTTAATGAGAGGTTGTGTTAAGCCAATTTTCCGTTGGATGTAGCATGGATTGGGAAAATTAATTAATCTCCTCATTTTTATTAAAATTCTGCTGGAATTTTAAAATGACAGACAAACAAAGGCATATTTTTCTTTAAAAAGTGACTTAAGAAAGAAAAAATGCAATAAAATTAGAGAAATGACAAAAAGAAGAAAGACTTTTGAGTCTCTAAATATCTAAAAAATGTTATTTGTACAACACAATTGCATCAATGAGATGTGATGTGATAGAGATATAAAGTGAAAAATTTTGTATATAAATTGTTCTATAAATAACACATTTTAATATCCTATGATTTGCTAACTTACACTCTAATGGCACTGTTTTGTAGGCATTTAATACTTCCTTGAGCTATATTTAATGAACGAATCCTTGTAATTCAGATTTCAGACTAAACTACTAAAATTCCTTATTGACACATGAAAATGATTTCTTTATTCTTCATCAAAGGCAAACCACAATATTGAAAAATCTAGAAATATGTAGTTTATTGACTTGACTACTAAGTAATGCTGTAACTCCATCATTGACTACTAACCATAAGCAGTGTGGATATTAATAAATGGAATTTGATCACAGAATCTGAAGTATATTATTTTTAGATTGCTTTTCTGAAGACTTATTTACTATTTTGGTAGATTGTCAAGGGAGATTACCATTGCATCAACAGAATTCGGATGGTGTGGCAAAAGTTCCGGAGTGTCACAAAGCTACTATTCTGCCAACTTACCTTGTTGGTTTAGATACTCTGAAAGTAGATCAATTTGCGTATAAACCTGTTGTGGCACATAGAAACGCTCAATGCTGGCAGAAACATTTCACCCTTACTTTAGCTACTTCAAGTCTGCTTGGAAATGTCATACCTGTGGATGGTCCGTTACTGAATGGTGGTAATGGACGCATAGAGGTCCATGGGGCATGGAACAAACAATTGTCTTCTTTTCATTGGAGAAGTGGATCTGGGGTTTGTTGCTTTTAACTAATTTTTTATTTATTTTTTTGTTTATTACACTTCTATTGGTTTTCTATTATTATCTCTTTAATTATGTTTCAGTCTAAGACTCCAAGGTTATCACTCAGATGCAGAAGTGAGCAAAATGGGTCAACTGTAATTACTTTTTGATTTTTTATGATTTTATTTTTTGGTTTTGTGGAATCATTTGTAGGATTTATTTCTTTATACGTGTGATGGTTTATTGAGAACAGTTAGAAAAATGCATGTTTGCCTATAAGTTTTATTGTGCCTATAGAGGGACCTAATTGAAAAATAGGATAAAATTTTAATTTTCTATTTTATTCCTTCCTAGAACACTTACCCTGTGGATTCTAGGTTACATGGTGAAAATGTTCAGTCCTCGCATGTCTCTTTAGTCCTTCTGTCCAGCGTCACACTTCCATTCTTATATTTTGTGTAATTGTTATTGTCAGTACATGTACATACATATATATATATATATATGTGTGTGTGTGTGTGTGTGTGTGTGTGTATATTATATGTTAGCTGTTTGTGTATGTAGCTTGATGAACTAACCAAAGAGTTTCTTTCTAGTCATGATTATAGTTCTTGGAGCTTTAAATGAGTTAATTTGAGAACTTGGAGTGGAAAAGTATTTATTTTGCAAAAGGAAATTTTCCCCTCCAGTTTTATTGAGAACTCCCTTTTTCACTTATTTGCTATACTGTGTATTTAACTATATCCCCGATCAACACGTTCATTAATCTGGTTTTGATACCTTAGTTCAAATTTATGGATTCCTAGTATTCCTTTATGCATACTAAATTTCCATTTATTTATTGCATATTTAACCAAATTAAACAGGCTATGGCTGATAGTGAACAAGCTGTTGAGATGGCTCTTCTTATTCTCAACCATGAAATTAATGAAGTGCAGGGTGTAAGGAAGGTAACAGTTGTATTTGGACTGTGTGAATGGTTAGTGTTCAATTCGTCCACCTATTTCCATCTCAAATTTTGGATTTTTCAGGCCCTATCTGTACTGTCAAAAGCACTGGAAAATGATCCAACATCTGTGGTTCTCTGGATTGTTTATCTACTCATTTATTACGGAAATTTGAAGCCAAATGATAAGGATGACATGTTCTTGTGTGCGGTATGTTTTTCTTTGCTTCCTAATTTTGTGTAGTCTGTACCCGGGAGAATATTTCCTTCGTCTGAAAGGAGAATGGGGAATTTATGAAAATATATTTACTATAGATGGTAAACTCAGTAAATCTACTGATAGACTTTATTTATTATCCAGATTGTGGATAGGTTGTGGTTTGGTTTGTGTGATAACTAATGGTGTCTTTCTGATTTGCTTTTATTTCCCACGTAGAAGTAAAAATCCAAATCCAAAATACATTTCCTCCATCCATCATTTTACATAATATAAGAAGAACTTTAGTTATACACCCAAACGTATTGGCCCATCATTTTTAAATATCGTTAGAACCTGTCTATCATTTTATAGTAGGCTAGTTATTGGCAAGTATATTCAGGAAATGACGGGTGAATGGTTGAATTAAAAAGCATTTTAAGACAGTCTTGTTTGGAAGGTGAGCTATTGTGTGTGTTTCTTTTTTTTAGTTTTTGGCCTTCTGTCTTTAGATAAGAGAGAATTTATTGGTCTCTACTTCAATTCTCTTTTAACTTTTTGTTAGCTTGTTAATTCTTCCTTTTGAGAACTGAATGTGGGCTGTGAAAACACTCAACTATTGTTTCCCAGGTTAATCTCTGTGAAGAATCTTATGTACTGTGGCTCATGTATATCAACAGTCAGGGAAAGCTTGATGACCGACTGATTGCCTATGATACTGCCCTTTCAGTTCTCTGTCAGCATGCATCTGCCAATCCCAAGGACAAAATACACGAAAGTGCATGCATATTGGACCTGTTTCTGCAGATGATACATTGCCTACACATTTCAGGGAATGTTGAGAAGGCCATTGAAAGAACTTATGGAATATTCCCTACAACAACAAAATCCAATGAGCCGCATCATCTATCACTCTCAGATATACTCAATTGCTTAACAGTTTCTGACAAATGTGTATTCTGGATTTGTTGTGTTTACTTAGCTATTTACAGGAGATTGCCTGATGCTGTAGTTCAGAAGTTTGAATCTGAGAAAGATCTTCTTGATATTGAATGGCCCTTCGTCAATTTATCTGAAGATGACGAGGAGATGGCTATTAAACTTGTGGAAACAGCTGTTGAATCTATTGATTCTTTTATCTATAACGAATCTGGAAAAAGTGAAGTTAATCTCAGGTCTGCTCAACTTTTTGCTCTCAATCATCTGAGATGCATGGCTGCCCTTGATAGCAGAGAATGCTTAAGAGATTTGCTGGATAAATACATTAAGTTGTATCCGTCGTGCTTAGAACTGGTCCTGGCATCAGCTCGGATACAAAAACTGAATATTCATGTTGATAGTTTCATGGGATTTGAGGAAGCCATTAACAGATGGCCAAAAGAAGTTCCTGGTATACAGTGCATCTGGAATCAGTATATTGAAAATGCCCTCCACAATCAAAGAACTGATCTTGCAAAAGAAATTACAGTTAGATGGTTCCAAGCTGTTTGGCAAGGACAAGATCTCCCTATTGAAGGGATGAAGATCGCTGACAAGGGTAATTCTTGTGGCTCCTTCGGAATGGGTGCTAAATTTGTTTCAGACAGATCCAGCACTGATCATAAACAAATAGATACAATGTTTGGATTTCTTAATCTTTCTCTCTATAATTTTTTTCAGAATGATAAAACAGCAGCATGCACAGCTTTTGACAAGGCAAAGAGTACTGCTAATTTTGGAGGTTTAGAGCAATGTATGAGAAAATATGTGATGTTTCTGGTTTATGATGCGTTGAGCTTGAAGGAGGATGGTCCCGATGGTGCCATTAAGAAGATTTTGGAGTTATATACAGATGCTTCCTCTCAGGCATTGCTAGTCCCCAAGGTGTTGACAAGAAAATTTGTTGACAACATCAAGAAGCCAAGACTACAGCATCTCATTAGTAACATAGTTAGTCCAGTTCCATTCGACTGTTCTCTACTAAATTTGATACTTCAATCATGGTTTGGTTCATCTCTTCTACCTGAAACTATTAGTGACCCCAAATATTTGGTAGATTTTGTTGAAGCCGTTATGGAGGCCGTTCCTCACAACTTCCAATTAGCTATTACAGTGTGCAAACTATTGATCAAGCAATACAATTCTTCTGACTCAAAACCAGCCAGTCTTTTGTTTTGGGCTTGTTCAACCCTGGTAAATGCAATTTTGGATTCCATGCCAATACCACCAGAATACGTCTGGGTGGAAGCTGCTGAACTTTTGCACAATGCTATGGGCGTTGAGGCAATATTTGACAGGTTTTATAGAAGGGCTCTAGCAGTGTATCCATTTTCTATCATGTTGTGGAAATACTTCTATAAGCTATATATGACCAGTGGACATGCAAAAGATGCTGTTGATGCGGCAAAAGAAAGGGGTATCGAACTTGATTAACTAAAGATTTAGGAACTGATTGAAAATGTATGGTTTGGTAGGATCAACATAATTGCTGATAGGAAATTAGATGCCAGTTTTGCTTTCTTTATCACAAGGCCTCAGCATGCAGATAGTTTTTTCAATTGTGGAATATTTCCTCCTATTGGAAGCAGTACTGATGACGACAAAATTTCAGGAGTTTGAGGTCAAACCTACACACAAAAAACAATTTTGTATCCACACACGTGAAAGCCATTCCACCACAGGGAAATGTTAGTAACTCACTAACACTTCTTTTAACATTTTTTTATCATTGGGTGAAATCTCATGCTGGCAACACAATAACTTGAACCTAATCTCTATTTAGGTGACCAACATGAGGTTTTATCTGTTAGTGTTGTTGAAAGGAGTGTCAGAGTTGAGTTACTATAATTTCTTCCACGTTATTACGCTGGACATGGTGGTATCATATTTTGGATATTCCAATTTTGTAGACTTATACCTTTTTTTTTTTGAAAGATTGTAGATTGTTACTTGACAGAAGGAATGAAAGAAAATATTACCTAAAGTCTTGTGCTTGGTGTTGTTTTTATTCGTTTGTGAGGTGGTGACAGTTCATTGTGTTTTACCCATTTAAGTTATACATGGGATCCAGCAATTTTTTATATAACACCACCCTTTCTTGAAAATGACGAGTGAACAAAAACCAAGATAACCAATAATTCTTTATACCATATTGCTTTCTGATTGAAAAATTACACTTTTTAAGCATGTTCTTTTGTTTATTAAAATTTACAAAATTAGGAAAGAGAATAAGTAAACAAGATGTGAAATTCTCAACATTTGTTATTGACTTTTTATGAATATTTAGAAGTGTGTTATTGACTTTATTTTTTGTTTTTACGAATATTTTCATTATTTCTTTTCAAATACCAGGCCTCGAAATTCGATGACTAAGTTAATTATATGATTGAATGGTAGCATTAAGCACATAACTAAGATTAGAATGATAATAGAAGAATTTGAGGTTGAAAGTTTCCAGAATGCAATACCTGTAGGAAACAAACAGAATGAAATCAAATAAATGAGTATGTTGTTCTTAGCTATGTATTCTACTCACACCATTTATACAATTATTTGTTTAAATATTAATTGATTTAGATGTCATTTATAAAAATTATTATTGATTAGTTGTATATAGAAAATAAGTTATCAACTAATTATTTTTCTATCGATTTTTGTTTATAATATATCCTTATTAACTTTTCATTCGAAATTTTTATTGATCTCAGATATTTTAAATTTATAATTTTTGGCGTCACATATTTTATATTTTCCTCTTTGAATCATTCTTATAATTCTTTTTAAATTGCAAAGAATACGCTATCTCTTACTGCTAATTAATAAAAAAAAATTGTTTTTTAAATCTACCTCAACAATTCAAATTTAATGTTAATCACTAATGCAAAAAATAAATAATGATATTTCTTTATCCAAATCAACTTTTATAGTATAATTTGAGTTTTCAATCATTTAGTAACTACTAGATTGGAATATTTATAAATAATTATCAAGAAAAATTATTACTATTCCTACAAAAAAAAAAATATGTGCTCGAAGACTACTGTAGCACAGATTTCGGTATCCTTATACGAGTGAATCCTCAACTGGTTTACTTGAAAAAGACTACAGGAAGATGATAATGTGTGTATCAAACATAAACATAAGTATACAAGTGTATTGAATGAGATGAATTATTCTCATAGAGAGTTCTCTTTATAAAACCTTCCGAGTGATAGAGAGTTGTCTTTATAGAACTTTTAGAGTGACTCTTAGGTTGACCCTAATGGTAGTTATTATGATTGATAAATAACTGTTCAATTATTACAGTTCATCGAAGTGATTGTTCAACTCATGATGAATATTTAAAACTCAATATTGATAGTCAATTTGAGCTAAGGATATTTCTAACTTTGCGACAAGTAGGTACATAAATCAATGTGAAAATTATGGTAAAGTTGACAACCTTATTCTCAAGTTCCTTTAGATTGTTAACTTTAGCAAATGATTGAAGTCTATTTGAATCCATATATTATTTGTAGCAATAAAATAATTGTGTTCGAAAATAACCTCCGAGTTAAAGGAGATCAATAATAGTTCCCTTAACTTTCAATTGGAGATTTGTTCCAATACATCCAATAGTTCCACATCATTTAAAAACTGAATTCAATAACAATTTATATATATTTTTCTCTCTTAACCCACCAAAGTGCCTTTTAAAAACAAAACCAGACAAAACTGTGATAATTTCTAAAAGTAACAATAATTTAGATACAATAAAGCCTAAACAATTACCAAAGTAATTAAGTTACTAATAAAATAATACTTATTTCATTATTTTAAAATTCTATTAGAGGAACGCAAATTTATCAATTACTTTAATGAGTCCCAATTAATAATATTTCTTTAATCTTGAAATCATACATGTATTCTAAAACCTTCTAAGAAGAGCAATTTATTATTGTATCCAATTTGTTTACTATGATACGCAAATCAATTTAAATGAAGTTGTTCTAATTTAATCCCCAGTGTCAACTATATACTAAAAAATCCTCTCTTATAGTTATAGATAAATAAAAACTCTCAATTATTATTTTTAAAATGTGTTTATAAGCATTATTATTTATTAATATTAACATTAAATCCGTTTTCTCCTTTTTTGATGTTTAAAATGAGACACTATTCCCTCTCACGCTAATTTAGCTATAACCGCGAGAATTCAAATCCCTGAATTTGGCGAGATGAGGCCAGAGAGCCTTTTGCTACTGCGCCACCGCAGCGAGAAGTGCACCGTCGGCTGTCCCGTACTAAATCGCTGCCTCGACGGTGGCGTTCCCTGCCACTCCATCACGGAGTTTGTTGGCGAGAGCGGTTCCGGCAAGACGCAGCTCTGCCTCCAACTCGCCCTCTCCGCCCAACTCCCCTCTTCCCGTGGCGGCCTCTCCGCCTCCTCCATCTTCATCCACACCGAGTTCCCCTTCCCCTTCCGCCGACTCCGCCAACTCTCACGCGCCTTCCGCATGTTGCACCCCGACCTCCCCGACCCCTGCGACCGCGTCTTCGTTCGCGCCGTCCACTCCGCCGACGAGCTCCTCCACCTAATTCCAACCATCGAAACGTTCCTCTTGTACTCTCGATCTCGGTGGCGGCCAGTGCGAATCGTCGTCATCGATTCCATCGCGGCTCTCTTCCGCTCCGATTTCGAGAACACAGGATCTGACCTCCGGCGCAGATCGTCGCTATTCTTCGGAATCTCAGGCGGATTGCGGCGGTTGGCGAAGAAATTTGGGCTGGCGGTGGTGGTGACGAATCAGGTTGTGGATTTCATTGGAGATGGTGATGTGAGGGTTGGGAATTTGAGTAATGGGCTTTATTCGTCGGGTCGACGGGTCTGCCCTGCCTTGGGCCTGGCTTGGGCCAATTGTGTTAACTCGAGGGTGTTTGTATCGCGTGATGAGGATGGGCCTGTGAGAAGGAGGAAAATGAGTGTTGTGTTCGCTCCTCATTTGCCGCATTCTTCTTGCCACTTTCTTATAAACGGAGAGGGCGTTCTTGGCGTTGAGGATATGCAGCCCCAACAAGACAAAACTGTTTGACTTGTTTTCACCAACCAACCTTCTACACTCTTATGTATATCTATTTATTATCTTCACTCTTCAACACCACAGCATAACTTATTCTACTGGTTTCAAGCTGTGATTAACTGTAAAATATTAAATCAATGATTGAACTTTGCCTATTACTTTTTACCATGCAAACAAATATTTCTTTTTGTCAAACATGTTTATAAGAAGTTCTTCTCTATTTGTGCATGCTATAACAGTGGTTTGGTTCGGATTTGCCGCTAGCCAGAAATGGATGGTCCTTGCTTATGAGCTCCAACGCAACTATATCCGGGATTTTTCTTCAATCCATGGTCGATCATGTTTGATCTTGTTCTCCTGGCATCGATCCACCTACCACATTGAGCATATATGTCTGACAAAACTACAAAATGAACCGCGTTTCTTGGTTCCAGTTTATGGAGGTGATGAAGGGCAACCTCTCCTAACTTCACATTGGAATGCATTTTACATGCTCCCAGAAGGGCACCCCAGACCTGGGCATCGGGTTCTGTTGGCATTCTATCAATTAAACTCAAAACTTCTTCAAATAAACCAGCACGGCCTAAAAGATCAACCATGCAAGCATAGTGTTCCATGTTGGGTTGAAGATTGTGCTTCTCGGTCATGGCATGGAAAATGTTCTTTCCTTCTGGAATTAAACCAGCATGTCTGCAGGCAGATAATACACTTACGTAGGAAAGTGAATCAACATGGACATGGGTCTCTTGCATAAGTGAAAAAAGTGCGAGGGCAAGTTCACCTTGGCCATGCATTGCATAACCTGAAAGCATTGCATTCCATGAGATCGTGCCTTTATTTTCCATCTCATGAAAGCATTTCTCTGAATAACTGAGTTGTCCACATTTAGCATACATATCAATAAGACTGTTTCCGACCAGGGTACTAGATATAAATCCCATTCGGACTATGCAGGCATGAAAAGCCATGGCCTCTCTTAACATTGACAAATATGTTACAGCCGGGAGGATGATCACAAATGTGACTAAATTGGGTCTTACACTTTCTAATTTCATTTGGTTGAATGTGGAAATTGCTTCATTAGCACCTCCATTATGCAGGTACCCCGCAATCATCACATTCCAAGGTACCTCATCCTTTTCATGCTTGATTAATTGAAACAAGTTTTCAGCTGAGAAAATGCTTCCGCATTTGGCATACATGTCTATCAGAGCAACTCTTACATGCACGTCACATTCAAAACCACTCTTTATAGTATTTCCATGAAAGCAGCTTCCTAGATCTAGGTCATCCCGAAGGGAACAAGCTGAAACCAAACTCACCATGGTTCCACTATCTGGTTGAATCCCAGTTAACTGTAATGTATGGAACATTTTGAAGGCAAGACGCGGGTCACCAAATTTGGTAAACCCATTTATCAAAGTATTCCATGCCACAACATCTTTATACTGCATTCTATTGAATAATGCCATAGCATACATAAATAATTCACATCTAGTGTACATCGAGACAAGGGTTGTCGCAACTGAAATATCAGACACCACGTCTGCTTTAATAGTGTAGCAGTGCACAATCTTACCTAACCCGGCATTTGAAATGTCTGCACATGCAGAAACAAGAATTTTCAGAATCGTTTTATCTGGTTTCAAACCTTCATGCCACATCTGTTGGAATATAGACAATGCTTCTCCAGGAAATCCTGCTTGGACAAGAGCTGATAAAAAGGCAGACCAAGCAACCAAATCTCTTCCTTTAAGACTCAGAAACAACTCTTTAGCTTTTTTCAACTCACCACATTTTGCATACATGCTCACAATAGGAGTAGCAACAACAATATCTGACATTATTCCTTCATGTAAAGCATAATGATGAACATCCCTCCCTTTCTCTAGGTCTCTCATCTCTGCAGCCGCTAAAAGGGAATTCACAACCGATACCTTATTCATCTTAATACGTTGTTGTTTCATTTTATCAAGTAATTGAAGCACCTCAAAGAAACAGCCATGATGTACATATCCAGCCATCATCGTTGCCCACGAGACAACATCTTTAACCTGCATCTCGTCAAATATCCGACGAGCCAAATTCACCTCACCACATTTAGAATACATATCTATCAATGAATTAGATACCACACCAAATACACGTCTCCTAACCACATAACAATTAATAGACTTGCAAGAACCAACATCCTCTAGTTTACAAACAGCCGGAGCCAAGTTCAGGATGCTCACAGAATCAGGCTCCACACCCTCCTTCTGCATCCTCCGAAATATTGCCATTGCTTCACAAGGGTTTGAGCTCTGAGAATACCCTGAAATCATTGTATTCCAGGAAGCAACATCCTTCATGGGCATTTTATCAAATATCTTTCTTGCACTGTCCAAGTGACCCATCTTGCAGTACATATCAACAAGTCCAGTCCCAATAAAGACATCACACTCTAACTCCCTCGAAGTTATATCTTGGTGAATGGCAACACCCTCATGGAACATAAAGGCACCAGTGCAAGCCTTCAAAACAAAGGTGAATGTGTACTTGTCAGGTTCAAGTCCCACACATAACATTCTATGATACAATTTTATTGCTTCCTGGAATAGACGGAGTCTAGAATAGGCTCTAATCAATGAGTTCCACAGAATTAGAGATGGGTTTGTGATTGATATAGGTGTTGATTGAGCCAAGGTGCACTGTTCTGAGACAATTAAACGGGCATGGATTTGGAGCAAAGGGTTCAAGTGTTTGCATGAACGAAGAAGGTGAAGGTAGTAGTGATTATGGTTGCAATATTGTTGAATGTTGGTGGTGGTTGGAGAAATTACAAAGGCATTGGAATGAACATGCCGAGAGTGATGGTGAACTGAATGTGTCGCTGTTATCATTCTCAATCTCAATCTCATTGTCATGGTTTAATCTTCCTTTTCTTCACAAACTTACAACACTCCTCCATAACACGACCACAACCTAGGACCTGCTAAGGTTTTCGAGGTTTCATATCCTCTACAACTTATATAGTCAGGTCAATTTGCTCATCTGATGAATTGACCTAAATTACTGATCAACTTACTTATTCATCTTATTTTATTTATTTCTCATGAAATGTATTTTAGTATCTTGAAGGTCAAAATTGATTTTATTCCATACATTTTAAAAATATTGGTTTTGGTTTTAGTGAAATGTGATAAATTTAGCCGCATGTCAAATCAAAGTGAAGTATATCAATAAATATGTAGTGGAAGAGCAAAGTCTCGTTAAAAATAATCCCATTATTCTATAAAATTAGTAGATATTTCACGTTTATAAAATATATTATTATTATGCTATAAATAATAATATGTAATAAAAATGAAGTAAAAAATTAGAGACAAAATTCATTGCATCTCAAAGATAACATGAACAAAATCACAATTTTTAAATATATGGACTAAAACAAATCTCAACAAAATCTTCTGACTGTTATTTCCACGCGTATGCTGTAAAAAAAACTTCTACTTGTATTTTAAATATGGGATGTCTTTTACTTTAGTCTACAAATTTCAACTAAATTCTTGTCTAACATAAATTTTAACTTTGAAACAAATTTCAAACACGAATTTATATTGTATTTAACTAAATTTCTTACCAAATTTTTTTATGAAAAACTTAAAATGTAACTTGTTTTAGTTTTTTTAATATGGTAAGAATATTACGTTACTCTTATTATATTATTTAATATTATTTATAAACAGGAATTTTTGGTAAATAATTTTAAATCTTCCTAAAACATCTTTTCTATATAAAATATTCTTATTTATAAAATAAATCAATACATTAAAATGGTTAACAGTAAATTAATAAAAAAATATATAATACTATTCTGTACTATACTAATAACTGTTTTAAAACATCTAAACCTTAATTGATAATTTATTTTTAAAATATGAAAATTCTTTGATTCCAAAATAAAAAGCCCAGAACCAGGGACAGTGAAATAGTTTGTTTTGGACGAGAATATCCCTGGGGACATTCCTGCTTTTTATTCTCTCCCCGCATCGTACGCCGCCGACACAGCTTCGAGTCAGGGCAAGTGCTAACATACGCCTCTGACACCAAAACAACGCTCTCTGCTCCCATGTCAGATCTGAAACCTTTTCTCTTCCATTCTTAATTAATTATCTCTGCTTCTTGTTTTCGTCGTTTCATGATTAGGGTTCACACTCTCAATTAAAAATAAATAATAATAAATACACAACACATTGTGGACACGTGTTTGTCTGTGATCGCAGAGAGAAGGCGATGGTGAACGTGATGGAGTGGCAGAAGCAGCGTTGGCAACCCAACGGCAACGCCGAAATGATGTACGTCAAAGTCATGACCGACGAACAACTCGAGACTCTCCGCAAACAGATTGCGGTTTACGCAACAATCTGCGAACAACTCGTCGAGATGCACAAAACCATCTCTTCTCACCAAGATCTCGCAGGTTTCGATTCATCTCTCACCGTTATTTATTAATTACTTAGTTGTTATCTGTTGCAATGTATGATACTGTGTTAGTTTGTTTTCCGTAACGCTTCAGTTAAACTGTTATTAATTCAGCCATGTCCATCACTGTGTCATTTAATTCACTGCATAAAGTTTTTCTTCCGCTGTGCTACTGCCCAATTGTACAAGTATGAGCTAATTTAATGAAGGAATCCAAAAACAAATTTTGATGATCAGAACTTTTTATTGAATCGGAAGAGGCATATATTCTCAAGATGGTAGTTTAATTTAATTTCTATTCAATGTCAGTGTATATACTCTTAACCAATTGGATTTTGTAATCATGGGTTGTATAAATTCTAGGATGGGCATTGTAATTGTCAGCAAACTTAAAATGCATGCTTTTTTTTAATGTGACAAGAGTGTAAAAATAGTTTACATTAATGGTTTATGCTTTATTTAGTCGTAATAATATTGTTGTTTCATTGTCAGGGATTAGACTGGGTAATATGTACTGCGATCCTTTCTCTGGTGGGCACAAAATATCTTCGAGGCAGAGGTGGACTCCGACGGCTATGCAGCTTCAGATTCTGGAGCGGATATTTGATCAGGGAACTGGGACTCCCAGCAAAGAAAAGATCAAGGATATCACTGCTGAGCTCAGCCAGCATGGCCAGATTTCTGAGACTAATGTGTATAACTGGTTTCAGAACAGGCGGGCTCGCTCCAAAAGAAAGCAGCAGAATGTGGCACCTGGTGTTAATGCTGAATCAGAAGTAGAGACCGAGGTTGATTCCAAAGATAAGAAGACAAAGGCAGACGATTTTTGGTCCCAGCACAGTGTTTCTGCTGGGCCTTCTGATAATTTAGGTTTCCAGAACCATGATGATCTGCAGTACTTGAATGAGAATCCAGAGTCCAACAAACCAGATTCTGTTTTCCCGTCTGATGGGAGTTTAAGATCCACTAGAAATTTCAACCATGTGCCTGTTTTCGATGGGCTGCTATCGAACCCCGGTATGCAACTTCATATCCTCTCTTCATGTGCGTGTCTTTATTTTAATCAAAGATTGGTAAGATTATTGTTTTTTAACGTTATAAGTTGGAAGTGAGTTTATTATATGTAGCAGAAAAACTACAAAGGCAAATAAGACGTTCTGTATTATTTAGTATTAGGCCGGATCATGGTGATCCTGGAACTAGTATAGCTAGCTGTATTTCCCACGATTTATGGAAAAAACCACTCTAGGCATTCAAGAGGTCTAGTTCTAGTTTTCTTGCATTCTCCTAAGTCTCCATTCCTGTCGTCCCACCATATCTCAGTGCAGATTCTTGTGCCCTCATCATCCATTCGCACCACAGGCCCCCCTTAACTGACACTGCCACTGGGCAGTTAGTCTCTCTCTCTTCAATTATGATAATTCATAACCTAATCATGTGTATCAGGTCCTTCCCTTAGGGCTCCTCACATAAAATTTGGTGACTTTGGGCAGCTGGTTTAAATCAACTCTCCTCCCTTCAAAACTCATCTTGTCGTCCCTTCTACTTGATCAAGACCTCCACAATTTCCTGGGCATTCTGTCTTGATTTATGGATGCACTTGACTTCCCTTGGGCATCTCCATAAACACTTGTATGCAAGTTGTTTAAGGGGTCAAGCTATCTACCCGTTGTTTCTGGCCTTTCTATAATAACAAATCAACACGAGGAACCCCTAAGCCCCTTCACACCCACAAGTGCAAGCCAATCTAACATATTTTTATACCTTTTTAGAATCCTGTTGAATTCCTCTGTTAAGAGATGATATGCCCTAAGTATTCAGTTCTGGATAAAAGAACAATTCTTCCTGTCAATATAGCGTGTTCTCTCTCAACACCTGCACCGCCCTTTTAAGGTGTTCCTTGCAGAAATTGGTACTTCTATAATTGAAAAATCTGTGTTGATAATTACTTGTATAATTGACTTTCTTAGATTTGAGATTTTCTATATTTATAGGACAAGGCTTAGATCAGTTCCGTACATCTCCAATTAAATGACGAGGCATGCATATTTATTTAAAATTGTTCAATACATCAAGTTATTTATTATGGGAAAGAATATTCACATGTCATCATTTAAATGGAGAACTTGATCTTACTTCTATCCTTGTCCAAAAATCCCTTTATATGTAATATACTTTGCATATTCGTGCATCTCCAGAAACCATTTTAACGAGTCTCGTTTTCTTGTATATGAATTTAACTAGACAATGGAGTGTAGTGATGGAGCTTGCGTGTAGTGAAAATTACCTTCCTAGTTTTATTTAATACGGAAATTTAGCAAAGGGTTACTGTATCTTCTTATGCGAGCCTTTCTTTATCAAAGAATTTGACAATCAAGACTGTTATATTAATTTTTGCAGGGAACGGCTATCTTACTGGAAAAATGGAAGCCACTGAGAACTACGACTTGTATCAGTCATCAGACGACTTCGACATGGCAGGCTGACATTTATTGTAATTTCTGACGACTGTGATTAGCTGTAAAGAATTGCTGCTTGATTTTGGGCTTGTGTTGATGAGAAAAATTGAACCAATTGAAACATGAGAACTTATAGCTTATAGAATATAGATACAACGATCTTTTAAAATGGTAGTGGACATTTTACTTGATAATGGAATATATTTGGGAGTTCATTTTGATACTGTGAAGTTGGTTTTTTTATTTTATTAATGGTGTACCATAAGCATCTTTACGTTTGGTATTTGGCTGGAAGAGACGTGGTATGTGGCTGTGGCTTTCTTTTAAAATTTAATGGAAACAAATAGTTTAAGATGAAATTGTGACTAAAAATGTTAATTTGGTTTTATTTTTCAAGTCCAACGTCCTTAAGACAAGCATGCGTGTTTTAACTCTTGCACCCGGCACATGTTCAAGTTCATGTAAAATTAAGTAGAGTAAATTAATTAAAATTACATTTCTTTTATCATCATTACAATGAACTTTTTGAAAGGAGTTTATATACATAAAAGGAGAAATAATGTGATGTTTTTAAAATAAATATGATATTTGTGTATAAATTTAGAAAAAGTGAAAGTGTTAGTGTATCTTGAAAAAACTTCACCCATGTTAATTTATTTTACTCAATTAAATATATGCATTCTAGTGAGAAATGCAAAAGACCTATGGCCCTAAATATGCTATCCAATGCGTGGTACATGTTCGAATCGATGTCCTTAAGACAAGTGGGCGCCAACTTATTAAATCATGCTTTATAAAGGAGCAGTGTCCCTGTTCATTTTCAGCATCATATTGTTCCCAGTTGTGGAATTAGAAATTTGAGGAGTAAATAATTGTTGAGGCTGAAGACTGATGAATCTGGTCTACCATTTTTAATTTCTGTGCTTGATACGGGAACCAAACACAGTCCTCTGCTCCTTAGGTCAACCTGCAATTTGTTCCCACATTCCTCCTGTGACACCTGCAGTTAAGAAACACAATTATCTGAGACAAAGAAGAAAATATAACAAACCTTCTTCTTGTTTAACATATTCTTTATTCACCTGAGTATGAAGATCTTTAATCGTATTAATGTAAGAGAAGCTCAGCATCTGAAACAAAGTCTACAACCCATAATAAAAAGGTCAAATTAGAGTAATTTCAAAATAATTAGTTTACAATCCCAGAATAAAAAGTTAAATTAGAGTAATCTCAAAATAAGTTGTTATGCTCTCCTCGCAATGAAAAATTATTAGATGGTCTTTATCTCTACTATGAGATCAATGGTCTCAATCAATCTTTGTCACATTTAATTAGATAGCATCATTTGGTTGGAATTACAAATCAAGTGGTGATTTTAAAATCACTTAATAATTTCTTTCATCATAATCTAGTTTCAGCGCAACAGAAGAATAGGAGGAAGGGGAACATATTCTTTTCCAGGTCCCATTGTCAAAATAAAATTTTGGTTGCATATTTATGTCTTTTTATTGTTTGGTCTTTTAAGTTTTAAAAGTTTCATTTTAGTTTTTTAAAATGTTTTTTTATATCAATATTACTATAGTAATGTTATGAATTTAGTGACATGTGCCAATTTGAAGACATGTTGAGTTACCTTAAACTAAAACAATTAACACAAAAATCTAACAGAATGTGTTGATTCGGTCTTAAGAGTGATACTTCAAGAAATCAAAATGAAACTTCAAAAATTTAAGATCAAACTGAATATATATATATATATATATATATATAAGATGCTAAAACTATTTTAATTGCTCGATAGTATATTTTCTGGCAAGAGATAGGAGAATCAATTAAGTACCTGGATCTGTGGTTGAAGAAGCTTGATATAAAGACAAGCCTCATGAAGCACTGAGGCTGTCAGTCTGCAGATATCCAGAAAGTGATGGTCATTTTCTCAAAGATGGTGTTTATTTACTACAAAGAAAAGAAGGATCATTTTTTTGTTCATCAGGGGTTAGAAATCATCACTCACTCACCTTGCCAAAAGGTGAAACCAACTTTTGTAGAGTTGTAACTTTAACGCTAAGCTTTGGATTTCTCCTCATTGGCACAACCAACTGAAGCCAGAAACTGACAACTATTATCATAGTTTCTAATTCTAAATTCAACTCAGTAATGAAGCATGAGTCTCTCTTACGATCTTACTATTTGATGAAATTAAGTTTCTCTGCACCCTTTTGAGAATAGCCTTAATAAACACAAAAAGATAATAGCTTTGCTAATTTTTCTTACTTCTTGCCGAGGGATTATCTCCGAATCTTGCTCTGCTAGATGCCATTTCGGTCCGTTATTGTGATTCTGCTGTTGGGATTGCTTTTCATTTTTTTCCAAAAGGACATGTTGTCAGTGTACTCAAATGGACGTTTATTTCCACATACCTGAAAACCCATTGACTTCAAATTAAGAGTTCCAAATACTTTTCCATTGAAAACAGCAATCAATTTGAATCAGGGATTTTTAATCAGTTACAGACTAATCACAGACCGTCCATTCCACCGTCTTTTCATGTTTTCACGTTTCCAAAAATTTGAAAAGGAAACACTGGAAATGTCTTTTTTGTTTTGTTTTCACTTTAATCTAGAAAATGTTTCAGATAAAAATTTGGAACAGATGTATTTCTTTGAAATTGACTGAGGTGAACGTGCCCTTAAGTCTCAAGAAAATGTAAGGAAGTATCAGCTCTTGTGCATATATCTGCAGACAACTGCATTCAAAAGCTGTAATTGATCATCAAAATGTCTATGTTGTCTCTACTGATAATTAGGAAAAGAAACTGTCAATGATTCCAAATCAGTTGGTATTTGATAAAACTAGCAAGCACAAAACTTATATGGTGAACTGCCAACCAACCTCGGCTTCTGGTTTGAGGTTGAGACATTCTTCTTACCAATAGTCGTGACATGAACACAAACCATCTTTAAAATGATGAAACCGATTTGCATCCCTTACAATTATTTCCCTTTCAACAAGTTTTGATATAAGCTTTATTGCAGAGTGACAGTTCACACATGCTCGAAGATTCTTCGTTATTCTAAGTGTAGTTCCAGGAGCAGTACTAATAAGCCCATAAGCAACAGCGATCCTCTCACTATGAAAACTAAGATTCTCCTCCTTCTCTTCGTAATTCAGATCATGCAAAACAGATTCTGTATGTGGAACAAACCCAATCTCCTTCAACCTTCGTTCTAATATCTGAAGCTCATTGAATATTTCATTAGCCATTGGGTGTGACTTGTCACCTACATGAAATGCCTGCAGCTTCCCATTTATTTCAATGACACTATAACCAAGGTCCTTATTCAGTCCCTTTTCCCTCATTAGAACTCGAATATGTGCAACACGATCCCACAAGCGGGAGGAAGCATAGAGATTAGAGAGTTGTACATAATGCCCTGTATTATTTGGATCCAATGAGAATAGCTTCTTTGCAGCATATTCTCCCAATGTTACACAACGATGGATCTTGCATGCACTCAGAAGTGCTCCCCATACACTTACCCCAGGTTCAATGGGCATCTTCATTATAAATGCACAAGCCTGACCCAGATAACCTGCTCGTCCCAGGAGATCAACAACACAAGAATAATGCTCATTGCGAGGCTCAATTTCAAAGTCTTTCATGGAATGGAATAGCTCCCACCCCTCTTTTACGAGGCCAGAATGATTGCATGCAGTGAGAAGCCCAATAAAGGTAACATCATTTGGGAATACACTTGTTTGCTTCATTGCATAGTAAAGATTAATGGCCTCCCATCCTTGACCATGCAAGCCATATCCCATAATCATGGCACTCCACATAACAACATCCTTATCAGAATTACGATCAAATACCATGCGAGCAGATTCTACACTTCCACATTTTGCATACATATCAATGAGGGCGGTATTAACAAAAATGCAACTTCCAAAGTTACTGTTGCTCACGTAGCCATCCATCCATTGTGCTAATTTGAGGGAACCAACATGTGCACTAGCTAAGACTGCAGACCTCACAGTGACAGAATCTGGTTTCACATTTCTTGAGATCATGTCACGAAACAGATGTACCGCTTCCTCAGCATGGCCATTCTTTGCATAGCCAGATATCATTGCGTTCCACATAATCACATTTGGTTTCTTCATTTGATCAAAAAAATATCTTGCAACCGTCACCTTCCCACACTTAGCATATAAAGCTGCAAGTGAGATAAGCAAATCAGGCTCATCTTCAAGACCCATCTTGATGACACAACCATGAAGAGATCTCCCTTGCTCCAAATCATCTACATCGGTATAAGCCCTCAGAATGCTTACCAGAGCAATCCAATCTGGTTTCACATCAGCATTTCTCATTTGACTGAACATTCGCAATGCTTCCATGGATTTCCCGTTCTGTGAACATCCAGAAATGATGGAAGTCCATGAAATAATCGTTCTATGGTATAACCCATCAAACACCACTTTTGCCACACTAATACGACCACATTTAGCATACAGTGCCACAAGGCCATTCTGCACAAACACATCCGACCCAAATCCATATCTGATTATCTGTCCGTGAATTAGGCCACTCAAACCAAAATCTAATAACTCAGTACAAGCTTTAAGTACATAAGGAAAAGTGAATCCATCCGGATGGACTCCAGCCCATCTCATCCACCTATACATATCAATGGTGTCCCTGAACATATTGTTCCTCGAATAACTCCTAATGATAGCATTCCACATAAACACGTCAGGGAAGCAAAATTCATCAAACAGCTTGCGAGCATAACAAATTTGTGCAAGATTCGAACTCCCATTAACCAGTTTTGTCATGAGAAATCCATTATGTTGCAGCCCAGAGACAACTAACTGGTTATGTATCTGATCAAGGTGTCTCTTGTGGGTAGAATTATCAATAAGCGACGCATAAAAAGAGTCTGAATTGACACTACGATCATGGTTAACAGAATGTTGAGGATGAAAAGCTGATGAAGAACAAATATATTTGACACACTTGAGCACCAAGCATGTGGGTATTTTTGAAGTGGTAACCTTTCGGTATTTTGTAGTAAGGGGAGATAAGCTAAAGAATTTCCAAGCCATAGAACTGCCATTATCTTTCAATGTTTGTTTGCAAATTCTAAACTCATATTAACAGATGCACTTCAATTAGACAATGAAGCCTTCAATCCGAATAAAAACCACAATCATAATTCAAAACTGCAATGAAGCCTCTCCAAAAACAACCCACCACCAACCATTTGGCTCTAGAAACAGAACACTTAAACCCCACAGAAAAGGGGGGGAAAATAAGATCTTAAATCTGAAATAAACCCATTTTGTGGGGGCACGATATAACTAACTGCTATCGCCAATAAGAAGAAGCTTGATGAGGTAATCGTAATCAGCACGTGCCCTCGCAGGTGATGCTGTCATCAGTGACCACACAATAACAACAACGCACGCAGACTCACTCAAAAAGATCCTCTCTTTTTGTGGAGAAGTGTCGAAAAAACCAAAAGGGTACGCCGAGATCGAAGAGAGGATCCAAATGGGTTCATAAAAAATTATCAATCTTTTTAATAAATCTCAATACTTGAAAGGTTTTGTTTTGTTTTTAATTTAGGTAAAAAAAATCACTTAACATCAAACCAAAAAAAATCACGATCAAAGTTTAAAGTGAGAAACAGATTTCAAAGTAAAAAAACACAACAGGACTAAAACGAGTTGAACTGATTTCCATAAATGATTGTTTTTTAAACAAAATGTACTGTCCGGTGGTTAAGATCGGGTTAAATCCTGATCATTAGGTTATTAAAATTTCAATGAAAATATCTATTATTTATTTTATTTATGTACGTTTGTTTACCTGTTTATTTTAACCACACGAACACAAGAAAAAAAAATATTTGCAAAAGTTACAAAAGGATAATAAGGATAGAGTCTCTAACCTGGGATAACATTATTCTGGAGTAGCATTATTCTATGTGTCCAACCTGGGATAGCATTATTCCGGGATAACAGTATTCATTGATTGTCAGAAGTTTTATTAATAGGTGGAATTCTCCTCATTCCACTGTGATTTCAAAACATTGGAGAACACCTCCAATCCACCAACTTCAAATTTTGGCGAGAACACCAACTATACAAGAGATTTTTAATAAATTACCATATATAATTAATTTTAATTTATTAAGATTAATTTTGTTTAAATATTTATAGAAAAAATAGTAGAAATAGTTCTTATATAAAATAAACTATTATATATAAAGGGTTATTTTTACATATTTGATGTTAATAAAGTTTGAGAATCCCCATGAAATAGTGTTTTGATGAATTCCCATCAAGCATAGTGTCCCTGTTCATTTTCAGCATCATGCTGTTTACAATTGTGGAATTAGAATTTTGAGGAGTAAATAATTGTTGAGGCTGAAGACTGATGAATCTGGTCTACCATTTTTACTTTCTCTGTTACTGATACAGGAACCAAACACAGTCCTCTGCTCCTTAGGTCAACCTGCAATTTGTCCCCACATTCCTGATGTGACACCTGCAGTTAAGAAACACAATTATCTGAGACAAAGAACAAAAATAACAACCCTCATTCTTTAACATATTCTTTCATTCACCTCAGTATGAAGATCTTTAATCCTATTAATGTAAGAGAAGCTCAGCATCTGAAACAAACTCTACAATCCCATCATAATAAGGTCAAATTAGAGTAATTAAATAGTATCAATTGTTTTATATTAAATTTTAAAAATTAAAATGCATAAGTATTGGTTGGAATTACAAATCAAGTGGTGATTTTAAGATCACTTAATAACTTTTTTCCAACTCCTATTGTCAAAATAAAATTTTGGTTGCATATTTATGTCTTTGTTTGGTCTTTTAAGTTTTAAAAGTTTCATTATAGTTTCTTAAAATGCTTTTTTATATCAATATTACTGTAGTAATGTTATGAATTTAGTGACATGTGCCAATTTTAAGACATGTTGAGTTACCTAAGATTAAAACAATTAACACAAAAATCTAACATGTTGATTCAGTCTTAAGAGTGATACTTCAAGAAATCAAAATGAAACTTCAAAAATTTATGATCAAACTGAATATATATAGCTTGATAGTATATTTTCTGGCAAGAGATAGGAGAATCAATTAAGTACCCGGATTTGTGCTTGAAGAAGCTTGATATAAAGAGAAGCCTCACGAAGAACTGAGGCTGTGTCAGTCTGCAGATATCCAGAAAGTGATGGTCATTTTCTCAAAGATGGTGTTTATTTACTACAAAGAAAAGAAGGATCATTTTTTTGTTCATCAGGGGTTAGAAATCATCACTCTCTCACCTTGCCAAAAGGTGAAACCAACTTTTGTAGAGTTGTAACTTTATCGCTAAGCTTTGGATTTCTCCTCATTTGCACAACCAACTGAAGCCAAAAACTGACAACTATTATCATAGTTTCTAATTCTAAATTCAACTCAGTAATGAAGCATGAGTCTTTCTCTTACGATCTTACTATTTGATGAAATTAAGTTTCTCTGCACCCTTTTGAGAATAGCCTTAATAAACACAAAAAGATAATAGCTTTGCTAATTTTTCTTACTTCTTGCTGAGGGATTATCTCTGAATCTTGCTGTGCTTGATGCCATTTCGGTTCCGTTATTGTGATTCTGCTATTGGGATTGCTTTTTATTCTTTTCCAAAAGGACATGTTGTCAGTGTACTCAAATGGACGTTTATTTCCACATACCTGAGAAACCCACATTGACTTCAAATTAAGAGTTCCAAATACTTTTCCATTGAAAACAGCAATCAATTTGAGTCAGGGATTTATTAGAACTTGACACTTATTACGAACTATAATTTCTCAAAAGGAAATCACGTGTTGGAAATTTATAATGTTAAAGTCCATTTTCTACTAAGATGATTCAATTACAAAAGGCCAAACACAGACATACTCTTTCATATTGAGAAGAAGGGTCTTTGTCAACTAACAGTGGATGATGATAAATGTTTTTGATGCTTGGGATGGCATAGAAGCTACCTGTCAAAGTATTAGTCTTCAATTATTAGAAATCTTCATGGTTTTCTCTAAGATACAAAATAATATTTCAACATTGTCATTGGGACTGGGACAAGTGATGTTATAATAAGCATAGTAGGTAGAGAAAAATGAGCTCCTAATATCTATAGTATTGAAAAGGAAATGCACCAAACCTGGGTGATGATTGTAGCCATAAATCAGAGATTGAGATTGAGTCTGAGACTGACTAGGCTGTGTACTGTTGACTCCTTCACCCATTTGGCTGTCATTGTTGAATATTCTAGACTCCAAGTTGAAGCCATTGCAGTGGAAGTTACTGAAAAGAAAAATGTTATTTGTACAATAACATCAAATAAATGGTGCCATAAAAGAAGGCATTTCAAGGGTACATCTGAAAAGCTTTTTTTAAACATTTATATCAGAAAAAATAAAAAATTTATGTATATGTCAGTAAGTTAATTTTAATTGATGAAAAAAAAATGATTTCACTTTTCTCTGTTATAAGCCTTTTAGGAAAAAGTTTACAATTAAAAAATTACATAAGGGTTTTTGAATGAAAAATACAATTTAACTACTAAAAAGCGTATTACAAAGAAAGAGTTTTTGTATGAAAAAAGTTAAATAAAATTCTCACTGGGGTTTCATGCACATAAATTTCTAAACCTGAGAGTTGTTTATGTTCATTTTTTTTTTCTCGAATAAAATCCCATTTACTTATATATCTCAAAATGATAAAATTAATTATAATTACTTTGGATGCATGTTATTATGTGATAAAATAGTGAGAAACTTCATGAAAATGTGAGCTCTTTCAACCAATTTTGGCTAAACAAATGCAACTTGGATGAACAACCCTTGTCTGATATATTTCATTTGCTTCTATATTATCATATTGATTGGTTTTAGTAAAACCATAAAATAATGGTATTCTTATGCTTTAATAGAATCCTTATATTAATGATCATGTTGATTTGTCTTCAGTAAATTACTATTAAAGGATGGTTCCAAACATGGAATAATTTTACACACTGAAATTCTGGCAAGCTAAGCCTGGTAAAACTCGAATAAAGAACAAGTTTGAATTCTACTTACTTCGTTCACCTGGACTAGTTTATGTTTCACATCCACAGTATACATAATGTTCGGATTACATGAATTCACTTACGTTAGGTCGTTCATTTGCATGCAGCCCTCTAAAATTTCAAACTGAACTTCATCGTTTCCTGAATTACCAAAAAATATTCAGCAATGTCAATGGAATAAGTTTAGATATTTAAAACATTTGCAATTCGTAGCTTTGATGTTATTATTAATTACTTTACCGGTCGGGCCGGATGGTTACAGGATGTCTCTATATCCGGTACACCGACCAATATGTTTAAATGCATTAAGATAAAAAGATAGTTAACAAGGTTAAATTATACAGAAAAAATGGTTTATAGTGCACCTACTAATCTCGACCCAATACTAATATGATCATCACAACCATAAAATAGATTTAGTGATCAAGACAAAGATACGTCATTATTATACATATATTGCACTGAATACTAAACAATTACCATAGCAATGGAGCCTAGAAGAAACTGATGATAGAAGAGCATTTTTCATTTTTGCAATGTCAATGGAATAAGAACCAGCTTCTGACATGTTTGGAACCTGCAGATCAATCAAGAAGGAAAGATTGTAGTTCAATCAAATGGCTATGTTGAGAAGAGATATGTTGCCTTGACATGAGAAATAGTTTGTGTCACCAATTGTGTTCACTTCATAATGAAGCCAAGGAGTTTAATTGCAGACAGTGATCTTGCTGATGCATTAAGATGACTTTGCACTTCAGGAATTGGAATAAGGTTACAGATTTGTTTTCTAATCATTGAAACTTGAAACAATTTGAAGCCAAAAAGGTTATATATGCATGAACTCAAACTTCAATGCAGATGAAGAGAAAAAGGTCTTTAAATAGGTATACCAGCATTTGGAGTTCTCATACAATAAAATTGCTAGTTATTATTAATTCACAAAATTACATAAACTAGCAAAACTAATAATATATCAAGCACTCATGTGACATCTTGTAATAATTTCCCAAGTGAAATATGAAGAATACAATCCAACAGCCAAACCCTTGAAGAAAAATGCCATGAAAGAGACATAACAAAACAAAATACAACTTAGTACCTCTGATGCAATTGTCTTGTTTTCCTTCCAATGAAAACCTGAACTATTGAAGATGTTTAAAGATTTGAAGCACTTAAGAGGTAATTAGCCTTGGCCTTGATCTATGATGAGAGAGAGAGAGAGGGTAGGAAATTAATGGAAGCATAAAGAATTTGGTGAGAAGGTTCTTTTATTGAATGAAAGGAGTAGAGAAGATCCATGCCATGGTTTCAGGGATTTCACTGTGAACTGATGAAAGTAACTGCTAAATTTGTCTTCTGTTTCATTTCGCTTTCATCTACTTCATTTTGGTTAATCAATGCCTTCTACAAATGTCATACCATTTTTCCATAAACCATTTTAAAGACAAAAAAAATAAGAAGAAAGATATAAATTTAATTTAACTTTTTTTATAAATTAAAATTGGCTTATGTATAAAGTAGTTTATGCAAAAGTTTCATTTTTTAAATGAATTTATAAAAAAAGTCTGTCTAAATACCTCAAAATATATTAATTAGTGTGACACAATCATATACTTGTAATATAAACATTTGGAGGAAGAAGAGGAAAGTAATTAAATGCAACACCTTACCTAAGGATTTATATTAAAAGTAGGTTTGGACTAATTTAAAAAAAAAATTGAAAACTAATTGACTTTTTCAAAAGTTAATTTATATCCAAGTTAAAAGTGGAAAATTAAAAAGGTTGTATAGAAGAAGTTTTATAAATTAATTTATAAATAAACTAATTTTAACTTATAAAGAAATTAATTTTGTTTTTTTTTCTATTTTTTTAAATGAGATGGTGAAATTCATGCAGTGACTCCTTGCAAACATGTTGCAATAAATCATCTAGGTAAAAGTTAGTGACCACATTATACCAGTGTAATTTAAAAAGGAAAAGAAAAAGAACAAAACTTTTTAATTTTCACATTATAAGTTAATTTTGTAAAGATGTATTTTTTTGATTAATTTGATGCAAAAGATACCACAAGACATGGAAACTTGTTTTATGGTATACTTTTTTCTATGGCATGTTTATTTATGTTTCAAATTACAGAAAAATACTAACAACATATTCTTTTAAACATGTCTGCATCAAAAAGATAAAAGAAGATGACAACTTTCAAATAACCTCCGAATTAATGTAATTGTTGAAACACTTTCATTGAGTGTGCATATTTTCTCATTTAGTTTTTGGAACCTTAAAATTATATTTTGGAACATATAAACAACGAACAAATATATCCTGAGATTTACTTTTCTTGATGTAACTTTAATATTTTAGAAACTAAACACCCACAAACAATTTTAAAAATTGTTTTAGATTGGAAAAATTACACTCAGAAAATTAAGTTCTAAAACTTGTGTCAATATCCGTAAATACATTTCAGAAACTAATTTTAAAAGGAATATTTTTTGGGAAAAAAATGCAAACAACTTGTGAGAAAACAACCCGTGATTTTTGTCTATATTGCAATTATTGGGCTTTATATTATAGATTTTATATTAATTTATTATTCATTGGGCTCTGCATTTTCAATCTACATAAATTTAAATTTCACCCACATACTCTTCCTATAAAGACTAAAGTATCCTTCTTTATATTTCTATTTTACATTTCTTCTCATTTCTTCTCTCCCACCTCTTTTTTATACCCTTTGCTGCATCCCTCTCTGCAACCCTTTTAAATTTTCTTCCTCCATTTCTGAGTGGGAGAGACTGCTGGAAATACATTGATCACCTGTGTTACGGTGTATTTTTTTTTCTCTATCATTCTATGTGTACTTTAGTTTTCAGATATAGAATGTATATATATTTTATATAAAATATATTTTATATACTGTAATTCATAATGTATATTAATTTTTAGAAATTATTGATTATGATATTTTGTTATTGCTAAACGTATCTCCAAGACTATAAGTGAACCATCATCCTAAACTTGAATTAGAGAGAGATTAATGACTTTGATCCGTAAAAGAAATAGGAATAAGTTGCTACTGCTACAATTGATGGTGATGTGTTGCCACCATCTACTATAGTAGAGTATGAATAAATTGGGATAAGATTTTCTTGAAGATCTACTGATATATTGTTGTTACAAAGTTATGTTGACGACATGGTGTGTAGACCGTGGGATGATGAGAATTAAAAGGAACTAAATTTGATCTCCTATAAATATGGTGTTTAAGATCTCTCATTCTAAATTGAGGTCACGATGCTTAATATTCGGTTATTGTTACTCTGTAATATTAGTTAAGAGACGGTTGATAAATGTTTTTTACAAGTTCTGGATGATGTGTTCGCATTGTTCCATCTCCAGTGTAAAACAATTTTGTATGTGTGACATTAGATTTCACATCAGTGTCATCATTATTGATCGAGGTACTTTAGTAAGATCGCAATAAAGTTAAAACCATGTCGTGGTGTTCACATTAAATTAGTTATATGAGATACACGATAAATGCAACATAACTTATTTATTGCATCTCATTGGATGCACAAAATTTTCTAATAAAAGTACGACATTCATTATTATATATATATATATATATATATATATATATATATATATATATATATAAAAGTTATTAAAAATCTCTCTTATATATGAAAATATAATTCATTTAATAAGCTATTAGTCCAGTGGTTTTTTTTTTCACTTTAAATTTTGTTCATGATTTTTTATGAAAATATAATTCATTTAATAAGCTATTAGTCCTGTGTTTTTTTTTTTCTCTTTAAATTTTGTTCATGATTTTTTTTTTTGGGTTGAAGTTAAGTGTTTTTGTGACCGAAATTAAAAAACAAAACATTTTAAAATATTGAGATTTATTAAAAGATTGATGACTTCTTACAAAATAGAAAAATCACATACACGAATTAAATATCGAATTTCTGACTTGGCATTCATAAAAAAATCAAGGTGATCATTTTTGCTTTGTTTTTGTTTCTATAGAAAGAAGAATTCTCATCTAAAATTGACTTTTGAAAAATATTGTTTGTTTAAATTTTTGACATTTGTATATTATGTTTAGATTAATTAGTCTCTTTCATCACATAATCAACCAATCCACATCACTATCCATGGCAATTATTATGTTACCATTTGCCAAATTATTTTCCTAATCTAATTTAATTAGTAACAAGCTTGGTCACCATTAGCAATTGGAAGTGGGTGACAACAACTGACTTAGCTCTAATTTTCTCCAACATTATCAATGGTTGACAATTTCAATTATTAGTAATTTTAATTATCGAAATATTTGTAAAAATTGTATTTCAATTTTTTAAAATTATTGTTATTTTCAAATTCCATCTGTCCATTTAGGCTTGGACATAGCTTCATAAATTTCTTTTTAAAATACTTAAATAATAAAATACAAAAAACTTTTTTTTTTTTTTTTATGTTAACGGAAACTGGTGACAGTGAAGAGAGAGGGCCACGCAGCATACGCGGAGAGAAAGAAAGAAAGAAAAAGAAACCCAAAACTCTCTCATAACCAAAACCAAAAGCAGAACAACACAACACAACCAAACCCATTTGGATCCTCTCTTCGATCTCGCGTACCCTTTTGATTTTTTCGTCAGTTCACCACAAAGAGAAAGAGAGAGAGAGAGAAAGAGAGGATCTTTTTGAGTGAGTTTGCGTGGGTTGTTGTTGTTATTGTGTGGTCACCGATGGCAGCACCACCTGCGAGGGCACGTGCCGATTACGATTACCTCATCAAGCTTCTTCTTATTGGCGACAGCGGTTAGTTATATCGTGTCCCCCTTTCTCTCTCTGTCTCTGCAAAACTAAGAAAACAACAAAATGGGTTTATTTCAGATTTCAGATCTTATTTTTCCCCCCCTTTTTTGTGGGGTTTGGGTGTTCTGTTTCTAGAGCCAAAGGGTTGGTGCTGGGTTGTTTTTGGAGAGGCTTCATTGCTGGTTTTGAATTATGATTGTGGTCTTTACTCGGATTGGAAGCTGTTGTATGGTTAAGCTTCCTGTTTTTTGTTTTTTATTTGGGGATTTGGTTGTTAAATGTGATGTCGGCTTATGTTGTTGAGAGCTTGAAGCATCATTTCTTTCGACACGTGATTGCTATATTTGACAATATCTAAGAAAAAGCGATGACACTTGATGATATAGGCACTGAAGTTTTTCAAGTGTGTACGGAGGAAAATAATAGCTTGACATGCGTATTAAACACTTGTGACAGAAGAAAATTAGCAGTTAAAATGAAGTAAGTTTCTCCCTAAGTTAAAAATAACTTACGATGAGTTAAAATCAGTGTTTGTAGAAGTTAAATGAGTTTTTAGTGCATTAGTTGATTTTAATTCATTTTACTTTGTCATTTTCTTGTCCTACATGTGCTTATGGAGGAGTATATCTAACAGGTCCAAAGTTATCCAATGAGATAGTCCTAAACCATGTTTAAAGACGACACACTTGTGTACTAATTTGGTTTTATGCCAGGAGACTCAATCACAGAGGTTATAGATGCTTGTTGTTGGAATTAATATAATGATACATAAGAAAAGAAGAAGACATACATCATTGATTTAGAAAACTGCCGTTGTTTTAGGGTGCTATGAGAAACTTTGTGGAACACTTCGGAGAAAGAAGGGGATCCAATAATATATGTTTGATTTATAAATGAAAAGATATGCTTGATGTGGCAATGGCTAGCATGCAAACTATAGTATGTCTCACGAATGATTTCTATAATAGTAGGTTTACAGTTTGCACCAAATGTGGACTTCGAGTCTATACTACTATAATAGTCAGTGTTATGAGTTATGACATGTGCTATAATAGTCAGTGTTATGAGTTATGACATGTGCTACGAACTTAAATATGTGAGCACTGGGCATGTGCTACATGTGTTAAATGAGCCTTGAGATACTCTAGTTTCCTATCCGTTGTACATATTGAGTATGTTTGGCAAGCATTTTAGATTAATTTCTAGATATTTAATTAGTTAAAAATTATTTAAGTTTATCAGTAGTGTTCAGTAAACAAGGTTATTTTAGTAACTTGTAGTGCTTTGTGAGACACTCCACCCAGAATAAGTAGCATTGATTATTCTCTGGCAATTTTTGTATATATAGATATATGTATGTGATGCATATAAATAAACCCATAAATAATACATAAATATAAATGTGCATGTATGTTGCCATCTTGAATTATTAAAACTAATCCATAAAATAAGTCACAGGAGATGAGGGGTAGTATTGTAAATTTTAAATAGAAAAAATTCTTGTAATCTGGTCAGTTGGTAGTTATTTTGGAATGTTAGAAAATTTTAATTTTTTTAGCATTTTAAAAAATAAAAGTGAGAAAGCAGATTGATCTGTGTACAAAGTGCAACATCCCACAAGTGAAGGTTCATCCAGTATTATTGTATCTCCAAAATATAAAATATATATGAACAATGCTCTCCAAATATACAGATATAAGTATTGAAGTTTGTTTTTATGTATTTATGCATTTTGAGTGTGTGCATATATAGATCTGGGGTCTTGTTTTGTCTTTTTTAAATTTCACTTGAACTTTTGTCTTCTTTTAATAGCTATCTTGTCTAACAATTGCAGGTGTGGGGAAAAGTTGTCTGCTTTTGCGTTTTTCTGATGGTTCCTTCACGACTAGCTTTATCACCACCATTGGGTTAGCATCTGCTGGTTTATTCTTATTCTTCTAAAAATGCTGTAGGATCTGCTGGTTACTGTCTTCCAATCAGCACTGACAATATTGTAGTCCAAGTAGTTAATAAGGCTGCCTAGAATATTTGTGCTATTTGACTATATTGTATTCCAAGTAATTAATATGACTTCCTGGAATATTTGTCCCAATTAACTTATAATGGAATGTCTAGACTTCATGCTGCTATCATGCTTATCATCATACTTAAAACACCATTCTCTCTTGTCAGGGATATCAACTTAGTCTATAGCTCATTATCTGTGAACTCTCTATTTCACAGAAGCTAATATATATATTTTTGTTGATGGATAAAACCATGTTATATACGTATTTGGCAGCATTGATTTTAAGATAAGAACCATTGAACTTGATGGCAAACGCATTAAGTTACAAATCTGGGATACAGCTGGTCAGGAACGATTTCGAACTATTACCACAGGTACTTGTTTTGACTTTTGGAACCTAGCTAATTGAATATGTTTGAAGTTTAAACACATTTCAGTTTTAGTTTATATATAGAAGGCATGGAAGTTTAATGGCATTTCATAACCCATAAATTTAAAGTGAACGTGGAGTTCCTTTACACATACATAGGCTGGCTGTCTTATTGCATAAAAAATTTGATCTGATGTTACTGTCATTTAAGTTCATTATGTGAATAAATGTCCGACTTTAATTGCATCCTTCATTTTTTTTATGAAAGAAAATTTTGTTACAAATGCTACTTGATTTTGCAGCTTATTACCGTGGAGCCATGGGCATCTTGCTCGTTTATGATGTTACTGATGAGGCATCTTTCAACAGTAATATCCTTCACATTCAAATTCTTCTGATATTTTTCTGTACTTATTTATGGACCAGTATACCAATGAGAGTATTTTCAGATATACTTCTTTTCAGCTGCAGCTGACCCTTTAAAATGTGTTTTCTTCTTTCTCCCCCTCTTCCTCCATTCTCTTGTTCACTTGGACTGTCTTTCTCTCTATTTAGTTTGAATTATGTGGACAAATAATTTTGTTTTATGGTTAAGTGTCTTTTATTTTCATTCCTTTCATTTTTAATATATCTCTGTTCTATCTGTTAAGATATTAGGAATTGGATTCGCAACATTGAACAACATGCTTCTGACAATGTAAACAAGATACTTGTGGGCAACAAGGCTGATATGGATGAAAGTAAAAGGGTATGCACCTCGGAGGCTACTTTTCTAAATACTTCTAACAACTTGATTGGCTGGAGCAGATGATATGTGATTGGCTCTGCTCAAGTCACATTTGTTTCCTGCTATAGTGCTATGACATTGAACATTCTCTCTGTGTTTATCTCTTTAAATTAATGTTGTCTTTATTCCATGGATTCCAACAAAGGGTCTTTTTTCTCCTCTAGGCTGTGCCTACCTCCAAAGGTCAAGCTCTTGCTGATGAATATGGTATCAAGTTTTTTGAAACCGTGAGTTGAGCTTGTTTGCTAATCACATTACCTTGTAATAAAATGTGACTTCATTATATTTACATCGGAAGATCTCATGCAGAGTGCAAAGACAAACATGAATGTGGAAGAGGTTTTCTTTTCAATAGCAAGAGATATTAAGCAAAGGCTTGCTGACACAGATTCTAAGTCCGAGGTATTTCACATTTTTGTCTGTCATTTTAACTCAATTTTTATTTCTTTTCTGAAAGACAGATTTTGCCATCATCAAATTCTAGTTTTTTAAACTCACCAGTGAAATATCTGGGGAGTTTGAATTCTAACTTTTGAAGAAAGTGCATGGAATTGTTGTTTCTTTCTTAATCCTGAATGATAATAGTATCTTCTTTTGTGGTTCAGCCTCATACTATAAAGATTAACCAACCAGACCAGACTGCCAGCGGGGGTCTAGCTGCTCAAAAATCTGCTTGCTGTGGTTCATGAAAAAAATTGAATCTTCGGTTAGAGGGTGCAGATTCAATCAACACTATCCCTTATATGGGTACTATAGTTATTTTGATGAGTTTAGAAGTGGGAGCATGTATTTGTCCTTGTATTTCCCAACTGCAAAAATTGTGTTTTGAAGTTAGTGTTTTAAGATTTCAGTTACTTAGTTGTCGGATTTGTTGTGATTAGTTCATTTACTGGACTCTACTCTTTCATTTGTACTCTTAAAAAAACATCCTTCGATTGGATTGAGATTGATTATCAGAAAAACTTTTATCTGTTGCAAATAATATTCCAAACTGTCTTTGTAGTGATGGTTGGTTTAGTTTCAAAACTATCTTTAGAATAAAAGATACAATGAAGTTTTCCCTCTAGTGTGTTTGGATGGGAAATTAGGAAATTAAAGGAGGTAATTCGTTTTTTTTTAATAATAATTCACAGAAAATAAGTTTGGATAATTTAAATGAACTCATTAGTAATTGTAATATTTTTATATTATCATGCAGTATGTGTATTTTTACATTTGTTGTATACACATACATGTTATATGAATTATTTAATTTTAAAAATTCATTTTGCAATAAGATTTTTAAATAAAATATCAATTTATCATTTAATAATTTTGGTGTGGTGAAAAAATTAAGCTTGTCTGCAGTAAATAAAACTGGTGGCAAAATAGATTATTTCAAGATTTCCCAGTAATGTTTAGAGATACTTTTTCAAGAAAAATTAGCAAAATAAAAATAGCATACTTGTTGTTAGAATGTCAAAAACCAACACCATAACTATTTTGAAAAATATATTATATATAAGCTTTTATAAAAAAAAATTACAATTTTTTTTGTTTAAATATAATTATTACTAATAAAAAAATATTAATATCATTTACTAATATTTAAAAACTTAGTCTTACCCTAATTTAATTCGATGAGGAGGTAAATAAAGTTTAATCAAATATTTCGGATAATACCAAAATAATTTGATCGTGATTCCATTCCATTAACCATTTTGTGTCAATTCCTTTATTATATAAGATTCCTTCTCATTATTAGATTTGATTCCGACCAACTAAAAAATCAATATCATAAATCAAAACAATATAATAAGAATGAGTAAAGAGGGAAGCAAGAAAGAATAATTAAAAATAAAATTATGAAAGAATTAATAAGAAAAAAATGTTAAAATCAATCAAAAGATGTAAAATAGAAATTAAGCAACTGGATTAAAGAAAAAAGGATTAGGACAAGAAATGAGCTGAGAAAGTAAATAAAATAAATTATTAAATATGACTATGAAAATTTGTGTTGGTAATAAATCAACCTGAAATTGAATAATAATTAATTAAATTGGTTTGACTTTAATTTTTTTATTCTGTTACCAGTAATGGTTAGGTGATTTGAATTGACATATTGCTAGAATCAATTAAAATATTTTCATATGAACTGTTTTGTAAATTTCAGCTATATTTTGAATAACAAAATATAAAATAAGGTGCATATTTTAGGTATGAACTGGGTTTTAATAAAATATGTTTATTTTTCTGAAAACTATTTTTTTCATTAATCTAAATCATTTTTATTTATGATTCTTTTAAAAAATAATTATATATATAGTCTTTTTTATATAAAACTTACTTTTGATATCTAAAAATAATAATTATTTTAAAATTAGTTTTGCAATAAGTAATAATAATAATAATAATAAATTTGATAAATAGGATTATAAAATAGAATAGTGTAAGAAGTAGCATGAAAATTGGAAAAGGGTAATAAGAGAAAAGAAAGAAAGGGAACGAAAGAACACTCCTAATATAATACAACACGCAGCCAACGTTACCGAAGAAACCTAAATCTATTCAAAGGGTTGAATTTTCCAATCTTCCAACAAAGTAGCAAAATCTCTCTCTCTCACTCGCTTCGCATCAACGCTACTAGGGCTTCTCCTCTTTCAATTTCCCAAATATTTCTCCATTTTCTTCACTCCAATCATTCATACCACAATTGAACCCTTTCTCGCCGTCCACTCGATCCCATGTAAATTCTCTAGCAAACCGCATTTTTCTTTCTGGGTATTCTTATTTCCTTTTAATTTTATTAAAAAAATCATTTTTTTGTTTAACTCTTTTCTGGGTATGTATGTATTTGTATGTGGTTGTCACAGATGTGTTGAGGATAGGATCGTATTGGTGATAGTGAAAGGAATCATCATCAAGCATGGCATGGTTTAGAGCTGGAACAAGCATAGCAAAACAAGCAATCAGGAGAACCCTTTCGAAGGGTGGATCCACATATCTTGTATCAAGGGCAAGGGTCATTCCATCATCGTCAGCATCATCACATGGCAGAAGTTTCCACAGTACGGTTTTCAAATCAAAGGCTCAAGCTGCACCTGTTCCACAAGCGGTTCCTCTTTCGAAGTTAACTGATAGTTTCTTGGATGGCACAAGCAGTGTGTATTTGGAAGAGCTTCAGAGGGCTTGGGAGGCTGACCCCAACAGTGTTGATGAGTCCTGGGATAATTTCTTCAGGAACTTTGTGGGGCAGTCCTCAACCTCACCTGGGATTTCTGGTCAGACAATTCAAGAGAGTATGAGGTTGTTGTTGCTGGTGAGGGCATACCAGGTTAATGGCCACATGAAGGCCAAGTTGGACCCCTTGAATCTGGAAGCAAGGGAAATCCCTGAGGATTTGGACCCTGCACTCTATGGCTTCTCTGAGGCTGATCTTGATAGGGAATTCTTCTTGGGGGTGTGGAGGATGGCTGGTTTCTTGTCCGAGAACCGCCCCGTGCAAACCCTTAGATCCATTTTGACAAGGCTTGAACAAGCCTATTGTGGAAGCATTGGATATGAGTATATGCACATTGCAGATCGTCATAAGTGTAATTGGCTCAGGGACAAGATTGAAACCCCCACCATTACACAGTATAATAGGGAGAGGCGTGAGGCTATCTTTGATAGGCTTGCTTGGAGTTCTTTGTTTGAGAACTTCTTGGCCACCAAATGGACCTCTGCAAAGAGGTTTGGACTTGAGGGTGGAGAGACTCTTATTCCTGGAATGAAGGAAATGTTTGATAGAGCATCTGATCTTGGTGTTGAGAGCATAGTTATAGGTATGGCACATAGGGGGAGGCTGAATGTTTTGGGAAATGTGGTTAGGAAGCCGCTGAGACAGATTTTCTGCGAGTTTAGCAGTGGTCTTCAGCCTGAGGATGAACTTGGACTCTACACTGGAACTGGTGATGTCAAGTATCACTTGGGAACGTCATACGATCGGCCTACTCGGGGTGGAAAGAGGATTCATTTGTCTTTGGTGGCAAATCCTAGTCACTTGGAAGCTGTCAATCCAGTTGTTGTTGGGAAAACTCGTGCCAAACAGTATTACTCAAATGATTTGGATAGAACCAAGAACATGGGTGTGTTGATTCATGGAGATGGAAGTTTTGCTGGACAGGGTGTGGTCTATGAAACTTTGCATTTAAGTGCTCTTCCAAATTACACCACTGGTGGGACTATTCACATTGTGTTTAACAACCAGGTTGCATTTACAACTGATCCAACATCTGGCAGGTCTTCACAGTATTGCACTGATGTTGCCAAGGCTTTGGATGCTCCCATCTTTCATGTGAATGGTGATGATGTGGAAGCAGTTGTTCATGCCTGTGAACTTGCTGCTGAGTGGCGCCAGACTTTCCACTCTGATGTGGTTGTCGACTTGGTGTGTTATCGTCGATTTGGCCACAATGAGATTGATGAACCATCATTCACTCAGCCTAAAATGTACAAGGTTCGCCCTTTTGTTTTTTTTTCTTCTTTTTGTGTGCATATTGCTTTTAGACAATCTAATCAATTTGCAACTTTTTGGGGTTGATAGGTAATCCGAAGCCATCCATCAACTCTTGAGATCTATGAGAAGAAACTTCTCGAATCAGGGGAGCTGTCACAAGAAGAAATTGATAAGATACACAAGAAGGTCACTTCAATTCTAAATGAAGAATTTTTGTCTAGCAAAGAATACATTCCAAAAAGAAGAGATTGGCTTTCAGCATATTGGCTTGGTTTCAAGTCCCCTGAACAGCTTTCACGTATCCGAAACACTGGGTACACCAAATTTATATTCTTTACGTTCTAATCTTTTTTATTTTTGAACAAAAATGCTGAAGTCTGTGGCCTGTCCCATGCAGTGTGAAACCAGAGATCTTGAAAAATGTTGGGAAAGCAATCACGACCATCCCTGAAAATTTCACACCTCATAAAGCTGTGAAGAGAATTTATGAACAACGAGCTCAAATGATTGAAACTGGGGAAGATATTGACTGGGGATGTGCAGAGGCACTTGCTTTTGCCACCTTGCTTATTGAAGGCAACCATGTTCGATTAAGTGGTCAGGATGTTGAAAGAGGAACTTTTAGTCATAGGCATGCTGTGGTTCACGATCAGACAACAGGGGATAAATATTGCCCCCTTGACCATGTTACAATGAACCAAGATGAAGAGATGTTCACTGTTAGCAATAGGTAATATTTCTTCTATTTACATATAATTATCTTGCCTCTTTATGCTTTTTACTTCTACCTTAGTCATTCATGAAGCTTAAGCTTCTCAATTTTGGATTTACACGTTACTGTTAATTTGGTAATGATCATATGTTATGGCTGTTTTAGACTTTGAAATCTATCTTTGTTGTGCCTTATTGACCCGCCTTCTAAATGTGTTCATTGATTTATCCTAGTCACTGAATTATAGTTGTATAACACGTATTGCTTTCATCCACCTCTCTCTCCCTTTATTAGTTTAGTTGATATGTAGCTTGAAGTTTGTGGTCTGTATTTAATTTGTTTGAACTCATCAATAAAAAAGTGATGTAGAAAATGTGGTGGCATTTCATATATTGTATTCTGTAAATTGGAATAATAAGGCGATCAATCATTTAGGAATGTCGTATGGATCACTCAATAATGATTTACTAATGGCATTTGTTATCTTGTTAATTACAAATAATTGAAAACCCCAGATCAGTTTAGCTTTGCATCACGTATAAAATTCCTTAAAGATTACATTTGATATGGAACTTTTTGTAAACCATCAGCAATTTTTTGTTGGACTTTGTTTCGTTGCTAATATACATAGTTTTCTAGCCTCTAATGTGCTTTATATTCATGACTATGTTCTTCAAGTGTTAAACACTTCTCATGCCTTCTTCTAGGTGTCAAGATTGCATCTTAAAATATTATAAAAATGGCAGTGTAATCCACTTGATACAGTAAAACCTCGTTAAGAGTTACAAACAGAGGAAAAAAATGCTTGTTATTTATATTTAACCTATGATTTATAATTTTCAGTTTTTGGTTATTATCTAAGAATTTTTTTAAACACCATGCAGCTCACTTTCTGAGTTTGGTGTTCTTGGGTTTGAATTGGGTTACTCAATGGAAAATCCCAATTCATTGATAATTTGGGAGGCTCAATTTGGTGACTTTGCTAATGGTGCCCATGTGATATTTGATAATTTCTTGGCTTCTGGTGAGGCTAAGTGGCTCCGTCAGACGGGCCTTGTTGTGTTACTTCCTCATGGTTATGACGGCCAGGGCCCAGAGCATTCAAGTGCAAGATTGGAACGCTTTCTTCAGGTTCTTTTTGTGAATCTATGTTCTAATTCATTTTATTATGAGAATACTTTTGAGCTTTTTTCCCATCTTCTTGAATGTGAAACTGCTTGCCAACTTCGTCTATTGTTTACCCTGCACGCAAATGTGTTGGATATTTTGGTTGATGAGATTGATAACAAACGTAATGGTGGTTCTAGTGCAACCTATTATTTATATGGTGTGCTTTGAGATTGATCTGTCAACTTGAAGTAAGTGGCACTGTGATATAAATATTAATGTTTTGTGTGTTTAAGATTCAATTGAAGGTATGAGACTTAAGTTTCATATTGAAAGTATGGGATTCTAGTTTTGTTGATAAGTCCTCGGGCTTTCCAACTATAATGACTAATTTTTGTGGTGTGGTTCTCCCAAGGTTCTTATCAGTATGCATCTTCTTATTGTTTCATGTTGACTCTATAAATACTGATTGTGCATAGTTACAGTAGTATGCGAGGGATACTTTGGTTTGAGAAAGAAAATGGAAAAAATATGAAAGAAAGTGGAGAAAATATGTATTATTATTTATTCTGTCCGAAATATGAAAGAAAGTGGAGAAAAAAAGGTAAATTTCTCTCATTTGTTTGGTTCAAAAATAAAATAAAATAAAATTATGCATTGAAAATATATTTTATACAAATAACATTAATAGGAAACAAAAAGTGGAGAAAGGTGAGTATGGAAATAGAAACTTGGAACTCCCTACTTTCTCAGGAACCTCCTATAAACCAAACAGATTGATCAGAAACTCTCCTCATTTTGCCTTTCTATTGAGGCCAATGGTAATGATGTAGTTGAACCAACACTCAAACTAAAACCGGGCTTCTGGGCTGTAATAACGAAGGGAAAACTAAAAAAGGAGATATCTTTTTGTGAAATTTAGATTGTTCTGTAAACAAGCAATTAACATAAATAAACAATGCTATCTTGGTTTGCCTATTTTTTAACTGCTTTTTAGACTTGTATGTGCTCCATCTCCCTATTTTATCTTGTCATTGAAATAACAAATGTTCACTAATTTCATGGCAGATGGCTGATGACAACCCTCATGTTATCCCTGAGATGGATCCAACTCTTCGGAAACAGATTCAAGAGTGTAATTTGCAGATTGTGAATGTCACAACTCCTGCTAATTTTTTCCATGTTCTAAGGAGACAGGTTGGTACAATAAATTGAATTCTTTTTGGTAATGAATAGGACTGAAGCCCAAAAATGTAAGGTAGCATTGGTTGTACTGCGGGGAGTGATCGATATTCATATTAGACTCCCAACAACTACTGCCAAGCCAGTAATATCCAAATCATGATCTAACTCAATAATATGGTTATGTATGAGTAAAATAAATGACACCTGACTTATTGCTAGTTTAGGCATGTACCGAGTACCCTTTAATGTGCATTAGATTTGACTGCTTAGCCTGCTCCTCATCTGTCTCCTATTCTTTTGAACTTCCATCCGGTCATCATGATCTCTTTCATCACCTAAAACTTCATATGAATAAGTCTTTCTTGAGTGTCCTTTGGCGTCATCCATTGGTCCCTCCAACAACACCATTATAGGAAGTTGGAAGAGAGGTGATCATTGACTTTGACCTTCATGCTTTAGCTATTTGATCTGCTTCCTGTGTTGAGAGCTCTTGATTTTTCATGATAGGGAGAGCTTTGTTGTCCTCTTATTTTGTAACAATTATTTGATTTAATGGTCGCATCATCACTGAAAGTTATGTTCCTTATTTTCTCATAATCTGCTGCTTTTGTTGTTGCAGGTACATAGAGAATTCCGTAAACCTCTCATTGTAATGTCCCCTAAGAACCTGCTTCGTAGTAAGGTTTGTAGATCAAATTTATCTGAGTTTGATGACGTCCAAGGCCACCCAGGTTTTGATAAACAGGGAACAAGATTTAAACGTCTCATAAAAGACCAAAACTTCCTCTCTGATGTTGAGGAGGGTGTTAGGAGATTAGTTCTTTGCTCTGGAAAGGTATGTGGTACTCGTCGGAAAACAGTTTTTATTATGAACTTAAATGGTTTTTATGCTCTTTCATCTGATGGATTTTATTAAAACCATATTTAATATGCTGTTTGAAATTACAAAGTGCAACTATCTCTTGCAGGTTTACTATGAACTTGATGAACACCGAACTAAGGGTGATGCAAAGGATGTTGCAATATGTAGGGTGGAACAACTTTGTCCTTTCCCTTACGACCTTGTCCAACGAGAGCTTAAACGATATCCAAGTATGTAATTGAAGAAGTAGAAAATGTTCCTTCAAATTCTTTTTTTTTTTTTCTTATATTGAAGGCCTAAATGGGGTATAATTTTGTATTTTGTATGGGACCTAATTTTGTTGTTTGTCCTTCTTCTGTAAGCACTGTTTAAATTTCCTAACTTTTTTTACCAGTCTTTTACTAAGTAGTTTCACCCACAGGGAGATAGATAATTTTACATTTTGCTGTTCAGTAGGCCTAACTATTTTGCAATAGGGGGGACATATCTGTTTTTCCACCTTTTTAAAAAGATTTAATTTTGTTAGATTTATGTTATCTGTGCATAAATCTTATATTCTATTTTGATTCTTATATAGATGCTGAGGTTGTTTGGTGTCAAGAAGAGCCAATGAACATGGGTGGATACACTTACATTTTGCCCCGACTTGTATCTTCAATGAAAGCTGTGAATAGAGGAGGTTATGATGATGTGAAATATGTAGGTCGTGCTCCATCTGCAGCCACAGCCACTGGTTTCCTCAAGGTTCACCAGAAGGAGCAGACTGAGATTGCTGAGAAAGCCCTTCAACAGGAATCAATCGATTTCCCCTACTGAAAAAGCCTTTGCACATGATGATGCATCCATCTTTTTTCAAGTGATAATAATGCATGTGGTTTACTTTATCCACACAAGGAGCTATAAGGTGGAAGGAAGGTGACTCCACACATTTGCTTGAGTTTTTTTTGACCTTTTATGTTTTTTTGGTGCCTTACAAAATGTCAGTAAGCTAAATTTCAATATACGCATGCTGAAAGATTTTTATTTTATTGACGCAAAGGTGGTTTGCCTTAGTGGTTGTATTGAGGCTTTGATATTTATAGCTTTTTGTTATACTGTACTGTAATTTGGAAACTGATCTTCAATAATTTTTTTGACAATGTAATTTCATTTTCCAGAGGCATGCATGCCTTGGCAGTATAGCCTCGGGATCTTGATTAACACTTCCTCAAATAAGTTTTCCCCCTCAAATGTTCTCTTTATACCTTAAATTCAAAACCAACTTTGATGTGGTCCTTGAATCAATTTGAGTTCACCTTCTATGTATCTTTGTCTGATAATCTACTCTTGTCTATGTATCTTTGTCTGATAATCTATTATTGATCAAAGTTGTGTTTATTGTATTTTGCTAGAAAGTTGGTGTTGGTTTCCAATTCAACCATTGGGGGGATCTGCAACTATTTACTTGAACAATCTTAGAAAGTTTATATGCTACCACCAAACTTGGCTTTCGTTCTCTTACCAAAAAGGGTTGTTTTATTTTATTTTTTTTCTGGATAAACATGGGTAGCTAAGTAGCTCCTGTATGTATCATTCTGGAATTGAAATTGTGATATTGCAGCTTCCCTACTCCAAGGTGCATCTACCAAGCTTTGTTGAGATTCTTCAATTTCAAAAGAAAACCTCTAATTCAGAAAATATAAAGAATGGAAAATCGCGGCAAAATGACCAAATAATATAGTAAAATCCTTTATAAATCTTATCTCTTGTTTCTGACAGACATTAAGTAAAGCTTATCTAATATCGAGAAACAAATATACAATTTGAATGACTTTGTTAATTTTTTTACATGACCCGCAATATAACATGATAAAGGATAGAAAAAATTTCAGGCAATTTTTGGAAATGAAGGCTGATACTGGCATGACATGTGGTTTGAGCCGTCGTTCATAATGTTGACCTAGCAGAGATGATGGGTTTGTGGTGGAAGGATCGAAATACTACTTTAATACTTTAAATACTTATATTTAACAATTATTAAAATAGATGTTACATCTATGCATCATCAAGTAATAAGGTGTAAATCACTGGTAGTCCAAAACTTGGACTAGTAAACCAGAACTGATGTTGGAGACCATGATTGTGTGCTACACAAGTGAAGATTAAGGAGTGTCATCTTAGTACTCGAAAGTGTATGACACTAAACATAAGTTGATTTTATCACTTAAATCGCTTGTTTTTAATTTTAGACTGATAAGTTGATGAATTTGCAACCCCCCAAATATTTAAATAAAGTTTTCTCAGTTTTAGAAACTAATGTATCAACATTTTATATTTTCGTGAACTACAACAATGGTTTATTTTTATTTAAACTTCTGAGGAATATTAGCAATTAGCAATTAGCAATTTACAGGAAAGACAGACGTTAAAGATGTCAACTATGATGTACGTTAGATGCATATACCTAAAGCGAAAATTATAGAATACTGCAAGAAAATTGTGAAAGCTCATGCCAGACATAGACATACAACTGATTGTCAAATTTCCACACGTAACGGGAATATACACTCTCCTCTCTCCCATGTAATAAACTCTATTCAACTTCATACATAGTATAGATGGGATGGGTTACCACCCACACAAAATTGACATGACAACCCTAATACTGGATGGAATCTCTTAAAAGATTCACCAAAGGGACATGGTTTGCAAGGAATTTAACAAAGGTGACAAGACATCAGCAAATTGTGATGGAAAGAATGACACTGAACCACGAAAAGACATCTTCATTGCCATAAACAAAACAATCAAGTTCCTACAAGAAGCATCAGCTAAAACTTCCCAATTTTAAAAAGTCTTCTAAACTATCAAGCTGCCAATCACTCACTATGAACAGATTACATATCTACCACAGTTCTGAACTTTCAAGAAGAAAATTGAACTCAAGACGGAATTATCACTTCATCCTTTCCGTAAATACGTTGAAGCTCCCGAGTAGCAGCTTGGTATGATGCTGATAAGGGGGGAAACAGATTAGAAGTAGAAAGATTGAGGAATTTGTGTTGTATATATCTGAGCATAAGGATAATTGAAGCACAGTCATGGTCATCCAGGTGTTCTTAACAATAACTAGGCAAACTGAAAACTCTTGTTACCTTTCCATATTCGAAAGTTCTTTTGGTTGATGGTAGAGCCAGTCACATTTTGAATTGCATCAAAAAGCATCTCCTGAGGAGTGTTTTTCAGCTCTTGAACAACAGCATAGATAGTTTTTCCATTCTCAAAGTATATGTGATTATTGGGGTGTTTTGTCTTGGCACCAGCATGACGCTCAAACTCATATGCATTAAGAGCCTTCATGATAAATTTAACATATGAGCACAATCACTTCGGTTATGCAGATTATCAGAACGTAAGTGATTTGAAATGCGAACCTTTGACTGCTTGCAGTCGTCACATGAACACAAATACCCTGTTCCTTTTATGATTCCTTTAAGACTTTTCTGCCACGCATTTTCTTGAAAATGTTAAAGAAGTAATATAAAGTACAAAAACTGAAATAAAGTTGGACAAAATTAAAACAAACTTTACCTCCCGTGACCATGAAACATATTTCACCTGAACACCATCAAAAATACCGGTTGACAGTAAACTTTTGACATTTGAAGGGAAGTTGTTCGTAGGAGCCTTCTTGGTTGTTGTCTTAGGCTCTTTGTTCTTAACAACAATATCATTTTTAGTATTGAGCTTTGGAATGCTATTTACAAGTGATTCAGTGTTTGTTTCACTCAGATCATTCTGACTATCCAAACCTTGAGCTGAGTTCTGGTTTCCTATCAACAGATCATAGCCACTAATGATTCCACCAGAGGGATTTGCTTCAGGGTCATCATGAAAACCTCCAAAAGATATGGTACTGCTCTGACCCTTATGGTGATTTTGACCCACAGGTAAAGAACTAGAATCTCCTCTGTCATATGATGGAACTGTTGATGCAATATTTGAATCCACCTTATCATATGTTGGACCCATTGATATTAAATGATCGGTACCCTTGTCATAAGGAGCAACAGTAATAAAATTCTCTCCTGATTTACCAAAGGTTGGACCAATTGATATAAAGCTCTCATGTCCCTTGGAATATGAGGTGCCCAGAGATATTAAATTCCCATCTTCTTTCTCATATGATTGACCCATTGATATGAAATTTCCATCTCCCTTGTCAAAGGGCTGACCCATTGATAAGATACTTTCATCTCCCTTGCCATAATTGTGGCCCATCAACATAAAACCCCCATCCCCTTTATTGAAGTTGTGAGCCACTGAAAGAAGATTGTCATCAGTCTTACTACTTATTCTAGTCCCCATACCAATGGTGTTGTCATTTCTATTGTTATAAGTAGGACCCAACGAAATATTGCCATCATTCTTATTGTAGCCAGCACCTACTGCAATTGTACTATTATCTTCCCGGCTATAGGAGTTCCCCATGGATGCAGAAGGCATGCAATTGTCAGAATCTCTAACTTGATTAACTTTAACTTTTCTGATGCCACCAAAATTGAGACATGATGACTGGTCTGCAATGGAATGAGATATTGACAATCCCACCGAAGGATCATTACCATATTGGTGCTCAAAATCCTTCCTTCCCATGTTCATATTTCCACTAACAATAGATGGCACATTCTTATCAACCAAATTCACAGTCCTAGCAAGATCAGATCCGAAAAGGCGGTCAGAAAATTGACCCATGACAGAGTGAAATCCTGAACTGGTGTCCCATTGGGAAACATTCACATGTGAAACTCCTGAAATTGGCCTACCACTAACATCTTCAACTGCTTGTTTCTTGTTGCTGACTATTTCAGGTTCACCTGTATCCATAAACCACTGATGACTACGCTTGGGTTCAATTCTGGAAGAATTTTCATATCCCACATTTTCTTCAGCCATGCAGCCAGCATCCCGTGGCATCCAAAAGCTTTTATGCTGGTAGGACTGCAGAAGTCCACAGCTTAGCATGTTTATCTTATTTGAAAGAAATTGCAATATTGAAAAAAATACTGACGGTTAAAGAAACAAAGACAAAGATCATGGCACAAATTTCTATTTAACTTTCAATATAGCATCTATGGTATCCCTAAAACAAATTCATCATCATGATCATTCAAACAGAACACCAGATTGAGTATCACAAACATAATACATTTTCAATATAGGAATTTTCTAAATACTAAGAAAATATAGAAAAGGAAATTTTCAAACACGCTACAACCTAAATATCACTGATCTTCCAGCCGAGAAACCTTGTTATCGGATCATGGATGCAGAAAATGCTTTGCTGCTCAGGACCTCTATAAACAGTCATTCATATCCTTTCAACACAATTTTGAGCATTGCATCTTATGGACATGCGCTGCTACTTTTTCTTTGTTTATTCATTAATGAAAAATGTATTAAGAGAGAAGATGTAAGATCCACCACTAAATAGGAATGTGTCTGGCCTAATGGAGTGGGAGCTACAAGAGTACAAGGGAGAAACAAATTCTGTATAATCCAAGACAGTTAGAGGAAAGAGAATTTGTTATGGGGAGGCAGCAGCAGCATACACATATACAATTTAGTAGAGAGTGGCCAATGGAGACATTTGGTTTTGTAAAGCTGAGGATTACAGATGAGGCTTGGGGTCTCTCAGCAAGAAGCAACAGTCCTCATGAGGACAGACCCTGTGGTTCTCAGTCCCTATGTAATTGCATATATTCATTTTTCTGTGATGATATTGACAATCCCTGTGTTTTGCTCCAATTTATATTTTATCATCTGGTTGTCTGACAATCATGATGCCCCGAGGAGTCTCATGCAGAAGCACTGGAAAAAAGGACAGGTGATATATGCAGCAAGCTGGGGCAGGCTCACTCCACAATATGAAAAATATAATCCATACAGAATACTTGTCAGGGAAAATCTGTACGTGAATCATATTGAAGCGTCCCCTTTAAAGACAACAAAATAAAAACTTTATATAGCCACCTATTTTTACTGAAATATGCTTCTCAGCTATCTTTATAAGCATATTCAAATGAAAAAACCTGAAAATATAACAATGAATATATAAAGTATATTGGCATGAAACGCATCTAACAAGTAAACTGATTGATATAAACCAGAGAAGCCAATAATCGAAACTAAAATACAGACAATTTTACAGATTCAACCATTTACTACTGATATGATTAACTTCATTCCATATATGACCACAAATATCAGAAGAGTGGTCAGTAATTTATTAACCAAGAGATCTAATCATACAAATCAAACCACATTTACATGTCATGTCAAATAACTAAGTTAATTATCCTAAACATGCTTCAATTGATCAATATTTCCCAAAGTTTCTTATGTATAAACTGAATAGCCATCCACAAAATATTTTTGCATTTAATAATTGAAGCTACAATCTTTCCATTTAATTCATTATCACAAAATTAAGCCAAAAATATGAACTGCTAGCTGGTAATAACAAGCCATTTTTCTTTCAGAATTTTTTTCTTGAGAGATAGCAGTGAAATAACCACCAGGTGGGATAAGGTATCCCTCTAAACAGAAAAATAAAAGCCAAAAGCACCAAGTGGCTAAGACATGCAGCAAAGCCGCCCAGCAACAAGAACAATAGATAACCCATATGTACCAACATATTCACTTTCTTGTTAGAGACTCTATTGACGTTCTCTCATGAACAAATCACCACAGACAAATTTCAATCATCTTTCAATAGGTGCTATTACAACTATCCCCTGAAAACACTTGTTCCTAATCTTATGTTTTCTGGCATATTTACTTATATATCTCATTGTTCTAATCCAATCAGTAATTTTTGGCACGTGTTGAAACTTTCCACTACCCAAAATTCACTAACAAAGATTGAAGAGAGGTGTGGTTCATTTTCATATAGCAGCCCAAAGGGCCCACAATTACAACCGAAATAGTGGTTGTACCAGTGTGGTATAGTGAGGCTCTCCAAAAATCCACTTTTGCCTTATAAACAAGGTCAATTTTGGAGGCAAAGCTGAAATTTTCTCACCCTTTTTAGAATTTAAAAAATCCCTGATTGGATGTAGTTTTCTGTACCTTTATCTTTGAACCCTCAACCTCTTCTATTATTTTTTCTGAGCAACACCCTTTTTCTTTTTTATTTAATATTGAAGACATCATGTATTTGAAATATGAATGTCTTGTGAATTGTTTGTCTCCTTGACATTTATTGTTATTTACTTGAATGTTCTGCGTAAAATCTATGACCTTTTTATGGTTAATTGAAAATTTGTCAGTGTTATCAATTTTAATTAAGATTAGAGGAATATTTTAAGTAATTCATATCGGTTTGGGTTGGTTAGGTTCTTACCAAATTTGTTAAGAACCCTAACCAAACCTACGGTGTTTGCATTTGTTGAAATCGAGTACCCGGGTCAAATAATTAAAGATAAGAATCCTCAATGAAAGAAGGCAGGATGTGACATAAAAGAAGAGCAAAAGGATTCTGGAGTTGGTATCCATGGCATTCAAGAGAGAGAGGTCAGATTTGGTTTTACCCTTTTAGGTGTTTAGGACTTTGTGTTAAGGGAGCAGGGATTGGATAGAGATTTTAAGCTGGTGGTAAGCAGATCCAGACCAATTTCTTGCTACTAGTTTGGTTTGGGTTGATTGGGTTCATGGGTTGATTCAGATCCGTGGTCACCCCTTATAATGAGACCTTGCACTATAAAACACTAGATAGAAACATTATCAAAATGACATCTGGAATTCATCAAACAGATTGCACAAAATGTTGACATTTTACATTTATCCCACAGTGAAAAACTTAATTGATGAGTTAATATAGTAGCTGACTATTAGAGTGTCTACATTCAAAATATCTGGTTTCAGCGGCAACAAAGTGTTGTTTTGCTTTCACTATGAAATTGAAATTGACTTTCCTCAACTTACCAGATAAGCTATAATATGAGGCTCAAGTTCTTTATTCTGATAACCATGCCATGTAACAATTGTATGAGTCATTAAAACTCAGTTTCATAGGAGTATCTTATAAGATCCCACAGCTAAATCATCCCCCGTTAACAATTTGAGTAAACCAATAAATCAAGTGCATAACGTTCCAAAAGGAATACATAAATTTCAAGTATCTTTACATAATTTGAAAAAAGAACACAGCAAGAGTATTATACAAACAATCATGCAAAACCAGACAACCACAAAAACACATATCAGACCCCGATTTTACATGCAAACAGTCTATCAGAATTTTGAACCTACCATTTCTCTCCTTGATGTTTTTAAAAAGTATAATCTGACTCAACAATTCACAGTGAGTAATGCAAATCACCACGTCCAATACGGCGACGCACCATAAAACCCTGTGAACTCGATCAACTGCATCACAAAAAATTAAAAGAAGATCAACTCCAGACTACCATCAAATCTAAATCTTCGATGTTGATCCAACTAATATATGCAAAATAAAATAAAAATAACAAAAAAAAAAACCTAAAATGAGAAAACGGAATGGATTGAATCTGCTATCGCTAGGGTTTATGGAAGAGGTTTTGAAAACGGAAACAGAACCTCCATAGACTTATCTTACGGTGCTGGTGCTCCTCCGTTGATAGCCACTCTTCGTTTCACTTCGAAACGAAGTGTTTTTTGGGATTTAGGAATAATGAGGTTTAGAGAATGTGAGAAATGGTGGATCAGAGATATAGTGCGGGAATATGTAGGGTTGCCCAATTCGTCATGTTATATCTACCCTACACGTGTATATGCTGTGGTGTTTCCATCTTTGGAGAATCTGAACTGTGCTAAGCTTCTCGAAGGCATGAATACTCTGCAGAGAGTGCAGAGATAACTGATCAGGTAGTGTCTGATTCTGCCACCTGGCCCTTGTTGATAGGTTGGATGTTTGTGTCAAATTCTCGTGCTAGTGACGTGGCATTGTGTGATTGGCACATCCTGAAGGAACACATGCACCCGGGAAAATTTCTCACTTGAGTCACTGAAATTGAAGTGTGAGAGTAGTGTTTTATTTTAGTTTTCATAAAAGACCCAATATTTTGGGTTTAGTGCATGCATGGTTGAAAATTAGATGTTTAAATAATAAAAAAAATATTTTTCAGGTATGATTTATTATTATTGGTATAATTATAAATTTTATTATAAAAACTAATAATTGTTGTATAATATATATAATAGTTAAATTATAAAATGTTTTGTAATGTAAAAAAGACTAATGATTCTCATATACTTTATATGAGTTTGTTGTTACAGTTTTCATAAAGCTTTTACCTATTATATCATAAGATTGTCTAATAAAATCTTAATGGTATGAAATTATTGTATTATACAATGAACGTTTATGTATTATATCATTCATGAATTTATAGTGAGATGTGTAAGGTTACTGGTGAGATCATTTATTGAGTAAAATTAATTTAGTTTTAGTTTCAAATAACATGTGTGTTTTACATAAACAAATATAAGGAGATATTCAAAAAGTAAAAATAATAATACATATTAATGTCAATAAGTCATAAGTGATGATATTTATAATTAATTTTTCTCAATGAAAAAATTATAAATAATAATTGTACATAGTTAAAGTTAAAGTTAAAATCTATTGAAAAAGTATAAACTAAGTAAAATGACAAGAAAAAAACAATTAATGTTAATCCAAATAACAACAATTTACTCAGCAATAACATTTCCTTGTGTTTGGTTGAGAAATCTTTGAAAAGTTGTTCATTTTATATATAAGAGATTTGAAATATTTTATGACGAGATATATTATTTGGATAAATAATTAAAAAAATATATATCTAAAGTAAAAGAATTTAATTAGAAAAAGAATATATATAATTTAAATATTATATTTAAGATTTGACATTTAAAAAAAATGTTGAAGTTTTAACCAACTCGTGTATGAGACTATATATTTATGAGTGATTCGATGACACATAATAAGTTCAACAACCTCTCACTGAAATGGATTTTAAATTACTCACATTAAAAAGTAGACTTTAAACATAATTCAATTTTATAAAACTAGTTTATAAGATGATGTTTGCACCTACTTATATACTATAAAGTATCTTTATTTATCTCTATGTGATATAAGATCTCGAACATTATGGACGATGAATTAGGATGTTCATAGAAGAATGTAGTTAAATTTTTTCATCTATCCATTAACATGAACTTGACCATAATTTGTTAGAAGACTATTGAGTTGAAAAAAAAGGGAAAGTAAAGTTGAAAATGAAAGATTAGAAAAGTTGTGTGAGAAGGTCTAGAAATTTGACAGAAAAGAGGTAGAATAGTTGAAGAGATGAAGTGTGGGTGACAGAGAATAAGTATAAATTGGTGAATGAATATAGTTGGAAATTGGAAGATTAAGGAAACAAATTGTGATCCAAATCCAAAGAACCTAATGGATTAGGATGCATCAGGCCCATTGACTTATGTGGTCCAGATCATAACTCAGTCAATTAACAGTGTTAATAACACAAATGGGAGACAACGGTGATGCCAAGATTTTTTTCCTACACGTTATCCTCTTACCAACAATTTCAAATTTTAACTAGTTTTCATTTATATATATAATTTGATATATTTTTATTATTATTATTTTTTTATTTTTATTACTTTCCTCCATAATTCATTAAGGAGAGTGTTTAGAATTTTTTTTTTGTTTTTTTTTTCATGTAATGTTACTCATTTATCTTTTGTATTCTATCCTACTATAATGTGATAACCAAATCAACTCTTCCACTTAAAAATAAATAAATTTTATTAATATTATTTATGGTTTTAAAGGACAGGCACATATAAGCTCAATTCCAAAATGTGTTGAATGTTATACACTCCCTTTCTCTAAAAGAAAAAGCATGTCAATGGTTTTTTTTTTTTTAAAGGAAAGAAAAATATTGGATTTTACATATGTATAACATCCATTAATATAGATATTTTGTGTTTAGTATTTATTAAATTATTAATATATAGATATAGTATCTTTATACTAATTTTTAATAATAAATATACTATATAGTATTTTTTATACTAACAAATTTGTCCGAGTAAATTAAAAATTAATAATGAGTGGTGTTGATATTTTTTTAATTATATATGTACATATGTTTTACTTTTATTTTTTCAAAAACAAGGAAAAGACAACTAAATTTGTATTTAGTTACTTTAAAAAAAAATCAAATAAAAAATATGTTTTATTATCATTAATATTAACCAGATCCAAACTGTTGAACATTGATCAGTTGGGCAAGTGCAAAAAGTTCAATTAGAAAAAATAATATTATTTTCTTTTAGTCACATCTATGGAGTCATAAAAGCTTAAAAAATATAAATATTTGTTTTAAAAAAATATTGAGATGATTTTTATTCAATACTCAGAAATTGCAAGGAAAATTCATTATTGAAAAGTTCAAAAATTTGATTAAGAAGACTTTATTCGAGTTTGTCCAATGAGGTTATACTCTTTTTTTTATTATTAGTAGTTTCGACACAAGTTCTACATGATGATTAAAAAACAGAATATATAAAAGATTGGATATTGTATAATAGTTAAATTAAATATAAACTAATTTTAAAGAAAAAAATAATTAATTATTATATTGGCTAATATATTATTTTAAAGATTAAAAAAATATTGTTATCTAAAGTAATTTTTATTATTAATAAAATTTATAAGCTAGTTTATAAATTGATATCTATTTAGTTACCAATTAATTTAGATTTTAAAGTTAGTAGCTAAAACCTTAGTAATTAATTAAATATCAATTCATAAACTACTTTATAAATTTTATTATTAATAGAAACTACTTTAAATATCAATAATTTTTTTAGTATATTAAATAGTATATAATTTAGTCAATATATCAACTAATTATTTTTTTTTCTTTAAAATTGAATTCTATTTAATGATTTTATCTAAACTTATTCTAGTGAAGGCTAGGTTCCTTAAATTTAAATACAAAAAATTCCTATATTTCACTCTTACTGTATTTGGCCAAGTATCAAGGACTTTTATAACACGATCCTGGAAAACATTTTTTAGACGGTTGGTAAAAGTGATAATAATAATTTATGGAATAATTTGTGGTGTTCCTTTAGATTTATTTATTTTTATTGTGGGGGTTCCTTATCAAGATAGACTTAATTGTTTTGCTAAAGTTCAACATGTTTGGAATGGTAACACATGGACTTTGTCTCCTTCTTTTTATAATATTCTTGAACCTCATAATTTAATAATATTTTCACTTCTGATTCATTGTATATTCCTAATTGGAAGTCAGATGATTCTCCTCCTATCAATACTTGTGATTTGGTTTGGTCTTCAGTCATTTCTCAACTAAGTCTCCTGTTCTTTGGAAGGTTGTGCACAATAGACTTCCTACAGATAAGGATGTTTATAAGAAGGGAGATTATTTATGCTCCATGTTCTCCTTATGTAATTTGCATGAGAAATCTATTTTACATTTGTTTTTTTGAATGTCCATTTGCTCTATGCATTTGGAATTGGCTTTAATAAGTTTTCAAGGACTTTAATGATTTTTCTCCTATGCTCTTAATTCCCTTATTTAAGTGTTTAGGGAATTATCTGGTAAGAATATTAGGCTTGTTGTTGTTTCCTTCTCTTTGTGGATGACTTGGAAGATGAGGAATAATAATGTTAGGTTTCAAAAAGCTATCAACATTGCCACAATCATGCATATCATCAAAGGGTTCATTAGGATTTCAAGTAATGCTTTTAACAAATCCATGTATAATAATATAACTGACATTTCTATCTTAAAATTATTTAGTATCAACACTCGTCCTGAGAAATTTTCTCCACTATACAAGTTAATTGGAGGTTTCCTGATGTATGATGAATTAAAGTTCATATTGACGGTACTTCTAAAGGTTCTCCTGTGATAACTGCTTATATTGGTATCTTTAAAGGTAGTAGAGGTGAACACATTGGGAGATTCTACTCGTTCTTGGAGATTCAAAATTATTTGTTTACTGAGGTCATAAGAGTCATCATTGTGACTGAATTTTCACATGTTGCTAGCTTTAGAAGACTTTAACTCAAGTTTATATGATTCTCCTTTAGTTTGTAAATCATTTTCCTATTCTCTTGTGGTTCTTTGGACTTTTTGTGATAGATGGAAAAATTGTGTGAAAATTTGTAAATGTTATAGATTTCAAAGTTTATCATAAGAAAAATGAATCATTATATATATCAATCCCTTAACTAACTTAAAAATTGAAAATAAACTTGATTTTGTTTGTCATTCTACAATGTCTCCTGAATTTTTTTCATAGTAGGTTTCAGTTATATCCAAGGTTCTATGATTAGGGGGTGATTTTATTTTTCTCAATAGCTTTATATCTTTTCTTTTATTGAATTTATTTATGTGATAACATATTATTAGTGAATTTTGAGGTATCAACTTATCCCAGATATCAAAATTCGGATTCATAATAATTCCTAGATTGAGTTATAAATATATTAGTATATATATTCTATATATTAAAATGCGAACACAGCTATTGACAATTCAATGTGAAAATCTACTTTAAATAAATTATTAAAATGAAGACAACATTGGTTTATACTAATATATTATTCTGGTTTCCGTACAAATGATTTTATTTATTTTGTTTAATATGAAATTTATGTTACATATATTGAACGTGGAACACGATTTCTAGATGTTTGGAATTCAGCGTTAACGTGCAGTGTTGCTTCCTACTCTGCTCTGCTGCTTCCTTTTTCATACTTTTCCCAACACTTTGCCTTAAGAATTTTCCACCACAGTTTGAACACTCACACACAGTTTTAATAACAGTAGTGCCGCCCCCACAATTTCCTTCCGTCTCGTTTGGCTCAGCAAATCTGTCACGCTTACGTAACCGCACCAAACTCCTTTCACACCAAACAACTCCTTAGTAACAAACCCTAACCTTCTTACTTCACCACATCCCAATTAATTGCTTTAATTGCTGCACCACTCACACTTCCTTATTCCACAAGCTATCAAAGTCACAACACCAACATTATTCATGTCACATTGTCACACCAATTCGTGTCTACATACAATACAAATCTTCAACATACATTAAAATAACAATAAAAATTTTCTATCTTCAACTATATGCTCAAATTTTATTACTTAATGTTATTTTCAGATCTTAATCCAAAAACACAGTCTTTATTCACGCAAAAAAAGTCAACTATTGTTAGAGTAGTGTTCAACACTCTCAAGCTACCAAACCTAGAACAACCCTTTATAAATACCAACCCCTTCTACTCTCCTAGAGTTCCATTCCAATACCCTTTTCCCTTTTCATACATAATTCGTTCAAACCAAGCCACCCCATTTTTCAAGTTTTTATTTTTCTGTGATGATGAAGAGAGAAAGAGAGGTTGACAGTGTAAGCATGGCGAATTGTTTGATGTTGCTTTCTCGTGGAGGTGAATTTGAGGCCACATACTCGAGCTCTTCTTCTATGAGTAACCGTGTCTTTGAGTGCAAGACATGCAATAGACAATTCCCTTCATTTCAAGCACTTGGAGGGCACAGGGCTAGTCACAAGAAACCTAGGTTGATGGCAGCAGGAGATAATACTGAAGGACAATTGCTTCATGATTCACCTGCAAAGCCTAAGACTCATGAGTGCTCCATTTGTGGATTGGAGTTTGCTATAGGCCAAGCCTTGGGAGGCCACATGAGGAGACACAGACCTGCAAATTTGAACAATTCCACCACTATCAGCAGCAGTAGTGGTGGTAGCAGTGTTGATTCTTCAACCAAGAACAACAAGAGATCAGTTTTGGTTTTGGATTTGAATTTGACACCCTTTGAGAATGATTTGGAGATTTTGAAGATAAGAAAACCAACTTCTTTGGTTGATTATTTGTATTAGTTGATCTGTTAATTATACTTAGGGAGGTGTAGTCTGTGTATCATAGATAGAGATGATGAATGTTTTGTTTTTTTAATCTATGATCCATATACTTGTTTATCATACTGTATGAAAAATTGTTCATTTATTGGGCACAATAATAAGAACCTGGTGATATTCTGAGACAGAAAAAAAAAATTGCAGTAGAAACCATGTTACAGATTCTGCTAATTTTGTTTGAAGATTTCGAGACATTGACTAAGGCAATTGAGATAATCAATGAACTGATATGATGAAAGATGTTCTTCTTCTAATAAACTTCCACACTACTAGCTACGTAATTCTTTATACTCATAAATAGGGTTCATCTTCCTTAAGTTTGTCCTTTTTGGTTTTAGTTTGTGAAATACCATTTCGATTGTTATGAGTTATTTTCATATATAGTAAAATTTTAAGAAGTATCAAATGTTTTTTAGAAAATATTTCGGTAGTAAACTACCATTTTTTTTATCTCGATTTTAAAATTAAAATTATTAGAAAATTAAAACTAATATTATATGATTTTAAAAAAAAAAATACATGTAATTAAAGAATTATACCAACAATTCTTATAATGTTCTAATTATGTTTTTTTTTTTACGTTTACTCCTTAAAATAAAACTAATTCTAAATCCTTAGTATAAAAATTGCAAGCAAAACATAAATCTAATTTAAAGGATAAAAGATAAATGATCTAAACATGTATTTGTTGATTTTGTAAACGTTTGGTACGAAGTTATGCTCATTGAATTCAGTTACTTGCAAAATATTTAATCAACTTGTTTATAGTTGTCTTAGTTATCAAATACTTAATTAAAAAAACTCTGAATAAGTGGAAAACTAATCCAAATATTAATTCTAACAGTTGAAAAACAACCTTATCTTAATTCCCAAACACTTATATTTATATAATTAACGTTCTAAACAATAGAGATTATTATATTAAATCAATTTGTTGTTGTACGTGGGCATAAAGTGTAGAAGAAAATTGGAAATACGAAGTGCCGTGCACTTGAATACAGATCGAAATACATTAATTTGCAGCTGCCATCTAGAAGTTGTAATTGATTATACTTTAATCAATTTGTTTGATTCACACTATTGATTTTTATTTGAATACTTGCACAGATGTTGGTAGATAGAGTTGGTTGAGTAAGCGTACAAGAGGAACACAAACGTTAGACCAAATACATAGTAAACCATGTGCTTCATAAGTGCTTCTTAAGTTGTCCAAATAGTTAGACTTTTTGTGGATAATATTGACGATGGTGACAACTTTTGACACTACTGCAAGCTACACCAGGTACAGACACCACCAAGTAATAATCTACAAATACTATCCAACTTTCTTTAATTCCCACCACACAAATCACAAACCTTTAACCTCAACTCAATCTAAAAATGGTTGGAGAATCCAAATCGAATAGAGATAAAGATATTTCACAATATATAAGTGGATGCAAACTTTACTTTACAAGCTGATTTTATAAGATTGATTTAAGTTTAAAATGGTTAGAGGTTTCACATCGACTAAAAAAATTTTAGAGACATGAATAACAATTTTTATACCATACGGTTCTAAGAGGATCTCGGTCAAGGTCGTTGGCCGAGTACCCCTCGGATATGATCCTTATATGCATCCTTTAACACAAAATATAATCACTGTATGAAAATTTACCTAAAATTTAAAGTTAATAAAAAAATCTACCTTAATCTCAGTCAAATGTCAGAGGTTCATTGTAATCTTATAAATAAACACATCAATCAAGACAAAAATTATAAATTAAACAACATTTATTATACTCAACTATCTCAAAGTGATCACTAACTTAGACATTTAATACCTTTTACATATACGTCATATATATCGACCAAAGACTACATGACATCCCCAGTCAGAAACAACAATAGTTCAACGAACTTAATGGAGGGTCAGGACTTTTTCGACAATGTAAGTATCATTTTTAATTATTTTGTAAGGTTTAACAATTTTAATCATAGACTTTTGAAAACTGTTTAATCAAAATTCTGATTATATTTTTGTTACAATTAGTGATAGTTTAATGAAGTTTTATGTGGAATTGGATGGCAAAGAAGTGACGTATATAATGTGGTTGGCAAAGTTTACTTGGTTAATAAGAAAATGTAGAGTGTTTGGTCATGGCGGTGTGTGTAATTAAGAACAGTAGACTTTGGTGATGAGAGTCATCATCTTTATCACCATCATCCATCACCTCATAGTAACTGTCAAACTTTCTCATTTCCAATTTCTAATTTCATCGTTTTGCTTAGTCAAGTCGCATTCCAGACTTTGATTCAGAAATTTAAGTAGCTACAGAAGCTTCATATTTTTACAAACCCTAGCAAATGACTGAGTGAATAAAAAGGTTTTTCTTGGATGCTTCATTAAAAAAAATGTTCATATTAAATGAGCACAATGTGTGGGAACTATTATATTAATTCCATAACTGCCTCAACATCATAGTCAAACACCAATTAAGAAATTGTGATTAATTATCTAACCGTGTCGGCTTGTTAAGATCTAGATCTTCCAATTAAAAAATTCATTCTCAACTTTTCTACCTTATCAACCACACGTTACTTTCATTAAATAATTGAGCTTAATTATTTTAAATCAATAATATATACCACTCATTCATTGCTTTTTTTAATCCAAATATTTGCACTCCATTTTTTTAATTACCATTTACATCAACCAAACACTCCTTAGTTTTGCTCTAGACTTAATGGCTAACCTAATTTGATATGTTTGAATTTAGAAATTTAATTTCATATATTTTGAGGGAGATTTTTTAAGTTATGTTTTAGGTTGCCTCCATCAAATTTAGTGTTTTATATATTTTTTAAAGAAGTACAAGGTTTTATAATATTTTGCATTTTTTATTAATAAAAAAATAAAAAGAGAACATTTTAGGGATGATTCAACTCTATTACACAAAAACAAGTTATGTATATGTATAACTCCATTGAAAACCATCAAAATTTATATACATCAACTCTATATACATCAAAACATAGTCTTCAACCATCACAATGCCCCTGCTTACATCAATCTCTCACCTTTACAAAAAAAAAAAAAAAGATTGTTGTGATCTCAATTGGCATAATTACACAAAATCAAAACAATAAAACTCAATTGACTTCAAATAAGTTTATCATGATTTTACTAAAATAACTGAACCTCCAAAAAACTAGCAATCCCAAAGATGTATATAGTTACTGAAAGAAAACAAACAAATACAAAGTTTATCCTACTTTTATATATATATACTAGTATTTCTAATGGTACTTTTTATTTTATTTTATAAATACAAGATGTAAAAGTTGATATGATAAAAGAATCAACGTATTATCTTATTGATATATGTTGAGTTTAGGTCTAAATAACTTTAGGTTTTAATAAATAATAGGATAAAAGTTTAAGTCAAACATGTATAAAGATAAACTGGTCTCATTCCTTCATGAATCACCCATAGTTTTTGGCTTGACTTGTGTGGATTATACAGCATTGATCATGTAAGAAAAATGGTTGAAAAATGAAACACGAGATTAGGGTAAACTATTCCAATTCTAGAAATAGTGTGTATATATGTATCTAGTGTATAAGGAAGTGGGTGGCTTGCAAAAAAACTGTGTTGGTCCACCTTGGATTAAGTAGTTTGGTCTAAGTTTTGCTACTATATACTAGTAAATCACCTAAAACAAATTATACTATAATAGGTTTCACACAAGCCACACCACTAATAATAATCCTATGATGTCGTGTGTTGAAAAACATATGCATTTCTGAGTGAAAATTCATTTTTATTTACTTCACCCTTATCATATCCACATGTGTATTTGCATCTTTATCTTCTCAAGTTCGTATTTTAATGTCTTTTTATCAATAATAAATAAATTTAATTATTTAAAGGATATTTCAATATTTTTTTTATCAATAATATACAAATAATAGTTTGACTTATATATGTTATTTTTACTACGCAAAGAAAAAATATTGCATGAGATATTAGGATGTTTGAACCATGTGAAACTATAACCTAACTGCATGTATATAAGTTTGAACTATCACATTTACTATTATGTTTAGATTTTGAATTTAATGTAGTATTTTTATTTTTTTATAAGTTTATTTATTATTCATTAATACTAAATTTCCCTAATATATTTCTTTAAAGAATCAATAATAATATCTTACTAACCTTGCTTAAACCACTAAACAAATTATTTTCATATAAATAGAAATACACAACTTTAAAACTTTTCTCTCATTTTTCTTATATTTGCATGACCTTTTTTCTTCATCTTGATTAATTTAATTTCAGTTACGAAATTTATATTAATAAGTTATAATTTTGTTATTGATAAATGCAAAATTTAAATCTATCTTTGTTTAATTTAAATTATGTTAAAGTAAGAAAAAAAAATCTTAAATGCTACAATAGTTTAAATGTCTTCTTATTTTATTTTATTTTCAATTTTAATAAACATAATCAATAAGTTGAAACATCTCATTATTCTATCAATGATTTTAAAGTTTCAAATTCATAATCTATTGTGTTCATTTAAAAATTTTCTTTAAAAAAATATATGAAATTGTTGAGACAAAATAAAGAGGAAAAAAAAATGCAAAATAACAGCATATTTTATTTTATTCTATTGAAAAAGTACAAAATATTGACTTTTAAAAACAAAAATTAATGAACATTCTTTTTTTTTCAATTCAAAATTCAATTGTTAGTCTCTTTCTTCATTTTTGTTTCCTCCACTTACCAACCCGACTATGATCATTATTCTATATTTGAAATTGCTCCGTTCTTTCGTACCTGAAAAAAATCATAAATATGTTTATTCCATGTTTAATTATAAATTAAAAAAATATAAAAAATAAGATAATAAAACATATTCAATAAGTAAATAATTAGCCTATAAAATAGAAACCTGCATGTATAAATAACAGTTATTTAATTAAAAGTTGAATTTTATTTAGTCAAATTTTGTGAATGCTTAATATTATATGCATGCATCTACAACCAAGACCACGTGTTATTATGAGAAATAGGACTGTGTATTTCCTTTTGTCTTTTATATCAGCTTTCATTTATTTATCATATTCTTGTTTATTTAATTTCAATTGTTTTTCACAATTCAAGTTTTATATACTTTCTTTGAATCTCAATTTGAACACTGTAATTGTAAATCTATTTTTCTAATTTTTTAAAGACTATTAACTTATTTGAATTACAAAATAAATAATAAATTGAAAACATTACCATCTATAAGGTTCAGACACTCCTCTTAAGTGACGTGTCCGTGTCGAACACACGTATCGGATACCGACACTCGTAGGACACGTATCGATGAAGTGTTAAGTTTAAAAATATTTATTGGATTTCTGACAAGTTTAGCAAGAGTCTAACACAATTTTAAAAAAGATAAATACATTAATTTTCTAAAAATTCAAACTTATTGCATAAACTTTTATTATGACTATAAAAATAAAGAACAAGTTATACGTATGTCCGTGTTCGTATTCGTGTCGTATCAGTGTTCGTGTTAATATATATGCTTCATATATTACCATAAGTGAAAAGGTCAAAGTGGTAAGTGTGGAGGGTTTCAAAAATAATTAAATTATATACCTAAATCGTTTTGAATGAGAAAACAAAAATATGTTCATGAGACATATACTTTTAAACATGATGAGAACAAACAATAAGTTTCAAACCAAAAAGAAGTTATACCAACATTTATTTTTCAAATTGCGTCAAAAAAATTTCAAATTTTACACAAAAAGAAACATATATTTTTTCAAATAATACTGCATTTTACACCTATTTTACAATATGCATATATATCTTAAATTTTAAAAACATTATACTTGCACTTTTTTTTTAGTACAGTAGAAGATACTTTATTAAAATATAGTAATAGTTATTTAAAAAATTATATTGATAAGATTGTTAAGTTTATTATGTCACCTTTAATTGAATTTATTTTATTTTTATATTCAATATTCTCGACATAATGATGGATTAGAAATCCAACATCGTCTTTGAAGTTAGTTAATTTTAAAGTATAAAATAGTATAATATATTTATGTTGGAGGAATAATTATTTACGAAGAAAGTGATTGTGTTTTTGGTAGTTGAAAATTATGAAATTTGAAGAAAGTGCAACAAAATGCAATCAGGTAGCCAAAGTCAATATATAAGGTGGAGAGTAAACAATATCAGTCTTATGCATAATGGATAAACTTTTCAAAACAAAATAGTAAGGCTTCCACCCAACATTTTTGAACCTACATTTAACACAATTTAAAAATTTTAAAATACTCTTTATTCCAAAAATAAAAATCTAAAATTAAAAATAATGCATTCCAGAAAAATTAATTTAGAAAAGATTATTGTATTTTGGAAATAAAAATCCAGAAAAAAAATCAAAATTCTATTACAGATATAAAATTCTGAAATTGAAAAATGTGTTTCGGAAAGTAATTGGTATATACCTTTTTTAAGGGTATTTTCACCTAGAATTGGGTGCAGTAGCAGTAACTGTACTTTATGCGAAAAAAAGAAACCCAACAAAATGAACACAGAATTGGGCTTAACTGCTTATAGGCTGAGTCCACTTACATGAGGCAGAAGCGTCCAAGTTCAACACCGTTAAAAATAGGGGCTTTTGCTTTACATACCCCTATTATTATTATTAAATGCACCCCTACTAATAACATAAAAAGACTAAAATACCCTCTATTTCACTACACTACACCACAACAAAATTTTTAGGATAATTTTTTTAATATATGAAATGAGTTTTTTAAAATGATTTTTCTAGAACAAATTTATTTTACAACTCATTATCTCTTTTTTCTTATCATTCTTCCTCTTTTCTTTTTCTATAGGACAATAGTAGTAACAACATCAATGATGTGATGTAGTGAAGGAGGGATATTTTAGTTTTTTTGGTTAACAGTGGAGTGCAGTTAATAAGGATGGGGTGCAGTTAATAAGGATGTGATGGGGGTGCAGGAAGCAAAATTTACAAAGTGATAAGGGAACCCATTCTAAAACTTCTTACCTTCGGAACCATTTATGTAATAAAAAAAGAAAGAAAGAAGAGTGCATGTTAAAGAAAAAATGGAAAAGAAAGTACCATGAAAGAATTAACATGATTTTGATGTATCTATATTCCACATTGTGTTTTGTTATCTATGTAATATATAAATTGAAATAGACATGAATATAAAAATATGTATAATATTTAAAATATGAGATTTAAAATTTGAAAATTATAAATATGTGTTTGATAAATATGTTTGATATCAACAAATTATTTAAAAAATGTGTCCAAACTTCATAATTTATTATAATTTTTTATTCTTAAAAAACGTTTTAATATAATGGAGGAGAAAAAAAAATATAAATTGTGGTTAAAATATGAGAAACTTGGAATTATATTGGAACAAAAATATCTGAGAAAAAAAAACAGAATAGATGACGCGAGACGAAGGAGATAAGGGTTGGGTTGGTAGAGAAAGTGTTGACTATGGAAAGAATGCACGGCGTTGACCTTTGTGTTGAGATACAAATGAGTGTAGTGCGCTGCAACAGTGTTTTGCATTCCAATTGTTGAGTGCAGAGAAATGGCGGATACGATTGTGGTGTTCCTCATAGACAAATTGACGAGGCTGCTGGTGGAGGAAGCCAAACTTCTCGCCGGCGTGCGCGACCGAGTATCGTTGTTGCAGAGCGAGCTCAGGTTCATGAATCTCTTCCTCAGGAACTCCCAAGGGAAGCGCAAAGAGCATGACATGGTCGGAGAACTCGTCAACCAGATCAGAGACGTGGCTCACGAAGCCGAAGACGTAATCGACACCTACGTCGCCGCCATCATCAAGCAAAGCCGGAGAAACGTGATCGGGAAAGTCGGTTTCCGCGGTGTAGACCACGCGTTCATGCTTCACCAGGTGGCCGTGAAGATCGACGGGATCAAGGCCAGAATCAAAGAGATCTTCGATAACAGTGAGAGATACGGTATAGAAGATGGAAGGAGGAGCAGCGAGGAGGAAGCGGAGCGGATTCGGAAGCAGAGGAGGGAGGTGGAGGAGGAAGAGGTGGTAGGGTTTGCGCACGACTCCAAGGTTGTGATTGAGAAACTCATGGTGTCCGATTCGCGCCTGAAGGTTGTTTCCGTCATTGGTATGGGTGGTTTGGGGAAAACCACGCTTGCTCGAAAGATATATAACTCTAACAGAGTGAAGAACATGTTTCCTTGTCGCGCGTGGGGTTATGTCTCTAATGATTATCGACCCAGGGAGTTTTTCTTGAGCCTGCTCAAGTGTTTGATGTCCACATCCAAGTACAACAGTTTGTTCAAGAAAAGAGAGGAGACGAGTGTGAGTGATGAAGAGCTGAAGATGAAGGTGCGAGAATGCTTGAACAGAAGCAGCAAGTACTTGGTGGTGGTGGACGATGTTTGGCAGAAACAGGTGTGGAATGAGGTGAAAGGGGCATTTCCTGATGACCACAATGGAAGCAGAGTATTGATGACTACTCGTTGGGCTGAGGTGGCTTCTCACGCAGGTCCTGTCACTCCCTACGCCCTTCCCTTCCTCACCAAAGAACAGAGTTGGGAGCTACTTTCCAAGAAGGTGTTTAGGGGAGAAGAATGTTCTTCTGATTTAGAGTCCCTGGGAAAATCGATCGCTGAAAGCTGTGATGGATTGCCACTTGCGCTTATTGTCATGGCAGGGATTTTGGCTAACAAGAAGTCACCAAGGGATTGGTCTAGAATCAAGGACCATGTCAATTGGCATCTTGGGAGGGACAACACTCTCAAGGACATACTCAAACTCAGCTATGACTCTCTGCCCGCGAGGTTGAAGCCTTGCTTTCTATATTTTGGCATGTACCCTGAAGATTATAGGATCCCCGTGAAGCAATTGATCCAGTTGTGGATATCCGAAGGGTTGTTAACCCAAGAAACTTCTGGAGGCCAAGACATACCAGAGCCAGAATACATTGCGGAAGAGTACTTGGATGAACTAGTGGATCGAAGCTTGATCCAAGTGGTAAGTAGAACCAATGATGGGGGAATCAAAACTTGTCGGATTCACGATCTTCTTCGCGACCTTTGCATAACCGAGAGCAGGGAAGACAAGTTTTTCGAGGTTTGTGGAGAGATTGATATTCAAAACCTCAATAGTTGTCCCCGTAAGTTGTCTCTCCAGGGTACTCTGTTTCATTTCTCTTCGAGTATGGAATCTGATTACACCATCTCTGCGACGCGTTCCTTGTTATGCTTTGGGCAAGAGGTGTACAAGGTTAAGCCAAACCACTGGAGATGGCTTCTCAAAAGCTTCAGGTTGGCTCGCGTGTTGGATTTGGGACGAATGAATGTTAACTCAATACCCACAGATTTGGAGAAGCTCATTCATTTAAGGTACTTGAGAATACAGTCTCATAATCTTGAAACTATTCCAGCTTCTATATGCAGATTGTGGAATCTAGAAACCTTGGATTTAAGAGGGTCGCCTATAAAATCCTTTTCTGGCGAATTGTGGCAACTTAAGCAACTAAGGCATCTTCTGATGTTTGGACCAGTGGGGCTCCCAGAAATGCCTTCAGAGAGTAAAACTGTGCCCAATCTTCAAACCCTCTCAACCGTGGCTCTTGATCCGCGCACAGCATCGTTGCTGGATAATCGTAGATTCCCAAGGATGACAAAATTGGGTATACATTACGAAAGACGTGACAAGTGCAATGCCCGTATACAGTTGCAGAACCTCCACCGCCTGAGCCATCTCCGGAAGCTGAAAGTGATCGGGACTACTGAGATTCCACAAAATGCAAATGTGTTTCCGTCAAACATCACCAAGATATCCCTCACAAAGTTTGGTTTCTTCAACTCCACTGCCATGCATACGTTAGGAAAGCTTCCCAACCTTCAAGTTCTGAAATTGTCATCGCAGACAAATGATACTAGATTTGACCTGCATTGTGCCACGGGAGGGTTCCTTCAGCTTCAAGTGTTTGAAATGGTTGCAATCAAGGTCAAAATGTGGAGAGTAGACAGAGGTTCAATGCCTCGTGTTCGTCGTTTAGTCGTCAGAAGCTGCAAATCCTTGACTCAGCTTCCAAAAGAAGTATGGTCTTTGACTACCTTGCGGGAAGTGCAGGTCTTGTGGCCCTGCACAGAATTGGCAAAAGGACTCCAAAATTTGGTGATTAACAATGCGTGTAAGCTCGTCGTCTATCCTCTCTCACCAAATGATGAATCAGATTTTCTCTAAATCAATGGCTAATTAGTTAAAATACGTTTCATTTTTTTCCTTGGTTCATAGAAAAGTGCATTATATAGTCACGTTGGTCCTAACTATATGCCTGCAGAATTGGATGTAAATGAACATAACATAAGTTGAGCAGTTCATAGCTTTCTTATCTGAAACTGAAGGCCCACTTATTCACAGGTGAGACCTTTTTCCTCATTGTCTTTGTCATATTTAAAGCTTCATTCCATGATTGTGTCTTCCCTCAACAACCATGGATATCATTTTCAATCTGATTGATGCTGATTTCTTGGACATTCCAAAGGACTAGTGCCTCGTTTCTAATTAACTAATAATACAAATTGGTCTGTTAAATTGGACTTGAGTAAGTATGATTTGCATATCCAAAATTGAGCTTTATTCTCACAAATGAGATTATGGTGGATTTTTTTTGAAGTATTTTCTTATATTACATAAGATCTAATAGCAATTAAAATGCCCTGAATTGAAATGTTTTTAATGCTTATAAACTAAATAAACAATATTTATTGAAAGACAAAGTGAATGTTTGGTGACCATGTACAGAATTAGCAAAAGGGTTTCAAAATTTGGAGGTGAAGACTGAGTGTAAGCTTGTTGTCTATCCTTTCAATCAAATGAAGAATTAGATTCTTTATTAATCAATAGCTGGTTAATTAAAAATATATGTCATTGTCATTGTCTCAATCATACACATAGTCTATATATATAAGTTACCTTAATCCAAACATAAAGTTAATCAATTGATAGATTTTTATAGTTTAAATTAGATATATATAATACTTTTGACTGCATTATAAAAATTTAATGTACATGTGAAGAATAATAATATAAATGGTTAAGTATGTTTTATTCCCTTAACTTTTAATGTAAAATTTGCCGTTGATTACGAGGATGTCTTATATTATTTTTTAAAATATAAGAATTTAATTACTCTACAATTTCGATGAAGAATGAAATTTAATTTTGTATCAAAATTCATGAATTATTGAAATTCAGTCACAGTCACAGTCTTGTTTTAAAAGACGTCATAAATGATTAAAAAAAAATATAGATATATTTAAATTATTTTTAACCTAACTCCTAAGCTATTATAGACTATTGGATATATTGAGATATATAGTATTAGAAGTAATGTTAAATAAACAAATTTAAGTATGAGTTTTTAAGCACGTTTGAATACGGAAGGATAACGAAAACTCTTCAATAATCACGTTTGGATGCGAAGGATAACGAAATCATTGTTTGGAGGGATTGAAGCCAAAATTAGCTTTTCCCTTTGGAACCTTATTTTAAAGATTTAGAACATTTAATGACTATTTAGTTTGATGTCATATCAAATTAAACTTGGTATTTGAATAATTTTTATTTTTTAAATATAAAATGTAGATCAAAACTTTAAATCTGAACTTTAAGCAAGCTTATATAAGATAATTGATATCCATATACGTTTGATGATAAATAACTCTAATTTGAAATTAAATTTTCATTAAAATTAAGTTAGTATCATTTCTAAATAGAGAGTATAACTTTTATATTGGGTTGAAATATTATACTAAATTTCATCATAAATTCATGACATAAAACTTTATAAATACAAAAATCACTTAAATATAAATTAAGTATCATGATTTTTAAGTATGAGTTTTTTCCCTGTCAAATTGAAATGCCCAAAGAGTGCTATATATAAAAAAAAATCACTTTTTAAGATTTAAAATTAAAAATGATGTATTGAATCATTTAAAGGATGTTTTTATTTTTTTTATATAAAATGCTGATGACTAATTGTGATTAATTGATACTCTGACTTTTTTTTATAGAAAAAACCGAGAAGATTATATTTTTGTGTGTGTAAGTTTTCCTTTTTCTTTCTTTTACCTACCTTGTTCTTAGTTAAAATGTACTAAATCCACTCTTCAATTACAATTGTTCATTGCATAAACAGAGTCGGAATGAGATTTCAATGATTGTACTAATGATCTGGTAATAATTGACTCTTTTTTTTCCCGTGATATAGGTAGGGACAACATTTAAAGCACACAAAGTTTTCTTTCTAGGGTTCAAACAAGATTTGAAATTAATCAAATATAATTAAAACCTACAAACCAGTTGAAAAAATTAAATTGAATTTGATCACAGTGTATTTGAGAATGACATCATTGAAATACGATTTTATTTTTTAGTTTTTATTCTTCAAAACTAAATTAACTTAATCTGCAAATACCCCTGCTTCAACACCACTAATAAAGCCAATAGGAGAAAAAAAAGACATTCATAGTACCTTGATACATGTTCAGTACATGAATTTTCTTAATTTTGCTGTGATTGATGTAAAAATCACTGCACAGACACTGCATCCAAGCAATTTCCATCAGAAGTCTTTATCTTTGGAGGGTTTCCCTTGATCAGATGAATTAAACATTTAGCCAATGAGATTTCATCTTTTTGACAAGGAAATCCCATAAACTTTATCAATTTTAGATGTTCCAGTTCAGTGCTTTTAGTCTCTTTCATTAAGCATGAATTGGACCCTATTGCTGAATAACTTTCAGGATCAATCTGCATATCAGTTAGTGAAAAATGAATTATGTCAGAAAGATTAAAAACTAAAGCAGAACAACAGGTTCAATAATACTTACAGTCACAAAAAGTTGCTCCAAGGAAGGACATAGCTTCAAGAAGGAGAATAAGACTTCCATGTTGAATTCCTTCTTGTTATAGTTGTCAATCCACCATAACTCTCTTAACTTATAGAATCTGAAGCTCCCAGATAGAGGAGACATCGATGGCCATATTAATTCCTGCAAAAAGAAAACCTTGCTGGAGTTAACTTGTTCATAGCAGAAAAATTAAAAGATGAGACTTCTTGGTCATGCTTCTCATCATCACAACAAGTCATAAAAATATGCCTTTTGAGGTAAACCAAACCAAGTATCTCTAATAGAAAGTTAAGACCAATCTCTTAAAAGTATTACAAACTCTTTCAAGCAACTAACAATTTTAACTAGTGTTATTTCATACACACGAATGTAAGAATCAAATCTCAAACAGTTAATCATATGTTTAAAGAGCATGGTTGTCTGTTAATTATACCACACAATGTTGATATCACAAGCATATGCTAGGTGATAAAAATGTGCATAGAAGTGGTAGGTTCAACTCATGTTACAATTTCTCAATGTATATAAAAAATTACCAAAAAAGATCATTTGAACAAACATGGCATACCTCGAAAGTCCATTTACACAGAGTAAGAACTTCAGAGTTCTTTATGGTTAATAGGGTTGCATCAAAATCCTTGGTCGTCAACTCATTGCAGCTTAGTCCTAGTCTGAAATCAAGCATGGCATCACTCAGGTTGAAGTGATATTCTGGCCTAATCAAAGGAAGAGGTCCACGGTATCCAAAAGACTTGAGTTTAGAAGTTTTGAGATTGAGAGACTTCAACTCTAAGCAATCCAAGATGGCTAACTTGTGAAGCTCTGAGGTGGAATCAACACTCAAAGACTGCAACCCTCTGCAGTCAATGAGCACCAAGTTCTCAAGGTGCACCAAATTTGAAACAATGGAAGAAGCTACCTCACTGGTGAAACAACTCACAGATTTCAGATAGAGGGTTTTGACTGAGAAAGTGGAAGGAAAAGACTGGTAGGTGGGCATGTGTTGCTTACATGGCTTGAACAACAACTCATACCCCCTTTGAAGCTCTTCCTTCCAAGGGGTGAAATCAAGCATTAGCTTACTGTTGTTTGCAACAGTTGCCAAAACCACACTCTCTTGAGCAAAGTGAAATTGAAGCTTTCTGGGATGCTTCAATGGATCAAGCTCCTCAAAACTTGTCATAAACTCTGCAACAACACCTATGATATCCTCTTCATTTCCATGTCTCACAACAGCTTCATTCCACAGGTCTCTCCACCTGGTAGAAAGGAGACTGGTTTCTAGTGCTGATTCATTTGGTAGAAAAGAAACTATGCGACCCAGAATTTCATCTGGCAGATTACTAAACAGATCCTTTCCCATGTAATCTCTTCTTTCAATATGATCTTGCTTGGTCTAACACTTCAATCACATCTGCAAAATAAGAATTTTACAAGTATCATAATCTATCTGCACCTCACCTTTTCTGCTGTGATCATAACTATAGTTGCAACCATAATTTATGTGGACACAACAAAAAAATGTTCGAGAAGGCTATTAAATGCTGTTTGAAATGGACTCTTGTTTAGTTAATAAGACAGCACAGACAGGTGTATAGGGTGAAAATGGGTCTGCCACACTGGTAGAAGAAAAAAATTTAGTTTTATGAAATCTAATATCCAAAAGTAACATTTTTCTATCAAATGCTTATATATTAATAACCCTTCACATATTACAACTCTGATAGAAAAATAATTTTTTATTGAAATAGAGCATTGCATTCTGTCAATTGTAACATTTTCCTATATAAAATAGATTTTTCATAAAATTATTGTAATGAGCAGATGAAAACCTACGATATATTTTTCAAATTCTCAAAATTCACCATTTTGAAAAGTTATGATTTCATGGTACCAAAAAGGAAAAATATTTGTCTCCAATCAAATGAGTAGCTTCTAAAATGGTCAAATTCAACTTATAACAATTTAGCTTGAGATCTTTCAAAGGATCAAGCTTTCTTATAACTTGTTCATTTGAAATGAGGAGAAGCTTGTAGCTATGGATAATGGACCCATTAAATTTTTATTAATTTTTCTCTTACCATTGAGATCTTGAATGGAGAAAACCTAACCAAGACCATTTCTGCTACATGGACTCAGTACAAAAAATACAAATTTTGAGGTAAAGTCAAGGTAGTAACAATTTTGCTGATGGAAGGAACAGACTCTGAGGATTTCGTGTTCCTCTTGGAATTGGTTTCTTCTAGAAAAGAATTTCATGTTCACTGTTGAATGCCTCAATTCTTGCCCATTAATCTCAACTTTTTGTTGCATAATTAGTTTTCACAGTTAGACAAATTAAAGCCAAAATTCATGTTATAGGTTGAATTTTATAGAATTATTATAAGTACATAAGTACTAAATGTGTGAGTGTGGGACCTAAACAAATTAGGGTATTGAAAACACAAGGGGAGTGTGGGGAACAAATCTCTCTTCACACGACACTTCTTCCTAATAAAAACAATTATCAAACTTGGAAAATTTACGTACCGTAAAAAAAATTATTTAATATCTGTTTATGTGGACTCTAATTTTTTATCCTATAAATTTATGTATTTATTTTTATTTTTTAGTGATGCTTAAAATAGTTTTTAATTACATTCTTGTATGTTTCTTAAATTTGTAGAATTAAACAAATCAAAAGAAATTAAATAAAGACTCCAAAGAAAGTAAAATGATGCATCTAATATAAAATTTATATTCAATATTATAAACTGGCGAGCAATTAATACTAATAATACCATAAGTGAAATTGGTTTGTGATCTAATGAGATTAGAAAACTTACATTATTGAACCAAAAATTAAACACTCTTAAATAATTTACATTGTTTTAAAAATAAATTGTATTTACGTATAAATATATTAAAAAAGTTGTTAATAGTTTTTTTTTTAAGGCAGAAATGAAAATCACATATATTTCATTTATAATAATAGTTTAAAAATCATGTTATAAGTTCTTAAATTAAAACATTATATAAAATATTCATTGCAAAGAAAACAATACTTATAAATATTTGTATATATTGTGTTATAATCAGTAGTAGTTTTATACTTTATCTTGACATTTTACACAAACTCATTATTTATTTACTATTATAAGTATGAGTTCATCATATATTTTTTATTACATTTAAAACAGGTATATTTTAACCTTGGTTATTTTTAATCAATTTCACCAAATAACGCACAAATGAAATATTAATTTACCATATATATACTTAAAAAATAGTGTAAACTTTTTATCATCATAATTTCAAAAGTATGATAACTCGATTGAACGCCAATTTTCAATATTTCTGAATTTTATGTTTCCTCTTATTACTCATTAATTGTTACTATTTTACATTTCCTTTAATTCATACCATTCCCAACTTTTCTTATTTTTTTATCCCTAAATTGGTCTTAATTGCAAATATTCCTCTCTTACATTATTCTTTAGTTTTTTTTATCATTTCCCTTAATTTTTTATCTATAAAAAGTAAAAGAAATTCAAATTTTTTATTCTATTTTTATGCTTTCCCATATATATTTTTTATTTTGTTCTTATAAAACAGATTATTAAAATATATTATATTAATGAGCCATTACATTACCCCTGTTAAAGGAAATAACAGTAGAGGAAAGTTGAAAATGAGTGATATTCATTAGTCTAACTGGTAAACATTACATGCAGAAGTTCCTTGTTCATCTCTACAACACCAAAGAAAGAGAAAATTTTAATTCCTACAACAGAAATATAGAGTACTAAGAATCCTTCTAATTCTTAACCATCTCTAAAGGAGCTTAAACCTTCAGCAATTTATTGAATCCTCAATATGAAGAGCACAAGCACACATTAACATTTATCAAAACGAAAAATCTAGAAGTCACTGCTTGAGAGAGGTTCATGACCATCATCACCAATGAAGATATTATCATAGATAATTGCAGCAATTGCTGCACCAATGAATGGTCCAGCCCAATAGACCCAGTGATTAGTCCATTGCCAGGTAACAACAGCAGGGCCAAAGGACACAGCTGGGTTCATGGATGCACCATCAAAAGCACCACCAACTAAGATATTGGCACCAACAATGAAACCAATTGCAATAGGGGCAACAATTCCTACATTCCCTTTCTTTGGATCTACTGCTGTGGCATAAACTGTATATACCAAACCAAAAGTCATCACAACTTCAAAAATCAATGCATTCCACACAGACACACCAGGGGATAGAGAAAAGCCTGATGTTTCCTGCAATGTGCAAGTTACAAATAAGAGTTTCAACCATGAAGTGAGTGCAAAAGGTTGCTATCAATTATTAGTGGCAGTGTTAAAGCTGAAGGAAGATTAAATGGTTACCATTCCACCAGTTGCAGACTTGAGAAGAATGCATGCAACAACTGAACCAAGTAACTGTGCAATCCAATACAAAATACTTCTCAGGAGGGTTATGTTTCCTCCTACAAAGGCACCAAATGTGACTGCAGGGTTCACATGACCACCAGAATGGTTTGCTCCAACAGAAACAGCCACAAAAAGCCCAAATGCATGAGATAGTGATGCAGCTATGAGACCAACAGGTGTTGCAGGTCCATTGTTGGTAAGTTTGCCTACCAAAATAGCCAATTAACAGTCATTGCACTAGCTACACACAAAATCCTAACACTAGATTTAAAGTTTACAAATATTATGTAGCTAGCATCATTTAGAATGGAAGTGTAGGACTACTACATGTATGTGTGATTTGTGAGTCCTACCACTTTGTCTCAAAACAACTCTCTTTAGTTTTCTATTACTTATGAGATGTAAGCACCTAGATAAGGAGACATAATTACACGATCACCAATCTTCATGTAATTTAGAGATTGATTAAAACCACAAACACAATGATTCTAGACTATACAAGATTTTTTCCTTGAGGAGGCAAAGAAGAGAAAGTCTCAGAGGAAGATCCAACACCTGACAAATTTTACACTAAAGTCCTAAAAACTTATGCCAGTGCCAATTAAATTATAGGGTCAGTGTGTGTAGCCCTTCAAATTTTATGGTAAATTATTCTGAAATGCAATAATGGGAGAAGCTTGTAAAAGACTTCTTGGAGTGAAAGGAAGAGTATGTAGAGTGCTCACTGTAAGCCATGCCAGATCCTTCCCCAGCAAAAACAAAAATGATCATAGAGAAAAATTCTGCAAATGCTGCTCTAATTGCATCAGGTTGGCCAGCCTCTGCCGGGGACCCAATTGCAATTCTATACATTGCCATTATTATTGGCTAGCTCAGGACTCAGAACTCAAGAAACAGAACAAAACTTAATGTCTCTCTCGTTTTTTATTTCTATACAATTTAGTTATAAGTGTCTAAACACCAAAATTAACGGCCAAGGAAACGGTCAGTGAATTGTACAATCATGCAAAAATGTTAATCCATTTGTTGCTGTGATGTGATGTAGTCTTCATGGAGCCAGTTGTTGGTGACGTAGTCATAATTTGGTGTGTGGCTGTGATGTGATGTAGCTGAAATCTGAGATGAAAGGATTCTTGCAAAAAGAGGTTTTTGTTTCATAATATTTTCAGCATCAGCGAAAGTTGCGGCTAGCCAAATAGGTGTAGTTTGTGTCTAAGAATATATAATCAATTCTATTTATATACACAGTGTAGTTAGTAAGAGAATCCAAGTTTTTAAATTTCATCATTTTTGTTAAAATTAAATTTAGAGTGAAATAATTTATGTTGGAAAACTTTTGTTTTTGATAGTGAACTAGTACCTTTGTGCAATGCACGAAATATTTTTGAAATTTTCATATTTAAATGATAATATTATAGTAATAAATAAATTACATATATTAGATTAAATTTGCTTTTCTAAGATGTAATATATTAAATTGTAATAGTAGTTATACAATAATTTATAAGTTAAATTAAATGAATTAAGAATCATATAAATTAAAAATATTTCTAAAATTATATACTTAATTTATAATATTATAATATTAAAGAAGTAAAGAGAAATAATGTTGATATATTACATTCGATTTGACATTGAATGTGAGTTCTATCATAATTATAAATGACATGAATTATTAAGTACCTAAACCAAAAACAAAATTATTATGACCAAAACTAATGATCAATGATGGTAAAGTTTTGAGAGACCTGTAATGTTACAAAAATAATTAAATAAGATTTATTAAATACGAAAATAATAAAATACATTAACTAAATATATCTTTTATTTGAACACGGTTGGTAACTAAATGAGCTTTTTCAATAAAGTTTAATTTTGATGTGGGTATTTTAATTCATTTGATAGCTGCAAAAATAAAAAATAGGATATCTTTCAGATACAATATGCATATGAGGTAATAATGAAGAATGAAAATTTAAAAATTATATATTGGTGTTGTTGCCTTATTATGCATGTTAATCACATAGAAAGTGGTAAACACATTGTTCTAAAGATATCAAGCCAGAACTTAAAATATATAATTGTACTTGTATGTATGATTTTGGAGAACAATGTATGCTGACTTCTTATTATTAAATAAACACTTTTGACATAATACTTGTCACATAACGCAACATATGATGAATTATAGAAAGTATGATTAGAGTAATAATGCAGCAGATTCATTACTTTTTCACAACTCTATTTAACACTTAATTCATACAACAATTTTGCAACAATTTCATGGAAAACATAAAATAATTTCCAGAACAACAGTTACAAAGTAACATGTACTGCTAAATTAAAAGTTGTGATAGAAGATTTGGTGAGTAAAACAACAAAACATACTGAAAAACAATACAAAATGGATTACATAGTTGTTTTTCTTTAGGTGCTATAATATAAGTGTTGATCAATATTATATTTAATGTCAACACATCTCAATTAGCACAACATGTTAATTGCATTACCCCAAAAACTAAAAAATAAATCAAAAAATCTGAATGTAACCCAGGACAGTTAATAAACACATGAAAATATTTAAAATGATGAAGAATGATTGAGTACTTATCATAGCTTCTATTTCAGTAGTTTAAACACCACATAGAACTCAGGTTAATAGTTACACAAAAAATAAGATAAAATAATATGATACAATAAATTTGATTAACAAAAATATATATTAATTTTTGTTCATGCCGTTATGTGGAAGTTTGTGTGGTGACTGTCCTGCTTGATTTGTAAACAAACAACCAAATTCCTGTCTGAATGTACTACAACATTTAGTTATTTTAATTTAACTAATCTTTTAACAAATAATTTGATGTTTGAATACTTTAAATAATATAAATTATATATACAAAGAATGTTCATATAATATACTATCATAAGAAACATACATAACACAAAAATAAACACATTTGACATCTGGTCACTTTATTTAGATAGCATTATGTAATAAAACTTCTTTTAAAATATTAAAATACAAAACCTGTGTAAAGTATAATAACTTGATTATCTTTCTGTGTGGACAACTTGCTTACTAAGTACATTGAAATTCCTGTATTAAGATCATTTAGAAGAAATAAAGTTAACAAAACTAAAATTATAGACAATAAAAGTAATTGAATTTATTAAAAAGTTATATATTTATACATTTCTTTTTTATTTTTATAATCATACTGAAAATTTATACAATAAATTTGAGTTTTTAGAAAATTAATGTATTTCTTATTTTTAAAATTGTGTTAAAATCGTACTAGAATTGTCAGAAATTTAACAAATATTTTTTGAATTGAACACTTCACCGATACGTATTCTATAAGTGTCGATGTCTGATACATGTGTCCGACATAGACAAGTTATTTAAGAGGAGTGTCCGAGCTCCATAGCTTATACATATCAACTTACAAATATGAAAAAACTTCTATTGAAACTACATTACATGCATATATTGATTTTAACTTCTAAAAGAGGTCATTTATTTTACTTTTTTAATTTTCTGATGACCTGATTTTACAGTGGTTAATTAGTTTGAAATGGAAATAAATAGACTTTCGAACCGAATTACATTTCTAGATATTAAATATACAAGTGAGGAAAGGGGACAAAAATATATTTTAGCATAAACAGATGTTATTAATTGCTAGTGAGATTGTGCAGATTGATTCTTCTTAAAATACAGAATGTAGAAATCAAACAGCAACTAGCCTCTTTATCTGTCAAGCTCAAAGAGAGAATGTGCATAACATAAATTTGAAAAGAAGCTTCAACTCAAACCAGGCTAAAGGAGTCGAATGAAAGCAAGGATTAATAAGTGTGCACAGAACTAGGAAGTTTTCTCATGTTATAGAACCAAAGAAATGTTCCACAGCACCTACATTACCGAAATGAAAAAAAAAAAAAAAAAAGATTGGACACGAAGCAGTGATGAAATTCTCTGAACTTATGCTAATGCCTAGATGGCAAATATAGTGCACAGAATTCCAATCTCTATACAAGTAAAAGAGGGTTGAAAAAATTAATGTTATAAAAAGACCAACAAGAATGTAGTCAATAAGATTAACGAGGGAAAGACACTCTCGGGATTCAAGCAGCGAAAGGAATGCCTTCCAAACTATTGCTATATATATATTTTATATATATATATACAGAGGTTACAACTCTTGGATCTGAATTTTCTACAATTATCACAAATGGAAAAAGAAAAGAAAATTACAATGAATAAGTTCATCATCCACGCTCGAGCTAGGGAGAGTGAAAAGGAAGAGCAGTTAAAGAGTCACCTCACCTCAGAAGAATTAGTGTTGATTCCACTCTCTCTTGAGAAACACCCAGTCTAAACTGCTTGCCTCCAAAAGAATTCAACCCAAAGCCCACAAACCAACCAAACTCCAAAATCCTATATTTAACTTCCTACACATCTATTTGTTCTACAGTATTCACTTCCTATGCCTATTGATGCCATGTGCTAATCCATTCCCACCCACAATTTCCACCTGACATTCTTGGGAAAACACTTCAGGTGCAGAAGTCACCAACGATTCATCTCAAGAAGAATGTGAAACATGCTCATGAACAAACATTAGTGGCAAATTACTCGCATCACATACTTCCTAAACAAGTCGATGATGACGCAAAGTCTTACCAAAATGAGGTTGCATCAATCGGACATACAAACCATTCTTTGCAACCAATGAATCATGACTGCCTTCCTCCACTATCCGTCCGCCATTAAGCACTACAATATTGTCTACATGCCTCATCATTGCTGCCCTGTGTGCTATTAAAATAGTGGTCTTGTTTCCCATTATTAGCGTGTCTAGAGCCTCTTGCACCACTCGGCTTGACTCAGATTCAATTGATGAACTAGCTTCATCCAACAATAAGATAGGGGCGTTTTTCAGCACTACCCTAGCAATTGCAATTCTCTGTTTCTGTCCTGGGGTTAAGTCAACGTCTCTCATCCCAACATGAGTGTCATAACCATGAGGCAAGCTGCTAATGAAATGATGGGCATTTGCTATTCTTGCAGCCTCTTTCATCTCAGCTTCAGTAGCATTATGCCGTGCATATAAAATGTTTTCCCTTATTGTTGTTGAAAAGATAATAGGTTCCTGCTGAACAAGACCAAGGTGGCTCCTCAACCATCTCAAGTTATAAAGCTTTAAATCCCTACCATCCAGGAAAACTTGGCCTGCAACTGGATCATAAAATCTCTCAATCAAAGATATTATAGTGCTCTTTCCCGATCCTGAAACTCCCACAATAGCAACTGTTTGGCCCCCGTTGACTTTGAGGCTAAAATTGCTCAATACCAACACTTCAGGACGAGATGGGTAACAAAAGTCAACATTTTTTAACTCAATGCTTCCATATACATTGGATGGCTTCAGTGCTGAGCCATCATCAGGGTCAATTTTAGGAACACGGTCTATAATTTCAAACACTGATATGAGGGATTTTCGTCGTTTTAGTATGTAAGGAGCCAATCCAAAAGGCTCCACAAGTGCAAATGTTGCAAATGAGAAAACCATGTACTCTTTGAGTGCAGTGGGTGGATCCATGTAACCTCGCTTTATACATATTGCAGTGTACCAAAGTAGCAGGGCATTACAAGCAAAAAGTAGAAACTGTGAAAAGCCAAACGCAAAACCAATTGCCATCCCATGTAGAAAGCTCTGCTTAAATATTTTCTTCAATTGCAGCCTATACAGCTCCATTACCTTATTACCAGCACAGAAAGCAACAACAGTGTAAATGTTTCTAACTGCATCTTCAAGGACCAAAGATGCCTTTCTGTGCATTTCCTGGATACCTCTTGAAAATCCAGCAAGCCAAAATTTCTGCAATATTAAAAACAGACTGCGTTTAATATGAATGTTGTGCAAAGATTAGAGTAAATTGACCAGACTCCTATTATTCTTAGCAAGTCTCATTCTCTAATTCATAAAATTAAAAGATCCAGAAAGCAAAATCACGTTATATTTCACAGTTGTCTAAACAGGTCCATCAATTTAATAACACCCATTTTCAAAATAGTTATATTTCAGCTGGTGCAAACCTGGGCAATGGCAGAAACACAGAGAATTGGAAGGGTTGCAAAAGCCACTAGTGCTAAACGCCAATGCAGCAAAGCACCAATAAGAAGGCCAACAATAACTGCAGCACTGTCCTGTATAAATATAGAAAGCCTGTTGCTAAAAGCAGCTCGCACAAAAGTAGCATCATTGGCCAATCGCATGGACAAATTGTCAGCACTGTTCTCCTCACCATCAAACCATCCCACTTCATTGCGTAGCATGGCTGCAGTATCATAGAAACAGGTTAAGTAATGTTCAAAATCATACATTTTTTTAAAAGAAATACACTGCAAAAGAGTAGTTATGAACCTGAGAACATCATCCTCCTAACTCTTTCCGTCATTTTCTCTCCCATAATACCAAAGTAGAAATGCTGTAAAAAGTTGGCAACTACCGTCACAATACCCATGCAGGCAATGATCAAGCACCACTTGTCTACTTCCCGTTCTAGGTGATGAGTGTCATCAATTCTATAGTAAGCTGTCACCACAAGACCAATAACATAAGCAAGAAGAGGGTTGAAAGAGCCAAAGATTGCAGCACCTATGCTTCCTAAAACAGCATAAAGCCACTCAGTAAAACTAAGCTCGGCCAGCTTCTGCAGTGATGGTGGCTTTTGGTGCCGTGCACCCTTTGTTTCTCTCATTTTAACTGAAACATCATCAGAATGACTATGTGGTCTACTAAAAGTCTGTGAATGGGAGCGTTCGCTTTTAGGATCAGATGTTAAAAGAGGTGAAACTGGAGATTCAGGATCAGATTCATTTGACATTTGTCTCTGCACAGACTGAACATCAATCTTCGGTAACTCTGGAAGTCTCATTTCAAAACTGTCCTGCCTTCTTATTGATGGCTCCTTATCTGCTGCATCCCATACCTGACCATTTTCCAGCATATTCTCAGGTGGTGGGCTCCGAACTTGTGGTGGTGATTCTGGCAAGTTAAAGACACCATCTGGAGGTCGGGATACATTAGACATTCTTTGAAGAGAGGGTGACTTTGTCATTTTAGGGGAAGATGGTTCTTTTAAGCTATGACTTGAAGAATCTTTTTCAATTTGAAAGCCTGCAGTTTCCTTGTAGTTTCGAACAGGCATCCTGGTGATAAAGAATAAATCCATGAAAATGCCAGTAGGGAAGTCTTAAACATTATTCCAACAGAAAATGTTAGATGCTATAGCCAATGGTAATTTGAATGCACTAAAAAGTGTAAAGATTATTAGTTCATTATTCTAAGAAATAATTCCCTTAACAAACTCTTGCTCCACATCCATCATCCCAATATTTTAAGAGAACCATGTTATATTAAGGGTAGACACAAACAATAATGCATGGTGAAGGAACAAATGTGATTTGTTTAAGAGACCTCTTGGGAAGTTTTGCTGCCTCTTCGCATCGAAGAAGCTCTGCATATAAGCCATCCAGAGTTAATAATTCATCGTGAGTACCCATTTCAACGAGCTGACCTTCCTCCATAACAGCTATATAGTCAGCATTCCTTATGAGACTAAGCCTACGAGCAATTATTATTGTTGAGCGTCCCAACATAAGCAAATCCAGAGCCCCTTGAACAGCCCTCTCAGCCTCAAAATCAAGTCCACCAGTCACCTCATCAAGCAGAAGAATTGATGGATTTAGAAGCACAGCTCTTGCAATAGAAAGCTTTATTTTCTGCTCTTCGGTCAAAGCTAGACCAGCCCTGCCAACCTGAAAGCCAGGAGCATCAGTTTTGGAAATTAAAACCTGACTGCCACTTAAAGGAAACAGTTAAAAACACCACCCTAAAAGAAAACATGATAGTGCGACCCAAGTTTTACCTGTGTGTCATAACCTTTCTCTAATGAGCTGATAAATGTATGTGCTTGAGCAATTTTAGCCGCCTCTTCAATTTGGTCCATGGAAGCATCCCTACCATAAGCAATGTTGTCTCTTATACTCAAACTGAGTAAAGCAGGCTCCTGGGTGACTAATCCTATTTGGCTCCTCAGCATTTCTAGTTTCAAATTCTTGATGTTTTCACCATCTAAAAGAACTTCTCCTGAATCACAGATTAGCAAATCAGTACAAATCTGTTAACGACCAATACAGCACTTTGAATGCAATAATAAAATCATACTGTCTCAAGGGGGAAATTTTACCTAATGTAGGATCATAAAAACGCTCCATGAGAGGAATAATACTACTTTTTCCAGAGCCATTTCTGCCAACAAGTGCTACAGCTTTCTTAGCAGGCACGGTGAGATAAAATCCACTCAAGATAGGGATTTCAGGACGGGAAAGATAGCTGAAATAAACATTCCGAAATTCTATATTTCCTTGCACTGAGTCAGGGGCTGTGCCATCATGATTAACAGATGAGGGTGATCGACTTATCATCTCAAATAATCTATAAGCCGCTATCCGTCCCTGATCAAATGAGTAGAAATTTGTCGCTGCTTGATTCAATCCCCTGAGTAAAATAAACAAATTTTAAGTAAAATAATTAACATATAATGAAATTACATGAGTTGGGTGGAAATAGTACTTACAGGCCACTTAGAATTACAGCAAAAAGAGCTGTTATAATTTCACCACCATGCGCTTTTCCATGAATAACCAAGAATCTTCCAACCCAGAGTTGTAACGCACAAGAACATATTGCTAGACCATATGTAAATCCAAGACCCAGACCTTGAACAAGACTTATTAATATACCATATCTAAGAGTAGCTTGCAATGATGTTGCATATGAATACTTGGCCAAAGTTTCATTTGTAAATGCATACAATGTCCTTATATAGGAAACTGCCTGCAACACAAGAAAACTATCGATATTGAGAGTCGTTGGCACTATACACCTCACCATTCTTAACAGTACCACTTCAAATTCAAATGTTAAAGAAAAAATAAAGATAAAACTGAAGCAATTTTTATGTTATTAACAAAACAATGCAATCAGAGCAATCATTCATTTTTTCCAACTTCAAAACTGTTTCATATGCAATAATCTGAGATGTAAAATGTAAATAGCTTTAAGCATGTATAATCTGAGACTCTTTGACAGCATATTCATAATCCTACGGAGAAAATAACTAGCACAAATCTTGAAGCATTATGTTCATTGATCCCATTCAATGCATCTCTACATCAATTTCTCTTCCCATTAGATGGGGCTAAAGATGATCTAGTCTCCATTGCAGTTAGAAATAATAAAGCAGTCATTTCAGTATCATAAGATATTAAAGGTGCCTCTTTCGTATTCTGCTCACATCTACTTCATCAAAGTTGCAATTTCAAAAAAAGAAACGATTGGACTATCTTGCTGTAGTTATTAGTTTATATATATTTCCTTTTGTATCAAGAATTTTCTGTTTTGGACAATATTTTATTCTGTCCTCTCCCTGTCTAGTTATACTTTTTCTCTCTTCCCTCCAACAAAACTCCATTTTATTTATTTATATATATATATATATATATATATATTAAATAGATAAGGTGGTTCCATTGCAAATTTGACACAGAAGAATACTGTACGAATCTTAAATCCATCTATATGCCTATCTCATGCATACATGTGGGCAAAGAAAAGAGGAAAGTACTTGGGTCAACAAAATTAAAATTTAAACAATAAACAACCTGTTCAGCAATCCCAGCTGCTTCAGCATATGCATCTTGGATATTCTCTGCAAGCCTATGGAGGAATATGTTTGATATTCCTCCAGCAGCAACAATAAATGGACCTGTCGCTAATGTTATCAAAGCAATCTGCCAACAATTGATAAGGCCAATAACAAGACCACTGAAGAATGTGGCCATATTATGAATATAATTTCCAACCTGCATCATCAAAAGCGTGTAAATATATTATTATACAAGACATATGTCCAGAGATATTAACTGCAGAGAAGTTAATTTTTTACAGAGGAAGTAATTTATACACATGATTAGAACAAGACATACTTTTTCACTAAGAGCAGACTGGATAAGCAACACATCACTCAATACTTGACTCACAATGTCTCCATTGTTCCCATAAGTATCAAAAAAACTCATATCTTGATTAAGCAGTACTTGAACATAATTTGACCTGATGACAGCAGTCTGCCGTTCTCCCGTCAAGATCCAACATGAAACCTCTATTTAACAGGAGGGGGAAAGCATTAGAATAGCACAGACTTAAAATGCAACATCTCATAAAGCACATTTCCCATGCGGAATTTCATTAAACATTTAACTTTACCAATCCAACCAGCGACGAAAACTCCGGCAGCAATATAAACAATTATTAAAGCAAGCTGCGAAGAAAAAAAGGTAAGTTAGCAGAAGTCCACTGACTCAAAAACTGAATCGCTTGTGGAAAACTGAAGATAATTTCTACCCTAAAGTTTCCTCTTTTCAAAATTTCAAATAACAAAATTATTAAAAAGTTGAGATAAATCACAATAACAGTAGAAAATGAAGTAGAAGTTCAGCATGCTCATTAATGAAGATGAAAAGTATGTTCCCCTGAATTTCTGCACGTCTTCTATCCTAAAGGTCCCCGAAATAGTAAAAAAAAACACAAATCAATTGCTTGGGAAAAGCCTTCCACTCTCTCCTCCAGGAGCTTAAAAGCCCAAACACAAATAGAATGTATTTTGAAGCTTTACTTACAACACAAGAATACCAGATAACAATTACCAGAAGGCATAAATATCTAGCTTTTAAGTCTACTTATCCACAAGAACCTGATAAATGTTAGTAGAGCATAAAGCACCCAATAGCTAGTACCAGCAAAACTCATATTATTGTCTGAAGGCCAACAGGGCGGGATTTTACAAGGAATGTATAATGGACTATGAATATAATGTATCTGAATCTGATAATAAAAATGGAAACTACAACGACTTTTGTTCAATATATAGCCTCTTCCTTATGTTTCCTACCTTTTTTTCACTCTATATTCTTGACTAGGAGAAACAAAATCATAACTATCCTTTGCAAAAATCGAAAAGAAAGATTCGGGCAAGAGACAAATTACAAGTAGAACTGTAGAAGATTATAATCACCCTATCTGGGAATGAAACTTCAAGCATTTTCAGCCAAATGGGATGTTGTAATTTTCATTTCATGGTTTTGGGTTGAATTGGCTTGTGTCATTTCATTTAGCTGAAAATTTGGTCTTGTATGATATTTTTTTGACATAGGACAAAATCCTTGAAGGGTACTTTATTCCTTTACCTGTGGAGGATGAGCTATACTACAAACTGATACAACAAACTAACAGAAGTAATCTACAATCTACCTTTATCATTGCATACGACTAGACAAGGTCTACACAACATTGCACCAATGCCAGAGAAGCAATTATGAAACCAAAAGTGCAATGCTCGGCCAGCGAAAGTAATCAGTTTTCAAAACCAGCCAAGGCCACATGACAAAATCATCATAACAAAACATTTTTCTTGAACTCTTCATAGTCTAATCAATTAGCAGCAGGAGCCAATGATTCAGAGAACGTGGTTACAGAAACTTTCCGATTTTCTACCCGCGGAAATTACCACCTATTGACCAATTTACTTCTAGACATCAAACCGAAGATAACTACAAGCGCAACCAAATAGAAGACACATTTCGATATACATAGCTTAAACCCTAACAATAACTTCGCAAGTCACCAGCTAGCTAAGTAAACCAAATCAAACTATCAGAACAGAAAACTAAAGCTTATAAACTCGATCATCACCAACCCAACCAAGTCTAATTGCAACAAAGCTAGTCCGTAAATTCGATAAATAAAGCTTTCAACTACATCTCAACAGCAAAACATTGCCTGAGCTTTAAACAAAAGAGGAAAACCATAAAAGGAGAAAGGTAGGGTTGCGCAAGAAAATCACAATCTAACCTCGGTGAACCTGTGAAACTGCTCGTGTGATGACGTGCCGGGCTCAGGATCCATCCGTAGCACGTGAATGATCTTCGCGAAATAGTGCAAGTAAATGACGAGCGCGGTGCCATGAGCAGCGGCGGCAAGGGAACCGACGGTCATGAGGAACCAATCGAAGCGGTCGGCGCACGCGAAGAGCTGCGAAAACGGAACCGCAGCCGGCGGCGGTTCGATCTCCTCCAGCTCCTCCATTTCCTCCTCCATCTCCACCTGCTGTGACGCAGAAGTCTCGGCGCCGGGGTCCAGGTACGGCGACGGCGACTCCGGCGGCTCCGACACCTCCGAAACCGGCGTGAGCGGTTGCACGTGCGGCGGGGACCACCCGAACAATCCTCTTGATATCATCATCTCTTCTCGCACGCTCTCCCCGAAACGAAAACGCTTAATTCAGCAGATCCAGTCAAAAACTGAAAATCCCTGGGTTATAAGTCCGTTCCGTTGTTTTCCTCTTCCGGCGAACGACGTCGTCCTGGCCTTCGCCGGCACCGCCGGCACCGCCGTCGCCGTCTCTTATTACGGCCTCTCAGGTCGGAAGCGGAGCTCGAAGAGGAGAAAGAAACGTGAGCCGAAGCAGCAGCACGCGTAATTGGTGAACCCTCTCCCGTTTTCTTCTTCTTCTGTAGGTTTGAGAGACCTATTTCTGTTTGGATAGGTTTAACGGTCAAACGCCGGCGTGGATGTGCTTTAACGTATTTTCCTATTTAATCCCTATTTATTAACATATGCTTAATTATTAATTTATTTGTTTATGGCTTTATGCTTTTTAGGGACACAAATACAGTGAGTGTGCGCTGTGACGACAAAGGCATGCATGCAAAGCTGGAACAACGGTGAAGGGTGTTTTCGTAAACTCACGCTCAATAATGATGCGCCCTTGTTTTTGTTTTTGCCAAATTACCTTTGGGTCCTTTACTCAGAGTCGTTACAATTAACACGTGTCACGTGCTCCTGTGCCTTAGATGTTTTAAATTTAAATTCAAATTAGTTTATTATTTAAAAAATACACATTATCTTTTTTAACTGAATTTAATTGAAGTTTAGTTTATTATTTGTAAATGAAGTTGACAAATCTTGACCATTAATAACTATTTAAATTTTTTTTTAAACAGTTCAGAGAAATGTGTGGGGTGCATGCAGTGGGAGAAGAGAAAATAGTGAAAAAAAAATTACAGCTAAAATTATAATTCAGCTGTTTTAAAATAATTACTTTAAAGATTGTATATTTTTTATTAGTTAAGACTATAAAACTTTTATATTTTTTTATCTGTGGTTATTATATAAATTTATTTTGTGCAATGCATGTTGAGAAAGAAAATGAGAAGTTATGGAAAAGTTAAAGAGTGAAAGAGTTTGAACTTTTCTTACTAATTATTAGGGCAATTCATAGATCAGCCACTCACAAATGTCACCCATTTTCTTAGAGTTTTCTGAATGAATGATGGAACTACTTCAACAAAGTTAATATACTCTATTCTTTCACTCTTTCACTCATCTTTTTTTTATTTTAATTATCAATAGTGGCTTCATGTCACATTCATCATTGGCCACAACAAAAGCCACCCACCATGAAAAGGATTCTTATGTATATAGGTCCATGTAAAGGTAGGAATGAGAATTCAAAAGAAAAAGTGTAGAAAATTTAGGTCAATTGTTACATTTGAAAACTAAAAGTTAAAAAGAACCATTTGACTATACAAAGATTGGAATAATAAAGTCCTAAATAAAAATAATAGAGAACCACTCACTAAATATACTTGTGGTCTTTATTTTTTTTTAATTTATAATCTTAATTTTCTTGTTTTTAAGTAAATATTGAGTGTATCAATTTTTTTAAAAAAAATTGTAATTTTAATTTAATTATCCAAATTAAGAGATTGACGACTAAACATGTAACATGCTTTGGCTTGCCCTCCTGATATCATGTTAATTAACATTATTAGTATATTTTAAAGTTATTTGATATAATTTTTTATTTTTTTTATAATAAACGAAACACAATAATCGAAGAATTGCATATAATCAAAATAACGTAGAATTACAAAGTTAAAAAGGAAAAAGGGAGAATGAAGATAGAGAAGAAAAATAAAATTGAGAAACATGTAAATGTTTTGAATAATAAGATATCTCAATTCAAATTTTACAAATTTAGAAAATAAGTACTAGAAAATTATGCAAATATTCATCCACTAAAATCAAAAACCTTTCTATTTTCTAGCTTTAAAATTATATATATGGAAGATGTGACTGAGGAGAAATAGTGAGGAGGGAGAAGATTGTTATGGATAAGTGAAAGTCCCAAAAAGTGAGTCCTCCACCACAAAGAACACAACAACCTAACACAACTCACTTCTTCTTCTTTCATTTTCTTTGCAGTCTCTCACACCACAACAATGACGTCCCTGCAGAATTCCTCAACCCTTCACCCAACCCTTCTTCACAACTCTTTTTCTCAGGTAATACAAAATCACACACACTCTCATGCTTTAACTTACTAATTTCGTTCCATTCAATCTTCTCAAATGTGGGTCTGTCACAGAAGCTTCCCACTTCTCGTTCTCCTCGAAGAGATGCCGTTTCCTTCACTGTCAAAGCTGCCCAAGAGCCCTCTGCTTCTTTAACTTCACAAGGTTCGTTCTTTTTTCCTTTGGGTCTGCTCAGGTTGAATTCACAGCTCCCATTATCTCATGATGATACGAATATAATAAGTTATTTGTATTGTTCCTAAGTGAGGTTGCTTAGAAGAATTTGATGGTTATTTGGCATTTTAGGATTTCTTGCTTCTCTTTGATACTTCAAAATCCGAAGGAAGAATAGGTATATTCCAATTACTCATTGAGCTTGCTTCTGTATGTCAATGTAGGTAATTTGCTTCTCATGAAGATGCACAGTGCAATGTTAATCTTGTTGTCTAAATCAGACATTAAGCACTTGGTTCTCTTTCCTTAAAAGCTTGTCTAGGATATTAATCATAGCAAAACATGCTTGAGAATGAAGAGTGAAAATACTAAGCAACTATGCAGTTGGGGTTTAATGTGGGGCACAAAAAGTCCTAATACGAATTAAATGTTATTATGGGTGAAAACTGAACAGTTTTGATTTGAAATCCCTTTACCTGTTGTAAACAACTTAGAGAATTATGTGACGAAGAATTCTAGATCCTCCTACAACATCCTCTTACTTTGTATGGTAGTACGTATTGAATTTTTTTATGTTTCCAAGACAATAAGTGCATTTTTTGTTTTCAATTTATGCATTATTTATAAAGTATTGTGAAGATTTGTGGGAGGCTATAACAACACTCTTATCTGACATTGAATTGCTATCATTAACTGGGACTATATCAATTTTGTTTTTTTTTAATCCTTTGCCTCACCCTGGCAGATAGACAAAGAAGGCGCCAAGTGATTGCCATTGGAACTGCTGCCCCATTAGTTTTTCTGATCAACCAACACTCAAACTCTTGTAAGATTGCATTTTAAGCAGTTAAGTTTTCCATGTTACTGAATTGAGCCTGATCAGGAAGGTACAAATGTTGTTTATGACACTTGTGACTTTCCTAAATACTGATGCCTGACACCCTGAGGATATGCCCTTGATATGGCTCAGTTGCTGCAGAAAATAAGAAAGGATTTTTCTCTGTTTTGGACAAGAAAGATGGATATTCGTTTCTCTACCCTTTTGGGTGGCAGGTGAGCATTGTTATAACACTGTCTGCACTCTGCATCAGTGTGACTTTATCTCTATATCAAGTTTATTTATTGATACAAAGCTAAAATGGAAGCTAAGGTTAGATACTTCATCTCTTTTTTATCATGGGGGAGTGAGCAGGAAGTAGTAATCCAAGGTCAAGATAAGGTGTTCAAAGATGTCATTGAACCACTGGAGAGCGTCAGTGTAAATGTGATACCAACCGGCAAACAGGATATTACAGAATTTGGTTCCCCACAAGATGTTGCTGAAACTCTAATAAAAAAGGTTTTGGCCCCTTCAAACCAGAAAACCAAGATAATAGAAGCAAAAGAGGTTTGATGTCATACATCTCTTTTCCTTGTTTGTAATAATTAATTTATGTTTTTTATCAGCAGATCATTGGTTTTTTGATTTAACTAGACACTGCACATTTAATCTATTGATATTTGATCTTTTATCCATATTTGTAATCTTCAGCAAGATGTTGAAGGAAAAAAATACTATCAGTTTGAGTTCATCGCTAAGGCTCCAAACTATACTCGTCATGCTCTCAGCACAGTCTCCATTGGAAATGGTATGGTTTGACCCTTTTGAATATTTTAATTACTTGCTGAAGCTTGTAAATTGACCTTTTTTTCTTTCGAACTCAGAAACCGAATTAAAACTTGCATAAAAATGGCAGTGCCCCTTAAATGTTCAAAATTAGAAAATTTATGCAATCTTGTATCCAACTTTGGACTACTTTCTTCTTTGTTAAAAATCAAAACAATTGAGTTTTAGTTTTAACAAAATACTACACAACTCAGTTCCGAATTTAATATTATCCATGGTTTTACTTGTGAATTATAGGTAAGTTTTACACCTTGACAACTGGAGCAAACGAGAGAAGATGGGAAAAGATGAAAGACAGGCTTCAGACAGTTATAGAGTCGTTCAAAATTTTCGATGTTTGAAAAATAATCATAATTGTTACCGTATTAGAGATATTATACTCTTGAGCGAGAATGTTCATTTGAGCTTTATAGTCCCAAGTTTAATCACATGTTTGCTTATAATATCTTTTTCCAAATACATGTACAATAAAAACAAGTTACTCCTGTCCTTTCTTTAATGTAGCAAAATTAAGCATTTATGATTCCGAAACACATTGTTCTTCTTCCGACGTTGTGATTTTGTAACTATTATCAAAATAATCAGTATATTTTACAACTTGTTTCGACCCTTTCTTTTATAAAATCAAAATTTATGATTGCTACCTTTTATTAGTCTATATCCATTGCTTGCATTAAACCTGTTATTTCTTCCCTAAAATATTTCTTCCCTGAAGTATCAACAATATATATATATATATAAACCTACAAATTCAAAATCTCATAAATATGAATTCAGAATAATTTACTATAAAAAGAAAGACAGCTTTGGCTCTATTTTTCACCATTACAACTTTAACACGAATAAAATCAAACAGCTTAAAATTTTCAGAATACAGCGTAAAATATGATTGATACGTTAAGAAAACAAATTATTGGAACCACTTTCCTATACATTATCAATTAAAAAGATGTAACTAATAGGACCTCAATCCTACGTATTTACTCTGCATCAAACCATCATGCAATTAAATGTCTACAGTTAAGTCATGAAACCTTAACCTCACTATTCAAGCTTCTTGCTCTGCACTACTATCCAACCTGTGTACAAATAAAATCTAGGAAACAAATTGGCACGGCAAGGCACCCATGCGTATGAGATACGGATAAAAGAAAAAGAAACTTTTTTCTTACAATCACTAAATACATAGCATATTACAGGGCAACGATGCACACCATAGAACATGGAAACACATTTATCAGACTCACTCTAGGTAATATCATGTTCCAGATATGTAGCAGCCTCTACCAAATTTCCAAAAACGGCAGACACCCGACTATGTCTGGTATTCAAAGTAAAAAAATGCCATAAATTATCTTCCTTAGTTAATTTAGGAACAAAGAAAATAAAAAAACTAAGTATTGAAGCACCACATTAAGAACCTAAATTAATTAATCTTGTTTGAGTAATATGAATACAAATATAAACTCTATGAGCTTGAATACTGCAAAAAATGACTTTGTTGAAAGGAAGGTGGGTGACGTGCAGATATTGTGATGTAGAATCCAGATGTAGCTCAGTATATTTTGTCCCAGACATGTAACGGTCTCTACCAAAATTCCAAAACGGCAGACACCTGACTATGTCTGGTATTCAAAGTACAAAATTGTCATTAATTGTTTTCCTCTATTAATAATAGTTTAGCAACAAAGAAAAAAACTAACAAGGGTATTCAAGCACCATGATAGGAACTTTCAATGATTAAACTTGTTTGAATATGAAAACAAACATAAATTCTAGCAGCAGGAATACTGGAAGACATGATTTTGTTGAAAGGAACAAAGAGTTAGTGAGGGGCAGAAATTGTGATGTAGAATCCAGATGTAGCTCAAATAATAATAGCATATTACTGGGCAACGATGAACACCTTACAAAGAGATGTTATCCAACAACACAGAAAACCCATATTTGTTGGACTCACTCTCAGTATATTATGTTCCAGACATGTAACAGTCTCTGCCAAATTTCCAAAAACGGCAAACACCTGACTATGTCTGGTTTCAAAGTATAAAAAATGTCATAAATTGTTTTCGTCTAATAATAGTTTAGCAACAAGGAATAAAAAACTAACATTAGATTCAAGCACCGTGATAGGAACTTCCAATAATTAAACCTGTATGAATGTGAATACAGACATAAATTCTAACAGCACGAATAATGTAAGAAATGATTTAGTTAAAAGGTACAAAGGTAAGTGATAGGCAGAAATTGTGATGTAGAATCCAGATGAAGCTCAAATAATAACAAATTATATTACTGAGCAACGATGGACACTTTCCAAAGAGATGTTATCCAACAACATGGAAAACCCATATTTGTCAAACTCACTCTAAGCATATTATGTCCCAGGCATGTAACAGTGTCTACCAAATTTTCAAAAACGGCAGATACTTGACTATGTCTGGTATTCAAAAATGTCATAAAATGTTTTCCTTTATTAGCTCTTCAGCAAGAAATGAAATTTTTATCGTAGGTATTCAAGAACCTTGAAAGAAACTTGCAATAATTAATCTTGTTTGTAAGTATATGAACACAAAACACAATTCTAACAACACAAATAATACAAAAATGTTTTATTGAAAGGAACAAAGTGAGTAAGGGGCAGAAATTGTGATGTAGAATCCAGATGTAGCTCAAATAATAACGAAGTATATTACTGGGCAACGATGGACACTTTCCCAAGAGATATTATCCAACATCATGGAAAACCCATATTTATCAGACCCACTCTCAGTATATTATGTCCCAGACATGTAACAGTCCCTACCACATTTCCAAACAAGGCAGACACCTGACTATGTCTGGTATTCTAAAGAAAAATACTTCATATTGCGATTTTCTATATGAACACAAACATAACTCTAACAACACAAATAATACCAAAATGCTTTTGTTGAAAGGAACAAAGTGAGTAAGGGGCAGAAATTGTGATGTAGAATCCAGATGTAGCTCAAATAATAACGAAGTATATTACTGGGCAACGATGGACACTTTCTCAAGAGATGTTATCCAACAACATGGAAAACCCATATTTATCAGACGCATTCTCAGTATATTATGTCCCAGACATGTAACAGTCCCTACCACATTTCCAAACAAGGCAGACACCTGACTATGTCTGATATTCTAAAGAAAAATATTTCAGATTGTGATTTTCTCTATTAATTGTTTAGCAACCATGAAAAGAGAAAACTTGAATAGGGACTATATGTACGCATCATAATAGGAATTTGCAATAATTATTTCTTATGTACATATAACAATACATAAATAAATTCTAAAACCATATCACAGCAGCGACTAATGCATAAAATGTTTTGGTTGTGATTCATATTCTGTGCCAAAAGGTACCAAATATTTAACTTTAAATCCTTTAAGAATAGCATAAAAAGACTCTGCATGTGTACAAAACTTAACACAGAAAAAGAGTAGAAAAATATTCTTAACACAAAATTGATTGAACAAAAGTTAATACATATGGAGAATAAAAAGTCCTAAACTTGGGACATGTAGATTAACTATCTTAAGAAAGAAGGAAAGACTTTTGTTATAATCAATAGTACAACTTAGATGATACCAATCTTGTTGGCTACATCCAAGGCATCATAATCTGGAGTCAACCTAACATAGGCTTTCTTAGTTCCGTCTGGCCTGCAGAAAAGGATACTGGTTAAAGCATAAAAAAACAATGCTTAATATAAAATTCTACGCAACAGTAATGATGATGCACTTAAAGTACAAGAGCAAGTAGCAACCACTGTATGGTCCACTTTCACTGCATTTGGTTGTTTTTCAATAACTCAAATTTGCATGTAGCAGATCAAATACATTGTCAATTTTGATTCCCATTACCTGATTAAAGTATTTACTTTCTTGGCCTGAATGTCATACATCTTCTTCACAGCATCTTTAATCTTCTTTTTGTCAGCCCGGAGATCAACAATAAAAACCAGTGTATTGTTATCCTCAATTTTTTTCATTGCAGATTCGGTAGTTAAAGGAAATTTAAGTATCTGATAATGGTCCAACTTGTTTCTAGGTGGAGCACTAATACGAGGATACTTAGGATTTCTGTCCTTCTTCAATGTCTTAGGCCTGTGAAAAGTAACAGAAGTCCTGATCTTTTTAGTTATCTTCTTAGACACTTGGCCACCTGATTTGACAGCCTTAGCTGTCTTCAAGGCCTGAGCTTTGGGATCAGCCTTTTTAGGATTCACCACTGCTTAAGAAAAAAAAAAAACTAATCAGTTCATTAGAACAGAACAAGTATTCCTTTGAGCCTTTTTCCACCTAAGGAAAAAAAAAATATGATTTCCATTAACAAAACAGTACCATCAGACAAAGAAGATTAAACTAGCAAAATTGCCAATAAATTTATACCATACATAGGCTAAGAAGATTAGGTCATGACTTACAACAGGGTAATCCTGCCCAGTATTACAGAATTCAACATTAAAGCATTATTACTTGTCAACATCTTGACAAACACTCTGAACACAACGGTAAATGAAAAAAAAATATTATTCATTCATGTAGAATTGAAAAAAGGGACTCTTTGGTACATTTTTTTTCTTAAACTTAGAAAATACAAAATCACAGTGCATTACCGATAAGCAGATATGAACCGACTAAGCAACTTTGGCAAACGGGATATGTTATAAGTTAAAACACACCATTGCATTAGTATCAACTGACTTTTTCAGTAGCTAAAACATAAATATAAACATCACATTCATGAACATCTAGGTAGATATATAAGTGAATAATATTGAAGAAATGGACAATAAAATAACAATGCAAGATTCTCACCCTTAGTAGGAGCCATAGCAATCACTCACCAAAAATTCTCACAACCTCCTGCACCCACATATAATAACACTACCGATTAAAGCTCGGAACCAGATTTAAAAAAACAATACTCAAAACACAAGCTTGGAAATACAGATTCAAAGTGAAAAAACTTATTAGAAACACATGAATCTGGTTCAATACAAGATTATAAACCTTGAAAATCGGAGGGCTGCAGGAGCAGCAGCAGAAATTAGGGTTTAGGGTTGAACAGATGATGGTAGAAACAGAGTAGAGGTGGTTTATATAGAAAGCCAAATTACAGTAAAAACCTTTTTGAGCCCAGTATCCAAAGCCCATATGTAACTTCTGCATAAGGTTTTCACACTACTTCTTCCTGCACCTCCATATGTGAGCTACCCTATAAGTTTTTTATTCCAAAAATATCCTTCTTTAATATTCTAGATTACATAATTTAAAAGTATTTTTCTAAATTCATAATTAGCTTATGAATTATGTAATTTGTAAGCCTTTTGTGATTAACTTCTGGATTACATAATCCAAAAGTCTTTTATGAATATGAGATTAGCTTTCGAATTATGTAATTTGGAAACCTTTTTATCATATACATGATTAATTTTTGGATTATTCTGGATATGAAATTAGCTTTCGAATTATATAATTTAGAAGTCTTTTTTTCAAATTCATGATTAGCTTCTGATTACATAATCCAAAAATCTTTTTTGGATATGATATTAGCTTTTAGATTATGTAATCCATAATATATCTGAATTACATAATCTATATACTTCTTTCAAATCTAGAAAAGACTTTCAAATTTTATAAATCTAAAAAACAATTCAAGATTCAAAAATATCTCCAAATTATGTAGGAAGATGACACAAGAAATATAAAAAAATATTTTTAAATTTAGTATAGAGGTGCAGAAAGAAGTATTCAGGTTTTCAAGATGGGTTGGGTCTTTTATTCCTGCATCCATGGGATAGTAAAATTACCAATTTATTCTTAATAAAAAAATAAATTTACACCTATGTGCCTAAGAAGTATTTTTTTATTGAAGTACTACTAGCTCCTATAGTAAATAAAATATATCGTTTTTTCTTTAAAAGTAACGTGTTTCATCATAATAATTTGTATATAAATAATGTATAAGAAAACAAATATCTACCACTTACATTGTATGTACGTCATTTTTTTTTTAATAATTTAAATTAACTCATTACCTCTGAAAAAAATGAATTTTATTTCATCAAAAAATAATATTAGTTAGGATGAGACATTAAGTAAATTAGTGATATAATTGTTAATAATTAATTTTAAAAAATATAAGCATTTTAAGTATATGCAAATATGATCATACGTTATTATATAGTTTCGTTCATTGCAAATTTGTTTGTTACTTTTATTTCTAACACTTTATCAGTGTTCCTTTTTAATCTTCACCTTAACTTTAATTAGTTTTGTAGTAAGAACGAAAACATATTAATTAAAACATTTAAAAACATTTAGATTACTTATGAACTATTAAAATTTATATTTTTATTAAAGATTATTGTAGTCCTTCAACATTTTCCATTTTTTGTTATTTTAAATAAATTATATTAAAATCATTTAAAAGTTATAATATCACAATTAATATTTAAAAAATAAAGTATAAACACCTAAATAAATTATATATTTCTTAAAAAATATAATGCTTGAAGTAAATTTCATTAACCTTTATAACATAATTTCTAGGGCTAATACAACAGGTTTAACATAAATTTATTTCCCATTAATAAAAAAATAAATTATATTTAGTGCTAAATTAAGAATAATATTAAAACAAAAAGTGACTGCTAATAACAATAACAATTAAAAAATAACTATTCAAAAACACACTATAATTACCCTACTTATATAAAATAAATGAATTATATTACTCAGCTAAATTACATATTTAAAATTTTAATTTTATCGATTTAATTTTTTTTTAATTTTAAACATTAAAGTAATTCTAGTAAATGGTAATGACCGAAAAAAATACCAACAAAAATTTCAAAGATCTAAAAAAGATAAAGATTTTTTTTTTTTTTGGGGAAGGAATAAAGTCGAACATACATACCCATATTTACAAGTTTTGAAAGTTTAAAACATTTCATTAATAACATTTATGTAAAAATATCTATTAGGAAAGAAAACAAATTCTGAAGCTAACTAGTTATATTATTTGGATCTTAATTCGCAGATCAAAATTTGCCCAAAATCTATCAGAAGATAGCACTTAAAAATAGAAAATGCACAAATACTTTTCATTAAAATCTATGAATGAGACACAGATTGAAAGAAAATGACAAACTAAAATGCCATATTGCGTAATCATTCATTGAATTCAGTTTGTTAAAAATGTTTGTTTATTGGAAGTGAGAAACTTGCACAAAACATTAACCTTAGTCTGGAATCATACAAGAATGTTGGAGAATTTAACACTGGTAAATATTTTTTATTGAGAAGATCTATATCACTCAGCTCTTGTTTCAGTTTAGAAATTCCCAATCAGTTATTTGTTCAGATATAAGGAAATAAACTAGAGCCTAACATTTGAGAGAAAGAGAGCTAAGAAGGAATTGTTGTTCTATAAATAAGATGAGAGAATATGAAAGAAATTTGAGTATGTTTAACATAAATTTCTAGGTTGAGGGTGTTAAAGCTCTGTACAATCAGCCGAGCTACAAATGACTTGGCATGGGGCAACCTCCTGCAAGTAACATTTAACAAAACTCAGTTTATATGATTTAACAGAACACAGTGATGCAAGGTTTAGATGTGTTTTATGATCAGAAAGAGAACATGTTAATACACTATAAACTGAATGCTTTGAACAAGTACTTACAACAACTAGGATGTCATTCATTACCTCACTGGATTTCTTTTCACAGGGAAGATCAATTAGAGCCTGAAAATTTGCCATACATAGAGATAGCTGCAGATGCTGAAAAGGTTATAGAAGCTACTTGAACCAAGGATTCTCCTAGTACCATTTGAGCTACAATGAACTGAGCAAAGCAAGGAACTCAGATGATTCCTCATTCTCTTTAACGATCTGTTCACAGAAAACAAGATCATGAGAATGCAGAATATTGGGACAATCCATAGTGCTTAAAGCTCAATTCAATCTTTCATGAAAAAGGAAAAAATATAAAGATATATCACAGATCAACAAATGCTACATAAATGGCAACATAGGACAAAAATGTAATGGTTTGAAGTTCAAAGTCAATGCTTCAGCACAAAATGAGGGATGCTATAGCAATACAATGCTATTGATGCAAACAAGAGAAGGGTAGGAATTAAAGGATAAAACATACAACACCATGGAAACAGGCAATTGGAGGAGAAGCATTTCACATGAAAATCATTATACCAAGAAAGGAAATAGAACAATATTGTATCTGCTGATCCTAGCAGCAATGTTTCCCTTCATTCTCACATTTTCAGCATCCTTCATTTTTGTAAACTTAATGAGCACATCACAAGAGCTGGCCCCACTAAAAATCTTAAAAGGCAACCATATCTCACTTAGCACTAGATTCAGTTGGAGATTCCATCACCTCTTGTGCTATCAATTCCACTGAATCCAAGGAATAGATACTGGTGGACCAGAATATAGCAAAAAAAGATAGATTTAATTGCATATGTTGCCCTAATCAGTTTAGATTGATACAGAATAATCCATGCCCAAGAGTACAACAACAGACCTCACTGATTTCCAGGTATGTCATACCTGGACTCTCCTATTCTCCCCAGTTCTCTTTTATGATTGATCACACAACTGGTTTATAATCCTCTACCAGCCCTCCTATTCTTCCTGGTCTAGACATTCTAACACTGCTAAACTTGTAAAATGCAATCATTATTAAAAACCTAACCAGAACTTTACCGGAACTAAAGTCTTTCAGCCTATGAAACTTGTCATGCCATATTATGAGCTAGTGAAACTCAATCATCCGGAGTTTACTTAAACTCCCATTTATCTGGGTTCCATAGAAAGAAGAAAATCCAACCATCAGCTCCACCCAGCAACGCTGCAATTACAACAGTATTTTCTTTCTTCCAAATTGATTATTCTGCTTGCTAAAGAGCTAATAATATAGATAACGCATATTGTTTTCAGCATATCATTAAGAATGTTTCCAACCAAAAATAAATAACGAGACTAAAGATATCAACTAAGCAAACACAATCTCTGGTTACTATGATTTAATCTAGAATAGAAACAAAAGAAAGAAAAAACAAAAGAAAAGCACGTTTGTATTGCACAATTTGAACAAAATGCCAGTGTAATACATACCTTGAAGACTGTACTCTTTGGCAAACTGAACCGAACAAGGAGATCACAACCAATTTGATTCCAGTCAACAGCTCCTAAACAATCTAACTGTTTATCAATATCCAAGTGAACCTGTGAAGCGTCACAATTGAAAGACCTCCCTACCCAAATGTATAACATGTTCCCTGCATTTACATGCATACCCGGAGAGAATATGACAAAAGCAGCTTTAGAATCCAAATGACCTGTACCAAATGTCTCAATCTTTTCTAAACTGGGCCAGTGATATACCGAAGTCTGTGCGACATTAAACTGCTGTAAGCCACTCTCATTAGTTCCCTCCAATGCTGCAGACTGACCAAGCAATGCGTCTTCTACTGAGGAACTATCTATCAAAGGCTCAACAGAGTTCTGAACAAGTGATGATTCCTTGAGGTGAGTGCTGTCAACAGTGCTTGGACATAACGCCAGCTCACACTTTTGAAATGAATCCACGCCTCCATCCTTGGCATGGTTGTTAGACCCGCAAAAATAATCTTTAATGTCTGATAGTTGCAAATAGCTAACTTTGCCATTAACAACGATGTCATATTCTTGACTATTACCAAAGGTCGATGATGGCTTATCCATCACTTGTTTCTTATCATTCCTAAGTGGCAACTTCAAAGATTTTGACAAACTACCTCTGCGTTCAGCAAGGGAAGTTGATGGTTTTTTCAATGGTAAAGAGGCTGACTGAGACCAGGGATGTGATAACTTGACACCAAGGATATCTGTACTGTTAGAAACTGTTTTAGAAGTAGAATTTGAAGAGATTGACAAATTAGAAAAACTAGACAAAGAAGAAGATACGGGAACAGGAGTCAAAACCAAGGAGGAAGAATCTGGGGACACTTCTGACAAAAACTTAGAATTAGTGCTAGAATCAGAAGAAATGGAGTCGGGAGAAACAAAAGACGGTGAAGAGGATGATGATATGGATGATGACGATGATGAAAGGGATGAGGATGGAGACAGGTTTGCTGATGTGTGAATACACAACATGGAGTCTGAATAAACCCTGGGAAAGGATAACTTAGGGGTCGAAACAAACTCCTTCATATTAGCAGAGGCAACTTTACGCCTTAAAGCACTCCAACTACTCTCTCTTGCAGGCAGATGGGTTTCATGTTCATTCTCCGATGAGGCAAAGGGAGGCACAAATCCTCCCATTATTGCTTTTTTGAAAACTTCATAATCAACATCATAAGCTTCCACTCTCCTCTCACCAGGCAAAACTTTACTAGTCGAATTTCTATCTTCTACACTATTGCCAGATTTATCCATCAAGGGCAGAAAATTTGAAAAAGCATCCCAGAAGTAAGCTGGTTCCTCGCCTTCCTTAATCATCACAATTGGCCCTTGCACCTTCTCATACCGAACAATCTGGCCAACAGCCCCTCTGGCGTCCCTCTCCATGATGGCTTCACAATTCTTACCAATCCAAACATATATTGCCGAAGGAATGTGCACAATAAACGCGCCTCTGGAGTCCAATGCAGCTGACGAAGGATCCATCAACATTTTGGGAACAAGATGAAGAGGATCATAAGGGGAGTGTGGAGCAATCCTGTAAATCCTTAGCAAAGAGCTAGGACTAAGAGGGAACGCGTGGACCCTTTTCTGGCACTGCAACAACTGGCAAGCGAACCCCATATTGGGATCAGCAATCCCTCTTGCAGCCTTCACAAACTGAAAAGCATCATCAAAACTTTGCCCTTCCCTCCACATAAGGTAAGCAATTACCAGAGATGTAGACCTAGACACCCCTTGGCAACAGTGCACAAAAACCCTCCCACCTTGTTCCCTAACATCCTCAAAGTAGTCAAACACATCATACAAGATACTAGTAATGTCCTCAGAGGGACTATCCTGCAGCCACAAAGTCCTGTACACAAAATCAGCCTTAAAGTACTCAGGACACACAAACCCCACACAATTCAACACATGAGTGATACCATTATGCTTCAAAATGTCCCTATCCCTAGCAACAGCATCACCACCAAGGTACACATGATCAGCAACTTTTGAACACTCCTTGTCAAAAAATGCAATCTTATCCCTCTTCACAAGCCCACCATTGTTACTCCTACCATGATCAGGGTTGTTATGCTGAATGGAAGACAAATCAAGTTTCAACCTTTCACCATTGCTACCATTACCTCTCCCGCCGGGAGTGGTGGGCGGCTGCGGCCACTCGCCGATGTCATCAGACCCCGCCTTCGGCCACTCATCAAGACTCCGCCGGGCGATGGATAGCGGCTGCAGCGGCGGCAGGCACGACCGCGCCTTACAATTCTGCTGCGAACGAGGCGTCAGTGGCGGCGGAGGGAACCGCCGGTTCTGGCTGTGTGAACCTTCAACGCTGCCAGAATCCGCGAAACCCTTACCCGCCTCGCCGGAAGAAGCGTTCCCGGCGGCGGTGCGGGAGGAGGACCACGACGCCGACCTCCAGAACATTTTCCGGGAGGCGGAGAGGTGACCCGCGTCGTCGTTCCCCACCATGCCCACTTCGCAAAGAATAAAAAAAAACGAATTTTGTTCAAAACCCACAAAAGATTGGAAGAGCCCTAGGCACCTAGGTTTTCTGGGTCACGGCTAAACGGCGCGCGTTGAACGCAATCGGAAAATTCGAAGCCCCGTGGGGTTAACCATTTGAGAAAGTAGAGAGGAACCCACAAAGAGGAAAAGAGACAGTGACGGAAAGAAAGCGCGTCTGAATCTTGAAGTGAAAAACTGAGAAGAAGGGTATGGGAAATTGAAGGAAAGGTGAGATTTTTATGCAGAGATAAATGTTTATAGGGTTTGGGATTGGGATTGGGATTTGATTTGAAAAAAAGGATTGGGATTTAGGAATTGGGTGTGTTTGAGTTGTTGTTGTTGAGAGCAAGAAGAGAAGTGGTTGATAGGAGGGAAGAGAAGAAGGGTAAGTACATAGATAGATATAGTATTTTGTATTGAGTGGGAGAGAGTCCTTTCTACATTTATGCCACCTCATGCTTTATTTGTGTTTGGGGTTTTCTCATTTTCATTTTTGAATTTTACTGTGAAAAAAAGGGAAACATGAATCAGGAATATGATCTGCCTTGCCATGCCAAAAAACTCAGCAGAGGAGACCAGCCAAGACTTTGATTGTTCATCATCTCTTTCATTCAAACATCACCATTTGCCACAAAAGGAAACAAAAAAAAAAAACAATTTATCACTCAATAATACTTTTTTTAATGCTTTCCTACATGAGCTCTCAACTATATATACATCTGTTTATTTACTTTTTTTTCCTCACTGTAATTAATTTTTTCTTTGGAATATTAATTTTAACTCAAAACTTTCCTCTTCATCTAATACTTCACCATTAATTATTTTCAATTCTTTGGAATAGTTCAGTTACTTGCCATTTGAGGGGAAAAAACTTCAACTTTCCTTATGTTTTCATTCTTTCACATCATCTGAGCTAAAGATGAGATTATATTTGTTTATAGTTGTTGGAAAAAAAAAACTCTTTTATAATTTAAATGCTGAAATTTTGATTTGATTTGTGAGAAAATATATTATTAAATTTATTTATTTATGTCTTAAGAATTTAATTGAACCCTCATTTCATTAATTATCTTTTTTTATATATAAAACTTTATACAACTTCATATTTCAACTAGACTGATTATTTAATTAATTCATTTAAAATTTAATTAGTTTTTTTTAAATCTTGTAATAATTTTGACTTTCTTAATTTAAAATTTAATAAGCATTTTAATACTAAGTAATAATCTACAAATATAAATATGATTTTTCTTACAATGCAAACTTTGAGATTCTAAAAAGAGAAAATGTGATTATTAAATATTGTCGTGTCAACAATTATTTATAGTCTCAATTAAAGGAAGTTTTAAAAAGAATAAAAGTTAAGTTATAAAATATAAATTTTAATTTTAATTGTTTAATTAAATATTTATAAAAGTTCACCTTTTCTATACTCTTTAATCTACATGTTTTATATTATTCTTTATGCTTATGAAGTTATTTTTCATCCTTTTCTTGAATACATCTCTAAATTTAAAAAAAAGTGATTGTGTTTTTTATCTTTTTTATTGAGTTAGAATTTAATTTTAAGTAATTTTTATTATTATTTTAGGAGTTGTTGTTGTTTGAGCTTTAAGCAACGGGTAAGGGTAACTAAATCCACCATTCATGGTCAGTTATAATTCAAATTTTGTGTTATAAAATTGTCAAGGTACAATGATGCATATCTCCTGAGTATATTATTTTATGAGTTTGATTTTAGATGTGAGTGATTAAGCTTTACTAGGGATAGTATATTCATATTTGGATTAAGATGATATATTAATTTGTTTGATGGCAATGTTTGAAACATTATAGGAGGATTAAAATGGTTAGAATTGTTCATTTTATTGTACACTTTGTTAATTTTTAATGTTTGTGCATATATCATCCGAGTGTTCGATTGTTGTTCAAGCACTAATTTTGTACCATGTATAGAGTATTATCACTATGTTTAAGTTATAATGATAATGTGGTTTTGTATCATAAAGTGTGGTTAATGAAACTATTATTCTATGAATGAATGGTGCATTGAAAATAAATCTTTTGTGTTGTTTCCAATAATAACCAAATTGATATTGTGATGAATGTGTGTATGTGTGTATATACTAAATTTTGTCAAAGAAACTAAACGGTATAAGAAAATCATTGGTTAAAAACCAATTTTAGAGATTGTTCTTGCCGGTTGACTCGCTTGTTAGTTGACTCCACAACCCTCACGCGCCTCCTTCCTCACGTTGATACATGCTTGAATCTTGCGAAACAATCTGCACTTGCAAAAGAGAAAGGGGCGCCCTAGAGGCCGTTTGCACTCTGACGCTCCAGTCAATAGCGGGCAAGGAACACCAATGTATTGAGTCTCTATGTGTTTAGGTCTAGAAACTGCATACCTTTGTGAAGTATTTTACTGTCCCTTATATAGTATAGGGTTTACTGCGCCGCTAGCCCTAATTAAGGTTCACTGCGCTACTAGCCATATTTAGGGTTTACTGGAATACCCTTGCGCCGCTATCACCCAATCTTAGGGTAATCTAGCACATAAGGTTTCCTTCTCTGGAGTGCAAACTCTCACAGGGTGACCACCTGGGTGCCTCCTTGTGCACCTAGCCTCTGGGGCCACCTGTTCTGGGAGTGCCTTCACTGTTCACGTGCCATGCATGTAGCTTCACTGGGAAACCCTAGGTCTGATGAGTACTTGACCCCTCAGGACTCTGCACCTAACTATGGTCTCCATGCTACCCGCGTAGATTCTTCGTGATTCAGGCCTCTCCCTACCTCTGGGTATTTAACTGGTGATTGGCCCACTCTGGGAACCAATCTTAGCTGTTCTGTTTACGCTGTTCAAATCACCCAAGACCAATGTCACCTCGTCACACTCTGTTGCCGAGGACTGATCACCCTGCGGAGTGACGAGGACACATCAGCTCTTTCTGGTGATCGTCACGCTGATGACTAATCACCCTTCTCTGTGGGAACATGCTGATGACTAATCACCCTTCTCTGTGGAAACATGCTGATGACTAATCACCCGTCTCTGTGGGAACATGCTGATGACTAATTACCCTTCTCTGTGGGAACATGTTGATGACTAATCACCCTTCTCTGAGGGGACACACTGATGACTGATCACCCTTCTCCGAGGGGACACACCGATGACTGATCATCCTTCTCTAAGGGAACACACCGATGACTGATCACCCTCTAATCCAAGCTGCCTGCAGTGTCCACTCCACGTGGCTTTGGCCCATGCTGTGGGACCCAGCTGACGTGGTTCGCCCTTTACTACCTGTTCTCGGTGTCCGAGGACTAGCCGGTACACAAGCCCCCCAGTCTCAAGTTGTTAACTTGTTTCAGCGAAGAGACTAAGTCATCGGCTCGGGCGACCTACGTGGCTCTGCGCGTAAGGACATGAGTAGCGCGCTGAAGGGACATCTCACCACCTTGTCATCGCCCACATCTCTTAACCTTCTGAGGACTTCATTAGCGAGCCCTCTGCTCGAATTGAGGACTTCTTTCTCGACAAAGAGATGTTAATCACCCTTCTTCTCGATGTTTCATTACTTCTCGCGCTCCGCTGTCAGACGCTCATCTAGGCACTGATCTGCTGGTGATGGTCACTTTAGCAACTGACTACCGATCACCGTTCTGAGTGATCTCCTCTCTGACTCACCTGCTATCTTCTACCACGTGTCACCCTGTGAATGGTCCACGTGGTCATCTGCTGCTGACGTCATCGACTACCGATGACCGACCGGATCAGAGATAAAAAATAATTATTTGCTATAGCGACAAAAATAAAAACCATTTTAGAGACTAAAAAATTTGTTGGCTTTTAAATTAGTTTATATTATTGTTAAATGGTTTCTAAAATGGTATCTAGTTAGCTACCAATATTTTTACTACCAAATTTAGAATCTAAATAATTGGTAGTTATAACTTTGTCAATTACAAAAGATTTTAATAACAAAAGGACCGAGTCAATTTAGACTTTAAATAGTTGATTTCTTGACTTATATGATTGTTTATAGAGGTTTAAGGTCTTCATTAGAGTCTTGGGTGGTAAGGTCAAATATTTATGCTATTTAGATTGAATTTTGAAAGTTTAAGAGTGAGTCTTGAAGATAATTTTGGGAATTTCTCTAAAGAAGTGTTGATAAAAGCATTGATTCACATGAACATAGTTTTTGGTTTGTGTTTTAAACATTAATATATTCTAAGTGGTGGGTTTAATGTGAATAAAGGTTGGCAAGTTTTAGTAGTATTAGTAAGAATTACACAAAAAGGTTCTTTGATGTCTCTTAGAGAAAAATCAAAGTTATACGACGATAATTTGGGTGTGTTTGAGTGATTTTTTTGGAAAAATTTGGTTAAGTCACTATTAGAAAATTATTGAATAGTAATCAAAATCAGTAATCGAAAAATATGACTATTATTAGTGACCAAATCAATAATCCCAAATTAGTAACCAAAAGTTATTTTAATGATTTAATTACTGAAATAGTGACTACATTTCAGATTTTAATCACTAATTTTAGTCATAGATTCAGTCATTGTTTTTGGTCATAAATTTAGTCACTCTTTTCGGTCACTAAATTAGTCACTATATATCATTAACAAAGAAATCAATAATCATTGTTATTTGATTATTAAATCGATCACTATTTTCATTAGTGACCAATTTTAATAATTTAGTAACTGATTTTTCAATCACTATTTATGATTTTTTTTTTAAAAAATGATAAAAGAAATTTGGTCAAATATGACTCTTAGATTTTGGATAGTTCTTGAAAAACTTTTAGTTAATAAAAAGAAAAGAGATGAAAGTTTAAAACAAACATTAATATTTTATAAAATCTATTAATAAGAATGTTAAGTATAACTCTTGAGTGTCTCTTGACATACTCTTTTGAATGCTCCAATAAAGACAAGAAAAGAGACTTACCTTCCAAAAATTCAACAAAACAATAATATCATTAAAAAAACATAAAATTATTAAAAAATTATGTTATATATTCATCAAAGATTCTTTTACTATGAATGGAAGTATGAGACTTCATGTTACATACATGGAGATAGGGATAGTTTCGAGAAATTTACCAAAATGGTATAATTTGGTAGTGCAAATACAAAAATGGAAAAAATACGTAATAATTGTAAATCTACTTTTCAACTCACTGAATATAATCCTAATAAAAAAATACAAGGAATAAAATATTTACTTTAATATCATGTGTAATATAAAATATTAATTCATTTTAAAACAATACGATTAATTATAAAATAGTTCATGTAACAAAATTATTAGCACAAATACTTTGATTATATGTTTATTGTTTATAAATTCAAATATTAGTAATTAACATATTTATAATTAATTAGATATCAATTTAAAAATTATTTATCGATAATTTAAATATTAATAATTTTTTTAATTTATGAAATAATATTAAATTTAGTCAATATATTAATTAATTTATTTTTTATCTATAAAATTAATTTTTAAAATTGATATATGTGTTAAGCATCCCATATGAACCTAATTATAGCTAAACCTAAAATTAATTAAGATTATTACCTAGAACTAGAGTGATAGTAGCTAGAGGTACAAAATAGAAGTGAAAAAAAAAAAGTATAGAAAGGGACGTGTGTCATAAAATAAAATCATAAACAATTAACAATGATGGTTTGATGAGACACGAGGGTCATTTCATTCTAATGCAATAATAAATGTTAGTGGATACCATTGTTTAAATATTTCATTTAAAAAAAATAAACAAATCTCCAAATATTGAATTGTAAATTAAGTTATACAAAAATTATTTTATATATATATATATACGCAATAACTTAATATGTGGTACTAATCATACACTCTTCCCACTTTAAGAAAATTAAAATTAATGAATGATTATATAATTAAATTTAATATTATTTTTTAAATTAAAATAATTATTAATATATAAGTAATTATATTATTAATAAATAATTTTTAAATTAATATTTAATTAGTTACCAACTAATTAAATTATAAAATTGATAATTAAAATTTTGATAATTAAATACTATTTTAAAAACTATTTATTAATAATAAAATATATTTAGATAATAATAATTTTTTTATATCTAAAATCTATCCAATTAACTTGTTAATATAAAAGTTAATGTAATTTGTGACTAATAATTTATAATTTTTATAAAATTACGTGAAGTATAAACAGTTGAATTCTACATTGACTATAGATAAATAAAAATATTTTATAATAATATATATAAATAAGTGTTAACACTTACTTTTATAAAGTTAAATTATGATTCAATTCATAAAATATTTAGAATAAACTTATAAGACATGACATTCTTACATAATTTTGTATTTAAAATCTTGCTTTAACAAAAGTTTTTTTATATATTTTAAATTACACCAAATCATGAATGCTGGCTTGCTTAAAAAACTCCAATAACTTTTTAAAGGGTCAATTATCTACAAAGAAAATGTTTGTTTTTTTTTTTTTTTTAAAAAAAAAAATTATAAAATTGAAAATTCTTGGTTTCTAGATGTGTATATATTGGTGCAGTTGGTGAGTATAGTGATATATGTGGGGCATTCCATAGGGTTTGACGTAAACTAAGAAAAATGATAGTGCAATAGTTGGTTTGGATAACACCTTAATGGCTCAGAATGAAGATTGTATTGACAAATGGTACAAAAGTTGTATTATTGGTTCTTTCACCTTCACTCTCTTATCATTTTCAATGCACACTCTTTGTCTTATTCAATGTTTGGCAATGGAAGACTTTTTAAACCATATATGTCTCAAACTCTAATTAACTTCATATAATATTTAATGCTCTCCAAAATTCTACCCATTTCATAAAAATTGCATATATGAGTGTAACTTCATAGTGTGTTCTTTACTAATAAAAATAAATATATATTGACAATATTTTTTTTCAAAAAAAAAAAAAAATTAAAACAGAAGGATACTTTAATCCTCATACAAAATTTCTGAAATGGTCTAAAAAATCATATTTAAATAGTATTTATTGTCTCTTGCAACCTAATAACAAGTGCAAAATATCATATTATATCACATATATATAACAATAAAATTCACTATATCTTAAGTCATTCATAAAATAAACCCTTTTTAAGTGTTTTTTTTCTATACTTAAATATTTTGTAGCTGTTATACTATTCAATCTTTTACTGCCTCTTCATGCACCTGTGTATACTTTAAAGTTTTAAAACATATTAAATATTTGTTTACCTGTGTGTGACTTTTTTGGAAACACCTTTTAAATATGGAAGAATTTTACGAGACAAGACAAGTAGTTTCTCTTTATCTTTCGACCAAAACATAACATAGTAGATTGATTCAACAAGTTGTTTAAATAAAAACAACTTTAGCACACTCTTTTGGAAATAATAAATAAATGTATAGTTCCTACAATTATAAAATAAATATTTATTAAAGTTTGACATGTATTTTGAAATGATTAAGGATTACACATAATAGACAAAATTATTGTCTCTTCAAATAAAAGTTTATCAGAGAAGAGAAAATATGAACACAATATTTAACGTCTGTTAAATACAATATAAATTAAATAATGTTTATATCTGTCTAGCCACACAATTTATATTGATCAGACTAAATTACATACATTTAATTAATAACACTTTTGTTGTGATTATTAGTTTGAGATTTATTTTTTTTTCAATAGGAAGATGAAAGTTTGAATAAGTTAAAAGAATATATAGTAGATTGACGTGAAGTAATAAATTGAGGAGTTAAAAGGGTCCATTTTCTTCATATTACACTGTTCATAGCCAATTGTTGAATAAATCAAACTTTTCTCAATTCAAACTTCAATTTCTGTTCTCAACGTTCTATTTGGCATGTGACCCATCACTCATAGTAAACAAAATTGTTATAATTGTTTATTTCACAGTTAAGAAATTATATTTCCAAAAGTAGTATATAATATTAGAATTATATTTCCATATACTAAAAATTCTTATTTAATTTCAAAGATAAAAAATAACTAGTTATTATATTAAATAAATTAAATATTATTTTAGATTAAAAAAATAAATAATATTTAAATTATTTTTTTATTATTAATAATTAGTTTTAAATTGGTACCTAAAGCTAATTACATGTCAATTTATAAATTATTTATTAATAATATTAACTGAATAAGGTACTAATAATTTTTTAGTATCTAAAATAGTATATAATTTAGTTAAAATATAATAATTAATTATTTTTTTTTTGTCTTATTTTATGATTTGTTTGATATAATTTAAGTCTTTAATAGTAGAGTTAAAATTGATTTTTTTTTTTGAGAAAATAGTATTTTCTTAAATAATTTAATTTTTATTTTTATTTTGATAAGTTTTACCAGGTTCCTAAAGGTTTGGTATTTATGCCAAAACTATAATAAAGGATGCACCTATAAATAATTAAGCAAAATTGTATGTTTTTTTCTTTATTTTTTGCCAAATAACTATTTGTCTATCTATTTTAATTAATTTGGCTAGTATGTTATTTACTCTCCCGAACAGTCTTTGGATAACTGCTGATATCACCAATCAATTAATTAGCTGCTTTAACTACATTTGTTAAATGTATGATTTTCTAACACTTTGAAACATCTTATGAAGAATTCATTGTGATGTTAGTACAGTAGTAGAATGAGATTTTTTTTATTTCTTAATTGTCAAAATGAATAAAATTTTAAAAAATTATCAAAATATAAATCGTTCCATTTTAATACAATTTTAGTTAAAATTTTATTATACTAAAATGATATTATCTTGAAACTACTCGATTTAAAATACACTAAAGTTGTATTATCTTAATACATTCTTCACAATAAAATCGTCTCTTTCACATAAAATAAAAAAATATATAAAAAATAAAATAAAATATATATATATATATATATATATATATATATATATATATATATAAAATTGTATGTATTTATACAAGAATCCTAAAGGAACACCAACACTGAGCCAACTTATTTTTCAAAACCTCCAATTAAGTTACCTAAAGTACATAAACTTTAAGGCTATTATTATCACAAATAGGTTAGGCACCTATGTTCTTACTACTCTTTATGCTTAATTATATAGTATATAGTGGCATTGTGCCTATGTTCAACCTATCAAAACATTAATGGTTATTCACCAGTTGGTAATTATAGTTATCATGATTTTATCACTCTTAAAAGACTTAATTATCATCCTTGCACGTGAACAGTTAAGTTTGATGGATAAAACTTAAACTTAGGTATAAGTTTATTGAATCTACTAATTCTGATACTATATTTCAAAGTTAGATTCTGATAACTTTTTGTGAACTTTGATGTTGTACATTATGAATATGTGAAATCAAACTATAGTATAAATGTACAATCTATTTATATATTGAAACTGAGTTTCAACCATGAACAAAAAAAAACACTAAAGATTAACCTATATCATAAAATTGAAACTGTACTATAACTGAAAAACAACACCAGAATACTAAAATTACTAGGTTTATATCTGAACTTGTATTTTGTTAACACATTCTTTGAGTTACAGTGAAAATGGCAAGAGTGAACCAGCTCTTCTAAACTTGTACTATTAAATATAAGGTGATGAATGACTAAAATCTATAGTTAATATAGATTCGAAATAACTCTGAAATCATGTTAAGAATTAGACTTTATACTTAACTCAATCTTATAAAACCAATTAACTCAATCTCATAAAATCGATTAACTCAATTTCATGAAACCGGTTTATAAGATGAAATTTGTTTTCACCTATATACAATGAAATACCCTAATTTGTAAACATTTATCATCAGACTTGTTGTGAAAACAAGCCACGGTAGTCTAAAGAGAGGTATAAATCTGAACACGTGGTTTCTGTTGGAGTCAGAAGTGCAGTTATTCTGCAGCAGATTGCCTTGAAAACCCGGCAATTTGGTGAAACACTCCTTTAATGTTGATCTACTCTGATTTACTGCATCTTCTTCTTCATTCACGTGTGGTGGAGGGTGCTTCATTAATATGCTGCAACTTGCAGCAATAAGAAGCTTCCTAACTAGGTTGTCTAGAAAAATCCAATTTCTACAGTGCAAGAATCATGCATCACGCAACTAGGAAGTAGATTAATGAAAACAACTCACCCTCACCAAACTTTTCTCCACCATATAACTGTGTTTTTATGATCTTAACTATACTATCAAGAGAGTTCTTTAATAGGTTTTGTAAAACATGGATCCTTTATTATCGAGATGGAGTTACTAATGACACAATTTTTATGGTGTAAAAATAAATCGTATTAAGATGATACGACTTTAATTTAAGATAATTATATTTTTTTACAATAAGATTATTTCATATTGGTACGATTTTCTTTATTTTAATATCGAATTAACTAGATTTTATTTGAGGTTCTAATCGAACTTAGTTTAAATAATGTGTTGAATAAAAAAATTTGTAGAGGGTCCAGATAAAGATAAATTTTGAAGCCATTCCTAGGTTTTGGTGTTTGGCAATTACTGGTTTCACGTGATTTGGAGTTCCTGAAATTGAGAGAGAAATGATGCAAACTTATGGCAGAAAAAGGGCAAATAATAAGAAAGTTGCTCAATAAAAGTGGTACCAATTTTAGGTGTAATTAAAAATTAGCATTTATTCCTACTCATTCAAACCCTAATTAATCACTAAAACTATGAATTTGTAATTTTTGTTGGTACCAAAAAGTTTACCAGAAAGTTTTCAATGAGTATAATGGTAATATATATATATATATATATATATATATATATATATATATATATATATATATATATATATATATATATATCCATTTTCCATCTTAAAAAAAAAAAGGTTCATATCCATCTTTATATTTATAGAGGTAGTAAATATAATTTTCATCTCCTATGAATGCGTACAAAATTACATAAAATAACTAAAATATCATTAAAAAACCTTAATTACTATATGCTCACACATTAAATAAAATATTTTAAATAATATATATATAAGTCAGAATAAATATTATTTATATACCATTATCATTATATTGTAATCCATTTTTCTTAATTTAGATGTTAATAAGTTAAACAAATTTAAATTTTATTATGAAATCCTTTGAACATAACATTTGAATTATGATTAAATATTTTTTTGTCTCATTATTATATAACACAGAATTGATTTTTTTTCTAGTTCAAACTTTAAATCATCTAAATACTTGTAGTATGAAAATAATTAAATCTATTCATTCTGTATATGAAATAATTTTTTGATTTTTTCAAAGATTAATAATTTTTTCAATATTTGTTGTTGTTTAAATAGCAGATTGATACTTACTGTATCTATTTCCAATGAAGTAGAACCTCAAATTTAACCAATTACACGTACAAAATGATTCTTTCAAATCATTTGCATACTACAAACATCTGGATGGTCTAAAATTTGAACCAGACACAAAAACCAATTTTACAATATAGTGCAGGGAGAAAAAACATATTTAACCTTTAAAAATATCAAAACACAACATAAAAAAAAGATTTAAACACATAATATTAAAGATAACATATAATTTTAAGTCATTAAAATATAAGTCACAATTAAACAATATTATAAATATATTAATCTAACCTAGTTATTCCTAAACTGTTGTTTTTTATGTATTTTTTTTACTACACAAGTTTCAAAATGACATTAAGGAACCAAATTATTCAGAACAAGAATCTTGATGGACACTATCTATAGGTTTAACACTTTTATGTGTGAAAAAAAAATCTGATTCTGTCTTTTTCAAAGGAAATCTTAAATTTGCATTTACTTCAAAGTAAGCAGATTACTTGGCTGCAACAATGTTGATTGTCTGAATAGAATAATTATAATTATTGAGGACAAATTTGAAAAAATCTGTTACTTATTCAAACTTTGAATAATCAGTTACCTAGTTCTATTTATTATCAATGTTTGGTTACTTATTCAAAGTTTGACTAGTCACTTACCTAGTGTAAGCATTTTTAATTTGTTAATAAATTAGTGGTGTGATTTTGATGGTAATTATTATAAAACTCAATAAACTACTTATATATATGATATTTTGTGATCAGACAACAGGGTTCTAGAGTGTCAATATGTAATATATTTTTTCATTAAAATCAATTTTCACAGAACTATGAAACTACATTTTTGAGAATTAGGTTTTCAATCCCAGAAAAATATTAGATGACCAGTGACAAAAAAATTAGATTCATCCACCCATTAATTTTGGCAGACCAAGTTACGGTTTTCGATGAACACATCCTGTTTGGTTTGCCAAAATAGGGCAATCATTTAAAAAAAAAATTACATAATTTTTGTGTGTGTAATATGTTTGAATTTCTATATTATTTTGAGATGAAGGTTGTATTGTAAATTTAAAAGTTAATTTCTTTAATTATGTTTATAATTTTATAATTTAATCTTTTTCTTATTTAATATTGTTTATATCTGACCTAATTCCTCTATAAATGCACTTTAATGACAAAAATTATTATTACATAAATGGTATTGTAAAATCAATTGTTTTAAGCTTAAGAGACTAGTGTTGATCCTCTTTAAAATGGATTGGTTATTATATATAAATATATAGTTTGTAAAATCACGAACCACTTTGCCAACTTACTATACCATATAAAATCCAGCTTCATCTGCTAAAAATCAAGATTCTAATCCAAGTTTTGATGTTGCTAAGATCTTTGAAGAGCTTTTTTTGGTACTGAACAAGCTCAAGCATTCACAACAAGTGTATATAATTTGCTTTTAGAAGAAACAAATTAAAAAAATGGAAAACTGGACATGATTTATTTGATTCAACAGTAAATTACATTGCAATATGGGTGTTGGCAGATCACTAAAGAGTTCTAGCATCAACGACCATACCACCAAGGTTATACATGACACAAGGATCATTGTATGGATTATTGCTCATAACATGACCCTGGACCCACAGGTGCCCTTCTAGCATAATAATTCGTCACAGGAGCAGCTGCAACCCCTCGTTTATTCAACAGACATCTGAAGTTTTTGAACCGTAGCAGTGCAGTCACGGTAACATTTTGTGAGGTAGAATCTCTCTGACTCCACAAGCGTTCTGTGATAAACAAGGAGTAATTAATTTTGCATAATCAAGTTCAGCAGCCAACATTTGCTAATCAAAGTGTTGAAGACCACACATTGACTAAAAATAAGTCAATTCATAATATATAAGTAGGTGCAAAAAGTTAAGTTAAGCTTAAGTCTATCCTAGCAAGAGTCTCTTAAACCTATCGAGTCACCCATTATCGGACCACCTGTTTTATAAAAGTTGACAACCTTAGAGTGAGAGGGGTGTGTTGAAGATTCCACATTGATTAGTGATAAGGTCACTTCATAATATATAAATTGATACAAACCTCATCTTACTGACCAATCTACTAAGATTGAGTTAGGCTTTAAGTCTATTTCTTAAAACAAATAAAACTTGATAAAGCAAGAGACACCTCTATAGAAAATCGAATGAATAATCAAAGATATAAAATATACTTCATATGGCTTATATATGTTACCTTTTAGATAGGTGCCATTTACACACACATACATACATACATATATATATATATATAGAGAGAGAGAGAGAGAGAGAAGAGGGGCAAAATTTTCATTTTATAGAAGAGGGACACTGAAATTTCTACTACCTACTCTCTGCAACAAAATCAGTTATTATATCAGGAAATGACAGCTGAGGTCCCATGTGCCAGCTATCCCACATGAAAAAGTGAGTAGGATGCTCATTGCATGATATATTTTCCTTAGAATCACTACTAGGTTGAAAGACATATCAAAGAGTTAGCAATAATACTATAAGTACACTGCAAGAATGTTGAACATCTTAGCATCAACAAGATTTGCCTACCTGCAGCTGCAGCAGCTCGAGGCCATATTGTTTGCTGAACATCGGATGTATCAACTGTCTCAGCCCACATGCAAACTTCTCCTCCAATTACAAGCTCTTGTTCAGAAGCTGTATGTATTCCCTCTAGTGGCTCAGCAGTATAGACCTCATTCCAAGGTACATCCAGATGGTCAAGATACCAGACACCCTGGTTACTGTAAATGCACCTGAAACCTTTTGCAACAGCCTTTGGACAAACACCAGGGCCCAACCTACAGTAATTGATTGAAACAATTTATTCTGAAACTGAGACATTTGAGTTTCGTCCTACAGTAAAGCTGCTTATGCAGATGGAAACTCACCAGTTGTGCACAATGGTTTTTGGATGGAGCTTTGATGGAAACGTATTGAAGGTTTCCTCCCTGAGTAATTGCAAAAAACAAAGAAAAATGTATCTATCTTTTAAGAACATTTAGTAAACAGAACAATTATGTAGTGATTAGTTAACCTATACTGTTCCATGCATATGCAAACTAGTAGCTGCATTTGAATTTTTGAATATTGATGTTTTCAAAGAAAGTTAGGATAGAAAGGTGATACTAGGGTGAAATATCTGCTAAGGACAAATTAAGGGTACAAATCAACTTTTATTTGAGTTATAATAATACCAAACAAATAGATACAGATCATACCAGTTCACTGGACTCCAATTTTTTGAAACGGCAATCTCCTGAGCCTTCAGTACAAAATACTGATAGGCATCTCTAGCGGTCATGTTGTGATTCTGAAGCCTGTAGTCGAGTAAATGATCAAATCACAGAATATAAATGTAACATCTAAAAGTAGTGCTTTTACATTGAAATTGACTAAATGGTTAACTTTACTGGCAATTGACAACCATCTCAATGCTTAGTACCAAAAATGGTGAGAGAAGAGGGGAAAAGGAACAAAAATTTCCGTAGCAAATTTGCTATCAATGATCTGGTTAAAAAAGTAATACTAAACTGCTCACGAGTCAACCGTTGGCTCATGACATGTAATAGAGCCTCTAAGGGTCATTGCATGAGGGATGTGTTGAAAATGAGGGATGTGTTGAAAATATAATGTAAAATCATTCACGTATCTCCAACTAAAAATCAAACTTTTAGGAATTGAGATTATAGGTTCATGACAGCTTTACAGCAAATAATCCAAAAATTTCAGTTGATTGCAAAAGATGACAAAAGAGATCACTCATATAGCGACAGAATCCCTCCCGAATTACTTTTCTCCACCTTCACATGCCGATCAATAAAAAATGCTGGAAATTGATCCAAGATTAACAACTAAAACAGAGATAATATTCAGTCCACATCGAGATTGCTGTGTAAAAAAGTTACAAGGTTATAAAGTCCTTTATATATAAGAAGTTTTACTTGAGTTTAAAAATTGTACATAAATGGCTAAACAAAAGTCATCAAGAAATGTAATATGAGTTTAACAAGTTAATGCTAATACCATTCCTTTATATGAGAAGTACTACTCCAGCAATCTGTCAAATAAAACATAATTAGCATTGATACAAATATCTTCAAGGTTTCAACAATAATTTAAAGTCTACTTTTATTATACTTGTTAAAGTATAAATAAATGCTAGAGAGCCGAGTGCATGGTCACTTCAGAGAAAACACTTCTGAGTAGACAAAAATACCATACTAAGGAACATGGGGTCTTTTCAAACTTGAACAACAAATATAAGACATCACTTCCTATCCAAAACATTAAGGCAATGGGTTTGTGAATTTTCTTTTCTTATATATTGCTCAACTTTTTCACTTCTACATACTCACACTTGAATTCCTAACATAAACCCATAGAAATTATGGACTGCTAGAGGCCCTCTTGCAATGTGAATCTCAATCCCCTTCAAGGTTTCTAGATATTGGAAGAAATAAGTGCATGAAAAACAATCCTGAGGAAACTTCTCTTTCATGGCTTTCTAAGACAAAAAAAAAAAACCCATCAATTCAAAGACTCATGTATCGGTTCTTGTAACCCTCATAATATCTAAAAAATTAGATCACTTTATTCATAGGATAACTTTATTAGTACAGATCAGCTCATAACAATCACAAGTTTTGCAAAGATGCACCAATCTACAATATCAGTTTTAAACTATTATTGAAGATAGCAGTCCAGGACCCTTAAAATATAGATTTCAAACAAGGAGGAGAGTTTGTGGTAGGTGTATCCAACAGCACCATTTACCCATGGCTTTCCATTCTCATTAGCATTTATCACTTCAGAAATTAACTTAAAGTTGTACTAATAATAAAAACCATTTCCTTCATTGATAAGCATTTAGCTTTTAGTTCAATTGATTATTTCACAAGTTGCAATAAAGAAACCACTTAGACTGACCAGTATTAACTTCATCACCACCCAAGTGAAATAGCTCAAATGGGAAAATCTTTCTCATGTCTGCAAAGTTTATAAAAAAAAAGAGAGAAAGAAAGTTAAGTTATGTGTATTGAGATTTGAGAGATAGGAGCACAATACACAAACATTAGACACAGTTGATAAAATAGAGACAGTAGATGAACTAAAGTACTGAACACATTTCAGTGTACATGGTACAAGGGAGGAGATATGGGAAGATGTTAGGATGAGCTGGTTTTAACAATCCGCATAATAGTAGTAATATAGCAAGATGTATCAAGGACAATATAAAGTGGCAGAAGAAAAAAGAATGAACACGCTTGAGTGGATTGATGCAGGTTTTAATAATGCTCAAACAAACAATAAAAGAAAAATGAAGAAAACATAGAGACAGGCATATGTTAAAACTAGATTAAATTTTTAAAACTAAAGGGGGGTGCTACATGATAAAAAAACAGAGAAACAGAAAAAGGAAAACTAAAATTGTAATTTGAAGAGAAAAATTCTTAATTATAGCTATGATAGTATTATACTCCGGTGTCAGCATTATAATTAAAAAGGATACTAATCCAACTGCATCATCACAAGGAAATGGGTATTTTCAAAATGTTGTTGAGTACCTCCCTGGTGGTACAGTAGACTTAAGCAACTCTTCTGAATCACCACCAGTTAGGACCATGCAGCATTAGAGTAAATACAACAAAAACAACAATAATTGCAAAGTCTTATCCCACTAGGTGGGGTAGGCTGTACTGATGATACAACACCACTAAATATCGATAAATACCAAAGCTTTGGACTACTTTATTTTTACTAGTAAAGGATACACAACAAAGTAATAAGAGATGAATTTTGTGAAAACCTGTAGTGTGATATCAATAAAATAATAACTAGTTTTATTATTTATTTACTTCACAGTCAAAATATCTATAGTAAAAAAATGAATCCTAGTATTATTAAATATAGATGTCTAACATTGTATCCAGAAAATATTATAAATCATATAATACTGCAAATAGTGTATTATTGTTATTTTACAGTCATATATTTGTATGCAAGATTGGTAATTTGGTATCATAAATCCCTTATTTCAACCCTTAAAATTATCAAATCAGAAAACAACAATTTTAGTATCCTTCTTCTTCACTCTTAAATCAAACAACGGTACCTGGCAGTTGTTTGAAATAATGCATTTTTACAAGTGCGGATTCAAGTAAGGTAACAATTCAAAAACAAGATACGTAATTCGTAATTGAATATTAAATGGTGTCTCTAATAGACTCTAAGCATGCTCCATAACTAGCATTATTGACATATTCAAGTTGTTTATGATATAATCTTTCCAATATAGTGTTTAGCATGATTTCAAGAAGACAAAATGATATTCAATAGTGGTGAAAGTTGATAAATGTAATGCACAAATCCTAAGAACTGAACAAGTATGGGGCTTAAGGTTTCATAGGAACTTAACCTGTCAGAATACCAGAAATGACATCAAAAGTAAAGTTCTTTGAAACATCAAGTGGCTCCCTACAGTAAGGTGATGGCCAAAGATCAGGATATCCAGCACCCCTACAAAAAAATAAAAAGAACCTTAAAATTTGTGTTATGCATGCTACTTGTCAGTACAAAATAGAAATATTAAATTGCTGCAGTAACAATTAAAGTCAAAAGTTAATAAAACTAGTTGATTAAAGTTCAACTTCACAAAAAAAATTGAATAAAAATCCAGGTAATAATCAGATGAAGCAGATATGACATGGAAAAAAATAGCAATGGCTTGCTAAAATAAACAAAAAAAATTATTCAATGTCAATCCTCGCAGGTATCAATCATTGGATGAATAAGTTTAGCACATACCTATATTCAACACCAAATTTCCTTCAACGGAAGCACTCAACTCAATGAAATTACAGGTTGCAAATAAACTTTTTTATGGCCAACTCTTTCTAAAAGAAATACAAATGATAAATTTTGAAAAGTAAAATAAATTTATTGGGTCTCCATGCGTGAAAGTAACAAAGCCAATTATTGTATTACTATCATGCCATACTCGATAAAGAAAAAAGACCAAGGCATGTTTTTTACCATGATTCTGCATGACCAGGGACATCCACTTCTGGCATCACATTTATGCCTGCAATCAATCATACAAATACTCAATAAAAGCATGCAAATTCACTTTTATTTTTATAAATGTATTTTGCATGATACTAAGAAGATGAAAGAGCAAAAAGGAAAAGAAAACAATAAAATCCAAAATTAGGATCAACACAAAATGCCGAAGATATTATGTAGCAGGAACTTTGGAAGAGGAATTTGAAGATACCTCACCTCTCATTTTGGCGAAGCTTTATATCAACATACCATGAACAAGAAAACAGAACATTTGTCAACATTAAATTAAGAAATCAAACTCAAAGATGGTAACTGGAAACTAACAATTCAATACAAGGAAAAGGCGTTACATGTATCAGTTGACAAGGGCATTATAATATTATTTTGGGATTTTAGTCACATATTTCCCCACCCACATGATAGCCTTTCTCATTCCCTCTGCGCATTTACAAAATTAGATTTTACAATCAACTATTTCCAGTTCAAAATCGCTTGCCCTGGAAAAGTTAGTGACAATTTTACAACTGGACAGTTTGAGCAAAGATGATTTTATCAAATATTTGACAGATAATTTATTTCAACATGCTATTTCTTTGGTAATTTTTCATTCCCCAGGAATATTGCTACTAAATCCGGAAGACTATAAAACAAAAATTAATTTGGATAAAGTAAGTCTTACTTGACAATTTCATATGCATCTTCAACAGTGTAACGTTCCCACTTGGTATATGAACCTTTCCACAAGTTTGGATATGTAGGTACCTCAAGCGGAAATGACTCCTCATCTATGATGTGCCAATGAAGAACATTCTATGCAGCATAACTTTTTATATTCAGCATTACACAAAAAGAAAAACAGCAAGGAAGAAAATTGAAAAGGCATATAACATATATCTTACAAGTTTAGCATAGGACATAGATTCAATAATCTGCTTGATTACAGTAATTGGTAAATAGTGCCTTGACGTATCTGCAAAAGTAGATAAATAAATAAAAAATCATATGTATCATTATCCTCTGGTCATAGTATAAAACTACTAGCAGAATAAAAAAATTTCTCTTTGAAAACTTGAGCCTCACCCAACAAAAGCCCACGATAAGCAAATCTAGGTTTATCTTGGATGGACCAAGGTGCCTTGTATATTTTTACTGTTTTAGTTGTATAATCGAAAGAACACAACTGGCTGAATGTCTGGTGCATCATGCAAAGACAACAATACTTCAGTTTTCAACTTTCACAGTAAAAAAAATAGATAAACCGAGACTTTGAGCAATTTACTACATGCATGCCAATGCATATACAAGTTAGAGGGGTTTATGTTTCCACAATATCAAGATCAACAATGTAAAAGGTATACGAAAAAAAATACATTCTAGTAAATTGATTAAATCCTATCCCATATACAAGGACCCAGCAGATTATAGATTCGCCAACCCTATGTCGAAAACATATCTAAAATATTAAAATGAAAATACATGTTAGAAATCATCTTAAAAAGAGTATGTCACAACAGGCATATCTGGTGTCTGTCTAGACTCCAGTAATCAGATGTCAAATCAAGCCAATAGGTGCTAAACAATAATTAACTGCTCTCTATTCATCAACCTTCACCTCCTCACCGTCTCTTCCCACCACCACTCCTCCACTTCAAGCCGCCAAATAAAGTAAAAAGAAGAACAAAAACAGTTTGAGCTGATAGAGAAGCAAACTCTTTACATACCTCTAATCCCCGCAAAGCACCATAAACAGTATTTGCCTGCGATGACAAAATCACAAAAATAGGGTGATTTACTAATAAATGACATAATTTGCTTTATTTGTTTGAGTCCAGAAGCAATAATCCAACCACAACTCTGTCTCATTCTTTTGTTTTTTTGAAATCAATGGTTTTTCTTTTCTTTAACTAAACGAAAGCTTTGATGAGTTAAGGCAGTACAGAAGAAAGGTGTATACTGTAATCATAGGAAGAAACAAAAGGGCTTGATTGAATTGTTTCCAGTACGGGAAAGTAGGAAGGTTCCTCAAAAAGAAAAGGCAAAAGAAGGAAACAGAAAAACTAGAACCGAAAACCAACTTCAATTCAGCTTTCTCACACTGAGAAAATAAACGATAAATAATTTAGTGATCCAACTTTTTTCAGACAGAGATTTTCCATAGGTACTCTTGAATTATAAACTAAGCATTACATTGACTAAATGAACAAAGAACCAAAGAGGTTGTATTGTAGCAGACAAGCAATTCCAAATCAAAATTACAAAAAACCAAATTAGCATCGAATATCCATATCCAACAATGAAGCTCACCTCAATTGTGACTTGGGAAGATTCCTTGGCTTTGGGAACCAGCAGGGTATAGCTTTCATCCACTCCCAATTGAAGCTGCAGGGAGAAAAACAAAACAGAAAAGTCATCACCCAGTTGAAGATCCCACGTTGACTAACTAAGCAATTATCAACCCTCATTATATGAACTTAAGTTAGCCCAAACAAATCGACGGCACGAACCTCCTCGTTGTCTGAATGGACAGTGATCTTCAATGTGTCAACATCGTATGTCGAAACAGACGACACCAACCGTTCCCTCAGCTTTCTCATAAAACTAAACCCCAATTCCAATCCAGTGTGCTCGAATACGATCCCTCTGTACCGCTCAAACCCCGCTCTCAGAACGGCGGAGCCGCCGCCGTTTCCGGCGACAGTGAGCTTGAGAGCGGGGTCAACGTCGAGAGCCTCGATGCCGGCAGTGTACTCTGCGGGAAGGGGCCATAGGTATGTGGGGGTTTCATCGGGTTGTTTCGGAGTAATGTGCCGCACAGAAACTGAGCTGACTGAAACAGCAAAGGAAATGAGGAAAAGAATGAGAAGAGGAGAAGAAGAAGATACCAACATGGTGAAGTGAAGCTGAGAGTGACTGAGAAAGAGAAAGTTCAATTTTTTTTTTTAAGGAATTATGTCTCACATACCATGATAAAGAAGAGAGTAACAAGGTTGTTGGAAGTTACAACCTTTTCCCTGTTCTCTACCATTTTTTTTTCCCCTTTACTATGGTTTTTTACCATCTTTTTTCAAACGCAAGAAAATTATCCTCATGTGTAGAACAAAATCATTTTTTTCCTTCATAATTATTCATAAACAGTACATTTTAGATGGTAAATCGAAGAACATAAACCATTGTTAACCACCTTTAGGGGGTGTCAGCTATCTACAGTTCTGAAATGCTGATATATTTTATATTTGAATTTACTAAATGGATATATACAAAATTTGCATGGAATCAGAGTTTAAGGAAATGTAAAATTAAAAATTAAAAAAATTAATATATTTCCCGTTTATTATAATAAATTTATTTTTATTTATCATTCTTTAAAACTTTATATAAGTACTTATGTTAAAAGAAATTATTAAAATGAGTTATTATATTTCTTTTAACTACCAACGAATTACCAACAATTTTATTTGTTATATAAAAAAATGATAATGATCTAATTTACAAATTTCTTTATTATAAATATAAGATTTAAAAAATTTGGACTACAAGAAAAACATATGAAAATATATAAACAAAAAAATATATATTTAACTCAATTAAAAATATATATTTAAAAATATATATATATTAGAACTCAAATTTAAATGGAAATGGAAGTCATTTTCTCTTTTTTAGTTTTTTTAAAAATTTTCAAATAAAGTATAATATACATTTTAAAAAATAATAAATAATTTATGATGAAGAAAGTATTCCCTTTGTTTCTATTTACAAGACTCTATCTTGTATTCACCTTTTTGAAAAATGTTTTTATCTCATCTCTATATATTTGTTGATACAAATTTTCATTTGTTTTAACTATGGATTTTTTAGAATAAAAATAATTAATGCGAAAAATAAAAATTAAATTTTAAAATATTGTCTTAATTTATGTATTCTAAATAAATAAAAAATGAAATATATTTTTAATAAAACTACTATGATGTAATATATATATATATATATATATATATATTGTATAATAAAAAATTACTATTTTCACCTATGAGTTTTATAGTTTTTATTTGTTAAGTTTTCAATAAGATTCTTCAATAACAATGTGGGTGTTATTAGTGATGTAGCAATAAAAAATAAAAAGTATTAAAAGTCTTATTTATTGAATAAAAAAATTAAATATGTTAAAATCTCTATTGAGTATATTTTTGAGCCATGAGAGGCATGAGGTTGAAGAGAAAAAAAAGTGGAACCTTATACTAAAAAATGGCTTACGACAACAATATGATCTATAAAATGAATGTGATTAATTAAGGATGAAAATTATTGTTCCTACAAAGTTGACTTCGCGGTACACTTCAGTTTCTTCAGAGCTCTTCTCGTCCTTTTGGCTTGTCGGCAAGGCTGTCTTCAGGTCTTTGGTCTTCGAATGTCAGTAGGGGGGTACCTGCAATGACACTCCGATGATCAAGTCAGTTCGAGAGTCAGGTACTAGGAAAGTAGGGAGTTAAAGATTATCCTGGGTGCTGTGCTTGCCCCTCTATTTATATTGTCATGGTTGGGCCCTGGCTACCATGGGCCTTCATGTAGGTCCAATGAGGGACCCAAGTATGCTTTAATCATGCTTTGCGTTTAAGTTGGTTTACTTACGCTTAATTATGCGTTTCGCTGTGATTCTTACCGGCTAACCGGCTTTTCGGCCATTCGGCAGTACATATGCCCCCCAGGCTCAAATGGAGTTTACGTAATGCCGAGTCTTGCATGTGCTTAGGAGAATGGTCGACAAGGGGAGTAGGTCTCAGGCTTCGCGGCGTGCTTCTGGGTAGGCGGTTTGGTGAAGGGCGACTGTGGTTCCCATACTCGAGCGCGTGTAACCTTGATGACGTCAGGGAGAGAGAACATGGGTTAATCTGCACCGTTGATTGGTGGTTGATCCAACGGTGGGGGAGCCTCGCGACGGTTCGTATTCTTCGCCTATAAATAGGGGTCGTGGTGGACCAGATTTTCTTTACGTTTACCATAACTAGCTCCGAGAACCCGAGAGTCGAATACCTAATTTCCTTATTCCCTGTTTGTCAGTTGAAGAGTTTCTGGAGGTAACATGTCTTCTCTTTCGGTTTCCAGTTTTTCATCAGTGTCTGGACGCTGTAGGTCATTGGCCATGGACGGCGTTTCTAGTGATGTCGAGAGTGTTGAGGATTCTTGCGTTACAAGTCCTTTGAGTCGAGAGGTTGTTGAAACGGCAGCGTCTTTGTCGTCTAGTGGGTATGAGGGTGAGGAGACCCGAGAGGCCGATTATGTGTGGGTTCTTGGGAAGGTCCGGGAAGTGTTTTCTGTGTATACGAAGGTTTCAATGCTCCAGGAATTTGTGGATAGTGTAGATATAGTATTAGAAGGGGTTCCTAACGGTGCTTTCGCACTTCGTAGGTGCCGAGAGTTCGAGACCGTGTGTCTGGGTAGGGGGAAGGAGCAAAAAGATTTCTTTTATTTTTACTCTTGTTTGATTTCGGACATGCATGTCCGCTTTCCTTTCGACTCCTTTACCATGGAAGTGCTGTGCGTTTTAAATGTAGCACCCACGCAATTGCATCTGAATAGCTGGGCATCGCTTCAGGCCTTTCGGATGTTGTGCGAGGTATTGAGTCTTAAACCAACCGCTAGGTCTTTTTTACATTTTTTTGGTACGAGGCCGGGTGACCGAATAGGGTGGATGTCCTTGATTGGTCAAGTGAAAAACATCCTCTTTGCTCCTTATACAACTTCTTATAAGAACTTTAAAGATGGTTTCTTTAAGGTTGTTATAGAGGAGGAAGGCAGGCCGTTTTTCTTTGACGGTGAGACTCCCAGGTTTCCATTTTATTGGACGAAGGATCCAGCGCGCTTCAATGTATGGCCGAGGTCCCTGATGACCGATGACGACCTAGAAGTGTTGTCGGTATTGGACCAACTTCCACGCAAGATTCCATCCCGGTCTATTGTCCGTGCCTACTTGTCGTCCGATAAGTGTGTTGATGTTGACGGTATGTGATTTTACTCGTCTTGGCGTTTTTCTTATTTTGATTGACTTAATCCTTTCATTTTGTGTAGGAATAATGGCAAGTCTGGTGCCGCCAGGTGGGAAGAAGGATTATTTCCGACAGCTTCACTTGAAAAGGCAAGCTCAAAAAGCTGAGAGGGAAGGGATGCCAGGAGGATCAGCTACACCGGTAGTGGAGGCAGCAGTCCCCATCACCACAGTGCCGGCTACCGAAACCATTCGCCCTCCTTCCAACCCAAAGAGAAGGAAGGAGGATGGTGGAAAAGACCGTGGAAAGTCTTCTCGGCGTCACGAGAAGCGCTCTTCATCTGGAAGATTTCCGAAGAGGGGCAGACTGATCGGGGGGTCGAGCTCCAGTGGGCCTGACTTTCTCGGCCACGAGCTGAACGTGACCGAGAAGGTTAGCATTAAGCTGAACCCCTATCAGCAAGACGCGTACCTTTCGGCCCGGCCTTCTCAAGTGCACGACGCTTTCATGGAGTTATGCTCCAGGACTCTCGTTCTCGGCAAGCGGATGACCTCAGACTTAATGAAGCGAGACAAAAATGCTGCCGAGGTGGGGGTCCTTCAAGGGAAGCTGGACGAGTCCTCGGCGAATCTACAATCGGCATTAGCCAAAAATACCAACCTCTTATCTCTGAATCAAAATTTGGAGGCCGAGATGAGGAAATGGAGAGAGAGGTGTGAGTTAGCCAACTCGGCAGGGATTCACTTGGGTGAATTCTTCTTTGGCCGAGAGGTTTTTTGACGTGCTCTCGGCAGGGATTCACTTGGGTGAATTCTTCCTTGGCCGAGAGGTTTTTTAGCGTACTCTCGGCAGGGATTAACTTAGGTGAATTCTTCCTTGGCCGAGAGGTTTCTTAACGTACTATCGGCAGGGATTCACTTGGGTGAATTCTTCCTTAGCCGAGAGGTTTTTTAGCGTACTCTCGGCAGGGATTCACTTGGGTGAATTCTTCCTTGGTCGAGAGGTTTTTTCCAACAATTGATGCTGAGATGTGGCCGACGATCCTGATTTCATTAAATGTGGTGCCTCGTTAAAACCTTTTTCAATAAAAAAACCCTTGGGAAAAAAGATTGAAGGTAGGAAAGAGTACACCTGCAATACATATCAGCTAAAATACATTTTTAAATGGCTGGCGTTCCACGTTCTAGGAACTTCTCGGCCATCTAACTGTTCTAGGCGATATGCGCCATTCTGGAGGTTTTCCCTGACTTTGAAAGGTCCTTCCCAATTTGTGTTGAACTTTCCCTCTGCTGGGATCTTGCGAGCTTCTCCTCTTATTCTCCAGACCAAGTCTCCTTCTTGGAACGCTCTCGGCTTGGTTTTCGAATTGTATCTTCTTGCTGCTCTTTGTTTACAGGCTTCTTTTCTTATCTTGACTTTATCACGCGATTCTTGGAGTAGGTCTAACTCTGTCCTTAGGCATTCCTCATTTATCTTCAAGTCATGGAGTTGTCTTCGGATTGTCAGCTCTCCGACCTCTACCGGAAGCATGACATCAGTGCATAAGTAAGGTTGTATGGGGTTTCTCCAGTTGTCGAGTGAGGGGTACATCGATAGGTCCAGAGAACTTCCACGGGCTCTTCCACCCGTTTTCCTTTTGCGCTGCCCAACCTCTTCTTCAATTCGTTGAGAACCACTTTGTTAGCAGCTTCCGCCTGACCGTTAGTTTGGGGGTGTTCCACGGAGCTTGTTTTATGTCGAATGCCAAGGCTTTCGTAGAATTTGGCCAACTTTCGATCTGTGAATTGTCTTCCATTGTCTGTGATGATTGTATGTGGAATTCCAAACTTGCAGACAATGTCCTTCCATACAAAGTTCTGGATATGTCGGACTGTGATGCTCGCAAGAGGTTCTGCCTCTATCCACTTCGTAAATTAATCGACTGCCACCAACAAAAACCTTCTCTGCCCAGTTGCTGGTGGAAAAGGACCCACTATGTCCATTCCCCATAAGGCAAAGGGCCAAGGGGAGACAATGTTCTGGAGCGTGTGTGGATGAAGATGGATCAATGGGCCATGCTCCTGGCAACTTACACACTTTTTTACAAAGTCATCGCAGTCGGCTCTTATTGTCGGCCAGTAGTACCCGGCCCTCAGGACTCTGGTTGCCATTGTTCACGCTCCTGAGTGCAGACTGCATGCTCCTTGATGCAATTCTTTCAAAATGTACTCTGCTTCCTCTCTCGATACACACTTGAGTAGCGGGGTAAAGAAACCTCTTTTATACAAGTCTTCCCCTGTTAGAACAAAATGGGAAGATCTCCTTGTAAGGGACAGATCACGGCATTCCTTCCCTTCTTCTCGGTTTTTGACCGCTTTCTTCATGTCGGCTACCTAGTCTTCCTGTTCTATTACCATGCATTCTTCAGGGTGGACAGAGGGAACCGACAGGATCTGCTGTATGATACTAGCATGTCGGCCTTTCGTCTTAGCAGTAGCCAGTTTTGACAGAGTGTCGGCTCTCAGGTTGTCCTCCCTCTTTACGTGACTTACCGTGACATTTTGAAACTGGCTAATAATGTTCGTCACTTTGTGATAATACTTCAAGAGTAGGGGATCTTTAATTTGGTAATCTCCATTAATATGTCCAACCATAAGTTGTGAGTCTGTCTTACATTCCACTTTTCGGGCTCCCATGTCTTTGGCCAGAAGCAAACCAGCAACGAGCGCTTCATACTCTGCTTGGTTATTGGATGTTTGGAAACCAAAGCGTAAAGACTGTTCAATTTGTATTTTGTCCGGACCCTCCAAGACAATTCCTGCTCCGCCTCCTTTGGCATTTGAGGAACCATCAACATGCAATGTCCACCTTGCTTCCGGCTCCCGGCATTGCTACAGTTCTGCTGTGAAATCTGCTAAGCATTGAGACTTGATTGGCCCTCGTGGCTCATACTTGATGCTGAACTCGGATAGTTCGACTGACCAGCCAATCATCCTTCCGACCAGTTCAGGTTTTTGTAATATTTTGTTGATTGGGAAATCAGTCCGCACTATGATATCGTGACTCTGAAAGTATTGCCTAAGTCTCCTGGAGGCGTGAACTAAAGCCAAAGCCACCTACTCAATTACTTGATACCTGATCTCGGCATCTTGCAGTACTCGGCTTACGAAGTAAATAGGTTTTTGTTATACTCGACCTTGTACAACGGCTGCACTCACGACTTCCGGCGATGCGGCCAAGTAAACCAGCAGAGGCGTCCCGTGAGTGGGTTTGCTCAAGATTGGTGGTTGGGCCAGTGTCTGCTTTACGGTTTGAAAAGCTTCCTCACAACATTCGTTCCATGAAAATTTTTCCGCTTTCCTCATAAGTTTCAAGATTGGCCTGATTTTTTCTGCTAATCTAGGCATGAACCTGGACAGCGACGTCAGCCTTCCTACTAACCGCTGGACTTCTTTAAGGTTTCTGGGATTTCTCATGGTTTCTAAGGCTTGACACTTGTCAGGATTTGCTTCGATTCCTCGACTTGTCAGCATGAATCCTAAGAACTTTCCTCCTTTCACTCCGAACACGCATTTTTCTGGATTCAGACGCATATCATACCTTCTTATCTGTCGGAAGACTCCGACCAAGTCTTTGGCATGCTGCTCAATGTTGTCGGATTTTACAATTATGTCGTCGATATATACTTCCATAGTCCTCCCAATCTGTTCTCAGAACATTCGGTCCATCAGCCTTTGATACGTGGCACTGGCATTCTTTAGACCAAAGGGCATAACTTCGTAACAAAAGTTGGCTCTCAAGCAGTTCGAAGAAAACAAAGCAGCTAAAAGAAAAAAGCAAATGATAATGCTAAGTCAATTATATTCAAAATGCCGAAAAGCCGGCTAGGTCTACACAAAAGGGGGCAGCCATATGTTTACAAATAGAACTACATATGGCTCCAAAAAACAAAAAGAGACATAACCGACTAACTGTGGGACTCTATGTTCTTTGTAAGGACCTGTAAAATTGAATTGGAATAAAAAGGGTTATATTTTAAAAGAATTCTATGTATGTTTTATTTAGAATAGAAAGGGAGGAAAAAGTTAAGAAGGCTATGAGATCGCCGGTCGCCTGCTACACATGAGCGCCAGGTGGACGTCGCCAGGACGCGAGAGGCATGCAGGCATCGCGCGGGCGCGAGAGGCATGCAGGCATCGCGCGGGCGCGAGGCATGCGGGCATTGCCAGGGCGCGAGGCATGTGGACGTGGCCAAGGCGCGAGAGTTATGAGGGCGTCGCCAGGGAAGACATCGGTCGTCTCCCAGAGGAAGACATCGGTCGTCTTCTAGGGCGAAGGAGACATCGGTCGTTCGCCAGGATGAGTCAGCATTGGAAAGTTGTCGCGATGGCGAGCCTCACGCAGATAAAGTGGGACCCAGACTCTCAGCATGAAACGTCCTGCACGCGTGCCACGTAGACAAAAAGGATGATTCAGAGTGGTGACATCAGAATGTTGGCATGCGCAGGAGACACTCGCGGTCGTACTGTTCAGAGCAGTGGCTGGCATGCACAAGCGACAACAGTGGCAGTACTGTTCAGAGCAGTGGTTCTCAGACTTCTCTGCAGAGTGGGTGGTGGCAGCTGCTTTTGGTGGATAAGTTGGTTTAAGATGCAGAAAACCCACTGCTGAGAGAAAAAAACGTTGCAGCCTTCAAAGAGAGAAAGAGTGAGTTACCTCCCTTCTCCTCCAGTTGCCTCCTTCGCGCTGCGATTCTAGCACCTTCACATGAGAGTACGACGAGCGACAGCCACCATTAGAGCACCTGGGCAGTCCTCTGCAAGTCCTTCAACCAGACGCAAAAACAGAGCCAAGGCGTTCTTCAAGCTTTGTTGGGTTTCGGAACTCTAGGTGTTTGCGCAAGTCCAGGTAAGGGAAGCTAGACTTCATTTTCAATACAAGTCATAGTTTAGCTATTTTCTGAAGTGAGGGCGACGTGGTCGCCGGTTTTCGTCTTCATCCTTGTAAAATGCTCTGTGTTATGTGTTGGGCGACGTTGTCGCCGGTTTTAAATGCAGACTTCGAAATACCCTGTTTTTGAACCAGGTCGCCGGTTTTGGCGTTGTTTGCGAAACTCTCTGTTTTTGGTGTTGCTTTGAAACTGTTGAGATTTAAATGAGATATTTGAAAATAAGAACCTTGGATTGAGTTTTGCTGTGATTGAAATCATTCCTTTAAGTGTTATGTGATGTGTTGGATGTGGTGAATGTGGATCGAGGCATAGTATTTTCAGGAAAGAAAATACCGTGTAAGATCGTGTAGGATGTGCATTGATCGGTGATGTCTATAATGGGATTATCCTGACTCTCCTGAGATAATGGATTCATATAGATGAGGTTATTCAGGCGTTGAGAGTCGAAGGAGGTTCATATGTATGGGTGAGTCGTGTGAAACAGAACGAGCTCGGCCTGTCATATGGATTAACCCTGTCATACTGTGAGAATGGTGAACTTGAGATCGAGAATGTGTTGATGCGCATAGCTGTGGAAACATTACAACAGCTTGTATGACAGGTGCAGAATCTCTGAGTCTAGTCAATGCACGAGTCTTCCGGAAGTAGGTCAAGTGTCTTGTGTGCTGGGTCAGTGGTGGTCTGACATGTGAAATGAGGAACTTGGAATTTATAGACACTTGATGCAGTATTGTGAAAATGAATTCTTGTGAATATTGTGGAATGTGTGATTTCTGGGCGATCAGGTGAAGAGTATTGAGAAAATCTATAGCTTTACGAGAATATCTTGAAATTGTTTACCTTGATTTTATTTTAATTATTCTTATTTAAACTCTCTTTAAAATATCTAGCTTACCCTGCGTGTTTTGGTTCTGTGGCTGTTCTCTTAAAACTGTGATGATCGTGTATAACTTACACGGGAGCAGATGATCTTCCAGGAAGTAGAGCTCCTTAGTGAGTGGTCGCCGGAAGCAGATCGGCTGTTTTTGGGTCCTCCGATGGGAGATCGGCCTCGTTCGATAGGAGATCGGTCTCTTCCGATAGGAGATCGCCTGCTTCATTTTTTTACTGTATTTTGTTTATGTTTCTGGAAAAATTTGACCGAATTTGTATTAAACTCCCTGTGAGGAGAAACTACATTTCATATATATAATATTTTGTTCATAGAATCTATTTGTTACCTTTATTTTCATTATATACATTTGTATAGTATTTTGGCGGGATGTTACATTCTTGACCTCTAGGGCTTGCGAGGGAGCCGGGACCGCGGCTTGAGGAGAGCTCGGTATCTGGTCAAGCGGTAGCAGCTCACCATTGTGAATATCCTTATCAACATCGAACTTTCCCTCATCCAAGGGAGTGTTGTAGAAGAAGGCCGCTTACCGAAGAGCCTTCTTGAAGCCGGCTTCATGCTCTTCTAGAACACTGTCTTCGGCCACTTCCAACTCCTTCAGCAGCTTCTCCACCCTCTCTTCAGATCGATGTTGAGTGAGGGTCATACCCAAAAGACTCTCTTTTAACCCTCGAATCTCTTCGTCAGCCTTGTCGGCGACCTCTCTTCCCGTCCTCTCGGCTAACTCACACTTCTCTCTCCATTTCCTCATCTCAGCCTCCAAGTTTTGATTCAGAGATAAGAGGTTGGTATTTTTGGCTAATGCCGATTGTAGATTCGCCGAGGACTCGTCCAGCTTCCCTTGAAGGACCCCCACCTCGGTAGCATTTTTGTCTCGCTTCATTAAGTCTGAGGCCATCCGCTTGCCGAGAATGAGAGTCCTGGAGCATAACTCCATGAAAGCGTCGTGCACTTGAGAAGGCCGGGCCGAAAGGTACGTGTCTTGCTGATAGGGGTTCAACTTAATGCTAACCTTCTCGGCCACGTTCAGCTCGTGGCCGAGAAAGTCAGGCCCACTGGAGCTCGGCCCCCCGGTCAGTCTGCCCCTCTTCGGAGATCTTCCAGATGAAGAGCGCTCCCCGTGACGCCGAGAAGACTTTCCACGGTCTTTTCCACCATCCTCCTTCCTTCTCTTTATCTCTATTATCTCCTTTTCATTCTTCTTCTTCGGCATTTCCATTTCTTCCCGTATCTTCAAGATCATTGCCATAGGATCTGTCAGACTGATTTCATCCTGAGTGCTCCTGTCGTTGCCTGTCATGTTTCTTGTGGTCACCATGTGGGTATTTCGTGGGGTTACTTTTCGGCCCCACGGTGGGCGCCAAAAATGTTCCTACAAAGTTGACTTCGCGGTACACTTCAGTTTCTTCAAAGCTCTTCTCGTCCTTTCGGCTTGTCGACAAGGCTGTCTTCAGGTCTTTGGTCTTCGAATGTCAGTGGGAGGGTACCTGCAATGACACTTCGACGATCAAGTCAGTTTGAGAGTCAGGTACTAGGAGAGTAGGGAGTTAAAGATTACCCTGGGTGTTGTGCTTGCCCCTCTATTTATACTGTCATGGTTGGGCCCTGGCTGCCATGGGCCTTCATGTAGGTCCAATGAGGGGCCCAAGTATGTTTTAATCATACTTTGCGTTTAAGTTGGTTTACTTACGCTTAATTATGCGTTTCGCTGTGATTCTTACTGGCTAATCGGCTTTTCGACCATTCGGCAGTACAATTATAATCCAAAAAATAACCATGAAATGAAACTTACATAGTATTCTTTAATAAATTTGTGATTAATTTCTAACATTCTTTAATAAACATGTGATTGATTTTGAATTGAACACTTGTACTTATTATCTATGAGACAATAATAAATATTAATTATTAATATTCAATGTGGTAGAATGGATTTAGTTGTCCTTGATGAAGAAATTTTATTTTATGAAAATAAATAAAATAACAATATCATATGCAATAATATCAACAAATTAAATAAAAAAATAACCTATTTGTTTACAAAATTTAAAAACTTTTACTCTAAAACAACATATAAGTGTCTATCATATTGATGCCATAAAACATGGTTTAACATTTCATATAAAATTTAATAAATTTAGGTGAAAAACTAACGAAACTCATGTAATAATATATATAATATTTTAATTTTAAAAATAAAATATCAATATAATGAGTTGTTAAATGATCTTGGTTTATTTTAAGTTTTATGCTCAAATGATAAAGTTATTAACATGTGGTCCTAGAATATATTTATTGAAACCCAGAAACATATTTACTTCTTTTATCAATAATACTTATCATTATCCATAAATACATAATGTTTAATATATACATTCTTCCATCTCGAAATAACTAATTTTTAGATTTTTTTCATAGGTTAAAAACATCAGTAATAAATACTTCACTTATTAAGAAAATACTAAAATAATTTAATTCTCTCACCAATACAAATATTAAATATTTAAGTCATTTATTGAGAACAAAGAACAATACAAAATTAATGTCTAATACTAAGTTATTCAAACAAATATCCACTTACACAATTTAAAGTCAATAATGAATATGATTTTCACTTTTTAATACATAAAGTATACTGGAATTATAATTTTAGAAAAATAATTTAAATTTTATATTTTTTATATAATATTATAAGATGATACGAGATTGTTTCTAGTTAATATAGTTTCACATTATTCAAAAGTTTAGAGTTTAAACCAATAACACTTTATATATTATTTTTCCTTCCAACCCATTAAATTATCTTTTAAAAATAAATTTATAATGAAACACTGCCCTCTAAAGTAGATTATACCTCAAATATAATAATTAATCTTAACAACAAAAATATAAACTTTCAAACTAAAAAGAATTAATTTATCTTAAATATTATCTCTCCAATTTAAGATAAATATAACCTTTATTCAACCTATTATTTTGCCATAAACACAAAAAGACAATGAGCACATGAAGTGATTAAATTAATATAATAGTTTTTAATACAATAAATGTCTCGTTTTTATCATGTATCAGAAAAAGTGTCATTATCACTTTAATATATACATTAAAAACCTTATCTTCTACATTAATTAAAAGATTATAAGATTATGTGCTTTTAAGAGTTTAGTTGATTAATGATTGAGAGTAATTAATGTTAATAAATTTGGTGGAATCTGACAAAGCAATAGCTTTTCAAGCCATGACATTGAATTATATTTATAATCCATTTAAAGTTTACATTCTTGTATTTTTATATTTTATATAGTGTGGTCCTTATTTAAAATAATATATATTTTTCACTTGTTGGATCCTGAGTGGATAAGATAACGTTTGAATTTTTTTATTTCACAAATACTTGCAACAAATAAAAATTAAAGAAATTTTAACATTTAAAACTTGTTATTAGAATTATATTATAATTTTTTTTTTTTAGAAATCATGTTCCAAAATTTTTTGAAAAATTTTCACTTTTTTATAAAATCTAAATCTTAATTTTATGAATTAATGTATGATTCGCAATAAAAAAATGTTATGAGGTTTATTATAAAATCGTTTAAATAAATATATAATATTTTGAATATGATTTTATTATATTTAATTTGTTATTAAATGTCGTAGCACGGTTTCAGGAATTTAGTCCAATCATGTATTATTTTTCTTTCATTTGAACCTTCCCTATCACTTAACCCAATTTATTCTCACGAATAAAAGAAAAACTCAAATTATTCTCGCAAACAACTATTTTTATTTATTTTTATTCGTACTTTTCAAGTCCTAAAAAAATGCTTAAACAATCGAATATACCATGGCTATATTTTATAATTAAGTCCCTTTATGAAAAAAAAAATTATGCTTAAAGTGAAGATTAAAAACCGTTCAAAACTAAAAAAAAAAATGTTTATTACTATCACAAAAATGGAGATCAATAGCATGGTTAGATTTTTTATTAATCTGTAATTTTTTTATTGTTTAATTCTCAAAATATATACTTTTTAAAAAATGTATAAAATAAATAAATTGAGCCACTGATCTACTTTCAATTTAAATACATTAAAATCATATCATTTTAAATGACTTATCCATTTTAATTATTTTTAAAAAAATATCCATTTAAATAATTAAAAAGTAAAATTACATCAAATTATTAAAAATATCTCAAAATTCAATGTAAGGTTAATCTAGAATAAATAAGGATTTGCATTTCTCTTTTCTATGGTATATTATTCATGAAAAAAGTATTAGAAAATAACATCCTCCATAATTTATTAAGCACTTTCCGCACGGAAAATCGAATAAAACCAACGTTTGAGAAAGAACAAATCCAAACAAACATGGTTCACAAATTTTCACATTACATATTTTCAAATATTATTTTACTTTTAAATAAACTTTATATTGATAATCCAAGAGTTAAGGAAGGAAAAAAATTGAATGGAGAGGAAAAAAAAGGAAGACAGAGAGAAAACTCCATGGAAAGTGAAATATATATTTTGATTATTTGACAAAAAATAAATATTTTCTTTTTTTTTTATAAAAAAAGAAAAAGTTATATACGTGCAGAATAATTTAATTTCTCTAAAATAAGATATATGGTATAGATAAAATGTCTTTATTTTTTCCTTTTTAAAAAAATAATATTTTTTTTCAGTTAGAAAGAAACACTTTTTACATAAGTTCTCCAGCTTCTTCGTATTTCAACCTTATAAAAGTGATAACAAATTATTAAATATAATATTTGTTTTCTTTTAATAATAATTATTTTCCTTTTTAATACGTGACAAAAATATGCTAAATTTTTAATATATAATGTATTAATTATACATGATCTATAAAATTTTAAAACGTATAAATTTAATTATTTTTTTCTGTATTATTATTATTATTAATCTCATTTCAATAGGTTTTAAGTTTGACTAATGGGATTCCAATAGTACCAAAAAGCATTAATGATGGATGGGGATGTCATGTCATCATAACTCGAAGTGGGCCCCAGAATCCACTCACCAAAAATCAATAACTCCTCTCAGTTACTATACATCACATATCATCACACATCATCACATGATAATAATATCCACATATAATTGACATGTCCTTGTATTCTGAAAAAGCTATGATCAGAGAACCTCACCACGTGTCAAAACGTCAACAGTAAAATCTTTCCAGTTGCAGTGGACGTGACCGCACGGTAAACTTTTTCCAACAGAGCCATATGCCAAAATATGCAACTCGGGCTCCACCGGTTCAGATTCAATCTGCTCCGGTAAAGCAGCACATTAAAACAATCTTTCACTCAAGGAATCTCAGCCGTCCACGCGTAGCCACCGCAAATTCCCATCACACGCGCGAGGCTCCTGCACTGTCCAATGAAATCGCAACACGTGCCGAAACATGGACCAGCGTGGTTCACGCGCCTATCGGATCTCGTCTGAGACACTTTTATTTATTTATGATTTTTTTTTGCTTTGAATCCACTTTACCGGTTAGAAAATCTGCTACGGCTGTTATAACAAGCACCAACCAGAACGACTCTGCTTCCATGCTTTGCTCCTTCGGGGCTGACCAAAACGACGACGTTTAGACCATATTCTCAGACGACCGGGAAATGGTGGAGACGGTGGAGCTTCACGGCGAGGAGCAGCGTTCGCTGCTCTCAGATTCGAATAATGGCGACCGGTCCTGGCGGTTGAACTTCGAGGGGTTTCAGATATCTTCGGAGCACATGGAGAAGCAAGTGAAACCCTCTCGCGGACTCCATGACTGTTATGGGGTTCTAGGTAACAAAACACTACAAACGCATTCTATTTATTTATTTATTTATTTTAATAATTTCAGTTATTGTTATTGCTCATTTTTGGAATCTGCTTTTTTATTTTCATTGACAAAGATTTATTTCACTATTTGTTTTGTTGGAAGAGGAATCTGCAATTTGCTTTACGTTAGTGGTTGTGGTTGATTATGGTGTTGTTCCATTTCGTTTTTATCTTTTTTTTTTTTATTGTAAAGTTTCCCCTCTGCATTGATTCCAGATATTGTTTTTGTTTTCATAAAGATGCTACTATTACTGGATTTCATTAGTGTGAGTAGAATACTTTGTTTTCTGTTCTCTTTTTGCCAGGTTTAGTATTGTGTGCAGGAATTTGGAAGCAGGCTAGGTATAGTGGGTGGGGGTATTTTTTGAGTTTTGGGTTGATGATGTGGTGGCTTTTTTTTTGTATGAAAGAGGTTGAGGTGGGTTTTTGATGAATCGAGTATTGCTTGCTTTTTGGGGCAGTTGCTGGAAGATGGACTATAGGGTTTTGCATTTGGAAGCTCTAGAGGCTAGAGGCAAACTTCTTTTGGACACCGAACTACGTTTTTTTCCATTTTTGGCTCTCTGTTTTTAGTGCAAGAAGTTTCACAAAATTTATCTTGGCATTTTGAACAGAGTGCCTCTGGTCTGTTGCTTTATTTGTATAAATAAATGGGTTGTTTCGACCTGCTCTTGCTGAGGCTTTACTTTCCAAGTTTACAATAAGCATCTGCCTATTGAGCTATGACTTCATTTATATGTTTTCTAGTTTCTGAAGCTTTCTATAAAGTTCTTGTGGCCCATTATATGAAGTTCATTGTCCTATACTTGTGACTGTGGAAGTTTAAAGCATAATTATGTCTTTGAATATCATTTTCTTCATCTGTGAATCTCTATGTTTATTTTATTTTTTTTGAATGGTATGCTTTGATTATGAATCTTTTCTACTAAAGGGAAAGGGATTTCATGGATCTTGTCTTAATTTTTTAACTTCTATTATATATTTCTTCAGGTCAAGGGGATAATATTGCAGAGTACTACCAGCAGCAGGTTGAAGTGCTTGAGGGCTTTACTGAAATGGATGCCCTTGCAGAGCGTGGTTTTATTCCTGGAATGTCGAAGGTTTCTATTTCGTTTTCTCCTTTTTGGTCTCTAGATTTCCGATTGTTATATAGTCAAAAGCCTTGGCTGAATATCCACTGCTGTTGGCAGGAGGAGCGAGACAAGTTAGCAAGAAGTGAGACTTTTGCCATCAGATTGTCAAATGTAGCAAATATGGTTCTTTTTGTCGCCAAAGTTTATGCATCAATACGAAGTGGTTCCCTAGCCATCATTGCATCGACTTTAGACTCACTTCTTGATCTCCTTTCTGGATTTATCCTCTGGTTCACTGCATTTTCTATGCAGACACCAAACCCGTATCAGTACCCTATTGGAAAGAAGCGGATGCAACCATTGGTCAGTCCTCTTAATTAATATTCTGTTTGAAATTATCTGAATCATCACCAGTAATGTGATCTCAGTGATTATCAGGAGTTACTTTGTATTCAAATTACGTATCAGGGAAGAATACTACAATTTGGTTGTGTCTGTATGTGCTCTATTTATATAGAGGAAACTATAAAGTGAAAATTTAAATTGTACAGGGAATTCTTGTTTTTGCCTCTGTCATGGCTACACTGGGACTGCAAATTATCTTGGAGTCTATCCGCACATTAATATATTCTGTAAGTTTATTTTTGGTATATTTATAGAGGCAAAGTTGACCCCAAACTCATAGAACAACAACAATTTTTCATTTAGTTCCTGAATCTCTTTTATTTCTTCGTAAGTCTAATGTATCTTGAATTTACATTTCCAGGACAACTCGTTCAACTTGACCAAGGAACAAGAGCAATGGGTTGTGGGAATTATGCTTTCAGTGACTTTGGTGAAATTCTTGCTGATGATTTATTGCCGCACTTTTACTAATGAGATTATTAAAGCCTATGCCCAGGATCATTTTTTTGATGTGATCACTAATGTCATTGGTCTTATTGCTGCACTCTTGGCAAATTATGTTGATGATTGGATGGATCCTGTTGGTGCTATCATTGTAAGTGAATACTTTCTTTTTGTTGGAGGTTTTGATTTGCTATCTGTGGCCATAGGAAATTATATATATGTTCGTTCTCAAATTTTCCTTGTATTTAAAAGTTGATATGTTTGTTGTTACTTAGGGTTCCATTATTATTATTGTTTCCTTTTACTTGACTGATAGAATCTGTCGAATAATTTTATATTATTAGATATCCGATTTTAGCTTGTACAAGTTAGAAATTATATTAAATTGCCATTAAGGGCTTTAATTGAGGATGTATTATTTATAGAAGAGAAAATAAATGGAAGAAGACAAGCAGTCAGAAATTTTTGACGTTCCTTAAATTTTCCGTGAATTAACTAATAAGTCAGATTAATTCCTAAGTTTGGAAGGTCAAGAACCATAGTTTACAAAAATATCATAGTATTTCCAGTAATATTATCCATTAACAAATGTAGACATCTGTTTCTCAGCTTCTGCTATACGTTCCTGTTATTCTTAAAAATCGAGGTCTTGTATTCTTAAGATGAAATCTCTCATTGCTATGTTAAATGACTGTGACTATCTAATTAACTTATCATTATATCTGTGACCTCTCCTTGAACTATGTGTATATTATGATGGTTTGATATACACTTTGTATGCTTTACAACATCCTTAATACAGTTCTTGTGAGGTTTTTAAGTTTTAGAACTATTTCTTACTCAAGATTACCATTGGAGCAAGAACTGACTCTCATGATTAAAGAACATTTTGAGATATGTGGAATCTATTTTCATGTTATTAGATGATTGTACTTCAAAGTTCTTAGAACCTTCACTTTTGGTGCACTATTGGAGATGTCCTAAGATTTTAGGGAACTACAATTGATTCTTCGGAGCACATCTTTTTGCTATAAACAATTTCTTGTTACTATTTGTATATATAACCAACTTACCACCATTTTGTACCTGGTCATTTAATGTTTTTACTTGCTTTACATATGTTTACCTCTTACTGCTGCAGCTGGCGTTGTACACCATTCGCACATGGTCAATGACAGTGTTGGAAAATGTGAATTCCCTGGTTGGAAGATCAGCTGCACCTGAGTATCTTCAGAAACTCACATACCTGTGCTGGAACCACCACAAGGCTGTGAGGCACATCGATACAGTTCGGGCATACACATTCGGGTCTCACTACTTTGTTGAAGTTGATATTGTCCTGCCAGCAGATATGCAGTTGCAAGAGGCCCATGATATTGGGGAATCATTGCAAGAGAAGCTTGAGCTTTTACCCGAGATCGAGCGTGCTTTCGTACATCTTGATTATGAGTACAGTCACAAACCTGAGCATGCACAAGCTCACTCTTAGCAGCAGAAAGGAAAAACAATGTCCTTGTTTATTTCACTTGCCCTTTCATCTCCCTTCAGCTGTAAATGAGAACCATTTATGGTAGTTCAGAATCTGAACTTTTGAGCAAGTCACTAAGAAGTTGTTAGCTGTACTAGCTATAATCCTACTTTCTGGCAGACCTGATAATATTCCCAAACGTATATCAAGATAGGCTTATCAGGCAACACCCTCCAGGTTCCATTTTGGGGAAATAGAATCCTTATATTCTTGTACACTGCACTCTTTCTACCTTAATTAGGTTTAAGGGTTATTTCTAACATCACCAAGTATAATAATATATACAATGGAATAGATACCTTATTAAAATGTAAGAATTACATAAACAACACTATTTTTTACATGCTAACTACCTACTTCTTTTACAACACTATTTCTTATCTTATTTGTCTATTCATATTCTGCATTTAGTTAATTTTACATGTTATATTTCCATAATGCTGATTAATATGGTAGTGTCTTACTAATAAATTATTAGTATCTCAGATAAGATAAATTATTTACATTGTATAGCGGTTAATTAAATAGTACAATAACAATTATAAAAATCCCATTAAAAAGAGGGAAAACTATTCATTCATTTCAAAATGGTTGATGTTTATGATTTTTGTATAAAAAACTTCAATAATTTCAATTGAGCCAGGACAAGTAACATATTGAATTAACTTTTTGTTATTTAACTTTATTTGAAAAAACTTAAAATGTCAATAAATATAAATATTTATTAAAGGAAATACTAAATCAATTATTGTTATTTTTAATTTTTAGTGCTTGAATATGGAAGAGTCTTTTATGAACTTTTCTTCCAGCAACCCTTCATTTTTTGTATAAGACTATTTAGTGTCAACCGTTTAATTTGGATAAAATTTCCCAAGTCACTGACATTTATATTATATTTTAATTTTGTTTATTATAAGTCTTTATATAGTTACTATAGGTCTCTTTCTTGGTATCATTCTTATGAGATCGGCACAAATATCTATATTTAGTGTCAGACTTTTATCATTTGAAACTGTTATTAATCCTAGTATTAAGCTTTCTTGCAGTGTTGTAAGACTTCAATTAATAAAAAGTGTTGTTTATAAGATAATTATGGTTAAAATTAATTAATTTAACTTTATAAATTATTATTGTTTTCTTTATATTAAAAATTTTACATTAATTATTTATAATATATAAATAGACATAAATTTTATAAAATAAAATTAAAAAATCGAATCAAATAAAAAATAAATATTCATTTTGTAGTTACAAACTGTGTAACTATGACTTAAGAGTGAAGATGAAGTTTCATGTATAATGAGTTGATCAGGTTATTATCAAACCTTTTGTGTTTTAAAGCTATATATGTTTCTAAATTTTCATATTCATTAAACAAATGATTAAGCATTTGATTGAATAAAATATTTATAGTTTATGAATTTACAGTTAAAAGTTGAAAATGTTAAAATAATCATACTGTAGAGTTTGCTAAAATATTACGATAAGAAAAATATTACTTAACATCGACTCCCACATCCATCCAACATCATAAACAAACTTAAGAACTTAGTTTTTCCCATTTTCTATTCATTCTATTTTGCAATTTGTTCTTTCAATATTAGTATTTTTAATATCATTGAAAAATAAATCATGAAATACACAAGACACCAATTTAAAGATTAAATTAATTACTATAAAAAGTAAGCAGAAATATGATATACATAGTATAATATATAATATTAAATTGCCAGCAAAACATAGGTTTGAATGTGGCAAAATAAAAGTCCAGGTTCATCTCAATTATTCAATATTCAATCGTGTGTTTCAAACAGTTTTTGTTCTCAGTTTTCTTCCGCCACAAATGCGCTGACGCAAATAAATGAACTAACTTAATGCTTATTTTTTATAATAATTTGAATCCGCATGCTTTAACTAATTATTATTTATTTATTTAATTAATTAAGAAAAGTTAAGTACGCACGATTGTGGCTATCACACTGACACGCGTAACTTTATTTTGTCTGAATCAAATTTTCAATATTTTTAATAAATTACTTAATATTTAAGCATTTTGTATTACTTCTTTGTTCTTTAATGAAAGGAGTTAAGTTTCCTCATAAAAAAAAAAAAATTTATGTAATTATATTAAAACCTTAGTTTTGAAGCTATTCTTTCCTTTGAACCGTTAAAGTTAAAGTTAATTATTGCTTAAAACTTAACTATTAAGTATAAAAAAATGATTTTTTTGAAAGAATATTAAAAAATGTTTGAATATTGTTAGAATATTTTTGTGTCATTAGGATTAGAATCTAAACTAGTTTAATAAATTGCTTATATTTATTAAACAAGGAAAAGGAAAAGGAAAAAAGAAGGTGAAGTTTTCTTCCCCCACGTCTCAAATAACCTTAATTACGTTAATTTTTGGTTTAATTAATAATTAAATTGTGATGTAGATTTGGTGATGGGTCCCACTTTATAATTTTCCGTAGTTTCGTCAGTTTCTGAGCATCATCGCATCGCATCGCATACATTCCAAATTCGCATTCAACTTTTAAAGCATTCGCCACTGCGACTGCATGCTCTCAACTCTCGACTATATAGAGATATATATATAATGTGCCGGCGGTGCGCATGGAGATAACCTACGCATCGCCAAGTTTCTACGACCTCCCTGCCGCGGCTGCCTCAACCATGCCGTCATCCGCGACCGCCGCACGTCCTGTCAGGATAATTCCTCTCCAGCACCCGACCGCAGGCTCCTCCTCGTCGTCGCCGCCGAACGTCGCCTTCGCGCGGTGGACCGCGAGGCTTAGGCGAATGACGTGGCTCGAGTGGCTTGAGTTCTTCCTCCCTTGCCTCCGCTGGATTCGCATCTATAAATGGCGCGAGTATTTTCAGGTCGATCTCATGGCCGGAATCACCGTCGGCGTCATGCTCGTTCCTCAGGTGATCGATAGATGCTTGTTTTCTGTGTAATGAATTTTGAATTGCCAGCTCTTGTGTGTAGCTTTTGAGGTAATCGATGCTTGTTTTTTTTGTTAACTGTTGATGCAGTCGATGTCGTATGCGAAATTGGCTGGACTTGAACCGATATATGGACTCTGTAAGATTACTGAACTTCCGTGCTCTGGATGAATTTTCTGGATTATGTATTTTTAGTTAAGCACAGTTCCGTGTTTATTTGTCTTCTGAATTTGCAGTGTTTATAATTATTTTTTTCCTGGTATGATTTGGATTAACTTTTGGTTTTTCGGGTACAGCAATTTTCTACACTGTATTGCTAGAAATTTAGAAGAGTGAAGTCTGGTGTAACATTTAGAGGAGTCTTATCTTTCATTATTCTAGCAACGATGCTGTTCTTGCCATTTTTGAATGTCGATGGAATTCTATCCTTTCGCCCTTAACAGTTATCTGTTAGTTTAAAATTGCTTACTCTACATTTTCATGATACTTCTATCTGGCATCGATGTTTTACGTCCTTAAATTATGTATAATTTCTGCTTATTGATGTTATTTCTCTTTGCAAGGAAGACTCTGGTTTTGTGCCTATATTTGTGTATGCCGTATTTGGGTCTTCTCGCCAGCTTGCAGTAGGCCCAGTGGCATTGGTTTCCCTCTTGGTATGTAACGTGCTAAGTGGCATAGCTGACTCGACCAGTGAATTATACACAGAGCTTGCAATATTACTGTCCCTTATGGTGGGGATAATGGAGTGTATAATGGGACTATTGAGGTATTTTCGTCATTGCTTACTTTTATCAATATAGATATATGTTCGTTCTCTTTCGTGCATCTAGTAGTCTAACTACATATATAAGTACAAGTGATTAAATGATTATTTTGGTATACCTAAATGTCACGGGAGTGTAATGGCTTAAGCTCCAAGCTGACTGCTTTATAACAAGAGGAGAGGTCGGACTCCTGTAGCTGTTTTATGATTCTGCAGGCTAAGCACTGGGCATCAGGTCTGATTTTTTTACGGATGTGATTTAATGGATAACCTATATTTACTTGTATTTTGGGTATTTCAGGCTTGGATGGCTTATTCGTTTCATTAGCCATTCAGTGATTTCTGGCTTTACAACTGCTTCAGCTATTGTCATTGGTTTATCTCAAGCTAAGTACTTCTTGGGGTATGATTTAGACAAAAGTAGCAAGATCATTCCAGTAGTTAAGAGTATAATAGATGGAGCAGATAAGGTATGTATTTCATTTGAAATTTGAATTATTCAGTGGAATTTTTTAGCTAGGTGTTATGGTTATCTAGCAATTTTTATTGTGCGTAATGTACTGTCACGGAGAATTGATTCTTTTGCTTGTTTTTAATTCTTAACCTTTACTACATAACTACATATACTTCTATATGCTACTGATAAGTGATAACTAAATCACGTAGGAAACCAACGAAATTAGGATTGAATTTGATGATAGTTAGATTTGTGGAGAAAATGGATAGATTATAACTAAAAAACGTGACTTTAGGGACAATTTTGCATCTGCTTGGGTACGGTGAACTGTCTGGTACTTGCTGAATTGAAATTCTGGGATTATGGGATCTTGGGGTCTCCACAAGGAAGGATGATAATTTTTAAGGAGTGGACTTTCCATTCTTTTCAAGTAAATTGGGTCTGGGAAGCGTTAAATAATCAAATAAGTGAAAATTAATTTGAGAAGAGGGCTTAAATTTGAGGTTCCTTTAGCATCAATGTCAACCTGGAATTTGGTTGCAGCATACAACCCAGAAGATTGCAATTTGCCAAAGAACATAGAGTTGAGCATTGCTGCCTCTCAACACATAAAAGAAACTGGGTGCTAAAGCAATTTCCAGTTACAACTAAACGATATAAACTATATTAAATATATTTGCACATCCCTTTAATTTCCTAGAATTTTCAAATATATTCCTATAGTTTAAATTTTTAATTGGGACCCCATTTCTTTATGTTCTTATTTTTATATGTTTAATTTCAGTTCATCAAATTGGAATGCCCTTTTATGTCCATAACATGTTCTTTTTGGAATCAATGTTTCATTTTGAACTTCAGCCTGCGATCTAATCTATTAATACTTCAATATCACCATATGTTCATTTGTCCACATCTTTTTCTTCTTTTCAAAGTCATTATGCTGTTTTCACTTATCAAACCCCTTCTTTAACAGTTTTTTTCCTTTTCTTTTTATAGTTTTCATGGCCCCCTTTTGTGATGGGATCCATTATGCTTGTGATACTACTTGTCATGAAACACCTGGTATGAATCTATCTCTGATGTTTGGTAAAATACTTATGTTAGGAATCAACATCCTTCTCATTGTATTGATGTTATACAACCAGGGAAAATCAAGGAAGTACTTGCGATTCTTGAGAGCTGCTGGTCCTCTTACAGCAGTAGTTCTGGGAACAACTTTTGCAAAAGTTTTTCATCCACCATCAATTTCTTTAGTGAGTATCAAATATATAGCATGAACTTTTGACTTCATAATATACATAATTTCCGACATGGTAATAGTGATATGAATTTAGGTAAAGCTACAAAAGTAATAGAGAAGGAATGAAGTCGCATGTGGGTACCATTAACTAGATTGGACTATAATATACTAGTATTAAAACATTTGGTTCTTGTATCCCTATAATTGTTGTGCATAAATTTGAGAAAATTGGTGGAATGGATATTCTGAATTTCTTACATTTGTTTTCTAGGAGAAACATGAATGAAAAAGTTAGTTTTTTTCGATAAGCAAACTTTTGTATTTAAAGACACGAAGCACAAACAATCTCTCGTGCCCAGTCGCAATTTCATCATGTTTTAGGCATGCAATGAACCAAAGATGTAGTTGATCATGTTTACTTAATTTTCTTGGTTATGATATGAGTGTAATCTTGATACATAGTAATCATGTTAATTTGTTTATATTATTGGATAATGCTTCTCTTGAATGTCTTGTACTCATTCTTCTTGGTTTACTTCTCTTGTTATTGTAACATATGAATGTTCCTTTGTAAATAAGAATTATGTACGACTAAGGTCAGTAGCTCACTAACATGTTTGATGAAGCTGATATAATTAACAATAATATGGTTTTTAATTAGGTGGGAGATATACCGCAAGGCCTTCCAAAATTTTCTGTTCCAAAAGCTTTTGAGTATGCACAGTCCTTAATTCCAACTGCTATTCTCATAACTGGTGTGGCTATACTTGTAAGTTTTCCTTTTTCTCCTCTATGAATTTAAAGAAAATTGTGTCTTGGGAATTATTTTTCCAATTAAATCATATTTCAACCTACAGGAGTCAGTGGGAATTGCCAAGGCATTAGCAGCGAAGAATGGGTATGAGTTGGATTCAAATCAAGAGGTATATTTCTTTCCAAAATATATATTACTGGACAGGTCTAGAATCCCCTCCCAAATATTGTTGCAAGAATCTAATTTTTTTTAGTTAAAATACTTGACAACTAATTTTGCTGATATTTTTGGACAGTTGTTTGGTCTTGGTGTTTCCAATGTCCTTGGTTCATTATTTTCAGCATACCCCACTACAGGTAATTATTCAATTGGACTCTGCAAAATAAGGAGTCATTGTAGTTGGCTACTTAGCTTTGGTTCCAAAGCCTCAATTAATTTCAGCATTATGATTTTACTTGAAAAAACTTATTTTTAAATGTAAAATATATATTAATATTAGAATATTTTTCAATTTTTTGAATGAGTAATGCAGGATCCTTTTCAAGGTCAGCTGTAAATCATGAGAGTGGTGCAAAATCTGGGGTATCTGGGATTGTTTCAGGAATTATAATGATCTGTGCACTTATGTTTCTAACACCATTATTTGAGTATATACCTCAGGTTTGTTTTCAAGTATTTATAGGTCATTGGTCATGTTTGAAAAGGTTTTCCCTGTATTCGATCCTGTATTCGATGGAAGTTCTACTTCAGATATTTTACAAATGACTTCTGTTGGTACTTTGTGGGCATGCATGGGAAAAATCATTATTGTAAATTCTTATTCTAGAAATATAAACAAGTATTTTATTTGCTAATAAAGATCTTTCCCATCCATGCACTTATTATATTTTATCCATGACATCAAGAATAAATGGATATGGCATTAAGACTCGCAAAATTATTTAAATTTTAGGTCCATTTAAGTTTTAAAAATTGATGCTATTATACAACTTGTTTTATTGCTTTTCTTCAAAATCTTGTATTTTCTGCTCATGAAAAAAGCACTAAAACAAAATGTTTTGAGCATTTTGCTTTTTTAGTTTTAAGCATGCATAATTACTATAAATTTTTTAAGCATATCTTTTAATTGAAAGAACACTCTTTCTTTTAAAAGAAGACCCCTCTTTACCTTTTCTTTCTGTCATCTTTTAAATTTTTGTTTACATTATTTGTGTCTATTACTGAAATGTAAGAGATGCATTTTCTTTTCTGAAATGCTGATGATGAGTTTTCTGGCTACAACAATGCAGTGTACCCTTGCTGCTATTGTGATCTCTGCTGTGATTGGTCTGGTAAGAAATCCCCTTCATGCTCAACTATTAATTGTTCAGCATCCGTGGGTGGTTAGAAGTGATATTTTTATTCAATATAGAAAGACAGGTAGAGGTGGCATTACTAGTTTTATGCAGTAGAAAATGGAAAAATAATGTTGAAAATAAGAGTTTGTCTCTATCCCTGTTCAAACTGTTATGAGAATGTCAGCCTTTGATTTTGATAACATACGTTTGGGTGGTTTCATATTTGAAATCCAATCCACTTTGATGTGTTTATTTAGTTAGTGTTAATTCATATTGTTGTTAGAAGAGAAATGTTATTTGTACAATAATTAATTGTATATTGAATATCTTAATGTCTAGACTAATTAATTTTCTGGTTTATTCATTCAAGCGATGTAGAAAATATCTGTTTAGATGCTATATCATTTTGGATGGTTAACTTGTTTGTCAACTGTACATTCTTAATTCTTGACATGATTTTTCAGGTAGATTACGAAGAGGCCATATTTTTGTGGCGTGTTGATAAGAAAGATTTTCTTCTTTGGACTATTACTAGTACCACAACATTGTTTCTTGGTATTGAGATTGGTGTCCTTGTTGGGGTGAGTACACGTTGGAATTTTTGTTGTTGTTTAAGTAATGGATGCATTATAATTGCAAAAGAACTATTTTCTGAATTTTTTCTTAGAAACCGTTTGCATTTTGATGCATCTACCGAGGTTGAAATATTTATATGGTTATGCATACTCTAGTGGAGCCATGTTTGCTGGTTAAAACTTTAGTGCTTTGCTTTCATACTGAGAAGAAGAAATGGTTATCAAATCATTTCTTCAGATACTGGATTCATTCAAATATAACTAATATAAAATTATTTTCCACATGCTAAGATATCACCTTTCTCACTTTATTTTGATTGTAGGTTGGGGTTTCACTTGCTTTTGTTATTCATGAGTCAGCAAATCCACATATTGGTAAGTTGATTTGTATAGGTTCAGAAATTATAGAGTTGAATCACATTATACATGCTAACTTGTGTGAATATTGAAGAATCATGTCATGTAATTTTTAATTTATAAAATTTATTTCAAATGAGTACCTTGAACCTAAAATGGTAAAGACTAATATTAGGTATTTATGCACGTGGATACATAAATAAGAAAATAAAACATTTATGAACTTTGGAAAGATAGTTTTTTCTGATGAACAACAATTTGCAGAACCCATTGGGTGTCCCCTGAAAGAAAGAAAGAAATCAGTTACCAAACGATCATCATTAGCATCACTATTGAAAGATTGGAATCAAAATCTTCAAATGCTAACAGATAAAGACACGAAAATAATTACAAAATATGATAGGACCATTCTGTTTTAGGTTGCAATGGATCAATCCTGAATTAAGGCATCTAGATTTGGCCATTTGTTTTGAAATACTTCACTCGGGGAAGTCAATTTCTTGGTTAAGGATTAAGGAGTGTACTTCAATACAGAATTCCTGAAGTTATTTGAAATGTGATTTTTAAGTAAGCATCTATGCATGTCAATAGTTTTTTAAGATATAAATTGTATGTCTTTCAACTTTAATATAACCAATAAAATGTAAATTTCAATCTTGCACGAAATACAATAGTGGTCCTTTTGTATTTTTTTTTCTAAACTGGTATGTCTGCGTGCATAAATATTGTAAGATACGTTAGTATGCTGACATTATTGTTTGGTCTTCACTGCAGCTGTTTTGGGTCGTTTGCCGGGGACAACTGTATATAGGAATGTTAAACAGTATCCTGAAGCATATACATATAATGGAATTGTAATTGTTCGTGTTGATGCTCCAATTTATTTTGCAAACACGAGTTTCATAAAGGACAGGTAATGAGAAGTGAGTTGTAATTGACATCCTTCCAATCAAGAGCATACATTAATTCATCTGGAGTTTTCTTGTCAGGTTGCGGGAATATGAAGTTGATGTTGATAGTTCTAAAAGCCGTGGACCCGAGGTTGAAAGAATTTATTTCGTGATTCTTGAGATGGCACGTAAGTCTTGCTTGCCCTGTTCACAAAGAGGCATATAATGTATTGTTAATGTGTTTAAGCACTACATAAGCTAACATATTTTTTAGCATGTTGAAATTTTGTTTTAAGGGTAAATTAATGTGATTATGCAATCATCAAACTGTACTTGTGCCACTAATGGTTATACGACTCATAAATCGTTCATAGTCGTGAGGTTATTAAAATATCTAATTGTAATTAACTGTCATATATGTCCAGTTGATGTTTTCAGCAGGTGTTGATCATTTTCATTATTTTTAAGTTCCCTCGAGTGTTGAATTACTAACATGAACCACCATTTACTGAGTTTCTAAATGCTCTTTTGCACTATAGTTGCTCATCACTAAACTATGAAAGGGATAATCTTAGCATGTGGTTATGAATGCAGCTGTGACCTACGTAGATTCCAGTGCTGTTCAAGCTTTGAAAGACCTGTATCAGGAGTACAAATTACGGGACGTTCAGGTAGAATAAGACTGTGAACTTTCAACGACTGTTAGAATGCTTGAAATTATCACCACAGGTCTAAGTAACTTGAGCTTATTCTTCTTGCAGATTGCAATATCCAATCCAAGCCCAGAAGTTCTGCTCACCTTGTCAAAATCCGGTCTGGTGGAGTTGATAGGCAAAGAGTGGTACTTTGTGAGAGTACATGATGCTGTTCAAGTTTGCTTGCAACATGTTCAAAGCTTGAAAGCGGGATCTAACAGTTCACACACGCCACTTTCTTCATTGGAAGACAAACCAAGTTTCTTTGCTCGATTGTCGAAAGAGAGAGCGGAAAAGCTTTCAGTTAGCGACTTAGAATCTGGTAATGGCAGGCCTCCACTCCCTAAGGACAGAGATTCCCAGTTGGAGCCATTGCTATCGAAAGAACGTTGAAGTCTGCTCTGTATCCTATAGTACATAGTGTATTTATCCATTCTTTAAAAAAAATAATAGGTTAAACCCGGTGTGATCAAGCTAATGTTAAAAAATAGTGTGTAATATTTGATTAGCCGGTTGCTGTAAAATGTACTATATGAGTTTTTAAGAATGGTTTTATAGTGAAACTCTTCTGTCCGCTGTGTATCCCTAATTTGAACTTCTTGTTAACTTAAGTTACATACGGGATGATGAGGTTTAGGTTTATGACCTTTTCAATCCCATTTCAATTCAACATAAATAATAATCTCTTTGATAATAAAATAAGAGAAGAGCCTTAGGAATTTTCAGTAACAAAAGCACCTCAATTTTTTTCTATAACATTCCCCTCCTTTCAGCCATTAAATTAAAGACTAAACAATAACGACATTTTTATATTATGGCCTTTCAAATTTCCTAATTACACTCTGCCTTAATATTATTTTTCAAGTAAATTTTTTCATTTTCTTTTCCTTTAATTAGATAAATAGAACAATTTATATAAACTTAAAAGCTAAAATTTTATTAGAATTTCAAATTATCTTAAAGAACTGAGTTACATACCTTAATTTAATATACCATTTACACTGAATATAAAGACTAGAAGTTACTGTAAATAAAATAAAAACTGTAGACCCCAAATTAACAGACGAATATCAGCTTTTGCTAAAAATATGCACCGATCATGATCATTGCATATACAATAAAATCATACACTAATTTAATCAATAAACAATTAAAAAAATATAGTGCATCCAACATGATTCATTTCCAGTTCACGATGCATGTGGGGCGGTCACGATTCAACCATTCTAAAGTGGGTGGCCAAATCAACTTAGAGATGAAAAATGACAAGCTTACTATCCCTCCTTGTTTGGGATGCTTTGCTTACATCTGAAGGCAATCAGACAAAATGTTCAGTTGGATACTCATGTTCATCTCCATTGTAGTCATAATACAACCTTTCCCCCTTTGTGATATCTCTATTGGAAACTAAAAGAACTCGACATTCGCCTCCAACGTCAAATCTCACGCATTTTAAGTTTTGTTTTTTTTTTCCTTCCCTACACCAAAAAGGAAAACCTTAATTAATTAATTAATTGTTGTTTCCATCAAATAATCAATCACCTTACTTCAACTGAAAGTAAATGATTTTATACCCATTATTATTTGTCTGTCCCTAATTTTAGAGTCTTCAAAATACAAGCAAAAATAACAAGAATAAAATCTGAAGTGGAAAAAACTTACGGTGTATGGTTATTGATGCCATTAATGAAACGTGCTATATTGCTTCGTTTGTCTGGACAGATCACAAGTGTCTTTGAAGGATCAGACGCTGAAAGAAGTGTCATTATGCTATCTCCGTCATCATTTTCCCTATTCTTTAAAAAATCTACATCTCCAACATATTCTGTGATTATGGTTAAATCCTTGATGGATCTATCTGCTTCAACAGTGAAGCTGCGCAAAGAGAAATTTAAAAATCTAAGTATTTTTCTGTTGTAATGTGGAAATTGAGATTGTTGTTGAGTGGTTAAGTAATATGTGTACCATTCCCATACATACCCTTCTAGAGGATCAAAAACAACCATGAGAGGTGGCCATTCTCCTCTTTCCATCATACTTTTGCACAAGTTTAAGGTGTCAGTGTCTTCTTTTGACAAGATCTGAGTAAAATACAAAATCACAAGTGAATTAGCAATTAGATACATAAAAATGGAGAAGAACCAGAAACCACCAAATATGATAAATGCAGGTCTTTTTTTTTTTTTAAACTTTTGCCCCATTTAAAAAAAAAAAAAACCTTGAGAATTCTGAAATACTTTGTTGTAAAAAATATGTATATACAAATGACTAGACTAAGCTTATAATAAGAACATGTTTTTTCTTATTGGGCATTCATGTCTTGCTCCTGCTTTTTTCTGTCTAAACATTGAAATGTTCATGATCCCTTGAGAAAGTGCACAAAAGAAATGTTTTGCATCTATTAGAACCTTAAAATGTTTGTTTTCCCAATAATACTAACTCTAGCTTCTCAAATATATGGGGAAATGCCTAAAAGGTCACAATCACGCAACAATACACTGTTCCATTCACAGAATGCTTAACTAAAAAACCACTCAAAACGTGAATAAATAAATAAATAAATAAATAAATAAACTTCTTTACAAACAGTATCAGATAATTTCGGCACAAAAATTAGGGTAATTGATAAGCAATCAATCAAGTACCTGCATTCCACCACGCTCGAGACCAGGGCAATTAGCAGACCTCGGTGCCATTCCAGGCATGTAAGTGAGCTTATTGCTGAACTCAGTACTAGTTGCAGTCAAAGCCGTCGCCAGCGACGCCATCTGCTCCAACCTCCTCTTTGGGTCCTCACTCGGCACGAACGGCAATAGTTTCCGTTTCCTCTTCGACACCACCAAGCTACCACCCCGCTTTCGCTTCTTCCGCGCATCTAAAACCACCTCACCAGTTTCAACTTTCAACCTTTAAACCCAAACCATAACATCAAGCGACTCAAAATAACAACTCTAATAAATTCGAAATCCATTTCACCTCACCTTGATTCAGCGATGCCTCGGGGGAGCGTTGAATTCGAAAGAAGTCAATTATTTTGGTCTGCACAAGGGGGAAAGCTGCAGATTGAAAAACCACAAGGGGTTAATTAATAAAGAACAGAGAAACCCCCAATTTGCATGGGATATAATTCAACCCTAAAACCAACTTGTGAACACACTGTTTCCTTGGAATGATTAATCGATGTTCGATCTGGAACGAGAGAGAGAAATGAAAGTGATGCTTACACTTAGGCTTGTGGTTGGAGCAGGAGCGGCAGAACCAGGAGCCTTTGGGGACGGTAGGGAGGACGGGGCGGAGGCAGAAGAGGTGGTAACCTCGATCGCATTTGTCGCAGAGAAGCAACTTCGCCGGAGAGTGGCCGGAGCCGCATTCCTGGCAGAAAACGTCGTCAATTAGGGCGGAGGAGGATTTGGGAGCGTGGGTTCTTCTCCGAGGGAGTGAAGAAGCCATTGATGCAAATGCAAGAAAAAGCTCCGAATTGATTTGAACTATAAAGACCAAACAACCTCTTTCGCGCCCTAATTTTGCTTCGCGCCACGCTCGCTCGCGCCATTCTCAATTTTTATTTTATTTTTTTCACTGTTCACGAGATTAAGAAAATATTGAAGTGAGTATTATTTTGATAAATAAATAAATAAATAAAAAATACAAATATAAAGAAATTATCATTAACTTTGAACTTTTTTCTCTATCGAAAAAAACTATATAAAAACAATTTCTCACGGTATTTATTACTATTTTTAATATATGAACTTATTTTGCAGAAAGAGACATTATATTTTATTATTTCTTAAACTATTTAGAACTTTTTATTTTCAAATAGAATATTAACTAAAATTTCAATATGTTGTAATAGGTAAGAAGAAAACAATTCTAAGAAGAAAAGTAAACAATTCAATTCAATTCAATTCAATGTTGCCATCCATTTTTTTCCAGGGTTAGTATTGTAATTTAATTTTCAATGTCTAGGAAAAATGTTTAGTTTATATAATTAAAATATATGATGAATGAATATTTATTGAATATTAAATTATTTTTTAAATTGCTATAAATATTTTATAATATGACATTGGAAGGTATTTTATAGGATAAGAACAATCTTTAAAAATATATCCATTGAAGATTCTTTATGGAAAAAAAAAACATTGACCTAAAAATAATTGCACAAAGAACACTTTCATTCAAACATAGTTAGAAAGCGAGAAGAGAGAGTGAGGATTTGTCTTCTTCTGTAGTACCTATCAATAATAAAAATTAATTTAAATATTAATATATATTTTTTAAATAATATCTAGTTAATGTAATAATAATTAATTGTTTTTTAATTTCTATTTATTAATTCTCTTATAAATAATAAATAGATGGATAAGGAAAAATAATAAAATTGTCTAAATAAATAGAAAACAATTTGATTATTTATTTCAATCGTTCCACTACTTTTTTTAGAAAAAAAAAATCTCTTATATTTGTTTAAAAAATTTGAAGAATTTTTTTTCTTCCAAAATCATAAGTGTTATATTTATGTTTGCATTCAACTTTCTTTTTCTCCTGTGGAGTTTAGGGAACTTCTTAGTTTGCACGAAGGATTTAAGAAGAAAAAATGTTTTTTTTATCTTGGTTTAATAGTAGAAAGAGTAACTCATTAATAAATTGTTTCATATTAAAATTATTAAAAATTAAAGGAAAAATAATATTTAAAAAAAAAAAAAAAGTCATAAAAGTAACACCTTTTTAAGTATGTGTTTTCAAAGTATAATGGTTCCTTTGTTTGTTCTACGTCTTTTGAAAACAACAAGAGATTAAAAATTCAAAACACATGAATTGGAAGAACAGCATCACCAGCTACCACAAAGTAGAGATGCTCACTACAAATTCCACCTACCCAGTTGAAGTTTTTCAATATAAAAGGAGTCTTGTCACCCTTTCACTAACATCAACATCCATTTCACCATTCTTCTTCATTCCTAACCAAAATGACAGCCATCGAAGTCCCTGAAATCATTCTCCACTCTTCCTCCGCCCAGCGGAAGATGCCGGTGATGGGCCTCGGCACCGCGCCGGAGGCCACCAGCACAGTCACCACAAAAGATGCTGTCCTCCAGGCCATCAAGCAGGGCTACAGGCACTTTGATGCTGCTTCTGCCTATGGCGTCGAACAGTCTGTAGGAGAAGCCATAGCAGAAGCACTTCAACTTGGACTTATTGCATCCAGGGATGAACTCTTCGTCACTTCCAAATTGTGGGTCACTGATAACCATGCACAAACCATTGTTCCAGCTCTCCAAAAATCTCTCAGGTCATCACAATTTCTACTTTGTTCACTTTCATAAGATAAGTTTGAATTAGGTTTAAAATTTATTTCTTAATATCATATCATTAAGTCTCTCTTCTCCTCCCTCCTCTTTCTTTATGTCCCAAGTTATCAAAATTCTAACTTTGTAACAATTTCCATGTTCAACCATGCAGGACACTTCAGCTAGAGTACTTGGATCTCTTTCTCATCCACTGGCCCATTGCTACCAAGCCTGGGAAAGTTATGTACCCAATTGAAGTATCAGAGATAGTGGAGTTTGACATGAAGGGTGTGTGGGAATCCATGGAGGAAGGCCAAAGACTTGGCCTCACCAAAGCCATTGGAGTCAGCAACTTCTCCATCAAGAAGCTTCAAAAATTGCTCTCTTTTGCTACCATCCCTCCTGCAGTGAATCAAGTAATTAATAAACAATAATTAAGTTAGTTTAATTACTACTAGTTCTAGTGATCCGCCTATATAAGCAAAACCTAATCACTCGTTGAACAAAACCTTCAACAATTCTTACAGGTTGAAGTTAACCTTGGGTGGCAACAACCGGAACTAAGAGAATTCTGCAAGGAAAATGGTATCACTGTTACTGCTTTCTCCCCCCTGAGAAAAGGTGCTGTCAGGGGTAATAATCTTGTGATGGACAATGATATAATCAAGGAATTGGCTGATGCACATGGCAAAACTGTTGCTCAGGTAAACACTGATTAAATTCTTCTTAGTTAGGTGTTTCTATGTTCAGAAAAACTGATGTAAAAAAGGTGCAGATTTGTCTTCGATGGCTGTATGAACAAGGATTAACCTTTGTGGTGAAGAGCTATGACAAAGAGAGGATGAAGCAAAACTTGGGGATTTTCGATTGGTCATTGAGTGAGGATGACTACAAGAAGATAAATGAAATCCATCAAGAGAGGCTCATCAAGGGACCAACCAAGCCTCTTCTTGATGATCTATGGGAATGAACAATCACCTAATCTCATAGTTCCAGTGTTTGCTTGTTACTGAGAAAATAAAGCAGTTATCATCATTTTGTTGATGATAATAGTTAATCAATCTTTGTTTCCATAAGATGTGGTAATCCAAATTCCAGTTTACTTTTGCTGAATCTTGTTACTTTTCTTCTTACATAGTATCCCTCCCATAATAATCATCAGTGAGGTTTTTTTATACAGTTTAACAATAATAATAAATTTCTTGGAAAAATTAATGTGTTGGGATATTTAGAAGTAACCAATTAAGATCATATTTTTAAAAAATAGACCACATTGAAAATATTATATCGAATAAAAATAAGATATTTTAACTTATATAACAGGAGACATAAATTACAAACTTAAATAAAAAAGTTGTTACTCTAATTGCTATACAAAATCTTGCTTATTAAGTGTACAAAAATAGCTCTTCAGGGAGTTTTACACTTTTGCAGTGTGGGTAGGTTGAGGAACATGACAGATCAAAAGGCAGAGTTAGTACTCCCAAATTAATCGTTCTTTATAAGCAAATTATAATGTATTGATACACATAATACTATCTGTCTTTTTCTCTATTCATCACTTTGTATATTTGTACATTCCTTATTTATATAAAAATTTCTTCGCGTGCTGATAAAAGAAAACAATAAACTACTACTCAAGTCCAACTATGCTGTGCTGTTTATGGAGTGTCCACAATTACAAACTTATGTTAGCATCAGAATATGGTATGGTTGTGCAGATTCTTAGAAGCAAGTCCACATGAAAAATATATTTAAACTTCAAATCCATCTACCACCGTCTTTCTTCAATTATTGTTTATTCTTTAATGTTTATCCTTTAGCTTAAGTTATTTGCCTGGTTTTTTTATACCAACTTATCTCACAAAATATAGTTTGTTTGTTTTTTTTGCATTGTTACCTCCTTTTAAATCTCTTGAGATATCTTTTATTATTTTTCCTATTATTTTTTCTTTTATGATGCGTACATTCAAAGTCTTTCTCAAGTAGGAGAGAATGATATATAAGTCCAAGAGCGACTAATCTTTTGGAGGTCTAATTACTAAACGATCCATAGTTTAAAAAAACTGTATTGATTACATGCACAATATGCTTGGAGTATTAAAATAATATAATTTTGTTATTTTGCTTGAAGTTAGGATTTGAACCCAATACCTATAACTAAATTTGTATTTATACATTTTAAAAATCATAACGAGGGATGAATATTTTGACAATTTTAAGAGACAATATTTTTCTACTAAAGTTTTTCCCTACATCTTACGATCTTATCAATAATCCACTAATTATTGTGGTAATCATCCTTAGGCTTATCAAATTTTCTCTGTGTCACCTCCTTTATCAAGTCATTGTTTTTATTTTTAATTGATTCATTTTCATAACCATAAATTCTCAATTCTACTGTTAGTCTATTTGAAATCGTATCATTTGGTATTCCGAACAAAGATTTGAATAATAATAAAATTGTGCATCCTATTTTCACCGTTCACAACACTGTTTCGCACAGTAGTGTTCAATTATTTGAGTAAACCATAAGATAAACTCATGAATCTTCAATTATATTTTAACTTTTTTTTATGGAGAGAAAAATAATATTATATTAAAATAGAACAATTTTAAAAATAGGTCACATCACATCACACTTATATAAAGTATACTTGTACACTTTAATTATCAAAGTAATATTTTTATTTATTTTATATTCAAAGGGTCAAATAGCTGCCGTGAATAGTATCAATCTACTCCTTAAAACCTGGGCCAAATAGTAATGTTGTTGGCCCATTTATTGACTCTTCTTGCTTTGTATAGGATTCAACTTTCTTTTTATAAAAAAATTCTTCAGTCAATTGTAACTATTTTGGAATAGACTTTCTGCACATAGAAAATATATTTTAAGAAATAAATGGGAAGTAAACCAATCAATTTTGACCTCTCAAATCACACAGTCTAAAAATATTTGTGACTTAAATATGTTTTTATTCATCGAATTCGAGTTATGTTTTTTTTTTTCCTTTCAAATTAAAATTGATATTTTTAGTTATTGTAATTTTGAAAAAGCTTCTTACTCCTTGAGTTAGATGCCTTATACACATATTTTTGTAAAAAAAAAAAAAAGTTTGCTATAATATTAACCTCTGATTCAATAATATAAAGGCTAAGTTAATGATTTGTATCAGGTACTCAGCTTTATATTTCAAACTCATCCATAATATGTGGTACATTTCAAACTCCCAAGTTATTACTAAATATTAATGTTATTTTCTAATAATGGATAAATTTATTTCCTTTTTTTATGAGGAAAAAAATATTATTTTAACAGAAAAAACACTTATTATATATTTTTTTATAATATTTGTTTAAGCATGGTATAAAACAAGCTAAACTATTTGGAGTAGCTTATTTGGGTGTCAAAATTATTTTAAAAAATACGAAGAGACATATTTAATAAAACAATGTTTTTTAATATTATAGCCAGATGTAAAATTTCTGATTTTATAAGAATAATTTATTTTTCATCACTTTTTTTCCAATAGTATTTTATTTTCAACTTAAACAACTCAGTCTGTAACTTCCATTATTTTAATTTTTAATTTTTAAAAAATAGAATTTAAAATATATATTTCCAAGAATATGAAAATTTAACCAAACCTATTTTAAAACATGGCTATAAATATTTTTCGTATCGTAATATTTCAGTAAACCACAATATGATTATTTTTAACATTTTCAACTCTTAACTGTAAATTCATAAACTAGAAAATTTTATTCAATCAAATGCTCAATCAATTGTTTAATGAATATGAAAGTTTAGAAACATATATAGCTTTAATAAACAAAAAGTTTGATAATAAACTGATGAACTCATTATGCATGAAACTTCATCTTCACTTCACGCAATACTTACACAGTTTGCAATTTTTTGACTTTTATCATACAGGAAAACTGCCATATTACAGTACAAAAAACATTGATACTTTATAAAGTTAATTAACTTTCACCATAACCATCTTAAAAACAACACTTTTCTGATTGATTGAAAAGTTTTACAAGTAAAGTTAGGTTATAGAATTGGACAAGAGTTTTTAATTTACATAAAACAAGTATGATATGATGAGCTGATACCCTTCTGCAGACATCATCGTACAAATGAGAAAGAAGAAGCTTTGGATGGTGGGAAAGTAGAAAGCATATACACATAGAAGTAGGATGGTGAAGTGAAAGATGTTGGTGTGTGTAAACCAGAGAGACTTGGTTGCAGAAAATGGTGGAAAATTGTGGCATCAATTGATGATCTGAGTTTGTCTGTTTGAGGGAAATGTCTGTGGGGGTGTCCCACAAATCACGTGCAGGAGGAGGCTCTATTGGCACATGCACAAGACAAAGGAGTGGTCATTTACAATCTCCTCTAATCCTCTCTCAGCCAATGATCATCTATCTCTCACGTGGGACTCTTGACCCTACATCACTACCCTCTCACAATATGCTATTTTTTATTGCCTTCCCTCTGCATTCAATCTTCTTCACACCACATTTGCACCTTCTACCTCTAACTCATCCTCTTCTCACACTGCTTTCACTTCCACACTTTCATACACACTGCACATACTTTTCTCAACTTCACTACCTAGTGCTAGGTTCGATCATGGGAGAGTCTTCTAATTCTTCTGCTTCTTACATTCACATGGTAAAGAGACTAATAGCCACCACTTCATATCAGCTCATCTTTGATTTTCATTTTTTGTGTTTATACATACATGATCGTGGTGGCATGTTTGTACGAAATTAGGTGCAGCACCTGATTGAGAAGTGTTTGATCTTTCACATGTCAAAGGAAGAATGCATGGAGGCTCTCTCCAAGCATGCAAATATCAAGCCTGTCATAACATCCACTGGTATGTTCTCTTCTTTTTCATTCCAACCTTTCTTCATTATACAAGATTTTACACCATTTCAACTCCTGCAAGATTGAAGAGATATGTGATCAAATCATTTGAAAATGTAAATTGACTTTGCTTATATACCTAATTATTATGTGTGTATGAACCCTTACTTGTCATATATGTGCTGGCTAGCTAATTCAATTTTGATTGATTAACTAGTTAAAACCTTTGATTTTGCTTTGAGAATTTACAAAGCCTACACTTATGACTAAAAGACTGATACTCTTAGATCAAATAATTCATTCTTTGACCATTTCACCAAACCTGTTTCAAACTTATGGGTCTATATTATGCTTCAACTTTGAAAAGCTTTTTAGGTTAGAAGCTTCTTAAAATTCTATGCAATTAAACTAGACAAGTTAATACTATGTTTTAATTTTACCATTCTCTGCCAAACATATATAGATTAGAAGAAATTTGAATCAAGGACTAGATATAGTGAGATTTATTCTTCTGAGTGAAATATTATATCACAAAATTTAAGTGCGACCTAATTAATTGAGAACAATCATACCAGTTAAAGAACAGAGAACATCATTGCTATTTTATTTTCTTTTGGTCTGAGATACATACCATTTTTGAATAAACTCCCACCAGTAAACATCTGTGGGAAAGAGTATTTATTAAGTTAGAACTTTACTCAAAAACAAGTTTTTAATATTATAATTATAACTATTACATGTGAAATTTTCATTGATGACATCTGAAATTGAAAGATCAACAGTATTAAATGCAACAGGCTTCTAAGATTCAACAACAAGTCCTTCACTCTGCTTATGTATATAATCTCTCAAATTTAAGAAAAAAGATAAATACAGATATGTTTCAGTTCACTAATTTGCAGTACCAGAAAGTTCCCTCACCCAGAATCCAAAAAACAGAAGCAGCATGCACGTGCATATCATGCATCCGTACATTGAATGAACATGTTTTGTGTGTGTACATGAATGAATATGTGTGCAGTGTGGAAGGAGCTAGAGAAAGAAAACAAGGATTTTTTTGAGGAGTATGCCAAAGCTAAGAGTAAAGAGGATCGAATGTCGGAGGAAGAGACAAGCCAAATGATACAGAAGATGATCTCAGATTCCACCAAAGGTGGTGGCAACGACTAATAGCAGCCATTGAAAATGATCTCACCTCTCTCTCTGTGTTCCTTAGCTTCACCACTATACATGCATAAGTGGTCCCTTCAACTTTCAATGTACGGATATTTCTTATTGCTAAATTAATATATGCTGTTGAATGTTATATATATGCAATGAAAATGGGGTTTTCTCATACGGAATAAGCACGGAGACAATGTATATATAGTGCTGTGTGGTCCTCTCCTTCTATCTTTTATGGAAAATGATAGTTTCACACCCTCTCTCAAAAAAATCAACTCACTTTTGACAACCCTTTTAATAATATAATAATATGCATCAATATTTGAAGTTAAAAAATAAAAAAAATCTGATAAAAAGATTAACATTCCTAGCTCTCAAGTTATTCTTTTGTGGTTATTATCAAGATATCAGCAAAGAGTAGTGGTAGAGGGTGTTTGAGTTAGCAAATAACTGTGTGCCATATCAGCATGTGAAAGATTTTCCTGTAATTTGATTTGAGATAACCTTATATGTATAATAATAATAATAATATAATAATAATAATAATATTATAACATATGACTGATGTGGGGAGTGCTGACACGTGTCTTTTGTACAGACACAACAAGCACAAAACTCGCTGTAAGGTCAACATTATGCAACAGGGGTATCATGTTGTGATCATTCCCAGCCCTGTTGTGTGTGAATGATTTAGGAGCATGGTGAGTGAGTGTGGTAGAGGACACATCTTAGGGTTTGTGTCTTGTCGTATCGCATGATTATTAGTATAAAAATGGAATGGTATTCGACAAACTACCATTTCTCGTGGAGAGTAGGTTTTTTCATTGGAATACGTAATATACGTATGTCCCACACTGGAGAAATCTCAGAATCTTCACACATCAACACACATATCCCCAGATATAACAAATTAACTTATTATAAAATATAATTTCACCGTAAAAATTTAAAAATAAAGAAGAATATTAAAAATTTATATATCATGTAATTTAAAATATAATATGCTCTTAAATTATGTTTAAGTTATTTGAATAATATTTTTTAAATATATATATATATATACATAAAATATAATATATAAATTAATTTTGTTATATTAAGGATGTCTCTCGCATTTATTTATAGTTACACAACTGCATCATTTGAGATTAGTCACATGTACTTTTAGAATTTAGGTTCAGTTTTTTAATAGAATTTGAAGTATTTTTTAAATAAAATTAATTCGAATATTCAAAAATATCCAACTCGTTTAAAAAAACAACTTTAAATTTATTATGATAAAGAAAAAGTAAAAAAAAAACACCATTTTATGTATTTTAGGATGCTTTAATCTCATTATCCATAAAGATTGTGATTGATGTATGACCTTTAAAAATAAATCCAAAATCATTCTAGAACCATACAAACAAATCAAGTGACTACCAAAAAAAACAATTCTTAATAAGATTGGTTGCTCCATTTTTTGAGTTTTTGGTAGAAACATGGATTGTATTCTATTTAGTACTAAAGAATGAAAACTATGTTACATTTTGTATAAAGATTCCTTAAAATATTTTGTTTTTAAATTTATTTATTATTTATTGATAAAAAAAATCTAAATATTTTGAAAATTAAAAATAATTTGATTAGAGAGGAGCTTCATAGACACCTGGGTGATGGAGCAAGATCCCACTTGTGAAAGCATGAATCTTTCCTCTAGCTGCCATTTTTGGACTTCAAATCAAATGATTTTGGTTGTATTTGAATCATTTTAGGCAGTGTTGAGTTCTCCAGCTTTGAAGCGATGAAGATGAAATTTGAAATTCTTGGTGTGTCAAATGCTGATTGGTTTATGCAAATATTCTTGTATTGATATGCATATACATGCGACATGGGAGATTAAAAAAAAGACAAATGCATGCATAGGTCTGAATCAGTGAAGCACATATCCTAAGTGAGGATATGAACACAGCAGACACATCAACTATGCAAATACAAACAATGCTCATTTGTTTATCAAACTTCCACCACTTGCATAATAACTACAAACTAAATTATCTCACACAACCCACTTTTTTCAACTCTCATTCTAGCTTAATTATCTATGTAATGCATAAGTAATATTCAAGCTCCTTAAACTCTAATTAAGTTAAATAATTTTTATTATTAAATCGATTAGAGATTTCCACATTTCATAAGTTATGAAATTGAATTAAGTTTCTTAATATCAACTTCTAATACCTTCTTTTCTGATTTGTTTACTTTATATAAACATTTGATTATGAACTAGATTAAAATTTGGTTGCTTAATTAACTGGTTTTAGGTTATTTTAGGTGATTTTGTTTCCATTTCTTTAACTGGTGATTATGGATATTTTTAGGTTTCGGACTTGGGTTCCCTTGAGTAAAACAAATGATTTTTGTAATGCTGAAATCCTATAATATTTTTTTTATTTGTACTCACTAATTGACTTACTGATTGTAATATTAAATACATGATTTCTTTTTAAATAAATTATTTTAAAATATGTAATTATACTTTTTCACTATTGTTATAAACTATATGTTTTTTTTTCTAATAAGTATATTGTTGTTGCTATTGTTATTAGCATTTGAACTCAAAGAGAAAAAAATATATTATGAATAAGAAATCTGCATATACAAACATCTTGACAATTTTAAATCTTCAGTGTACTACTTTAAAATACATGTGGGACCGGAGAAAGATTCCCTAGACTACTCTAGGTGTAGTGCATACAAAAGATCTAAAAACTAAATAATAATAATAATAATAATATCTTAATGGAATTCTTTAAAAAGTGTGAATTTTTATTGAGATTGTTTTGAAAAAATTACAGTATTTCATTGTTAAAACAATATGAAGTTGTACAAATATAATAGGATTTTAATGTAATTAGTTAATTGTAATGGTGTTATTTTAATATAATTTTTGTTTTGATAAGTAAAAAATTATGTTAATTTAACACAATTTATTTATTTATATATATAATTTTTATAAAAAAATGAAAAAATGAAAAAAATTGTCCTTCTTTTATATAAAAAAAAACTATCTTAATAGATGAATAAATGACATGTAGAATTGATGAAGCAACGTGCAGAAATAGAGAGAGAAGAGAGGGAAAAGGACAAAGAGAAGGGTTTGAAATCCGTGAAAGGTAGGTATTTAGGGTGTTGTATTACATTGATATGTGTGTAGAAAGTGAGATTCCTCTTCTCTTGTAGTTTGTCTCATTGCTTAACCACACTGGAGTGCCTAGGTAGCAGTTAGTAGTGTAGTCTCTCCATACAACAACAACCTCAAACCAAGATCTTTCATCTCAAATATAATTGTTTCACATATCATCAAACAAAAACAATTTAATCATAGTCATCTAATTTCTTTGATGTTTCTTAAGGTACATAAGACCAACTATTTTTACTTGTTCTTTTCTATATGTATTCTTTTGGACTATGAAATTATTTGTACTAGAAGATAGGAGAGTTGAAGCACGAAGACGTACGTAACTGTGATTGAACTCCAAAAATTGTGTACATGACAGCTAAAGCCTTACCATTCACACATTTTCCTGTCCCATCACTCACTCATTTCACCCTCAACACACCATTTTTACCAATAAAAATATTAGTTAAAGAAATATAAAAAATGTTATTTGACAATGTAAGTATTCAATTTCTCTTACTCGACACCTATTGAAAAGTTTATTGGATGGACCCTACTAATAATCTCATATATCCTTATATTTGTTTCAGTAATTTATTTATTAAGCTACAGTTATCTTATTAATGAAACTATTAACTTATAATATTTTTTATAAATATTTTTTTTTGCTAAAGCGAAATCAAATAATTTAAAAATAAAAACGTAACTTATTTTCACAAATTAACTTTTATTTAAAATGATAAGAAAAGCTAAAACACATAATTAAAATATAAATTAATTTTAATATGGAATGTAAACTGTGATAACTTTTCAAATAACATGACATTATTAAATCTGAGATAAAGGGTCTTTCATGTTCATCTAATATAATCCTTAAACCAGTAATATATTGGAGAGATGCTTCATAGATAAAAATGGCAACAGACTGAAGTAAATCCCAATCCAAAAGGTTATGGGATTGCCAACACAGTGAAGAAAATATTCAATGAAATTAAGTCCCACATTGATTGGGTAGTTCTGTAGACCCAATCTCTTGGATATAAATAAGAGAAAACTGTGTAAGGGAAAATTTGCCTTAAACTAATGAGTAAGGAAAACAAAGCAAGCAGTGGGAGCTGCTTGCCGCACTCATTCTGATGTGCAAGAATTTTTGTAGGGGTTATAGGCTGGCCTTGAGTAGACGCTGCTTACTTATGCAGAACTCTTAAAGGCGGGCCTCCCAATCCCATAACCAGCTATAGTTTTGAAATTCAGTACTTTCTTTGTGCGAGAATGAAAATAGTATAATTGATTAAGAGAAAGTAATTAAATAATCACTACAGTATGTTTGTATTAATGTGAACTAGAAACAAAAACTTAGACTGAACATTAGATTTGGAGGGTTTGTGCATATTAACATTGAACTGAAATGATGAGGAGTGAAAATGGTAAAATTGAGGAAGAGGACAAGAAATGATGAAGAAACAGAAGATTTTAATTTGGGAGGTTACTTTGAGTTGACTATGGGAGAGAGAGAATGTGAAGGATAGGAACATATATGAACTGAAAAGAAACAAATGAACTATAGAGGGAATGAACTAAATAATTGTATTTAAATTTCAAATAAATGTATTTCTCAAGAAAAAAAAAAAAAAAAAAAGAATACAGCAACATGCTGATAATTTTTTCATACAAATGAGAAAGAACATCTTTCAATATAAAAGAATAATAGACCTATACCTATATGCTAAACTCAAACTCTTCAAATAGCTATGTGCTAATTCATATTCTCAAAATTGACTCAATCAACCTCTCAAAATTCACTCAATCAAACTATACACCAATTGCACACAATATAAAAAATGCAATAGCCGCACACAACTACAATCTTTCAAAAATTGTCAGAGGTAACTATCTCGCTTGCAAGCTCCTCTGTTAACAAATCAACTATCTCTGAAACAAAATCTTCAACATCTTGGGCTAGTTCTGTCCATCTAATTTTCCCTTCGAGTGTATCATCTGCTAACTCATTACTAGCTTTATTTTCTTGTGCAACAAGCAACCCCCACATCTCATCTTCAATCATGTCCTGACTTGGTTCAACATTCAATCTTCTTGATGTTGACTTTTCCCACATTGGAATACACAAATATGGCTGAAGAATTTGTAGCAACCCTAAGTTAATGCGATCAAAGAGCAGTTTCCTTTCAGATCTTCTCCACAGCTGCTGCTTGCCAAATTTCTTTTCCATGATTTCAAAGACGGAAGGGCTAATAGGACATTGTGAAGAGTGCCATGTAGAAAAGTCTGTAAACAAGTTCCTATTAAATATACCTCCCTCGGTCAAAACCTCAACAACATATGAGAAATCCCTACTTTCTTCAGCTCTGAACAATCCTGCTATATCTTTCTTTTCTTGAGAGTTAAGTATATATTCATTCTCACAATCTTCATCACTTGAAACATTCAAACCACATTCTTCATCATCCACTTCAGAGGAATCTGAAATTAACAATGGTACATTTGTAATTAATACCAAACTAAAAGGAAAGAAATTAAGAAATGAAACATTGATTTCAAATGATATGTTGAGCAAATGAACAGCATAATCATTGCATACCATATGCACTATCGCCATTATAGTCAAATTGAATGTCTTTCCCAAATAAGGGATCCAAAACAGAGATTGGACTATGTTCATATGACTCCTCAGAGCTACCAATAGGATCTGGGTCAACCTCCGGGAAGAGTGAATGATCAGAATCTTCTTGAAAATAATCTGATGTATCCTGTCATTTAAGAAAAAAATACAAAGCAAAACATAATTCAATAGTGAAACCTAAAGAAAAAACTTAACATAACTGAAATAACAACAGTTACAAAGAAATTAAAAAATTATGTGTAACATGCAATGATATAAAAAGAAAAGTCAACTCAAAAGTTTCAACTCAAGAAGTTAGATGTGAAAAATATTCAGTAAAAAAAACTGTTTTATATAACTAAGATATCTGGAAATGTTATTTCAGGAAATTAATGATGCAGCATTTACTTCTAAAACTAAACTTCATCAGAATTGACATGAAAACTAACTCAGCAATCAAAGTTTATGTCCAATGCCTCTTGTCCTATAAGTATAAATTTTACATATTACCTTAGATTTATAGTTCAATTACTTCAGTAATTAGTAGTACAAAACTCAGTCATAAATAATTCCTTTTGCATTATAATTATGTTTTGCATCAATCAAGTATAACCAAAACATAATAGAACAAAACAAAACCCTACTTAACAAATCTAGCTTCCATACATTCTAAAGGGTAACCCAAATATCAGAAAGTCAGGATTCAAAAGAAAAAACATTACTTTACACAGCCTAGTAGCCACGGTCACAGAGGGGATATTTACACTGCTTGAACTATTAAACACAGAGAAACTTCCTTGTGTGATCAGTTAATATTAAACGAGAAAATAAAACTTCTATTATTTCTCATGCATTTAAGGACTAAAATTTAGCAAGTCACTTGCATCTGGGTATTTTCATTTATTGGTGAAGTAATAAAATATAGAGCACACCTGAAACAATAATAATACTCTATTATGGAAAATTCATGTATGTTTCCATTAAATATACAAATTCTGACACCTGAATGAGAAATAAAAAGCACACCTGTTGCTTTGAAGCATATGAAGTATGATTCAAACAATCAATTTCTTGTGATACAATGAAGGCTGTTAATTTAGATTGATGTTTGGTTGGACTATATGTCCTGTCAACAACCTCAGCTGTTGTATCAGATACCAAGAGCTCAACTGATGAATCAGGAGACACAACATTTACCTTAAACAAATCACTGTCTTCATACTTTTTGTTCTTCACTTCATCACTCATTACACATCTCTCTTGCAAGATCTGTCTGTCTATAAAGGTTGAAGAAGAACTACAAGTTGTCAATTGAGGAGGCATAGTTATCTTATCAGATAAGTCCTTCTCATAACATCTCTTCTCTGACTTGTGACTGACACAATTCTCTTCAGTATGATCACTATTGAAATATGAGGAAAAAGAAGGGAGTTTCTCACCGCCAGAACTGAGGTTCACATCTTCCAAATATTCTTTCTGGTCATTATTTTGACCCTTACTGTTCCATGATGACCAATTTGCAGATGCCTTTTTTCTCAAACCCCAATATCTCTGAAACAAGATATCCTGATTCATAGTTCCGCTATTATCAGCAATAACTGAAGCTGAACGAAGAGGTCTTGGCACTCTTCTAGCAAAGCTATAATTATCACCAGCCTTATATCTCAATTTAATTCTGTCATTACTATATCCACTTTGATTATTACAATTTCTTGCTCCATTTCCTTTTTCAGAAATCATAGGCAATTGGTTATGCACACAGTCTTGACCACAAGGTCCAAGTTCATGAACCTTTTCAGTCACATCCCTTTGTTCCAAAGTTTTCCTCCTGACTTGAGAGCCTATATAAGAACCATCTGAACAGAAGATTGGGGAATTGAATTGGATCCCATTAACTGAAATATTTGAAGCAGGCTTCAGCATATCATCGGCAAATACTATATTCCCTCTGAAAAAAGAACTTGAAGCAGTATCTAAAACTCTTTTTGCAACATTTCCAGATTGCATAGAAATCTCCTCGGAAATTTTACTGAAAGATCTTGAACTTGGCTTACCAAAACTCATGTGATAGGATATTTTCTTTCTATCTGGCTTTTCAGAATATGCTTTTGTGCTTTCGGGATAAAATATCTCTTGGAGCAGCCCATCAGCCAAATGAGAATTTTTGCTAGAACTGGGATTCTCTTTCCCATTTCCTTTTGATGGTTTATGATGCTTACTTCGCCTGAGTGCTTTGACCACTTCTAAAACATCCTCAGATCTGTCCTCTTCATTAGTATTCATTCCAAAGGAATGCTGCTGATGAGATGAACGCTTCTTTCTGACACCAATGGAAGCAACTTTCTGCTGGTAATTCTCAGAGAGCACTTTCTGTTTATCTCTAACAGGATGTAGGGCATGCACTTTATCAAGACCCATTAAATTTAAAATAACACTTGGTGCTTCTTTAGACTCCATTCTGCAATTATTACTCTACAAGATAAGTTGATACACTGGAACTTGAGCACTCCCTGAAAAGCAATGAAACTGTCTGCAATAAATCACAATACCTGTTACAGGAAAATAAAAGTGATGAATGCATGCTGATAAGGGATAAATATAATCTATTAGGTAATTTCTTTCCTTTTCAAACAGTGAACCCAAAGCAAGAAGAATCACAAACCAACCTTCTTTATTACATCTCATCTGTTGTAGGCCAAAAGGATTAATAAAATAGGGAGTGTGAAATCTAGCACTTCCTATGCTTCAACACTTTCTGGGAATGATTTTAATGCTCTATCAGCAAAACAGACCTAATAAAAGTAAGGAGAAAAGACATTAAAAAAGTTCGATTTCAGAAAAATAAACGCAATTAAAAATCTCATATAGGAGAGACATCATCATAACCTAAAGCATATTCTTCATTATAATCAGTCTAACAAAATCAACATTGCAAAACAGGAAGAAAAACAAACAAACAGCAGCAACTGGAGAGATTAGTCTAAAATTGAACCATACCAGTATTAATTTACTCTTTCAATTTAGTAGCAAAACAAACATAAAAAGGTAAAAAAAAAAATAAATTACAATAACATTAGAGTAAAAATATACAGGAGGAAGAAATCATGAAATCAACTTGTCAATGAATCGGATTCATCTGTGTTCAATCACTGACAGCAAAGAAACAGTGTAAAGCACTCAGGTACTCGACACAAGGTGTGATTATTGGAAAGAGCCAACCCAAAAAAAGAAGAAATGATAACGTTCTTCAATTCACAGAAACATAAGAAGGAAACCAAATGATTCTATCCCACTAGAAACAAAAAAATAAAATAAAAATAGAAACCTCTTTAACAAAAGCACAAGCAAATCAAGATCCCAACAAAATCATGACTTTACAAACCTCACCCTCAATAAAGACTCATAGATCATCATCCCCACGATCATCATCACAATTATCATCGTCAAGATTCAAGAAGGAGAAGCAAGAGAAGATGGAGAAAAAAAAGAAGTATAAGCAAAAACAAAGAACCTTCTCTGACAATCCTTCGAAAAGTGAGACCTTTTTGGATTATGCGGGTACCCATAATCCAGAAACTTCATTCCATGCAACAAAATCAATCAGGGTCGCCTCCTTTTGCAAGAAAGCAAATTGGGGTATTAAATTCATGAATGGCTGCAACCCAAATTTTGTTATACCATGAAGGAAAAGGACACAGCCGACATAAACATCAATCAGATAAAAAAAATGTGGATGCTTATAGGGATACTTAGCAACTATTCCTCCTAAAAACTCTTGGTAACTAAGTAAAATATTGGTTATGCTTTGGTATTTGATTTCAAAGCATTGAATTAAAAATAAGAAATGATTGAAACAATAATTAATGACTATTTATTTTCTTTTATTTTTTATTTATTTATTTAAGTTAGTTTTGTCGTGTGTGCATATCCACACCAACTGTAATTGTCATGCTTGCGTATTTGGCGCCATGAAGATATCATTGTTAAATGGAAGTGTTGGCTTCGCCAATGATTTTACCTTCCTCTCTTCTAACCATAACACCTTAGAAAAACCAAAACTCATCCTTAATAACAATTCACCATTCTAATCATAAAAAATCTTTTAAGATAACTATAAGATTTTCTTATAAAAAATAGCCACCAAGTCAAAGTTGGCACTTATTAAGCTTCTTTGTAAAACCAAAACACGTTTTTCAATTTTGAATCATATTAGATAAGATTGCTTATAATTTCAAATATTAGTGTATTTTTTCTGTTATTTGCAACAATTTCTCTAGGAACATATAGGGACAACTAGTGATGTTGGCTTGGTGGATTTTTTTGTTTGTCATACATTTAATCATAGTTTTGCTTCCAACTTACGTTTTTGACTGGTTTAAAAAAATGTCTCATTTGAAGAATATCTGAGCTTAAGAGTCCTCCAAAATTTGATAAAAAATAGGTAAATTGTTCTAAAGAAAAAAAATGTAAAAATAAAATAGAATAGCAGAAGAATGAATATGTTTTAAAGTTCATTAATAGTATTGCACTATTTTAAAGTCAGAACTATTCATAATTATAAAATAATAAAGAAAAGAATGTTTCTGATGATGCTGTTTTGGTTTAAAAAATTCAATAATGTCGCGACCCCACGCACTAAGCCGCGAGTGTGAAAGTGGCTACCATCTTTCTCACTTTTCGTTTATTTCTAAATAACTTTCAAGTATTACTTGCCGTCCATTTATAATTAGTAGTTTTTTTTTCCTTCCATAACAAATATAACTTAGAAATAATAATTTTTTATACGATTTATTTCTAAATAATAAATTTGATTACTTTATTTTTTATTATAAAGCTCTTACTCTTTCAGTCAATTCATTTTTTTTTGTATTCAAACTATTTTTTCCATTACAAATTGACAGTGACATACTAGTTTTTGATTGAAATTAGTATGTATATTATTATATTCAAATTTAAATTTAATGGTATTTTCTTCTAAATTTGACAATTATTGTATAGGTGATCGGTCAGGTTGAATAATCTTACAATTCTGATATTAAATACGGATTGATTGATTGGTATATGTGAATAAGGTAAAAATAATATTATGCAAAATAAATCAGATAATACAATTTTTATAACTTTATAGAATAATTACACCTAATAATAATAATTTTTATTATAATTTAAAAATAAATACATCAGAAAAAATAATTATACATTATTATTATTATTATTATAATATTAATAATACTTAAATATTTAATATTTACTTAAGTGTTTGAAAATCTTTTGTAAATATAATTTTAACTGAGAGTCTAAGTCCAAACGTGAAAAGAAAAAAAAGGAAGAAAAATATAATTAAATGAGAAAAATTAATTGTCGAACCAATAACAATTATGGTTTCAGCCTCTTAAAAAATATAATTACTATTTTTAAAATTTAAACTACATGTTAATTGTATTATTATCTTTAAATTCAAAATAAATAATTTATTGATTATATATACAAATATATATATATATATATATATATATATATATATATATATATATATTTATATATAACTTATTCAAATAACTTTTTATTAGTCTCATTTATTCGTAAACACTTAGAAAACTACTAGTAATTTAAGTAAGTTTATCGACTACATTTTTTTTTTCAATGATTAATATCTTTTAAAAATAAAAATCAAGCTTCTAAATATGGGAGAGACTAAGACTAAAAAAAACAAAAATAAATGCAGGGGTATTTATGTCTTTTAAAAAACTTTGGGAGTGCATGAAAAATATGAAAGTAAAAAAAGAAATAACAGTATGGGTTTCATATTTGGACCTGTTGGTGACTAGAAATGGGTTGCTACATGCACCTCCATCACTTCTTTAAACACCTCCATAAATTTTTAAATTTCTAAAATTATCCTTCAATAAAAAGATAAAAATAGAAGCAATGTTTTATATTACAGATTACGTAATCTAAAAGTAAAAAATTATTACTTCCGAATTACGTAATTTGAAACCTATTTAGTAACTCACAATATCGAATTATGTAATCTATAACTTATTTAAGAAAATAAACCTACCGGATTACATAATTTTGAAGGTAAAAATCACCAGTTCCACGTTACATATGAAACCTATTTAACAATTAACAATACTGAATTACATAATCTAAAATTTATTTAAGAAAATAAATTTTATCTTTTTATTGAAGGTTAATTTTAAAATTTAAAAAATTTATGGAAATGCCTGAAAAAGTGATGGAGGTGAAAAATAAACAATCTTGCTAGAGGCTTGCATTTTAAAAACATTTTGGTTATATATATTTTTTTCTTGCCCATTTTTTAATATTTTTTAACTCTTATAAAATTATGAACTTATTATTATTTTATTGACGAAGTGGAAATTCATTAAGAACTTATTTTAGAATAGAATACATTTAATCGTCATTATTAAATTAGAAAGGTTTTTTTTTTTATCTCTTTACAACTCTTGGTATTTTAGATCTTTACTAAATAATTATTGTTATTGATAGAGTTAAAATCAGTTAATAACTTTTAGTATTCAACCAACTATTGATTTAACATAACCAAAATTACATATCAACCATTGAAGTAAACAAAAAAATAAAATTTAATTTTTTTTACTATAAAATAACTTTTTATTATATTTTGCTTTCTCTACCTCTTTTCTATTTTTCCTCAGTCAAGAGTAATGTAAGTTTTTATTTAGGAATTTATTCAACAGATAAGAAAATTTATTAATAGTAATATGTGTATAATAAAAAAAATATAAATTATTTGAATAAATAAAAAAAAGTTGTGAATTTCAAGCAACACTTTTTAACTAGATAGTAAATACATTGAAAATTAACGAACCAAATTTGCATGCAAATTAAAATATAGAAGCCAAAATAAATAATAAAAAATGCAGATAGAGAGTTAATTTCAATTAATTTCTTGCAATTTATAATATTATTATCACTTTCGTTATTTCGTTTGGAAATTCAAAATTCAAAATCACAAAATTATCCCTTAAGCCCTTACAAAAGAACCGCTTCTTCACCTCTCTCTCTCTCTCTCCTTCAATTTTTGCCCTAAAACCCTGGCTGCCGTTGTGGTGGCCGCCGCCGAAGGTAAGTCACCGTAAACTCCTCCGTTAATTTCTTCTTGCGTTTTTTCTGAATTGAATCGATTCTATTACCTTCTAAGTTTCTGCATTATCATTATTATTATAATTTGCTCAATTCACACCGTTGTTTTTTCCTCTCTATATTGGTTCACAGAAGGAGAATAGAGGAGCAAACGGAGTCTTACAATTCGATTCACCATGAAGCTCGTTAGGTCTCTTTCTCTATCTCTCTTGATTGTGTTGGTGAATTTATCTGTTATAGTGTGCTATTTTTTTTGTTCGTTTTCTAGGATCAAAGCCTAATTATACGTGAATACTGTTTGAACAGGTTTTTAATGAAGTTGAACAACGAAACCGTGTCCATTGAACTCAAGAATGGCACTATTGTTCATGGAACCATTACAGGTTTATTTTCTTCCTCGATTTTTTTTCAGTGTGCTAGAATTGTAGAACCATTTACAAATAATATATTAATTTTACTACTGAATTAGACTTCCTGACTGCCTTGTGTTCTAGAAGTGTAGAACCATTTACAAACAACGTACTAGAGTTGGATTAGAACAGTGGGTTTGTTAGTTTCTAATTTGACTGTTAGGCACTTAATTATTTGCTTGGGTTCTCTGCTCTTTAGGTGATTGATAACTGATTGGATTGTACTCATTCAAACATGTTTGTCCACCTGCATTCTACTTCACTACCTTTGATTTTTTTCAGATTTCCGCTCATTGACTTAGACGACAAAGAAAATTTTAGTGCATTTTCTTCGGTCTGGTACTGACATGCCAAAATTTTTCTTAGCGTGTAAGTGGAGAGGACTGGCAATTTGGTTCCCAAAATTAATTTTGCTTTGGTTTCTTTGGGGCTTAATATTTACTTATGTTTCCTATACAGAATAGTTGGTTGTGTGGGTAATTCGGAGTATAGTTTAGACTGTGATATGTTGTGTTTGATGATAACATGAGGAACTGCAATTCCTTCTAGGTCTTACAGCGGTTTGAGACAGGTTTCCTCTGGGGGCTTGGATGACGGTTGTTTCTTGTATTAAGTTTTGGGGAATAATTGTGAGGAAATGATACTGTTGTGGAAAATGTCTATACGTCAATCACCTGTCTTCTAAGCATAATTCTCACTCCCAAATTTATCTTTTCAGGCGGCTCTGTATATTATTGAAATTTGCATTTTGGAGGAACTTGCCTGATAGTGAAACTACTAAACTAGACTTGCTGAATCCCTTGTGCTTTTAGTTGATTACAGTGATATCTTCCTCAATTCAGTCAGGAGAGAATTTTGATTTTTTTTCAAGTAGTACGGAGTGTCCTATGACATAAAATCCATGACATTTGTATTGTCTGATTTAAATTAATGCATCCTCTTCCATTAATTTTTCTACTGGACACCCATCTTATTGAGTTTGATCCAGTCGCATGGATGTGATATTCGGCATGCCATGAATATGTGTCCCCCCTGGACACCTTTTGTAGATAATAAGTCAACTTGAAGTACATAGTTTATGAATTTTGGGTGTAGTGAGTCCTTTTAATGTAAGCATATCTTGCTGCTTCTGAGTATAACTGCACCATTAATTACTTGTCTCTTGTCCAAAAATACAACTTTGAGATACTGATCCTGGGACTTTTGCAACAGGTGTTGATATCAGTATGAACACTCATTTGAAAACAGTTAAACTAACTCTGAAAGGGAAAAATCCAGTGACTCTGGATCATCTCAGTGTGAGGGGTAACAACATTCGATACTATATCCTTCCTGACAGCTTAAATCTCGAGACCTTGCTTGTGGAAGAGACACCTAAGATCAAACCAAAGAAGCCAACTGCTGGTAATGTCTGTAGTTTGACTACAAATTTTTCATCCATACTCAGTACATTCTAATTGTTTCTTGGTGGGTTCATCCGGTTTTAATGTTAGCATATTTTGATTACTTTTCCAGGGAAACCTTTGGGCCGTGGACGAGGAAGGGGCCGTGGACGTGGGCGTGGGCGTGGCCGTTGAGTTCTGCCCTCCATTTCTGTGGCATGCAGTTATAAACTTTGTCGCAAGATTTTCTGGGTGTTTTCAGGAACTTCTGAGGAGCGTAATTATCGATTTAGTCCTGTTATTTTCTTGCAAGAGCTATCATGTTCTAGTGTATAATCACCTTCATGCTGAAACTGATGTAACCTGAATTACCTATTGCCTTATAGTTGTTAGTGAGGAACCCTTCATTCAGCAGTATGACAAATTGTTCATGACTTAATGGTTATACTTAACACAGTAAATAGGCCCACGAGTTGCCTAATGAGGTTTGAACTAAATGATGGATTTCCCGATGACAGATTCTTATGTTTATTTACATGTATGGATGGTGTTTGTGAAATGTCTTGTTGTTGTTTGCTTCCATTGTCTTACTGTCACGTCCGTTGCAAGTTAATCATGTAAATTTATTTAGTAAACCAGGTATATATCGTTAGATGCACTTGCTATTGGCACATTTGGGGCAAGTCAGAGGATACTTTCTGGTCCTCCAGTACTTTCAAAAGTAGTATTTTGAAGTACTAAATTAATGCAGCGACTGTTTCATTATACCTTACAGGCTCCTATGTTTTTACCTACAAGCTTTGAAAGATAGATACATGGCTTCGTTGTGCGCGTCACTCGCACAGAAACCTGCCACCGAAATTGTTACTTCGTGCCTTAAGTTTGTAGTGCAGAAAACAGCACTAAGTGCACGTTCCGTGGGATCATACACTTAATATACCTGTGAGTCTGTCAAATATAGATTTGACTCTATCATCAACACTTGTAAATATTATAAGTCACGGGCTTATGGCTTATGCTTATCGTAGTATTGGGTTACCTCCTTGAACAAGTTACCTTCTATGAGCAGATACCAAATAAGAGTGTAAAAAAAGTGTGCTTTTACTTTGGTAAACGCTAAATAGGATTGTACAAAATAAAGAGCAATGCCGCTCATTCAACAATGGTAATTGCTAAGGAGACTTCTCATAATTCTGGCAGCTTCCTGGACTGAAAAACAGCAAATTTTGAAACTTTAGAATAAGAATAACTAATTCCATTTTCTTGAAGAAAATCCTCGAGCAGTTTCTTGTGTCTCTCTGGGTCAGCACTCTCACATTCCAACTCGTAGCTGGTCCCAAAATCATAGTTGGTTTCATCCAGTTCCAGTTTCAATCCTTCCCATTCATGCACGGCCCTCACATTCCTAAACCCACCTAAGCACACCACCCCATTTGCTCCAACACCGTACTCATCCCTCACCCTCTTCAGCACCATGGAAGAATCCACTGATAAGAGCTTCCATGGCTCGGCAATGCATGCACGGCCAAGCACAGGGTCAAATGGCTCCTCATGTTCCTCCATGCGGCTGATTCCGGCCGAGATAACGGGCTTGGCCTTCAAGGAGAGGACGCAGTGTTCAAGGTTGTAGAAGCGGATTCGGAGAACAGCGAGGTTAGAAGTGAGTTCCTTGTTTGTGCCATCGAAGAAGATGTTTTCTTGGATTAAGGTTTTGGTGTGGAAAGGAGCAAGTGAGTTGGAGAGTTTTTGGTGAGTGACTGAGTCTGGGAGACGAAGCTTGATCTCTACTTCCATATTCATCTTCTCAAAGTGTCACAGGTGAAGAATCAATCAAGGTGCCATGCATACCAGTGGTCTTGACGTTCCACTTTTTCTACCTCAAGAAATGGATAAGACTTAGAACATGGCCCGTGATTTTGAGTCATGATATACGTATATCTTCCCCCACCTAATTTTTTTCTATAATATTTATGTAGTTCTTATTATAAGAAAACTGTCTTGCGTGTACTATTATTCTGCTTAAATATTATTAACTATACGTGATTGAATTGATTTTTCTACTTTTGTTTCCTATTTTATCTTTTCCACCTCCAGGATATATTATGATAAACAATTCGCAGATTAATATTTTATTAGCAAACTAACAACCAAAAAGATCATTAAAAATTTATTCTCTCATTCAGGATAATTTTTTTCCAAATGAATTAACCATGCCACCTGCCAACTTAATTTTAATATATTGTGATATAAACCTCAGACATTACATAAATTAATTTTAAAAATATATGAAATAATGTGGTATATAAAAATATATTAAGCGTTGATCGAAGACATATATTTTCTTGCCTTTATATTATAGTATTATTATTTATATTTGTTATAATTTATTTTTAGTTTTATATATTATTTCCATGCTAAGTAGTGCAAATTTGAGTGGCTAAAGACTTACACAACAACTGACACTGGTGGGAGTTCAAATAATTATAGGCAATGGTATGATATAAAAAAAATACATTTTCAAAGTCCCACATCGGCTGAGACAATTGCAAAAGTCCCACATCGACTTCCCCTTGTGACATAAGGTTCAGTTTATTTTTCTCCCACACCCAATGATTTTATACCTTCTTTACATGTTTGGTTAACAGAAAAATTGAGATGGACGATCAAATTGGAGAGACTACTAAGAAAGTGTCTCATCTAAGCAAGCTTTGGTTATTCTTGGGAACTTGCCAGATAGCTAATAGAGACCTGAAGGGTGAAGAGAGAGAGAGCAAGTAGCTTTGTTCTCATCTGGTTTATCATGCATGAAGCACTCCCAACTAATTATGTCTGACCTGCTACACACTTTCACTTCAGAAACATGCTATACTCACCCACAACTGAAACTATTCTCAATTTCTTAAGAGGGATCTTTCTCAACTTTACACTTAGCTTCATGTTGTAGGATACAAAAGCTTGTGTGATTGTTCATCATTGAAGATTCTTTGCACTAACATAATGGAATATTTTGATTTTGAAAAACTTGAAATGAAGACATTTTCACACATAATTATTTGACAGATATTATTATATGGTTCTTTGGAAGAATCAGAATATTAGTCCATGAAATAGTTGTTTGGAAGTTCTACAAGCTTAATGTGGAAGAAGTTCATTAGGAAGAATTGGATTTGGTGTGTCATTAGAAATGCAACAAAATTAATGAATTTTTAGGTTCTTTGAGCTTAACTCAACATTAAGCTTGGAATTTTTTGCAATAGTGTTTTTTAAGCTAAGCATAATTCTAGTTAAAAGTACTTAAAAAATGTTTAAAATGATTCTGAAACATATACTCAACTTTTATGAAAAAATCAATTTTCTATTTTTAAAGGATGGTTGATATCACAATTAATATTAGCATATTGTATGCTCTTTGTTGTTAAACATGTTCTATAATAATAATAATAATAATAATAATAATAATAATAATAATAATAATAATAATAATAATAATAATAATTTAATATGTTATGAAAAAGAATCTAACCTTTTTTCCAAGTTATTATTGATTAAACAAATTATAAAAATTAAAAATAAGATTTGACAGAAGAATGTAATATGTTGTGATTTTAACCACAAATGATTTGGTAAATTTAAGATTGTTTACTGAATTTTTTGTGAGACTTATGGAGTGTTTAATAGTTTAATCATAATTGCATTACAAAATAGTCATGCATACTTAATATACAAGTATATATTAATTTTATTCAACATTAAAAAAATGAATAAAAAATTAAATTAAAGTGCATGTTCTTTTAGCCTCTTCCTGATTCTTTGCCATGGGATCAGGTCACATGCCTATGCCATTAAAGTCAGTCCTAAAATTTTGGGGTTTATATTTCTGAAGTGACCCATTACATATAATTTCTACAAGCATATCCTTGGGATCATGAATTATTTTTTTATAAAGGAGAGAAAGGTAAAAAAAATATATTTTTATATAAATTAAAATTACTTTTTGTACAACATTTAAAAATTATATAAGAATTTTTTTATGACTTAATATATGAATAAATTAAATTCAACTTATAAAAGACAACTCTTATTTATCTCTCATAAAAAAAACTTGGTTAGTATATTCCCCTTGTCTAAATCCATCATAATATATTTTATTATTCGTGACGCTTTAATATTTATATAGCTTTTCCAAAAGGCTTTGGTGTGAACCATTCATTACTTGCCCCCTCAATATCAGCTAAAAGTTATTTATAGTAAGAAAATTTGAATACATCAACCTTTATATATGTGATTAATATTAAATTCAACATCACTTATCCAAAAAAATATTTTCAAATAATATAAAATACTTATAATTGAATTGTTCTTATCAAGTTCATCAGATTTCATTCAGTAGAGTATTATACAGCTTATGAAAAATATTCTTAAAAATTACATGCAAATTATACTGATAATTTATCACTGAAAGCACGGGTTTAATTATTATTTTTATTTTTATTATCATGATAATTAAATTTAGACTCTAAGAACACAATTGTGTTAAATATAGTTGTATAGAAAAGTTTGTAATCTATATTATATATAATTCTTCACGCCTTTCCTCTTCATTTGTTATTGGTTTTGTTGTGGAGACAGAAAAAATGTTGAATGGCAGAGAAAAAATGGCCATTCTTGTACTTTCTCTTTTCTTTAGTGCACTCATGCTTTGTTTCTGCTTCATTCTAATGATCCATTTCATAGTGGAATTGGCATCTGCCATGAACAATAGAGCTCGAAAACAGCAAGAAGTACTGTGGGCAGGATTTGGCATTGCTCTTTTCTTGATATTTTCCTTTGCTTTTGTTGTCTTTGCCATATTTTCTGGTTGTGGCATGATCTATATAGCTAATAGTAGCATCAAGGTTGCACCTGCACCTACTCCTGTGGAATCAGAACACCCTCCACCCATGGTTTAACCCTTTAGATCTTCATCATCAAAACATATCATTTAATAAAGTTGTTTACCACATTATATTCAATTATGCAGTTTAAAGAGGTTGACCTGTAAAATCTATGATACTACTACTACCCTAAGGTGCCTGTTATATGGAGTTTAAAGATGTTGAAGCAAAAGTAACCAGCAGGGTATTGGTGTAGCACACTTAATTTTTCTAGGAGTTCAACAGTTTCAGATTAGTTTGAAAACAAAACAGTATTGCCGCTGTATGTTAATATCATCAATGAAATTGCACATTTTCTATTCTTTAGTTTTCTCTCAGTACATGGGAACAATCAAAACTTTAATTTGATATTCGTAAATTAATCTCCAACAAAAGAAAAAGATTGATGGTGGGTATGAATAATGTGCATTTAAACCAACTCTGTCACAAAACATGGACTATAATTATAAAGGGTGCCGTTTAGTCTTTGTTTTTCTGGCAAATTTGTTTAAATCTTTTATTAATTTTGCTCATAATATTATGGATACAAATTACTCTGAAAATAAAGTTTACCTAAATCTAACAAGTTACAGTGCCTCAATTCTTCCTTGTATTAATTTATATAGGGTGTTGGTCATTAGATCTTCATCAAGAAAAAAATAAAACTTTTTAAGCATACAAAAGTATGCCTTGCACAGATGACATGACATGGTGATTTGTGACAAGCATATCGAGCTTAAGATATGACTCTGATACATTGGAGACTGAATATCCCTGGAAACAGCAAGCCTACAAAAATAGTAGCACAAAGTACAGAAAAATAGGCCAAAGTTGATGTGTTTGCTCTACTGAGTGAACATAGAAGAGTATCCCCAAATATCTGTGACAGTACATTCACATGGTCTATGGACTCAGACACAATACATGAAAATATGGTAACGAGATGTTCAAATATCTTTGAGATTGATAAAAGCACAGGGAAGAAAATTCTGAAGTTAAAACAAACACCAGTTTAAGTCTCAGTGGCATCTCTGGACATGGAATGAATGACCTAAATGCAACATCATAGAAAGACTATGAAATAGGTTGTTACTCATTGATTTATTGCTGATTAAAAAAAAAGAAGGTTGTTACTCATTGAGCCATGATATCAGCTTGTAAAAGACTTCATTTATATCCATAAACATGGCAATGGTAAAAAAGTAGGAGCAGTTTTAGTCATCCCTATGATCAAAACATCAACCTGTCCAGCAAGAACAATTTCATATTTCTTCATGCTTTTCCCTTTCTATATTTCTACCTCTCTTTTCTTCTTCGGTTCTTCTCACGTTCTTCTCACAGGCATTGCAACCGTGTTGTGTTTGATTCTCTATTTTGGGTGCAAAAGTGTAAAAGTATTATATATTTTGTAATATACAAATACATATTATTATGTACTTTGCACAGTCAGTGATCATAATCTTTTCCCATCAATGAAGCAAAGTTAGATGGATAAAAAATCAGACCATCTATAGACACACTTTTCACTTCTTCCACTGAATATGGTCTCCAAAAAGCAAACATTTAGGTACAGTAGGCGATAAATTGTCGTGTATCTCTGGTCTCAGACAAATTTTCATGTGACTTGCACTTAAATTATCAATTAATTTTTCCCATAAATTGAAAAACTCGATAGAAAACTGGCAACAGTTATGGATATTCTCTGTCATAGGAGTTTACATTTATACCAAGATATGTATAAAAAAGTTGAAGTCAAGGATAGTGTTTCAGTGAAACTTCTTGTTCATTTCCATAATACATGTGCTTCTTTATACAAACTACAAACAAAAGCCAAATCAAGAAAAATGAGAGGTTAATTTTTCCTACTTTCCTTGTTCCCTTGCAGGCAATCTAGTTGGCTAGTAATTCTGATAAAATCTCATGTATATGGATATAACAACACTGTTGATGATATGCCGAGGACAATCAAAGCAATTGATGTCTTGGTAAAAAGAAATTAGGACAAGACAGTGCTTTGTTTTAGTGTTGATTAGTCTCAAAGCCACAAAGCTCCAGCTTGTTTGAGAAGAGGGACAAGGGTGCCACTGATGTGGAAAGCCAAAACCCTGTCCATGGACCCAACAAGCTTCCCTCCAATGAACACCACAGGAACAACTGCAGCAGAGGAGTTGATTCCATTTCCAAGAAGCCTCATCAATGCTCTCTCCATGTCTTTCCCTTTGGGGTCTTGGTCCAGCTCATGAACAGTGGGGTTAACCCCCATGCCACAGAAGAGCCTCTTCATTGCATGGCACATGCAACAGCTACTCACACTGAAAATCACCACAGCACTCTGAGAGGCCAGCCTCAACACTCTCTCCATTTGGTCCTCTTCCATGCTCCGAACCCTCATCAGGTAGCTCCATGCAGCTGCAGCAGGCTCCACTTGGTAATGCATTGTTCTCTCTTGCCTTGACCAAAAACCAGTAAGTGTAGTGTGCTAGTTGGAACTGTTTGTTGAAGGAACTAAACTATAACGTGAGTTTGTGTTTGATGAGAAAAGTGGTAAGTGGAGGCATGGTTTTATAAGGGTGAAGGATGGGTTGAAAAAGTGGAAGAATTGAAGAGGAGTGCTTTATTTGTCTGTTGTTGTCGCAGGGCGTGTCTCTGATTCAGAGGGAGTGTTGGCTGTTGTGTCTACTGTTCTGTGATTTATACCTTCCATAGTATTCTAGCCGTAACGCTGCTTCCATTGCTTACTCGATCGAGGAGAAGAATGCATGCATGTTTGTCACACAGTGTGAGCTCAAAAAGCATTATTCATACACACAAAACACAAAGCAGAAAAACAAAAAAGCAAATGCCTAATCTAAGTAGCAGATTTCTGAGCATATAAAGCCGGATGAATGTTTGTCCAAGATTGAGTGAGACCCAAACAAAGAAAAACGACAAGCATTTAAATACTTATAATATATATATACACACATACATATAGTACTTGAATTTCTCAAAACTTTCTTTACCAATATCTACCGCAGTACTACCTATTATTCTTATCATAAATTAATAATCTTTCACATTATTTTTTCTCTGTTGCATTCACCATATTTACTCAACACATTCTCTATTCTCTTCCTTTTTTATACTAGAGATATAAATGAAAAAGAATTAGAATTGGGTAATAATGAAAGCATAAAATAGTAAGAAAAAGGAGATGAAAACAAGATTTGAAAAGCAGGTTAGAGACAATAGAAGCAGGGTTATAGGGAGAGAGAGAGGTGTGCGTCCTTGTTGTCGACCAAGCAACCTTTTAGCTTCTTGTTTCTGACATAAGCCATTCGGTAATTATGTTTCTGTCTCTCTGCCTTTTTCCTTTGCATCATCTCCATCCATGCATTGCCTTCCGTTCCCAATATCCTTCAGAGTCAACACATGCTTTCCTTTGTCACCATCATCATCATCACTATTATTACTGTTATAAGATGATATTTGGAAAATGCAAAGTGCATTATTTGACATGGATGAAAGGGTGTGTGAGATGTTGAATGAAAGGGTAAAGAAAGAAGTTGGAAGAGTAGAGTAGGGATAGGAGTAGGAATAGGAGAGAGGGTGTTCACCTAAAGCAGTGACAAAGGTGCAGTTGGTGGTGTTGAAAACACAGTGGAAAAGGAGAGAAGAGAGAAGAGAGGAGAAGAAGGCGTGGTGTTGGCGTTGTTGTTGTTGGTTCAACCGCATGCTGTGCTGCTCATTCAGGCGGCGCAACCATGCTGACGTGCCCACACTTTTGGATGAATTGTCGTTTAATAATCACTGCATGCTTTGGAAATCACACTACTTTTCTCTCTCTCTTTCACTCTCACCTTTTATATTCTGTAACACTCTTCTCATTAATTTAGCACAAAATGTTGTATTAACTTATTTAAAAGAAATACTAAGTTAAGAATATTTGAAATAGTAAAATTAAAATTAAAAATATCATAATGTTCAGGAAACTAAATAACTGTGTCTAAAAATTATAAATCTTATACCAAAATGGAGGTTAAAAGGGTACTCCCATTAAGTTTTTTTTTTTATGAAAATGTGAAATATGGACCAAAACAAATAACTATTTTCTAAGCCTATTTCTTCCTACACTCGATTTCTAATAAGTGCACTCTCTTGCTAATAAAAAGAATCATTGTACACTTTAGTTCTTCATTGTACTCTTTGAGAAAAAAAAAAAAAAAGAGATACAGAGTTCTAGAAAATTTATTTTGAAAAACTTGTTCCATAATGCATTTTATATGTTATGAAAAACTTGTTCTATAAATTGTGGTTGAGAAATTTGTTATATAATGTATTTCATGTGTTTTGGATATCATGAAAATTTCTGTGTTGAGAGATGCTTGTTCTAGACATTTAAAAAATATTTGTTCGGAAATATTTTCAGAAAGAAAGTCACTTTTATAAAAGGTAAAATTATTATTTCAAAAGTTAGGGATGTAGGAATAAAGAAAAGGGTCTTATCATGGGCTTAAACCTATAGTCCAGTTAAAAAGGATTCAATTAGGGCTTACAATGTTTGGGCCACATTGTAAAGTGGCCCGTTTTCAAAGTTCAGATTAAAACTCCTAGAGGAGTAATGGTTAACAGATCGATTTTGTTGGTGGAAATGATTATTGGCATCAGTAATTTGACTATCTATATATATTAACATCATTCTATTATTTATGTCATAAAACATTGAACATTTATGTGATTTATGTGTGTTTATTTATGTAAAGGAAAATGAATAATTTAGAAAAACATTTGCCTTCACTTTAAATGACTTGGTTAGTTTCTATTTTATTTATTAAAATTTAACAAAGTAAGATAATCATATACACAATATTTAATGTTCTTACTTACTTGAACGTTAAAATATTTTATACACATGGAATTCTTATCATTTCCTTAAAGTTAAATCACTATATTTTAAATGGAAACTACTTAGAATCTACTAGAATTCTGACCAATCTCATCTCAACGAAAATAATAACTCTCATTGAGAAAAATATAAGTTTTATGCATACTTATATCAGTTTGAGCAAAAGAGTTGAAATTGTTGTTTTTATGAAATAATATTCAGATAGATAATAATTTATATATATATATATATATATATGATTTAGGAGTTAGAAAAAACAGTAATATTGGGAAAAATGTTTATAATTTTGATAACTTGAATCATGCATACATTAAAATTTATACTCTTTTGTTGATACATACAATAAAATTCATACACTTTGTTCATGCATACAATAGATTTTAAATAAAATTCATTTAGACCCCTTTAATTTCTAAATATATATCTAGGAAATATATTAAATTTCTTAATATTTTTAAGATTTAAAGATGTTTTTAATTTCTAAAAAATTTACGAACTCTGTATTTAGTATTTAGTCGTTAATGTATTTTTTAATTCTTAACATGTTTATACATTTTTTTTATTTAGTCTTTCAAAAAATATTTATTTATATTTCGTTCTTATTATTGTATTATTTTTCTAAAATAATTTTTTAAATATCTGTAAAAAATTTTGTTAGTTTCTAAATCTTTTTATCATCGCAAATGATATGTTTTTAATTATGAAATAATGTCAATACATATAATGTATTAGAAGCAACCAAAAGTTAAAAAAAATGTTAGGATCTAAATGCAAAATTTATAACTTTTCGGAAACTAAAAATATTTTTAAACATTAGTGAGTGACATTTTAATATTTTATTTAAAATATTACATAGATTAGAATTTTAAAAAACAGTTAAATTTTAAATATAAACTTTTAAAATTATAAACAAAATGATTTTTTTATAAATAAAATAAATATTAAAATAGGGCATTATTTTATTAAAAACAAAAAATATAAATAATTTTTTATTAAAGTATAATAGAAGTGAATATTTAGGAGCGTATAAGTAATATTTCATTATTTAAAATAAAATAGAAGTAAAATAAGAAAATGTGATTTTGTAAAAAAATAAAATGATGACATGGAATAGGAAAATATACTCTAGATTGTTCTGCTTCGAAATAGGAAATATATTCTGGATTGTTCTGGTTCGAGAATTATGTAAAAGAGAGAAAAACTGGTGCCAAATCTACAGTTTATTGTTATTCTCCTGAAACTTCCAGAAATTTCATCTTTTCCAGTATCTTGTCCTTTCCTATTATAAAATCTCAGTGTCTGTTACCTTATTCTTCACAATCAAACACAAAAACCTTAAAATTATAGAAATTGACGTACGACCGAAAATGATGAAGATGAAGAATACCCCTTTCAACAGAACCCCTTGGGGCATGGCTGAGCCTGGTTATTACAAAGCACCCTCTAAGCCCTCTAAGGTGGTTTCCATTCCAGTTCACTTCGTGGGTTCAGAGCGCACAAGAACCGATTCTGCCATTAAGATTCAAAGGGTGTTGAGAGGGTTTCTGGTGAGGAAGACGTTGAGGAAGATCGTGGCCATGAGGGTGGAGTTGGCACGGATTGAGAGCGAGATTCGAGTTGAAGTGGTGAAGAGGGAACAGAAAGAGAGGGTGAGGGTGATTGAGACCATCATGAACTTGCTTCTCAAGTTGGATTCGATTCGGGTATTGCATTACTCTGGCCTCAGGGAGTGCAGAAAGTCTGTTATCAGAAAAGCTATTGCCCTTCAGGAAATGCTGGATCAAATGGCTGTCCCTGTCCCTGATTCTGATGAGGGCGTGAAAATGGAAGAGGAGGAGGGGGAATGTGTTGTGGAAGAAGGGGATTGTTTGGTGAAGGAAGAGGAAGGTTGTGGAATGGAAAATTTGAGGAATGAGGATGTAGAGAAGGAGAGTGGGTGCATGGAAGAAGAAAGCGTAGGGTTTGAAACAAGTTTGATTGAGGAAGAGGAGGATGAAGTTGAATTTGAGGAGGAGCAAGAGGAAGGTGAGGAAATTGAAGCTTTGAGGAGAACAAGTTTGGTTGAGGAAGAGGAGGACGAAGTTGAATGTGAGGAGGAGCAAAAGCAAGAGGAAGGTGAGGAAATTGAAGCTCTGAGGAATTGCAAGAGAAGGAGACTGTGGGAACGAGTTTTGTTGTGGATAACTGTTTGGTGAAAGAGAAGGAGGAAGGAGATGGGAAGAAGAGGGAGTTGTTGATGGAGAAGATGGTGGAAGACAACCACAAGATGATAGAGATGATGGCACAACTGTTTCAGAGGAATGAGACGCAGACTACACTTCTCACCTCTCTCACACAAAGGGTGGAGCAGCTTGAGAGAGCCTTGGCTTGTGAGAAGTTGAGGAGGAAGAAAAAGAGAAAGACTGACAGAAAAAATAAACAAACTCATCTTAGAAATTGCTTCATCTGAGTTGTGCCACCACTCAAAAAGATCTTTCCATATTTGTAATCTTGCTTTTTTTTATCCCTTGTAACTGGTTTTGTTGTTGAAGTTAATGTTCATTGTAATCCATTTTTTCCATCAGTTAAGTGTCAGATGAGTTTTGGAAACACCATTGCCTTCTTATTAGCTATGAACATTTTCTCTATTTCATAGGAATCCAAATTTATATACAATTTGATGCTTTTCCAATTTCCATTCCTTCCACTCTCTAACTTCCCACAAATCATACACGGCTCAAGAATGTAACCAAGTCAAATGCTAATTCAGTGCTGGTTATTCAGCTACACCAGCAGGGTAAACTAGAGCACAAAATTGTATTCTGCCATAATACAATATTTTTTCCACTAGATGATGTAATTTATGTAGATGGAAAGTTATGTGATTTATTGAGATGAAATGATGTCACTGTATTCTGTCCGAAATCACAATCATCATCTAATACATTGTAGAAAGATGATGTAGTTTACTCAGTCATAACCTGTATTCACTTCAACTCTAAAATGATGAGTGTTTCTTGTCCCGAGATAGAATGAAATGCTCATAGTCCAATCAAATTTAACACAACTCACAACAAAGTTACAGTTACACATTTTCTGTATATTCATAACATACCTTTTTAGATATCCTGTTTTAAATTATACGGAAAAGAGAATTTAACACCCCGAGTTTTTTTTTATATATATAAATAGATACTTTGAAAGTCTTAATTAATGTTTAATTTTATCTCATTTACAAATAAATATTTTAAACTCTAGTTTTGTTCTAATTAATCTTTAAAACGAAGATGGGACATGGGAAGTACATTTTTATTTCAAAACTATTGATAATGATGAATGATGACGTGGCAGAAGAGGCGAGAACGTAGAAGAAGAATCCACGGTTCTCTAGAAAGAGAACATAAGTGACGCCACGTAAGCCAGCCGTTAGTTCCCTCCTGAAACTTCTCGAACTTTCGTTCTCTTGTTCCTTCCTCCGTATAAATGTCTTCCTCTGTTACCTTGTTCCTCACAAGCAAAAGCAAAATCCTTAAAATTATCGAAATTGACACGACCCCCAATGATGCAGATGAAGAGCCCTCCTTCGTGCAGAACCCATTGGAGCACGGCTGAGCCTGGCTATTACAGAGTACCCTCTAAGGTGGTTTCCATCCCGGTTCATTTCATGGGTTCAGAGCGCACCAGAATCGATTCTGCCGTAAAGATTCAGAGGATGTTGAGAGGGTTCCTTGTGAGGAACGCGATGAGGAAGATCGCTGCCATGAGGGTGGAGTTGGAGCGGATTGAGAGCGAGATTCGAGTGGAAGTGTTGAGGAGGGAAGAAAGAGAAAGAGTGAGGGTGATCGAGACCATCATGAACTTGCTTCTTAGGCTGGATTCTGTTCGGGTATTGCACTACTCTGGCCTCAGGGAGTGCAGAAAGTCTGTCATAAAAAAAGCTGTTGCCCTTCAAGAAATGCTTGATGAAATGGCCGTCCATGAGGGAGGGAAGGTGGAGGCTGTAGGGGAAGAGGAGGTGGAGCAAAAGGTGAAAAAAGAGAGGGAGGTGGGAGAAGATGATTGTTTGGTGAAGGAAGAGGAAGGGAAGGGAATGGAAAATTTGCGGAGTGAGAGGGTAGGAAAGGAGTGTGGGTACATGGAAGGAGAAAGCATTGGGTTGGAAACAAGCTTGGTTGAGAGAAAGGAGGGTGAAATTATATGTGAGGAGAAAGAGGAGGAAGAGGAAGTGGAAGAGAAGGAAGATGGTGAGGAAGGAAGGAGTTTGGTTGGGGAGAATTGTTTGGTGAAAGAGGAGAAAAGGGATTGTGAAAGACAAGAAGGAGATGGGAAGAAGAAGTTGTTGTTGGAGAAGATTGTGGAAGACAACCACAAGATGATGGAGATGATGGCGCAGCTTTTTCAGAAGAATGAGTTACAGACTACACTTCTCACCTCTCTATCGCAAAGGGTGGAGCAACTTGAGAGAGCCTTTGTTAGTCAGAGGTTGAGGAAGAAGAAAAATAAACATACTTGTCCTAAGAATGGCTTCAACTGACTTGTGCCACCTCCCAAAAGAATCTTCCATTTTTGTGATTATGACTTCTTTTTCTGTTTTCCCCTTCTAAACCAAACCAGCTTTGTGTATGAAGCTGACAAGTGTCTTTTTCAAGTATTTTTGGAAACTGCATTTATAAAGGAATCTTGATTCTACAATAGAAATCCAAATATACTTGCATACAATTGGAGGCTTTTCTGTTTTTTTCATTGTGTAGAAGAATGTAATTCAGTCAAACATAGTTAAGCTAAAGGCAACTTAGGACAAGAGAGGAGACAGATGAGGAAATTGATCTCTTTACCGTCTGAAAATGCAACTAAATTTCACATATACCTGTCAAAATTTCGAAATATAGAATATTGTTCATCATGATGGAGCGTTCATTAATTAAGCAGGTAAAGTACTAACAATTATTTTGATAAAGCATTTCAAAAAGTCAAGAGTTATAAATTTATGCTTATGTGAGAATAAAGAGGATGACAAATGACTAATAAAAAGAACAACTTTAAGATAAAGAATTGTATAAAGTAAAACTTTCCTATCATGAAAAAATATTAAAATTTTGGTAAAAAAACTCAAATTCAATAAAATGAAAACAAATAATCTCCCATCCTCATCCAACTCCCAAATCTAAATCATCCTCTACAAAACTGCTCAGCCATCACCTCATAGGATTAGAAATAGGAAGAAAAGTTTTTGATGAATTAGAGTAGATTTAACTGTGAAGAAAGGTATACATTTTAAAAGGTGAAACTCATTTTATTTTATTTGTCTTATTTTTTTAAAAGTGTTTAAAATATGTATCCAAGTGAAATTTAATTCTTTCTAACCACTGAACATGAGGATTAATTACTGTATAACTTTCATTACTTCATCAGTAATTTTAACTTTCAATCTTGTAATTTTAGCTTTTAATGTTGACTATACACTTGCGTTAAGTATTTAAAACATAATTTTATCACTTACAATAACTTAGACATGAAATAATTATCACTACCTTTTCTCGTATTCTTCTGTCACATTAGAGAATCTTTAGACACTGAGATTGGACAGAAGATTTAGTGCACTCATGATTTTTAATGAAGAGTTATATATATACATAAATACACCTAAAATGAGTGTTGTATAGATAAAAAATTTCAATTTTATAGTTTGTACAACAACCTTAATATTCAAATTCAACATATTATTACCCTCTTTGGATTATATATGTCATGGCTTTCTGATAAAATGCAGTTGAACCGTGCAAGAGCAACAATCAAATTATCGCCAACAAATGATTTAGTTCTCACAGAAAAACCAAATCAATCCCTATTTCAGGAGTAAAAAGGGCAACATTAACAGTGTTTAGAATAGAGGATTCACTTTTAGTGCAGATGGATTTAAGAGAATTGGAATAAAAAGTTAAGATTTGGTTGCATCAATTACAACTCATTTAGTGCTGAGTTGGTGAGTGATTTTCCCTTTAAGAATGATGAGAAAAAAGAGTGAGAAAACCAGTGTGTCATCAAACAAAGTGTTACATTGTGTATTCTGACATCTTATTCACTCTTTGTTTTCTTTTAATAGAAATTTCTTTTCTTAAAAACTGTAATTTCAAAAGAAAGACAGACACTTTAACTTATATAACAGGTTATATAAGTTACTTCGACTAGTTTTATAATGTTCGGTAAGACAATTAAAAATACATATCTGCAATGCTTTCATAGTTACAACTTATATTCAACATCTGAATTATAATATAACAGCTAAAAACTTTTTGTAGAACTCAGCATCCCCACTCTCAATTCTTGAGTGGAGTCCATTGGTTTTGGAAGAGCTGTGTAGCTGTCCTTCCCATGATCCACTCTAAATCTGATAAAGGCAAAGAAATCTCATTGGCAATATGATGCACTGCTTCTTTGGCTCCTTTGTAACCACATTCAGCAACAACAAATGGAAAATCACTGTAACAGCATGATTGGAAAAGAAGAAAAAAAAGTTACTTTGGTTGTTTATGGATAAGATTCTCTCACCCTTTCCCTATTCTACTGTTTCCTTACTAGCTGAACACATGTATGACTGGAAGTTACCTGCCCCACATTACACGGTTAGCACCAAAGTGAGAGACAACTTGGGATAAGAGAGCAGACAAATCCAGATAAGGAAACTGTTCTCTTGACACTCTGAAAAGGGCACTAAATTTCACATGTACCTGTCATAAATTCAAATTTTAGCGTACTCATGCTGGAGGTTTCATTGATTAAGGAAAAAGAAAAAAAAAACAAAGACCATCAACTATTTTGACAATGGCCTTCAACATGTTAAATGAATTTTGATATATCAATATAACAGATTTCATCTTTTACCATTTTACTCATTTAATTGATAAAGGGATACTCTGACGTCTGATATCAGCAAAAAAAGAATAAGCATCTACAAGGAGTTAAAAATTTGTGCTTCTCTCATGGTCTTCAGCATTATAGCGAAAATGAAATTAATGAAAAATCTATGCATGCTTTGCTTCTTCAAGTCACTTACTTGTGGGAATCTAGACAGATTTAAAAGTTGAGAAAAGACAAGACCTTCCTCATCATTTCTGCAACACAATATTCATATAAGGGAACTTGTCTGGGTCTTTCAGACTATTATTGAGAAAAGACGACTAATATGGCTTACATTGGTGGTTTGCAAAAGGCCAAATGATCAAGCAATACAACTGTTGATGGAAATTCTGTGCACAGTTGCTCAATTTCAGAAATATGCAGACCAAGCCCCTGAAATTATTCAACTCAATCATTCTTAATTTCGTCAACTTCATATAATTGTCTAAACAACTGTATACAAGGGTAGTGATACCATAAGCCAAAAGTAGGAATGTTATAGCAAACTGAAATGGCTGGGAAGAAACTTTACAAGACAGTTTTATATTTACAATACAAGGGAAATGAAAAATCACCTTCATACACATGAAGCCCACGGACACATTGAGTTCTCCAGCCCTTTGGAAAATTGCCTTTCCAACTTTATTTGTCATCTGCAATGTGATCATTCAATTATATAACCCAGAAAAAAAAATTTGATCCAATAAACAACAACATTAACAAAGCCTTTTACCATTGGAAGAGATAGGCTACATGGATGAAATGACATCATTGCATTTTAATTCTATATTTTGATCCAATACAAAGTAAAAAGATGTACACTCTTAGTGTAACATATGATGCCACCACCTTTTTAAAAAGCAGATCTAATATTTTACTAAAAATAAAAGACCCTATTTACTACAGGTTTACACGTTACAACGATACTACACTTTCTCTTATTCCTCCAAAGTGAGTCAAATTTAAATACTAAAAAGAATAACATAGAAAGAAACTGCCCCTGTAAAGAAATTTGCTAAAACCCAATATTATTCACATCTTCTGTTTCTTGCTGCACATATTTATAGCAACTTTTTTAGGATGTCCTATTTTTACATTCTCAGAGTTGTCCATAATTTCTGTGATTTTCTTTAAAAGATCAGCTAAAAACAAATATAAGGATCTTTCCTTGTTTGATAATTGATCTCCTTCTTCCATCTTCCCATAACAAATTTCGATCTTCCAGCCAAAACAATTATGTCAGTCCTATAAACTTTCTCCTAGTATAATGTTGCTGGTGGATACAATCACCATTGAATATTCAATGCCCGTTTTGGGAAGGAAGATCTCCTTGATTTTTATCTCAATAATTACCTCCCTCAATCGTTTAAAATATATATTAACCCAACACGCTCTTTACGTTACACTAAACCTCGTAGTGTTTGAAAAAAATTAAAGCATGTACCTCTATTAGGATGTTACCGTAAGTGTTAAAAAAACAAGGATGTCTTGAAGAATAAGGGCGAAAAAAGAATGACTCAATTATGTCTCCAGCCTAAATCATAAACAAGCAGATATGTGAGAGAAATCGGTTGCCTACCTTTTCTCCGATTGGCCACAAATACGGATTGAATCGAACAGCACGATAACCATCCTATCGCAGATAAAAAGAAAAATTCAATTGCTTACTTATAAAATAAGCCATCTTGATGAAAAGAAATAATCCATTAAACCTTCAAAACAAGTTCTTCAAATTGATTAAGCCCACTTCCATCTTCAGCTGGATTAGCAAGGCAACAACCAACAAATTTTGTCGGGTATTTCTTCAAAACGCTGTCCAATGAACAAAATGACAAGACTAGCGCAATATAATAATAATACTATAAAATATTAAAACAGAACCATTATATGGAAGATGTGATGACTACAGTGAACTCCACAATTAAGTCTACGTGAAAGTTTTTCCTCTAGTATACACCATCCAACTCACTATGCAACTAATATTATCATAGCAATTGGTTTATCAAATAATGCATAACAACAACAATAGTCTTGTCTTCTAGGCAAGGTTGGCTACATAAGCCATACAAATGACAATGCCATTGGACTTGGTTATAAACCAAATTTCCAGGGATATGATTCAGTGTAAGACCCCTTTCAGTAATTTCCTCCAATCAGATAAAGCATGGCTCAACACATATCACACATGTCTCACAGGTGGTAGTTATTCACCTGCATCTGAAAAATCTGATATTACAAGTTTCACCACAAAAGTAGAAAAATATGTTTTACTAACAAGGAAGGCATCTTAATATGTGGACATGCACGTGCAAACACGCATGCACAAATAAACTAGGAGGGCTCGTTTCTTCTAGCAGTTAAGCCAAAATAATAGAAAATGATAGTTAGTACCAAGCCATTATTCTGGTGGATAAATAGAAGAAGTATTTGGAGATCTAAGAGAAGAAAACTAACTGTCGGGACTTTAAGATTAAACTTTCCAAAAATCGAGCATTGTATGTATTTGCTGTTAAAACTGCATTCAAGAAAATTAACACGAATAACACTGTTCCTGCATGCCACACAAAATGCATTTTTTTCCCATTTCATTTCAACCAGGAGTACTGTTCGAATAAAAAAATTAGGGTAAACACAGCCAAGAAAGCTCATGTTGATTGATGGATCATTCAGTTCAGGCATCAACAGATAAACTCATCATGTCTTGTTAAGTTCTCCACTTTAAGAAATGAAAACTTTGGACACATGTAGCGAGCATAAACTATTTCTTTGCATTTGGAAAAGACCAACCTGCTCTATATCCCATAAATGAATGAATATATACATTTGACAGATCAAGCTTTTAATTATTAGAATAAGGAATTTCACATGATCCTAGTGGTGATCTTTCCTTTTGTTTCACCATTACAAAAGGGTGGTTCCCTGTTTTTATATAAAGGTCCTTCTATAACAGAATGTCTAATCTTATCAAGCATTGCCATTATTGTGTTATCAGAATTTCTCCCTTTCTTCTCCCTATTCTCCTTTCCTTGGCAATTCCAGCATTGGAAAACACGTCAAATGCTGAGATCATACTTCCACTAGATATTCCATCCACACTCTCATTTCCCTATTGTTTAATAAGAAAACTCTAAATAAGTCGGTTCTTACATCAAACAGGTAAAAATAATGTTGAACAAACCTTGTGACGTAACTATGATCAAATTTATGATTAATTGGTTGTACAATGAGTGCACCATCTACTCCTGCCTCCTCCATACACTGAAAAAGTGAGCATCAGCAGCAATAATATACACAAAAACTCAAATCCAATCACAATCTTTTTCCATAAAATTAACCTCAAGCCATTGGGATTTCTGAGAAACAGCAGATAGGGAGACGATATCACATTCTCAATGAATGAGTCAAAATTTGCAGGAAATACAAGAACAAGGCATCTACAAACTATTGTGAAGTTAATTGACCAAGAGGTAAAATGGGTATAGAGATAATAAACTAAATTCATACCTGGAGCAAAAAATCGGCATTTCCTGGTAAAGTGGGTTCTTGTCCAGGAAAAAAAGGGAATCTACCAACCTTCCTTTTCAAAAAAAGAAAAAGGATAATCACAATTTGGTGAGTGATGATGATAATAAAAGTCAGCAACAACATTAACATTACTTTATAATAAAAAAAAAAAGTGTGAAGAAATTGTAGTGTGGTGTATTAATATCACCTCTTGAGGTGAAGCCCACACGTGGAGATGGGAATCAATGACTTTGAACATTGAAGGGGTTTCAGTGAAGGCCATATTCGTAACTGTAGCACAATAACTACTTCTGATTCCGAACCTTAACTTTAACCTAGGTTTACCCGAATGCCTCGGACCAACACCTGAAACCACACTGCTCAATCTCAGCGCCATTTCATGCAAATACTCAAGGATATCATAGATTATCACTAACAAAGATATTTTTATTTTTTTTATGTTTCACAATAATTATGAGTAAGTAAATTATCTCTTTATTTATTCTCAACAATTTGTATCTTTTCTTTTATTATTGAAAAAAAGACATAATATTAATGTTTGATTTTAAATATAATAAAGAATATGTTGATTCATGATTGATGTAAACTCTCCTTTTCATACACAATGTGCAACTTCTAAGATTTTGTAATAACAAGTGAATCTTGATTTGTAAAGTGGAATGATGTGTATTTTTGCTGGTTTTAGAAATCTATGACACTCTTTTAAATATTCACATTATTAGTTAAAATCATTAAAAATAACAAAATTGTGTACCCTTCCAAGTATTGTTTTTGTCCATAATTTAAAAAATAAATAAACAGAGAAGATAAAAATTTATTTTAGAAGCATTTGAAAAAGACAACTTTTTATCATAATCCTTCATTGTATTTTAATGCATCATGCAAATGTCAGCATTAACGTTATTAAATTAAAAAAAAAAAGAATAAATACAAATAACATTTTTAAAATAACTTGATATCTCTATTTAGAAAAATGTGAGGCGAAAAGAGATGAGTAGAAGTAAGAAGAAGATGGTTATTTTTTAAAAAGTATATAAACTAGAATAAAGCAACAATTTTTGTTTGAGTGAAATATTAAAAGGGTGGTAGAATTTAGATGATCATATAAAGAAAGAGAAACATTACAAATGTCACACCCTGAAAAAAAAAAAAGTTTCCTTTTGTTAACTGCACCTACAAATTTACATTGACATTTGTACTTTTTTTCCCATTTGCATTGCAATTATTTGTGTCAAAATCAAACAGGCTTTTTATAACGCTTATAGCAGCTAAATAACAACCGTGTCCATGTTCATATATGAAGAGTGTTTTTGTTTTGTGCAATGAAATTTTGAACTTAGAAATGCTTCATGGACATACCTATTATCTGGTTCTGGATTATACGTCAGAAGTACAATGTTAAATGAGTGATTGTGGTTGAACCTGCACACTTTTCCACACGCGTTTTGCCAAAAAATAAATTGTAGTCTTCCCTTAAACCAGCTTGTGATGGCTAAAAGAAACGTCTCAATCTTGCAGACACTATTTTGAAACTATGCACAACCTCTTTTAGAAGGTACAAGACACGTGCTCTTACTACCACACGTTACTGTGTCACATAACACCCTCTTTGATCATTGCATTAATATATATAAACTGGTGTAGCTGTGTTTAACATGTGATGTGCTCAACTTTATAGCTTGTTTTTTTGTCTGTAATTTAGTACATGCATGTTTCAAAATACGTTTTGGATTGAAGGTGTGAATGCTATAAAATATTAAGTTATACACGTTTGGATGCAATGATGATCAGTTGATGATGCATGAATAAACACGATATGAATATTAAATGAGATTATTACCAGTTAAAGTAAAACTAACGTTTTAAGGTGACTCATAAAGTGAAAACAACGTAAAGTTAATGGTCATGGCTAATTCCAAAAAAGATGACAGCATATACACTTTTTAAACCTTTTTGTTTTATATTCTGAAAATTGTTGTCATGGTAAAGCTTCCAATATTAATAGTAGGTTTGTGTTTGTGTGTATTGACAAAGCTTCTGAGATCAGAAGAATGTGACAAAGGCATACAGCATTATACAATTCAACCAAGAAACATGCCTGGACCAAAACTCTAATCTGAAATCTTAATTTCATTCTCAGAAATTAATATAGCAGACATATTAATATACAATTTACTTAGAAATATGTCTAGATTGAACTCTACAATCTGACATCTAATTACAACTTGCACCAAATGTAGAAAGATCTACCAAAAAAGCATTGTAATGGGATTAAAAGCAGTCTGTCTAGGCTAAACTAAGCTACTGTTTACAATTTAGAACATTACATATGACTCCTAATTCTGGAAATACAGCAGGTTCAAGAATAAGACTTCATTAGACCCAAGTTGCAAAGAAACTTCTCAGAGCTTGATCGAAAGAGACCAGACAAAGAGAATTTTCCTCTCTCATGGGGTGGAGGTTTTGAGCATACATCATCTTTGACATGCAGTATGGCCAAGCCAATCTCTTTTCGAACTGCTTCAATTGTTTCACTCTTAACTGGATTTCCGGTCACATCAGTCACATAGAAAACATTCATAGCTTGAGTGCCCCTGGTTGTAACTTCAGCACGATTCACTGAAAGGCCATTTTCTCTGAAGATACGAGTTACATCAGACAGAAGGCCAACCCTGTCCTCCCCACATAGTTCTAGCTTTATGCCCTACAATATCAAATACAAAATGAGTGTATCAATAATAAATATTTGGTAAGAACATGTGAGTTAGCATCCGATTCACGTGTGGTAGTACCTCAGAAGTTCGTCTCCTAATAGCGGCCTCCAAACAATGAATCACTCTTTGCCTTTCTGCTTCAGAACTGATAGGACATCCATCCACATGCCTTATATAATATTCCTGTAAAAGAAGGAAAAACATATCAGTGAAGTTTAATGGTACAGTTAGTACCTCGAGTGATGAATTCCAACAGCAACCACAAACAAGATGGTGGAAAGTAGTATTACCAAATAGGCTTTTGCACTCAAGTACATGACATGATGACATGTGATGTCACTAAAGTATGATAATTATAATTCAAATCTAAGTTGGTGAGATGTACAAGTACTAACATGATGTCATTTCCAAGAACATCAAAACAAACCTGATATGCCTCTGGTCCTTCAGCAATGACAGTTCCATGGTACACAACATACTGCATGTCGGTGAGTGTGCATACGGTATCAAACAGTAACTTAGGTCTATCCGGACACCTCAAGTTCACAACAGTGTATCCCTTATCTATGCAATCGTCAACAGTTACAAGGAGTTTGTTCCTGTCACTTGTTGACCCAGAATCTCCATCGTCTATGTCATAATCACGGTCCGCATACATCAACTGATGCAGCCTCCTATCCTTGTGAGTAGAACCAACAGAAACAGCAGTATTGGCACTCTTCTTATCTATGTCTCCTTTCAGCACATACAATAGAAGCTGCTTAATCTTAGCAAGGCGATCCGGATTGTCGATGGACAATCCTGTCGCCTCATCTGTGATGTAAACAACAGATGCCATTCTTGAATTGTGTGTCCAGACTTCTGCTGCTACCACATTGCATTTGAGGTCTGCAAGAACAGCAAAAACTTCTGAAAGCAACCCTGGCCTGTCTCTTCCGGTTAATTCAATGGTTGTATGTTCTGCTTCAGCTTGAACCCCAACAGATCTTCTCAACGATCGGAAACTAGAGGCTCTTGGACCCAGTGACTGCAACAAGAAAAAATAATCATCAGCGTGATTTTTTTTTTTTTAATCAGCAATAATCATCAGCGTGAATTGAGTAGTTCAGATGGATGGATCCATAGAGAGTAGTGACATGCAAGAGGAAAATTGCTGATTCAAGATTCAAAATGAAAACAAACTAGTCCTTCTTCTTTTGCCTGGCTGTTGATTTGATTTGTTGAAAAGAAAGATCATAAACAGAATCATGCATTGTTTTCTTTATTAGAGATATATGCAGACCAAGCAATCACTCATATCAATTCCACCAACTACCCCTTCTCTCTTTGTTTTCCATCTCCTATTCCATTCAAAGATAACGACAAATAGTTGAATAGCAGATATTTAAGGTCATCAATTCACAGGCCTCCAGCTGAAAGTTTAAAATTTGAGCAGCATAAAGGACTTAAGAAACTACGATAACTCATAATTGAATAGAACTGTTAGGGGGTAAATGAAAAATATCGAATAAATTTAATCCTAATTTCAATGTCAATTTATACAGGAAATTAAAAAATTACAAAAAAGTGAGAATAAAAATGGTCTCGGATTAGTTCTACAGATCTACTACCTGTTGAATACGGTCAGCTACATCATCTTGCTCAAATTTTTTCCCATTTTGATCCGTGACATGAAAAACTGGCCAGTGACAAAAAACCACATAAAACAATATCACAAGAACTGAAAACACAATTCACCAGAGGCAAGGCAGATAGAAAATTGAGAACTCAGAAGTGAACCGTACCATCCATGAACCATTCTCCATCAGAGGAAATGTAAGCTCTTCTAACACTGAGATTCATGTCAGTGAGAACCTGAACCACTTCCAGCAAACTCCCGCGCCTGTTTGCGCTATCAACCTGCAACAACACTCACGAAAAATGGTCACTGAGAGACCCTTTTGCAATGCAGAAAAGACAAGGCCAATGAGAGGTGAATTCAGCACCTTTATCACAGTGTCTGTCCTGCTCGAAACGTTATCCACAGTAACTCTGCAAGGCAGCAAAAACACAACATGAAGCAGTATTATGGTGCATAAACATGACCCAGCAGTGCAAAGAAGCAAGAAGAGGATTAGTGGTGGTAGCAAGGCCAACCTTGGAGGGTTCATTCGAATGACAAGCTTCTCGAATTCATCATGAAGCGGCAGAGGAGAGGACCAACAATCCATTGGGGTGTGGTGGGAAACAGAACAGAACAGAGTTGAGTTGAGAGTAGTCTTGTTTGGATAATAGAGAGTGTGTTTGGGGTGTGAGTTTGTGTTGTGTTTTGTGTCTGATTTGATTCGTGTGTTGTTGGACTTTGCTTGTACCTTAGGAATTGGGATGTGTGTTGTGTTTGTGTTTTGTGTTTTGTGTTTTGTTGGGTCTTTGGAATGTGGTCGTGTGATGATGGATTGGTGGGATGGCTCCTAAGCTGGACCAAGAGTTCCCTAACGACACACCACACAACACACTATCACAATTCTCTTCTTCAAATCCACGTAAATCAATATTTATTATATTATTTACTGTCAAAATTAATTCCAATAAATCTTTAATTACTCACTAAATTAACTTTCACTTTTCCATATCAAATATTTTTACTTAATTATGTCTTTCATTATTCCTCTATTATATTTTTTCCACAAATTATGTGCAATAAAATTCAATTTTCCTAGCTTTTCTCAAACTTTCTTACACCGTGTTTGGCAAAGTTGACCAAACTAATAATAATTAAATAGCAAAATACACGATTAAACTAAACACTTATGATTTACGGGAACTGTTTCTAGACTTAATTCTTCAAAAGTGATTCCCGATAACTGTAGTACCTTTTTGGCCTTCTATGTACTTTGGTAAGAAGTAAGAAGTTTGGTAAATTGTATTAAATTTATTAAAAAAATTTCAACATTATTGGGGCTTTCCTTTTTAATAATATTATTGAATTAAGTGACTACGTTTATTACTTTGACCAAAGTATTTATTTATTAAGAATAAAAAATTGTAAATAAAAAAGTTAATACAATAAACAATTTGACCGAGGACAAGACTGAAGTCAACTGAACTTTTTTATAAAACGGCCACAAACTAAATTAAAAAAACAAAATATAGCTAATAATTATTTAAACATGATTATTTTGGTTCTGCAGTTTTGTGTAAAAATTTAAATCATTATAAAATTATAAATTTATATATATTTTGTAATAATTGATTATATTATATTTTTAAAAAAGTAAAAAAAAAAATGTTAGGGGGTTGGTGGTGAGTGGTTTCAACATGTGAAAGTTGGAGTGAATGATAGAATGTCCTTTCTCATAACAAACCGTTACTAATGAGCTGGCATTTGTAGTGTTCGTTTCAATGAACAAACCGCTTCACAATGAGTTGTCATCCACATTCATTCATTCAACCTCTTCTCTTTCTTAGTCAACTCTTTTTTCTTTTTAGAATTTCTAAGCATATTTCTTTTTTAATTATATTTATTTCTGTTTTCTAATTTTTAAATATTTTATACTGGTATTTTTTGTAGGGAGTAAAATAGGAGATTCTACAATTATTTTATTATAATCAAGAGAATTTATTACTGTTCTTAATTTTGCAAATAACTTTAAATGACCGATACGAAAAATTGAACGAGTATTTCGAAATTTACAACGTCAAAAAAGCATTCATTCATGCTTATCCATAAAGATGCAGTGTTTCCCGATGTTATTGGAAATTATAAAAAATTCAAAAAATAATAAATTGTTTTTTTATTTTTCTTATCACAGATTTTTTAGTTGTATGAATCATTATATAATCTCCATAAAGATATTATAACTGGTATTTAGTTGACTGGTTTTTATTCATACAACAAAATTTGAATATTATTCTGTATTACATGAATCATCCATGTATAAATACATTAAGTCTAACTACTTACATCTCAATTGTATTAATCAGCATGTTTAATTAACACACCTTTTTATATTTTTTAAAATTAAAAAAAAATAGTTGAAGATGGTTTTAAGGTTTAGTGAGTATAAAACTTATTTTATAAGTTAATTTTATAATATTTAAATTTATTTCTTAATATAATATTAGAATTATTATGTAAATTTCGTCTTACCAATAAAATATTGAAAATTAATAAATTAATTAAAGAATGAAAAAGTATGTTAGACATCTATTTTAATAGGTGTAAGGAAACATTAAACATTTAGTTTTCTACAAAAATAATATATAAAGTATTATTTTTTAAAAAATTTATATTAAGTATGAATATATATTATCTTACCAAAAGTCGAATAACTGAGTTGCTGACAAGGGTAATTGTTTATCCGGCTTTCGGTTATTGCTTCTCATTAGTTAATTAAAGCAAAAAATAGATTAGAGATAATAAAGTATAATTAAAAGACTATTGGGTTTGTACTAATCTTCATAAAACATAAAGCTCACTAAAAAAATATAAATAGAAGTAGATCTCATGATAAAAGGTAAGAACTTTTCTAGCTCTAAACTTAAATAGACACATCAACACCTCAACTAACTTAAACGTTTGAGTGTATTTGCAGGTACCCTCAATCTTTCAGACTTGACAGATAGAAGAAAATAACAGATAGAAGATACTTAATAGAAAATATTCGATCTCTTATATTATTAGAATGTAAATATATATATAATTGGTTTTTGGATTGTTAAAAGAAACAAGTTGTTGATTAGGTTTAGATGAATAGTTAATTACTTAGTTTTTGTTTGTTTTATAGGATATAGTATGAGGCATAAGAAAAAGACATTTTATGCAATTGAGGTAAAGCGTGTGTATCTTATCATGTTCTGAGTTAAGGTGGCATGTGGATGCATATGTTTTGGTTTTCTAAAAGGAAAATACTAAATGAATCATTGTTTTATTTTGTTTTATTTTAGTTTAGTTTACTTAATTTCGAATTTCTATGCCAATGGACCACACTGCATTTTTTTCATTCAACCTTTGCTTCGTACTCTTTCGCATGTTTCGTACGCCAAATACTTTCTAACACATAAACTATTACAATAAGGTTTCATATTAGTTACATTATTAATTAATTAATGATAAAAATCGCTCAATAATTAGTGAGTTTTGCGATCAAATTTTTATATTCGACAAAATTGTCTAGCTAAAACTGTAAAACAACTTTACAAGCATCATGCTATTGGATGAACCTATAGTGAAATAATAGCATGAAAAAAGGGTAAAAAGCACGTTTATAGATAGAATAAAAAGTGCTTAACTCATAATCTCCTAATCAATGCATGTGTATTGAAGAATGAAGGCACAACACAGTTACTAATTAAAATATTTAGAAATGTTTGCATGCACGTGTTGTACTAAGTGGGCCAAAGTTCAGTTTCCTTTCCCTTCTTTGTCTCATCACCAACACAAGTATTTATTTTCGTGTCGCAAAAATGTCAAATATTGTTAATAAAATAAAAGGGTCAAATAATTTTTTATTAGTAATTTTTGTAGCTGGAAGATTTTTTTTATCAGTCTACATTTACGTAAAATAAATAGAAAAATGAAAATATTTGTGATGAAGAACATGTTTGTTGTATGTGTGTTTGTGATGGGGTGAAGAAATGATGAGGAAAAGTTGAAAGTAAAAGTGTTCCTTTCTGTGTCGGCACAATAGTAGATGCACATGTTAATCAAACCTTGCATTATCAAGAGTTTAAATCTCATATTAAACAAAAATTATAAAAAAGAATAGCTATAAATTTATTGCTTTTGAATTGAAGATATTAATATTTTATGTGAGTCTAGCTTATATCTTAATATTATTTAATTTTCACCTTATTCACATCACAAGTGCATAATTTTAAAGATTATTTAATAATTAATAATCATAAGAAAAGTATAACTAGATGATAAAAATTTGTTTAATAATTTGTAAAATTAAAAAAATAAAAAACACCTGACTCACAACAAAATAGTAAAATATATAGGATATATGTTGGAGATAAACAACTTATAAATATATTTATTTGAAATTTTTTATTAAAAGAATAATTATAAGTTTTTCTTTCTATCGAAACTCATTACGAGATAAAATAGAATTAAAATATATCTTTTTATCAAGGTTGAATCAATCATCAGAAAAATAATTAGACAAAAAAATTATGATAGATTATAAAAAAATAAAACTGAAGGCTTCAAAAAATATTACTGTAGAAGGAAGAATAAAATTTTCATTCATGAATCAGTAACTGCATCTAATCTTAAAAAAAATCTTAATTATTTTGAATTTTTTTATCTTTCTAGAATAGAATAGCTACAAAATCTCATAAATAGCAACAAACCATAAAATCCATTAATGGATACAGGTTTTTGTCATTCACCTAATATCTGGTAGAGAAAAAAAAAACAGTGAGCAGCAAAATTTTGTACGCAAGCATGGCAGCAAAACACTGCCAGCTAAAATTTAATTAGGGAACAGAGATGTCCTGTTGCAAAACTCAAGAATCAATAAATATAAAATATTGTATAAGAAAATAGTATGAAATATCCCTCATGCATACAATAATTATTATTGTGGATTCGATTCTTCAAGATTAATTATATAATAAGACGAAAATATATCATTCTCCATTACAAAATAACTATATAAATATGTTCTGAGTTAAGACGCTGCAAACTCATGGGTGTGTCGTAAAGTGTTTTTTTTCCCCATTGATTGAGTCCCCAGATAAGATTGTGTGTAATATTATAGAATCACTTCAAACAAAGAATCTCTCTTCTTTTTCATCCAAGTGTAACATGATCACGTGGATCTTTTCCTTTCCTTTTCCTACCTTCATTTTCAATCTCTTTAATCAAATCTTTTATTAGAGTTCGTATTAGAAAGTTAGATTTTAGGTTTAATTTAATTTTACAAGGTTGGATTATAAGGTAAGATTTATATATTATAAAATGTCTTTATCTCTAGTCAATATAAAATTTTTAACACGTCTTATTACGTCGAGACCTACCAGCTTTTTATATATATGAAATTATATATTTATGAATGATTCGATAGAGGATAATCTAATAAGTTCAACAAACTTTTGTTATAATAGATTCTGCATAACTAAGATACCATATTAAAATATAAAATTAAAATTTAACTTAATCTTATAAAATTATATTTTAAAAATAATATTTGCAGTCAATTACATGAAATATTTTTATCGTGGTATCTCTAACATTATGTTTTAGAATTTTTTAAAAGAAAATTGTAAATTGAAAAATATATTAACAAATCAAGAGGGTTTAATTAATCTTCACCCATTTTCTTAATGAGGAAGATACTTTTTTAAATAACCATACCCGATTTGATAAAATATTTCATAAAACATCATGGAATAAGAACATATGTTATATATAGTTAGGAAAATGAAATAATTTTGGTGAATTTGAGTTTGGTTTTGTTGTGGGTGAGAAGTGAAACCCTAAAAAAAAGTGTGGCAGACAGAGTAGTGACAGGTACGGTAAGTAAGTGTATTGCCACATCATTATCTCCTTTTTGTCTCTCTTTACTTTTTTTGTCTGTCTCATCCAATCCAAACCTAGTAGACTCACACGTGCTTGCATCACACACGTGTCTCCCCTAGATATTTATATCCTCTTCAGATACACCTCAGGGAAACTTTTTTTTTTTAATATTAGAAAAATTTAAGAAAATTAATTTATAATTTTCAGATTGTAAAAGTAAAAAATAATAATAATAACTTTCATCTTGTCAATAAAATATATTTATAAAAAAAAAAAATAGCATCTTTTTGTTTCGTCTCTGCTCCTAGTCTTATGTAGCTTATAAGGAATATTTTCTTGCCTCTTTTGTGCTTCTCCCCTTCATCAAACTTTCTCACTTTCTCTTCTCTTTTGAACCAAACACTGTCTTAAGAAAAATAGTGTATGGATATTTTCAAACCAACTTATATATGTACGGATAGAGACCCTTGGAATACTTAAAATCACGGTTAGAATTCAAAAGCATGGTTTAGAACGTGTGTTAGATGTTAACATGTTTAGTAATGTTTTGGGGGAAAGTTCAGTTTACAAAAAAACATGTATATTTTTCCATTTGCGAAAATAATATTTCATAGTTTAGAGTGTTTGAAAAAAATATTAGTAGTTTAACATTTATTATTGTTTTTTCAATGCTTACACTATCACTAATAATCAATCACCCATATGAAAGTGATTTTGTCAACATTACTAATTTAAAATCACTTTTCACTTGAGTCTGATACTATTTTTTATTTTTCTTTTAAAATTTATTCAAGTTAAAAAAAAGTCTAAATGTGTTTAACTTCAACATGTCAGTTCTAACAAAAGAAAAATTACTTAAACAAATTGAATGACACATTTATTAGATTACAACTTGAATTGAAAATGAATTTACACAATTTGTTCACTTCGGTTCTATCAAGTTCTTGGTATTGGTATTGGTGAGTTGAAGTACATGCTTTTCTCGATTTTTCATTTTCTTATTTTTCCAATCTTTGGTCAAATACGAAGGAGAAATATACCTAAAAAACATTCTAATGTTTAAGTAAGTAAGATATATTAATAAATTATAAATGCTATTAAATTTCTCATTTATTTGTTTTTGGGTTGCTTATTTATATTGTCTCGTGGTGGATCTTTTCTATTAGAGACCTTATTCAAACCCAATGCTTTCATTAATTTATGATTATGACTTACTTAGCGGATTAATTATTTATTAAGGATCTTAATTAAGTTCTTGTGTTTATCTCATCCATGACTACTTAACATAAATTGAGATCGAAATGATAGATTTGACAACATTCATCTAGTTTATCTAGTCAACAGGTCGAAGGACTAGTTCATCTAGTCGACTAGTCTTCGATCATTAGATAATTATAATTACATTTATACTATAAACAAACTTAGATTATGTCTTCTCAAGCTAGGTAATTATGTATTTAAGATTGAGAAAACAAAAAAAAAAACATAGGATTTTTAATTATTTATTTTTTTTAATTTTAATCTAGCTTAAATATTTTTAATTCTTATAATATGAATATGTTATTTTTAATCACTATAAAACTATTTGTTCATTTTAGTGTCTACTAGTACTAATTAGGTATTTATTTAGTGGTGAGATATATAACCCTATGTTTGTCCTCTTAACTGAGTTTCTCTAACAACAAAGAATAAAAAATATAAAAAAATGTTTCAAAACCTAAATTAACCAAACTAAATTAGTTTGTTTCCTAGTCCTTGATTTGTCCCTAATCAGGAAATTTTTTCACTTTCAATTCCACAGGAAGAATGAGTATAAGAATATATTCATGATGCATAGTAATTAATTTTTTTGTTCTCTTCTAAATTTACAATAACAAGCAAAACACTTTGTTGATAACAGGGACATTATAATATTTCAAAATTTTCTTCAACTGTTATCTAAGTATTTGAAAGAGAATAATTTTTTTAGCAAATAAAGTTGTTTATTCTTCGATTGTTGAGTTAAATTCATTGGAAGAGTACAGAAAAATTAAATTTACAAATTTAAATTATGAAGTGTAAAGAAAGTAATATTTAATTAGTCATTTTACTTGTTATCATACTCTACTTTAAGTTTTCATTTCTTATAACTGTTATGATTGATTTAATAATTTTTTTTACTAATTGTCTTCTATATTATTAAACTTTTTTAGTTAACATAATTTTATTTATATTTTTTAAAATTAAAATATAAAATTCTGTATTATTAATTAAGAGCAACAAATATTTTTTTACTTTTAAGTTACCTCCTTATCTTATAAAAGATACAAAGTTTATATCTTTAGGAAATCCTGCATCTTATGCAGATTTTTTATATAAGACATTCTAATTAATCATAAAATTTTCCAACTTTTCAGCTTGATAAGAGATGAATAATTTCATTGCTTGTAACATTGAGTTTACATGATTTTCCTAATTCCTTGGCAGAATCCGTACTCAAATTGGGGCACTGGTATATAATATATATATATATAAATACACGTTTACTCAGATTGAAGTCATGTTCAGCTGCTTAGAAATCATCACTGCATGTCGCTGTATGTATGTCTCTAGTTGCAAGCATATCCTCAGATATCTTTAAAATTAATGATTCTCTTTCTATGTTGAACCGAATTAAAATTAGAAAAATGTTACTTTAACAACAGCATATTAAAAAACATGTTAAAAAACTTGTTGTGATTTGATTAACATAATTTTAAAATTTTTCCAATTTCACTAAAAATAGTTGTAATTAGATGCAGGTTGTCAAATATATCAGTATTCTTAAAATTACCAGGTAACTATGAGAAATATCTTTAGTTCTGGCTCTCTGTAATGAGAGTGACTTAGGCTTAATTGGTGTTGAAAAACAACTGTTTCATACAGATCTTCTTCCTCAAAAGGCTCTGACACATAGCCCTCCATCCCTCCCTTTCAGCCACTGGCTTTCATAGATAATGTAGTATATATCAATGGTACCTGTTTCAACATGTTCCTAAGATATGATGGCACCACAAACACACTCCACTAGCTAAGTTCAATGCATATAAATTGCAAAAGAATTTCATATTAACACAGAAGATATCATATTAACATTTTCAACTGGTTAGTTTCTGATAAAAGAAACTGTACACAATCTGATCTAGATTATCTGCGAACAATTGAGCAAAGCAATTCAAATAGTAATGTGCAGTATTACAATAATATCAAAAGAAATTTCATTTGTACATAAAAAAAATTGTACAACATACATGAAGGGTTGTTTGTAACAATGAGCCAGAATTTTCAAGGATGAACCATGTTAGAAGGTTTGAAATGGCATGTTAATTACTCCATGAACAACTTACTGTTCAAGAGCCATCTGGAACCAAAATTTGAAAACAAAATTTTGAAATGCCTGTTAGGTGTATCTTGTAATTCAAATTATAAAAAAAAATAGTAATTTTTAAAATTCTTTTTGTATATTGTAATTTTCTGTGTAAGTTAACCTTGTTATTGAGCACATACAAGGAGTTCTGGGAATGTGGCATGAAGCAGTTGCAAAGTTTTTCAACCCCAATCCTAACTCACACTCACTGCAGAAAGCCAGAAACAACCCAATTGATGCTATCAGTTCATATCAAAATGTAGTGAACAACAAAACCAGATGCAAGTTGTAACCCCCTTTTGTCATCATCAATGCATTACAGAAATATTGTTTTGCTTTGATTCTTGAGCTGTGTGTTAATTAAGAGATAAAATATTAGTTGGTGAGACTGAGTAACTGCCATGATTGATGCATAACTGAAATTCTTAAAGCATTCCCATTTTTCACATCACAATGATGTTGCCTTACAATGGTAAGGCTTTAAGAATATTCAGTTAGGCATCAAGAAGGGAAGGTAGAGCAGCTGTTTGCTTAGATGGTGTATCTCAAGGTGGCAGTAAGTGGTGAATAGAGCACTGAACAACCAATGACAAAGAAGGAAGTAGTAAAGAGAGAAGAGTGGTGGGAATGAATGAATGGAATTATGAAACTGAGGTTCTTGGCTGAGTCTTTTTATAGACAAGCACCAAAAAGAATGAGCACTAATTAACTTCATTTCAGTGATTCATGCATCAAACAATTACCAATGCATTGGTAGTGTCAAGTCAACTGAATGTGAATGTGTGTATTCAATTACCACCAAATTAAATCTCACCCTTCAAACAGAACCTTCCTGATGAAGTAGTATTTTCCAATGTTTTTGTTCTAATACATAGTACTTGTGCATGCTCATTCAGAGCAAAATGATGTGGTTCACTGCATGTAGGCTCAAAAACTGTGTGCTGTGTGTGGTACTGATTAATTAATAAAGATGCATCATCATCATCATCATCAATGAAGGCCACTCCATATAATATATCTGAACTTGAGGTTAATTGTGAACAAAGGACAATATCAACCTAGCTGTTATCACTTTGCATTACTCTTAATCTGTACATTTTTTGTGACTTTGTAATACTGAAGTGCTGCTTTCTTTTCATATGTTGGGTCAATTTATAGCATTATAAATTGGCCACCAGTTTGTAGTGAATGATATATCACATGGGTGGATCATACTAATGCAAAGTTTTGTGAACATTTAAGAGGAAAAGGGACCACTTGTGCAGAAATTAATGGCTGAAAAAGTTGTAATCTTTCACAAACCAATGTTAAGGTTAATTTCTTCTGATAAAATCTTTCTCTTCATCCCTCCCATTACCACTAACACCAATATTGTTCCACATGACAGTAATTTGATTGGTGAGGGAGACTTTAATTTAGGTAAATTTTAACATGACATTAATCATTACTTTTTATCATATTCTTATTTTCATTTAGTTCTTACTTATTTTACACCTTTATCATGGGTAAAAGAGAAATAATAAAGGAGGTCATATTAGGAAATATATATCTTTTTAATGTAAATGATGATATTAATTATATTTATTCATTTATATTTTATTAAGAAACTAAATAGATAAAAATGGATAAAAGTGCTTGGTAGTTGAATTAATCATGTTGATACAATTAGTTTTAGTCTATTAAAAAATCTGGCAAAACTAGTCCTCTCACAAACATAATTATTGTTTTTAATCAGATAAAATTGAATTGGGCGTGTTTTCTAGTGTTCTACTTGTTGCTGATATGGCAATTTTCTTAACCGCGCGCCAGAAAACAAAACAAAAATTAATATCAATTTGAGCTTCTACCAGATTTAAATGATTGAAAATGTTTTCTATATTTTGAAAATTCTTTTTCAGAATATTTTCAGATTTTGTGTTCTGAATTTTTTTCTTTATTTTTTACATTCTGGATTTTCTTTTCTAAAATGACATTTGATTTTTAATTTTTTTTTTTAATTCTGGATTTTCAAATTTGAAAATAATTTTGGAAATTTTGAAATGTTACTATAAGAAGAATTTGCCCTGCTGTTGTTAAGGTGGCACTGTCCTCCTTGCTTATAGATGCAGTCACCACATTCTTCAGTTCTATCTGCAGAATTTAATCTTGAGAAAACATATTAAAGCACTTCAAAATAATTATATTTTCTTAAGAGGACTTGCAGATTATATTTAATAAAGTAGAAAAATAATTATATCAACTTGAGAGACTGAAAATATGTTTAACTTTTATTTAGTTAATTTTAATTATCAGACATTCATCTCAATAATACATTCTTGCACAAATAGAGAAATAAATATCTTAATTAAGATTCTTCATATATAAAAAAATGAAATAGAAATTTACAGGATTTAGTACATGTTCTTTAATAACAAAAACAATATAATACTTAAATATGCACTCAATCAGTCAAATTAGTTCTAATTGTTATCTTTCAATGCATATTTCATCTGTCAAAGCAATCTGAGCTGCTTAATTTAACCAAAAAAATCACTCGTAAATATATTTTCTATTGATCCATAATTAGTATAGTCAATGCTATATCATTAAAATGGGAAAGTTCTGTCAGATACATGTAACAAATCAATGATAATTTATAATGTATAAAAATTCATCTCTTGTTATAATAACACAATCAAGGTTGCAAGAGACTTGAATGTGTTGTGTTTAATACTAACTTGCTAGCTTTCTTCATTTTCCTCTTCAAAATCAAAATACATCATCACCTAACTACATTGGTTGTTGGCAACTAAATGAAACATTTCCTCCGTCCAAACTTTCCCAATAGAACTCCCAAATAACAACTAAAAAAAATCAATGATCTAAGAGCTTTATTACTCTGAAACTAGATGCTTATTGCTTTACATGATTTCACGTGTGCCTGGTATCTTCCTTCAACCAGAGAAGTAACCATGCTGCTGAAGGAAAAAGAAAATGCTGCTGAAGAAACCACAAAATAGTATGCATCCATGCAAAATAGCTAACATCTGAGGCTGATCATAAGTGAACAAAATGTGAGGGTTAGTGGTCCACGTCTGAACCAAGGTCACCCCACCGTACGTTGTATCTGGCTGCAAGATAGTGAGCACCAACAGGACCCCTACTACCATAAGGATAGTACTCTGGAATTATCTTCTTCTCTTCTAGTTCCTTCAGTACAGGGGTAAAGAGTGACCAAGCCGCATCCAGTTCATCACTACGTATAAAGAGTCTTCTTTCTCCTTCAATGGCATCCAACAGTAGTCTCTCATAAGCATCTGGAATCTCCTTTGAATATCTGAAATGAAATAAAAATGTTAGCTTATGTGCTCATAGAATGTCACCCATAGATAGCAGTTTACTATCTTCCAAAATGCCCAAACTCGTTTATGGATCAAGAAATATCCTGCAATTATGGTGGCAGACCTGCCACAGGCCCACCAAGATTATATGGACATGAGATCAATGTCGAATATTGTCACCAACTTAAGATGGTAAGAAACTAAGAATGAAGTGAAATTGTAGATAATCTAATGAAGAGTGCATTTCAGGGGTCCCATAAAGTTGATTTTAAGAGTAAAAGGAAAATACCTTGCTGCATAGTGAAGATTAAGATTGCTGCGGTCCAACTTCATTCCCAGACCTGGAACTTTGTTGTTTATCTTCAAATAAATAGCCTCATCAGGCTGAACTCTAATAACAAGTTCATTGGTAGCCCGATCAAGATCAGTACCAAAATTCCGATTGTACAGATTACCCGGCACATGCCTGAACTGTACCCGTATCTCAGCTCTGAACCCAAAACAACATAGCAGTTAAATATATCTAAAGTGGGGTTGGAGACCTAGAAGTATAAATAGATGGCCAACACTAAAGTAAATTTTATTTCCCTCCCCTTACCCTTTGCTTTGTAATGCTTTCCCTGCCTTCATCAGAAAAGGTACCCCATCCCATCTTGCATTATCTATAAAGAGGGCAGCTGCAGCAAACGTTGGAGTTAAGCTGCCTACTGGTACAGTTTTGTCATCAACATAGGCTGGATATGTAACACCTCCTCTTGTGTGGCTCTTATACTGGCCTATAACCACATCCTCAAGTTGCAGGGGTCGCATTGAACGAAGAACCTTGACCTGACATCCATTAGGAAATTGAAAATCTGGTGAAAAAGAAAAATTCACAATTACTTAGAACAACTGAATTCAAGGCATATAACCATTTGAGACCTTTTCATTTCTTATATCCTCTGCATCCAAACTAACAGGGGTTTCCATAGCAAATAGTGCTAGTATTTGAAGTAAATGATTCTGCATAATGTCTCTTATGATACCGTAATGGTCAAAGTACCTATACATAGTAAAGTGGAAATGGATAAGAATCCCATTATATGATCAGAAAGTGTGAAAGCTGTGAAGGAACAAAAGTTACCCGCCACGTCCTTCAGTGCCAAAATCTTCTGAGAATATCAACTGTACATTTCTTATATACTGCCTTGACCATAATGGCTCAAAGATGAGATTTGAGAATCGAAGGACAGAAAGATTTTCCACAAGCTCTTTCCCAAGATAGTGGTCAATCCTGAATAATATTTCCCACTTTATAAAATGTACATTACAATCTTAAGATTGAAGATGATTGGCGTTAGTTGGAAAACCTGAAAATTTGTTCCTCTGCCAGATACTGCTTGAGTGATTTTGTTAATGCAGCTGAAGATTCAGAATCACGACCGAAAGGCTTTTCAACAATGACCCTGGTCCAGCCATTACCAGAAGAAGCTGACAAGCTTGCACATTTTACAGCCTCTATAAATATATTAGGAGGAATTGAAAGATAAAACAGGCGATTAGAAGTTCTCCCACCCTACAAAAACAATTTTCATATTCAAACAGAATGGTTAAAATATGATTACAAAAATGATGAGATTAGCTTCAACTATTTAGACAAAAATAAATACAATAAGTTCCTTCTTTGTTCGTATATCAAACTTGATGCAAATTAAAATTGCATGCCAACAAAAACGCACACAAAAATAAAAAGTGCAGATTGGAGAGCAAAAATGAAAGAATACAAGCATGTCAAGGAAACACAATAACCATACAATTAAACTTATTGATTCTAATTGCAACATGAACAAATGTTTTTCTTAATGATATCATCTGGTAATCTTATATTTGAAGAATTAGAATATCAATGAAATTATGGCCAACTGGTCAAGGAGCCAAAAAGAAAATGCCGTAATACAAAGCAGATATCAACTATAGACCGTATATAATAGCTAATGTGTTCAAATTCTTTATGGTTTTCTTTATTTATTTCCACCCTCTTTTTCTTCGTCTTTTTCATTTGCTTCTCAACAAGAGATTTTCCTTTCAAGTTAGAAAATGCATTCCTTTCCATTTCTTTATTTAAATTTCTACTACTTCAGAAAACTACATTTAAAAGGGTGATTGTTTCATACAGTAGGAATCTGAACCACATTTAAGCTGTAGACTGCAATTATATCATATTATCCCCTTTCCAATCCAACTACCTCTTGTTCCTTCAGCTTCTTGTCTAGCAGTGCAAAGTTTTCCTCAGAATCATATTGACCAGAATGGTAGAAACATCTTTCTAGAAACTGGTCCATCTTCTCTTGGCAGTTCTCTCTGAAATTCCACAACACGAATTTCCAAACATTAAATACGTAGCCTAACCCTAAGCACGATAAATAATAAGATATAATAATCACCTCTTATCAATTCTACAAGTGAGAGTCCTGCTAACCATCTTTCTCAGATCTTCATCACTCATCTTACTCCGTGCGTAACCATAGATAGTGAAGTGCTGCCATAATCCAAAGCTTTAGTTCAATCCAAACAGGAATAAAAAAATAATACCATCCACCCAAATCCAACCTTAGGGAGACAATCCTCATAGTAAAGTGCAAAGAGAGCTGGAAATATCTTCTTCTTAGCAAGGTCGCCAGAGGCTCCAACAACAGTAATACTAACAGTGGACTCATTTTCATCCTTTTCAAAACCTTCTTCAACATGATACTCCTTTGGGGACTTAACAGACAATAATTCAGCCTTCAGCTGCCTGTGAGAATTACCATTTTCAACAGGAGTCACAGAAGCTGCTACTGTACCTACATTCAGAAATCGCACGCCATATATGACTAAGGATTTTCCGAACCATATATCATAAGAATAAATAATATATGCACTACGCGTGTGATTTTTTTACATGGTCATCCAATCACAACCAATCAGATATAGTAAGCTTGGAATAAACCCTCAAATTCATCCCTAAAGTATTACCCTCTCTCTCCTAAATGGCCCCCTAAAGAAGGAAAAATATACAAGTAATCCTCCAAGCACTAGAAATCATGATAAGTAGTCCTTCAAGTACTGAAAAATCCATCAAATTGGTCACTGAACGTTAGAAAAATATACCAACTTAGAGACTAAACTGATGGATATTCAATAATTGAGCAGTTACTTATATAAGTTTACTACTTTAAGGACTATGGCTATGTTTGGATTCCCATTTGGGGCGCTCCAAACACAGCTTGAAGAATACACTCAGTTTGGATTCAGTACATTCACACGCACTAATATTTTGGCAGAAACCAAGTTTCCACAAAAGCAATACTTCAGCTCCTTTTGCTAACTCACTTTTTTTATGATTTCAAATTGGTTGACAAAGTAAGATTTCCAACTGACGTATGCATGTTAAAGTCACCCTATAACATAATAAACAAACATTTCCAATTCTATATTCTCTCCCTGACACCCCAAGTCCAGCATAAGAAAATGGAGAGGACTATCAGAAAAATATTCCAAATTTAAACGAAACAAACAAAAGGGTATAAGAAGAAGAAGAAGAAGAAGAACCTTCCTGTTGCTGAGTGTGGACAGGAATCTGATACGACTGGGGTTGAGATTTGAGAGAGACCTTAGAAGCGAGAAAGCGCTGCGAGAAGGTGACGCGTTGGAGGTAAGCGAGGTTGGACGAGAAGGGACAGGGTTGGAAGGAGGCGGAAGAGGAGGAGGAGGTGGTGGTGGCGAGTGAATGACAGTGTGTTGAATAGAGCGTGGCGGCCATGAGGAAATGAAGAATTGGGGAAGAAAAGAGAAAAAGTGGGAAATAAGAAGAGAAAAGGGTGAGTTCGGAGAGAACGAGGGAAGGGCCCTTGAGATCTCCGAAGGGTTGCTTTGCTTGTCCCTTTCCCTTGCTGGGTGACAGAGGACAATATGCAACGGTGGCTGTTTTTGGTCTCTCCGATTTATTAGGTTTCCCTTTTTTTTTCAATTAGGTTTGCAAATTGTGTTTTGCCTTTACATTAATATGTCCCATTGCACTGCACCTAACCAAATTGTAATCAATTTAACTATTTCCCAGTATTTGACTCTGAAATATAAAATAAAAAAACTATTTTCAATCTTTTTATTTTCAGACTGCTTCCATCAAAACTGGCTCACATGTGTCAACATAATTTATGTGTCAACAATCAACGTATTAAATTAAACATATTTTTTCTAATAAAAACTTTTATTTGTTGATGGTGTAATTTTTTTAATTTAAGAGACTGATTTATTGGATTGGTCACCAAACTAGTTCAAATGGTAATTAGTTCTTGATGCAAGTGATACTCGACCCGGTTACCAATATATGTACAAGTATTCAATAAATACTCTCAATCAATATTACATAAAATGAAAGATATAAATTTAATTTAGTAATATATAAAAATAAATTTGAAGAAATGAATGAACAATATATATTTTGTGTAAGTTATTATAGTTTTGATGTTGATTATTCTAAAGTATATTTTTTTGTCTTTTAAGTTTCTATAAGTTTCATATATGTAATGTTGTCAACATGGTTACTCTAATTCCTTCTATGTTGAACTAAGTCTGTTCGAATTTGGGAGAATTCATGGATTCAAAGAGCATAATTTTAGATGATGGGAAAATAGATTGATCTTTGAGGGGTTGGTCTTTGATAAACCAGTTTAGAGAGGCTATTTTTGAAAGATTGATCTTCAAATGACAACTTTAAGCATATTTATTTTGGGATATCTGATGAGTACAAAATCGTTTGGAAGTCACTCAAAAACCTAAAAATAGTACATAGTCCTTTTAGTTTTGAGTCTAAGAAATGAATGATTAAAATATAAGTTATTCATCCAGCATTTCTAAAATGATTTAAATATAGATAAGCCTTAAGAGGTTGCCAAAATGATTAATCTCTCTATTTGGAATTTAAAAATCTGGAACCAACAACATAATATACACAAAATGATTTCGAATTGTTTATTCTGGAAGCTATTTCCAGAACTTGGTTTTCGAAAAGCAATACCTTCAACATTTCATCTCAAACTCATTCAATCACTTAGCTTAAGCTTCCAATCACTACCATGACCTTTAAACTTCCAAGAATAATTTGAATATTTAAAAAAATTATATAATACAGGTCCCAAAAAATCTAGTGCACAAAGCAAAAGCCACACAACAAATAACAAAATGAATGTACAGTGTTTTCTTCCTTAGAAAATGTGTTGTCTGAAAAAGCTAAGGTTCGCTGAAAATACAAGTGGTCAGATAAATCATTTTAATTCAAACTCACAAAATAACTTATAATTTGACTATATATAGTCAAATTGGGATAAAAAAAACAAGTGCAATTTGTTAGGAAAATAGAAATGTTTGCTCGATTATATCTTATTCTCGATGCTGCTTCATTGTTAGACACTTTCTCAGATGCCCAAGTAGAGAAATGATAATCGCACTCCCAAAGGTTTGAACTTGCCTCCACATCACTTAGAAATGTCCACAAAAGTAAACAAAGGCTTTATTTAAGTGGCACCAGAACATGAACCCCTGCACTTAATCGAGGACTTTCCCCCTTAATTCGGTCACTCAGGTTTGTCTTTTGGGAATCAAAATAATACAAAACTCTCATCGAGGCTTGTCGAAATTCGTAAAATTGACTGAAAGCTTACACGGATGCCATAATTTCATTTCCACGACAGTGAGCAATTGGGCTCAAAGCCACAATGTTGGGTGGAGGAACTGAAAGACTACGAGATGGGAAGATACGTAAAAATAAAATTACTACTTTACTTGAAATTTTACACTTGTCATTTACTTGTTGAGTTAATCCAAATATGACGTGTTGGGTTTGTGTTTATAGAAGACTTGCTCACTGCAAAGGGCATGAAAGTCCAGAACTTTTTTTAATATATATTCTTTTAATTTCTTTAGTAAATTTTAAAACCACGTAAATTGTACCATTAGGTGCTTTCCTTGTCTAATTCGTGCTTCGGAAATGTTGGTTCCCTTTTCCTGAAATTGCATTGAAGATATGATTAATCACAGATTTATTAAAAAAAACAAAAACAGAACCACATTTAAGACCAAGAGAGAGAACCAGCTTCTCGCATTCATTCATTTAGGAAGCTTATCAGAGGAATGTGGATAACTTTGTCACGGTCTGAATCGCAATGTGAAAATGGTACATGCCAGAAGCCCAGAAAAAGAAGAAGCCACTTCATTAATGTGATGAAATCCACTGAGATACAACTCAACTCTTCCAATTGAACAACACACTACTACCTATAGACGGTGACCCTCTAATTAACTCAACAACAGGAACAACAAAACAGAAGCCGGTGAAACTAATACAAATACTCTAGGGTTGCTCAGGCAAATGGCATACCTGCTTGTCCAATGTCAAGAGTCAAAGATGATTGATTCTAAATATCAGTAACAAAATAAATGCTACCCAATGAGGTTCTCCTTTGGGACAAGACATGTGAGAACCACCACAGTGCAGGCCAAACACTTTGACAGTGGCCCATAAATAGGGAGAAGAAATTCTAATTCTACTACTCAATCTCTATTCCACAAAATTGCAGGCCGGGAAAACCTCACAGTACCACAGCAACCTTCTCTTGGGAAACAAAGGTGGAAGGATGAGCAATCAGGGGCTCATAGTGGTCAGCTCCAGCACCGCACCAACCTGTACGTGGAAATTGACTCAGAAATTTCATTAAAAAATGACAAGAAAGGGAAAGATAATAAAAAAATTATCTCAATCTGCCGGTTGAACGACCTTTGCCCAGAATAAAAACAAACGGAAAATAGAGAAAACATAACATGCTTGAAAATTAACTACGGCTGAAAGCTTGAACAGAAATGGTCATATCTATAAAAATAAATTTTTAACTCCAGTACCTGTTCCTTTCATGAAAAGGAAGAATGGAGGTTCGGTAATTCGGCTCCTTGGACGATGTGGAAGGAAGAAAACACAATTTTCTTCATCGACCATGGCATCTGAACCATGTGCTTGCACCTGAAAATGATGAACAAATTCAGATGGAAGAATGGTGACCGACAATTACTCACACATGTAAACAAACTAACAGCACAAATAAATTATTATTCCACACTTAAAATAAAATATATCAGGAGAAATCACAATCAATACCCATATAAAAAAGAACTCCCGTTCATAAAGATTCACAAGACTTGATTGAAGGCATAATCGAGCCTACAAGGTAATCAAATTCCAGGATATATCTGCAATTGCAGGCAAAAACTCCAACTACCTGGTGTGGCTTCGGAGGTCCCACAATATGCCAATTAGTTTCTAGAATTCAATTCAAGAAAATCCTAGATCTAAAATATTTTATGATAACCTCTCAACAACAAAGCCTATGTATATCCAATTTACTTTTACACGATGAGACCTGTCAAGTTTTTCTCTACTAAACACTGCAGAGTTAAAACAAGTAGGAGTGTGAAAATAGTTGTCAAACAATAATAATTTTTTAACCATAACATATTCCACCTAAGATAGGGATTGCCTCACAGACATAACAGAACAACTGATGAAAAATCTTGAAAAAATACATACATGCAAATAAAAACAACTCTAAGCTAGGCCTGAAAGCTCCTGGATTTGTTACTTACCACATATATCTCTCGCTTGAACTCTGTAGCAAGGCATTCAATTGCAATATCGTCACCGAAAGCTGCAGCACGACCCTCTCTATTCTCGTCTACAGATAATAAACCCTCCTCAGTATATTGCAAAGTGATGATATCATATTCATCATCAGGAGAACCAGAGATCAACATGTATTTGGCCCAACTTGGACCATCATTCACGGGAACACATCTCTCTTTGTAAATAGACTCCGCCGCCATTTCTCTTCAATCAGAAAAAGAACACATAGTAAAGAAACCAACCAAAACCAAACGCAACAAACAGCTTTCTGATGAAACTTCCAAGCCCCATTTCAACACTTGTCATATCAAAATACATTACAAAACACAAATCTCTTACGAACATCTCATTTCGCGTGAAAAAGAAATGCAGCTCAAACAAATCAAACAAAACAACTTTCATTCTTTAATTTCTTTCGTCCTCAATATAATTGTAGCTGTGATTCTTCTAATGTAACTATTCTACGCCTATTATCTCAACATTTCTCAAACCCTAAAAAAGAGAAAACGAATGGATTAGTCCAAAATATCATGAAGTGAAACAATAAAAACAGAGAACTCAATCTTGCATTTCTTCTTTTCAGTTTGAACAAATAAAATCATGTTTACGAGAAATCAATGAATGAAACATCTAGCAAGCCAAAAGCAAAGAAACAAGCAAATAATAAAATCAACGAACGAAACTTCAAGCGATTCAATACCTTTGCATGCCGAGGTGAACGAGCTCGTCGATGGCCGAATCAAGAGCAAATCGATCCTCCTTCTTTGCCAACAACTTCACCTCCTGAACGACATGAATCCCCCAACCATTCTTCAGATCTGGCGAGTACATGTGCCGAATCGCGTCATCGATGGCCTCTCTCTCCAAAAAACTCACAGATCCGAGATCCTCCGAGAACCGCGTCACCGTCCGCCGCCGTAGCTCGCGCGCGTCCACCTCCTCGCCTCCCATCGCCTTCCGAGACGCCGTGAACAGACAGTTCCCGTCGGCCGACACCTCGCCGCCGTGAGAGAGCCGGAAAACGACGGATCTGAGAGGGGAGGACGACGGCGGCGACGATGACGAGTCATGTACCTCCTCCGGCGGCTTCCAGAGCACGCCTTTGGCATGGAGCTTCTGGAGGTGGCGCCGCTGCTGCTCTTCCAGACCGACGACATCTTCCCAGCCGCCGGCAAAGGTCGCGCCAGCAACGCTAGCCGGAACGACGAGATCTACGGCCGCAATAGGTTCCGATTTCGGATCCCGCCATGGAAGCGCTGCCGGCGGCGAACCTTGAAATGGTTCGGCGACGGTGGTTGAATCACACAAAAGCTTCCCCATTATGATAGATGAATGTGTGTGAATACAGATTTTGTCTCTTTTTTTATTTTTTTCTGATTATTCGAAAACAAAGAATTTGGGTTTTCTCGTGTCTGTGTTCAACGGGAAGAATTGCAGAAGAGAGAGAATGGAAGAGAGAGAGTAGGGTTAACGGATAGATGGACGGAGCGGGAGAATTAGACACGTGGATCCATGTGAACGTTAACATTATTATGACCTTTCAAACCATATAAATATATTCTATTAATATTAATATTTAATACTATTAATTTTTTTTAAGTTACTATTGTTCTTAATTAATACAAAAATTATTTCAATCCATACTTAAGAAGAGTATTAACATATTATATTATTTCATCTACGTTATACAGTAATTATTTTTATACACTTAGGGTTTAATTGATTAGCCACAATAAAATTATTAATTGAAATTAATTATATTAATTATATATATATGGTACTTCTTAGAAACAGCTAATTACATTAATAAATAAATAATAAAACATACAAAAATGTATGAATTTTTATAAATATCAAGTGATAATAAATAATAAATTTAATTAAAATTATAAAAAAAAGATTGTTGAAATTTTTATAGTAATGAGTGTTGGGAATGAAGATTAAAAAAGAGATTAGTTATATAAGATTTAATGCTGGTTATCATAGATAAAATATAAATACCTTATTAATTTATGAATAAATTATTTTAAAATGTAATTTATTCATGATATACTTGATAAGAATTCATGTATTTTATTCATTAATAATTTCTTTAGGAATAGATATTCAATTTATCCAGAGAAAAAATGTATCACCTTGAGTCTTGTATATGAAAAAAAAATTTAACTCATGAAAACTAAAATAGTAAGTTTCAATTAATAATGTTATAAATTTAATTTTTTTAGAGATGTAAAAGATAAATTATCTGAGGATAGTTATATTTAATAATTTTACTTGTAATTTAATGATCATTTTCAATGAATGAGAATAATTTATATTATTAATAAAAACCAAATAAACGATTTGTTAATTTTTTTTTATAATGAATGAATGGAATAAAATAAATAAACCATAAATTAATTTTAAAGTGGTTATATTTTCTTATATTTAATTTAAGATAAAAAAAAATCTTTGTAACATCCCGCCAAATCTTTTTCGTAATTATAAAATGAAATAAAGGTAAAACAATAATATTAAATCGAACCTGTGTATATATATATGTAATGAAGTTTCTCCTCACAGGGAGTTTAATACATAATCGGTCAGTTTTCCAAAAACTTAAACAAAATACAGTAAAATAGAAAGACAGGCGATCTCCTATCAGAAAACAGAAAAAGGGTGATCGCCCAACAGAAATAGAAACAGGCGATCTCCTTCCGGCGACCACTCACTGAGGAGCTCTACTTCCTGCAACGTCATCTGCTCCCGTGTAAATTATACACGATCATCACAGTTTTAAGAAAAAGCCAAACACAACACCAAAAACATAGGGTAAGCTAGATATTTGAAAGAGAGTTGAGATATGAAACTTTAAAATCAAGATAAAACAAATTGAAGACACCCACGTAAAAACTATCAATTTTCTCATTCCCTTCACATGACCATCAAGTAATCACACCTTTCACAATTTCCTCAAGAGTCGTTCTATTCACATACTTCATCAAGTGTCTATCAATTTCAAAGTTTCTCATTTCTCACGTCAGACTTCCACTGACTCAACACACATAGACACATACCGCACCACTGTAAAGTCCACACAGGACAGCTAGTAAAGTCCACACAGGACAGCTAATGAAGTCCACACAGGACAGCAAGTAAAGTCCACACAGGACAACTAGTAAAGTACACACAGGACAGCAAGTAAAGTCCACACAGGACAGCAAGTAAAGTCCACACAGGACAGCAAGTAAAGTCCACACAGGACAGCAAGTAAAGTCCACACAGGACAGCTAAAGATCATCAATTCACCCAATGCACCATACAACACTTAAATGAACGATTCCGACCACAGCAACAATCGTATCAAGGTTCAGATTTTCGAATATCACATTTAAATCTCAAATAGTTTTCAAACAACACAAAAATAGGGGAGTTCGAGAAACAACGCCAAAACCGGCGATCTCGTCCAAAAACAGGGGATTATACAATAACAGTTGAAAACCGGCGACCACGTCGCCCCATCATCTCAATCATCTAATATAAGGTTTTCGTTGGAAATAAGGCTAGCTTCCCTTACCTGGACTTGCGCAAAACACCAAGAGCTCCAAAACCCACCGAAGCTTAAAGATGCCTTAGCTCTGTTTTAGCGTCTGGTTTGGAGAACTTGCAGAGAACCTCCCAGGTGCTCTAAGGGTAGTCGTCGCTCGTCGTACTGGTGCTTGAGGGTGCCTGAGTCGCAGCGCGAAGGAGAGAAAAGAGAAAGATGAAGGTGAACCCACTCTGTCACTCTTGAACCACTGCAACGTTCTTTGCCTCTCAGAAGTGGGTTTTTGAATTTAACCCAACTTGTCCACAAAAGCCGCTGCCACCACCCACTCTGCAGGGAAGTTTGCGTGTACGCTTCCCTGAACAGTACGACTACGCGTGTCTCTGCGCAGACCAACACTCTGATGTCACTATTCTGAACCACCCTTTTTGTCTACGTGTCGCGCGTGCAGGACGTCTCATGCTGGGAGCCTGGGTCCCACCTTATCTGTGTGAAACTCGACATCGCGCGATAACCTTCCACCGATGACTGCTCCTGGAGGACGACCGATGTCTCTCCCTGGAAGACGACCGATGTCTCTCTCATACCGACGATGACTGATGTGCCTCATCCCGGTGATGACTGATTCCTCTTCCTGACGGACGACTGATTCCTCATCCTGGCAGACAACCGATGTCTTACCCTGGAGGACCACCGATGTCTCACCCTGGCAGATCACCGATGTCTCACCCTGGCAGACCACCAATGTGTCTCCCATCTTGGTTGATGACCGATGTTCCTCTCATCCTGTTGGCGATCTCTTATTGCCCTTGTGGGTGACGAGAACACATCGCCTTACTCTGGTCACCGATGTCACATCGTCACACCTTGCTGAAGGTTCTTCGTCCCACTATGTTACGTCCATGGTATCACCTCCACATGGCTTGGTGACGTCGGTAGCTTCACATTTCCAAGAATAAATCAGCACTACTCCTCGTGCGCCCATGCATGCAACACTAAGGACGATTTCTTATGCTCCAGCATAGAGCTTCGCATGCACAGTGTATCTAAAGCTTAACCCACACCTTGATACGTGTGGTTTTTGGAACCCACTACGGTTGATCCAGCATCTTGACCACATACTACGTGCACTCCCGTCGATCACGTACACCCTAGGCGATTGGAGATCATGTCTCCTCTAGGCGACAGGCGATTATGTGCCAGAGAAGTCGGAGATCGCCTCCGTCTTCAATAACGGCGATCTCGTAGAAGACTTCTTAGCTACACTTTTCTTCCTTTACTCTTCTTGATCCACATGTCAGCCGACCGACCTCTACCAGCTTACCCCAGACCTTGGGCGACGTCCGATGTCCGACTACTACGAAACTTCTATTACCAACTCTTTGTATTTTAAATAATAACATCCTCTGAAATTATTTAAATCTAACATTTTTATTCCACTTAAAGTTTCTAGGTCCTTACAATCTTCATATTTTTTTTTACATATAGTGTTAAAAGTAATATATTTTAGAGTTTAATTATATTTTATTTTGAAAACAATTTTTGAGAATTGATTTGTAAAAGTAAATAAACTTAAAAATTAATGAACATTTAATTATTAAAAAATTTGGTTAAATTAATTTTATCAATTAAAAATTGAAAACAATCTTGAAAACTGAGAGTAAAATGAATAATTATTAATCCATATTAAATGTATAGATTTTAGTCAGTCATTTTTTATTTTTTTAACAAGATCGATTTACTTATAAATAAATTAGATACTTAATAAATAAATGAATTACTTTTTCTACATAAAATTATAAAAGAAAATTATTAAATAGAATACTAGACAGATTTTTTAATTTTTAATAAATTTTACTCCATAAAAAAAAATGTGCAGAAGGTATCAAAATGTATTCCTACTTTTTATCTTCTTAAAACGTTAATAACATTTTTTCATACATAGTTTTTTAATTCTATACATTAACAAATAATTTTGGCTCACTAATATTATATTTCTAACTTTTAAATATTTATTTTTATTGTGAGGAGTATCTCAATAATATTAATTGGTCAATAAAGTGTAATAAATATATTTCCTTAATTTTAATTACTTGTTAACTTTTAAGATAACTATTACCATGTATGTTTGTAGTGTTGAAGGGAAAACAATAGTTTAAGTTTTTTTAAAGATATATGTTATTTTTTTCATTTAAAATCAAATTGTACTTTTAATATGAAATTATCTAAAGAAAAATATTTATCATATGATTCTTTTTTAAATGGTTAAATTAAAACTAATTATGTCAAACAAGCTTATTTACTTTTAGATTTTAAGATGTTTTTGGAAATAAAATTATTCTATTTTACAAAATACCAAAAAAATGATTGAAAAATAAATAAAAATGTCTTGAAAGTAAAAAAGATAATGACCTAGGGGAATGTTGAAGGACCAAATAATTAATGATTATATATATATTAAGGTTATATGCACAATGCACTATGGAAGATTGGTGGTCCAAACACAACCAAAAAGATAAGTATTTATTATTTAGAATTTATAGAATATTCTTATAAGATTCCGACAACTCATCTTTGTCAGATTCCACCTCCCCCAGCCAGAATTTTAACATTATATTCAAATTTTAAAATAGTATCATCACCAACTTCAGATAAAAAAAATATCACCAACTAATTTCAATTTTCACTAATTTGGAGTTTGTAGTTTAAATTAGAGGTGAGAATGCGGATTGATCCGGATTATATAAATCCGTTTTATGTTTGGAGTTTGTAGTTTAAATTAGAGGTGAGAATGCGGATTGATCGGATTATATAAATCCGTTTTATGTTTGGTATGTAAAATATAGATTAAGTTGGTCTATTCTATGGAGTGGATTTATTTCATTGATCTATTTTATATAAGAGATATTTCATGGGGCTGTAGATTAATTAGTAGAAAAAAATATTTTTTTAAAAAAATTAAAATTTAATTAATTATAAAAAAATTTATTTTCATCAGTAAAAAATTAAAACTTATTCATAAGAGGTAATCCAGATTGCATTTATTCACTTTTCTAAAATAAAAAATAAAGATTGATTATTTGGAAAACATGAATAATGAGTTTTTTTTAGTATTTTTTATGTATGATTAAAAATATAGTTATGATAAATTTAGGTATCAACACTTTTAGTTTAACATTTTCTAAGGTCTTTGTTTATTTGTCTCACTTTTTTATGACTAAAAATTACAAGTAGAATATAATAAATAATGAATGAGACTCCCATAATCATTAAGCTTTGTTTTATACTTTCTATATAAGATAAATTTTTCTTTTTTTATTTATACTTTTTTTGCAAAAAAAAAAAATTGAGTTGTAATATTTATGTACAGTGAATTATGTTGCCATTAATATAAAAAAATTAAACTTAATTGATATTTCAATTCAACCACAATATCTTTTACGCGTGATTTTTTTTTTTTCTTTCATTTATTTTCTATCGTTTTTTTTTTTTTTTATCTCGTCTCTGTTGTCAAATTAGTGTTTGTGTGTGATAGATATTTTTATAATGAATTTATTTAGTTTATTTCACAACATTGTTTTTATTTTAAGATGAAATAAAAACTAAATATATTACGAGGTATCTCCAATAAAAACAACTTATATTTAAAGAACTTCAAACAATTAATAGTTTTCTATTTTTTAATTTAGACTTAATTATTGTATGTAATAATTTAGACTTAATAATTGTTGCAATGAGCATAATAATATTTTTATTAAAGTTGATTTGTTTGGAGAGTTGCGTAGAAAAACAACTGAATTTTTTTAAACAACTTTAGAGTGTTAAATGAAATCACTATAATGAAAGAGTTGTATCAAATAATCCAAAATAACCCTTAACCACCTTCTATAAACCTTCTATAATGGAAATGTTATAAGAAAAATATATATAAAAAATGAAAAGGTGAGTAAGCTTCCATGAAGTTTGTTATTATAATTTTTTATGAATAAATATACTATATTTATGTATTATTTTTGTTAGTATATGTGTTTTTGTCCGGTCTTTTTGTATTTTCTTTATTTTTTTATTTTTTTAATAATAATTTTTTTATGTGATGACAGATTATTGTTGTTGTTTGAAGTGTCAGCTTAGCTGAGATGTAAAGTTACATAATGATACTTAACATGAAAGTTTTTATAAAAAAAAAAAATTGAAAGGTGAGGAAGAAGATAAATAGAAAGGAAAAGGGTTTTTCTCTTTCTTTTACTTCTCATTAATTAGGCAAAACATTTCGTTGTTATTTTTAAATAATAAAGACTAAAATAAATATTTTACAACAAAAGAGAAGTTGATATCAAAATTTTATAATTTTATAAAAACTAAAAAAAAGTGTCATTAAAGACTAAAAATGTAATTTTTTTTTTTTATAAAAACCAATATTTTTATTATAAAAACTAAAAGGATAAAAGAGATACATTAGAATCTTTGTTTACCCATCATTCATTGGCATCATTATTGAAGGGCAAATAGATGAGGGTGATTGAGATTGAAAAAAAGGTGCATATGATTAGGTGAATAATTTGGCAAATGGTGATTAAATTTCAAAGATTAGTCCTTCTTTATGAGTGACTTTAGCATAAAAGTCATAAGGTTTTATATGAGAGTCATATAAAAAAAACTATGATATAATAAAGTCTCTATCTTTGAAACATTTTCTCATTCAAATCAAACCAAAGTTGAATTTGATGTGAAAGATAGATGTAGAGTTTTTGAAAGGTGTGTTCAATGTTATGGCTTTCAACTCCACCATCTATTCTCTAGGCTTCATATTCTCTTCATATAAATATGATATGCATCAACTACAAATGTTTTGCAAAAAATAAACATGAAAGTCTTCATGGTTTAGACATTATGATAGGACATGTTATAGCTAAATTTAATGTTGTGCTTTATATGAGTTTTTTTGAAATCTATTTTTCTCTTAAAATATCATTATAAAAAATTATTAAATAAAAATTAATTTAAAAGACCAAAATAATCAGTCACTATTTAATTAAATTAAAAATATTTTATAAAATAAAAAAATTATTGGAATCTAAAGTAATTTATGTTATTAATAAAAATTTATAAAATAATATTTAAATTGGTATCTAATCACAACTATTAAAGTTTTAGTTACTTATTACTTTATATTCTAAATTAGTCTCTATTAGTCTTTTTAGAGAGTACTTTAGAAATAATTTTATAAATTTTTATCAATAATAAAAACTACTTTATATATCAATAATTTTTTAATTTCTAAATTAGTATCTAATTTAAGCAGTAAGTAATTATTTTATTTCTCTAAATTTAGTTGTTACTTAATGATTTTTTTTTAGTGTATGTTTAGTTTTTTTTTTTCTATTTATTTATGCATTTATCTACTTTGTAGAATGCTTAAGAAGGAAATAAAATATATGCACTAATAACGTAATTAATTAAATTTATTATGTAATAAGTTGATAACTTTTATAATATATAATTATGGTTTAAATCACATTAAGAATATTTTTTAATTAGTAGACCGTATTTTTGTTCACAGTAGCACTCGTATTTATCAAATTCATGGTTAAAGTACATTAATATATTACACTGTTTTTACATTTAATCCTATTTAATTATCTCTAAAAATTATATGTTCTTGTAAAGAAGGACATCATCAATTTTGAATGGTTACTTCTCTAACACTAAAGTTTACCCAAATGCTCTTTGGTGAAAGTTTCTAATACAAAACATTTATTTCTTCAAATTATAAAAACTTTTACTAATAGATACAACTGAAAAAAAGAAAAAAAAAGTTCAAAGAGTTGCCTTAAAAAATTTGTAAGTGACTCCAGCAGGTGTAGATGCTGCAGTTGCTCTAACTCAAGAATGTTAGGTACTGAACCAAAAATTCTCACTATCTTAACACACTTTTTTTCCTCTCCCTAATCTTTCTCGATCGAAAAAACAATTCGATGGAATTTTAACTTTTGCCAAAACCTTTATCCATCATCATTGGATACATTCACAAAATCTAAACATATGGTGTTTAGATGAGTTGGTGTTACTTTTCCAATAATATGGTTGCATGATCTACATCTACACTGATTCATCGAATTTCTGCAGCTCAACTTGCATACCCTCATGATTTGATGATGGATTCTGTCATCATGATTTATTCATAATTCATATTGTCAACTCAATCAATAGCTATATTTTTTTTCATCTTTCATGATTATTACTAGACAAATCTTACATTTCACACTCACCACTGTGAGGTAGACACTGAAACTACCTCAATTATTCGTTTCTTACATATAAGTTTTCACAGTACAAACACAATATTAGTTATTACTAATAGAGGGAGACAACTTATGAACACACCACATTTTCTTCACTGTCCCTCACAGCTCTAGAACTAAGTCTGCAATGCACACAAAAAAATTTGAGTCAGGGTAGAAGAAGCAACACACAACACTGAAACTGTCTCTGTTGTTACAATCACTTACTACTTTCTTCAAGTGAATTGTGAAGTTCTGTAATTAAATTGGAATGCATACATATATATAATGTTATAATAGCATGGTTAAACTGTGAAATAAGGCTGTGAAAAGTTGTTGCACACTTACAATCTGCATCTGTTTTGATCCAGTACTCCCTGTTGGCAGATGAATCTTCCTCTGGATGCACCAGATCATGTTTGTTGTAGCCTCCATCATTGAGTATTTTCTTCTTCTTCATGTTCTTGTGGTGTTTAGCAGATTTTTGTGCAGCTGTTGAACTTTCAGGGTGAACTTTCTTTCGGAACATGTGGAGAATCTAGAAGCCACAAACATAGCTGGAATCATGACCAGAATAATAGCACATACCAAGACCAAGACAATAAATAAATAAAATGTTACTTAAGGCAAAAATACATAAAAAAGAAGAAAAAAGGTGAAAAGAACATTAAAAATGCAAAGCTATAAAACTCAATCTGAAGAATTCTGATTATGGTAATGCACAATAGTTATACATTTATTCTACGTAGATAAACAAGAGCAAATAGCAAGTTATGGTTTGTTAGTTGTTTACCTTATTCAGCTTTGTTTCTGCAGAAGCAGAATCAATAGGCCCTCCATTTATTGAAGCAGAATTTTTAGAATAAGCATGGAGCATTCTTTTTTTCAGCTTTTCCTTCATCAGGTTCATGGCAGATTTGTCAAGTTCCTTCTCAGTTCTTTTTTCCTCCTTTTCACATTTTGCACTGAAATTCTCCTCAGCTGATTTGCTTCTCTGAAACAGCTCCCCAAGTGATGTCCTGTTTTCTTTCTTTGCTGCAGCAGTTGTTTCAGATAGTTCAATAGCTGTTCCGAAGAGATATCCCTGGAGTGGACAAATTGCAGCTCCATTTCCATTTGGTTCCGTGCCTTCTATTGGCTTTCCACTGAGTGTTATTATGCTGACATGGCTGCTTCTTCCAGTGCTAACATGGCTGCTTCTCCCAGTGCTAACATGGCTAGTCCTCCTCGAAGAATCAAGGCTGACATCATCCTTGGTTTCAGCTCCCAGCACCTTCTCTAGCTCATCGTTGATAAGCTTAAGATCATTCTCAGTCACTTCATCTTCTTTTTCAGTTATGCTCTCAACAGAAATGGGAAATGATGGTGTTGATGGGTCAGACACTTGTTCTGAACCAAGAGTTCCAATTGCCAGGAAGCCAGGGAAGAATTCCCCCTCATAGTCTTCATCCACTCTTGCTGCTTCTAGACCAGCAAAAGAGTTTCTAAGGTTGTGACCCTTTTGAGCATGTTTGGATAGTCTGATTCCGAGGTTTGGTTTCTGATAGATTTGTTCATCATCAAATGGTGGTTTCCCTGAAAGACAATTGCAAGAATTCCCTGAAACAAGCAAATTTTAAACAAAACATGGTAACTGAAAGGCAAAACATGAAGTAGAATCCCATTATAGCATTCAATGACACTGCCTAATTCTGATGTTATGCTAGTATATCACAAATGAGAGAGAACATACTTTTTATAGACCAAGCAATAAAAGAGATTTTATGGGCCTTATTAGTTATTGCATTAAATATTTAAACAGTCTACTTTTTATGTTCCAACTTCCATTTCTAGCCAGTCATTCTAATTTGTTTTTACAATACTTCAATTTTATGCATACCGTTTAAATGGTTGTACCTAGGTATTTTACTGCTGTGTCTTCATGGGCCTACATATTTGTGGTCATATGTGCATGCAAGAGACTGTTTCAATTCTCCCTAGCTACCTTCCATTATTCCGAGGTCATAAGAAATCAAGGCATCTATTATCTAGTATGGAACATTTTGCTTCATATACTGCCACTGGTTTTTTACTAATATGATGACCATCACATAGTTAATGCATGTTTTGGAGGAACATGAATATGTGGCTTTCTAACAGCATATATATCACTTACCAATGACCAAGTCCTTGAACGGTTCACCACTATTCTGGCGAAATTTCCTGTGCATCCAGCCTAGTAACTGCAGAAAAATAAATGATGAAACCAACTTAGAAGAGTATGCACAGAGAATATTTTGTTCTGCAAGGCATGATTGATAATGGATCTTATCTTACCTTCATCTTTGATATTCAAGAAAAAATCTTGAGTGTTGGTTGCCTAACTTAGGAAGATAAGGTAATTGAAGGGAAGTGTCTATGGTACTTAAATGATATCTTAAAAAGAACATATAAAATATTGGTGAGAATCAGTGATGTCTTATAGAGAGGATGCAGCAAGAAAAACATAGAGATACTTACAAACAATGTTTGCTGTTATATCTCAGCATTAAATCAAGTGGGTCCTAAACACGCTAATCTGATCATGTGCAAGGTCGACTAACAGTAAGGCTTGCATGATTTGGTGTAGAAAATTTTACTTATCAGTATTCTTTTGTCCATTGTTAAGAGTTAAGATACCATGCATCAACTGACTCACCCTTTCTGATTTGTACTTGAACAAGCACATTAACCATATCAAATACTTTGGCACTCGTGAGTACCACGAGTGTGTGCAACATTTTGTGCCTCGTGCATCTCATTAGTTGAGTATGAGTTTAAGTTTGAGTAGTGTAGTGATGAAGAACCATTGGTTCTAGTGATTGGATAACACAAAATCATTGGTTGATGCTTATAGAACACACACTTGACAAACAATTGACCATCAAGTGTATCTTTTCTCCTTCAGACAGGAAGTTAGAATAGTCTAGACCATGGTAGAATCCAGGGCCCCATCAAAGTGTCTAGTTTAGATCCTTCTAAATGATATGCTATGTTTCCTATTTCCTTTTCAATTATTCTCTTCCTATGTGTTACAATTTTTATATCAGTTGTTATATTTAGTATTGCCATGTGTGTGCAGCTAGTTGTCCATTGAGCAATGTTGCACACTAGATGAATAATGTGGATTGAATCAGAATGGTTGTGAGAATGGCACGTGTTATTCTTGAAAAGAAAAGAAAAATTCACATCAAACAGTTTTGCCATGTACAATAGAGTGAGTTGGGTTTGGTAGAAGACCAAGTTGGCACACTTGGCAACCATTTACACCGTGTTATTTTGGAGCAGTGATCATAAAATTCATGATTCATAAAATCTGCACCAAATGGTAGGTCAGGGGACCCCCTCCCCCCGTAGAAGGAATATGGTGTGTTTTATGTGTCGTTAGCAATGTTGCCATATGGTGTTGCAAATTCATTAGGTACTCCTCTTTCCAGAAGAAAGTTAAATGTACTTTCCCTTTGTTGTTAATTTTGATCCACGTCTTTGACTCCTTCTGCCAACATGGTTCCATAATGATTTGGTAACTGCTGTTGCATCACTTGGAAAAACAAAAAATAAGAAGAAAAGAAAAGAGAAAAGGTTCTATTGGTTTAGATGAGAGAAAGAACAGTGGAATAAGTAAATTAAATGTCAAAACATTTTTTTTTATGTGTGTGTGAATCTAGTTCTAATGAAATATATTACATTTATTAGTCCATGATTCATTGAATCTCAACTTGTTCATGTTGCTCCCTCTAACTATTTCTGGGATACTCAACTTATTGCTGATTGCACTCTTTGACTATCTTGGAATACGTGAAAATTATTAGGAATCTTCCAGGGAGGACCCTAAATTTCTCTGTTTTCTCAGATCTGATATTTTTCCTAATCCTAAATATCTGTTCCAGGAGGACCAACAAATTGATTTTACTAAGGTCGTGTTTAAATACAATTTTTAATTTGAAAAAAGTAAAGTGTATTAAACTTCTTCATAACATTGAAAAGAACTACTGTAAATATTAATTAAGTAGGAATAAACTTAAAAAACAACTAAAAATCTTACAAAAGAACTATATTCCTGAGACATTACCAGCAAAATGAAGAATAACATCACAGATCCTAACACCATAAGTAAGAGAAGTGTCAAACTTGGCAAATTTGCTTTGAATAGCTTCCCTATAAACAAGTTTTCATACTACTTGATCTCTGTGGATAAACCTCTCCAAATTATAACACATACAAATTTCTAAAGCTGATTCTAGAAGGTGTAACTCAAACTCCTAAAATGTTGATACTAACTTGGTTATCTTTTCTTATCAAAAACAGTGGTAGCTATTGCTATTCAAAGTATTTCAATTAGATCAAGATTGAGTCATGATGCATCTAGAAAAGTGAAGAAAGCAATGCAACTATGAGATGTTGAATGATTATGGCACAGTAGCATAAGAGCAGCACAAACAGATCAAAACAGTGTCCCTAGTGTTCTTTCTGCATGATTCCGTATGATCAAATAATTAAACAACCTTTTACATCTTCAGGATTCGAATGAAACGATTGATATGTTCATGTGACATGTGACAACTGTCCATGGGTAATTCAATAGTCAAAATTTGGTTCACTTAGATTTTTTTATTCAAACAAAAGTTGTCAAAACCGTGTTAAGATATATCAGAATACTGTCATTTGACAGTGAGAGACAATAATTCCTCAACCGTTTGTTTGATTATAAACTACTCATGAAAATTCTTATCAGAAAAATATGTTATATTGGAAGAGTAAGACACTTTTACATTACTGTTTAATCATAAATTATCATATGATAAATTGGTTAAACGTTATATTAAAAGTAATTTTTAACTAATCTATTATTTGGTTTCTTTTATGCATCAATCATGGACATTGCAGAGCTATTCAACTGAATTATTATTTCAAACATGTCTCTGGCAATGGTAAGAGTGGACTAGTAAAAAAACAAAGTGAAAAATGACATATTTTACTTTGTTTTTTCTATCTCATTTTCTTCTATAGTTCCCACTTACAGTCATATCTCGAAATTTTATTTAGCAAGATTTGAGAATTTTATATGCAAAACTTAAATACAATATCAGAAAAATCATGGGATAAACACATATAAATCTTTGATTAACCAAATAAAACTAGTTTTTTAAAAATAATCAACACTGCTATTTTTTTATTAGTATCAAATTGAAATTACATTAAATATAACAAGTTCTCAAATAATCAAACTTGGTGGTGGGCATGTACCTGCAGAGAAAAATTATCCATAAAATTAGTATGGATTAGAGTATAGATATTTATCCACCAAAATTTTATGGAAATTGATTGTTTAATATATTTTTTTTTAAATGAAATTATTTCTATACATATAATATATATTTTTCTTTACAAATCACAAAATCATAATGTATTTGTGGTGTTGTTTTCAAGTTTAGTGGTTGAAAAATGTCACCGATAAATTATCTGACAAATTCATTTTTTTAATTAGTATATAACTGGTATTTTTGTGTAACATTTTTTCTAAAATAATAATGTGAAAAAAAGTACCTAATACCTAGCCCGAATTCCTATTAATGGCATTTTTATAATTATATTTACATTATATTCAGAATAAAGTTCTATTATTTTTTGGTGAGTATGATTTGAATATCCCAATGTCACTTTTGTTATAGCACTTTTGTTTTAAAAGAAAAACATTATTTTATGTTATGTTGGGATATTGACAGTTTCATGTCCATTATGCGACCATGTCAATGCCACGTCACAGAAACCGAGGCTCTTCTATTTATGCTAAGCTAAAGAATTAAAATAAATGTTTTTGTTTTTATACCATTCAATTTATAATAAGTAAATACTTTAATACATATCTAATATTGAATTTAAATATAATGTTAGTTTCTCTATTTTGTTTAATCCATAACTTTGACAACTTCTTAATTTTATCTGCATTTATTTCTTATATTTAATTAACTAAATTATTTTTTTGACAAAAATCTTAAAGTAATTTATATAACTACTCAGTGTTTTTTTATTTTATTGATCATTTAGGAGAAAAAACAATACTTTAAGGATAAAATTAATGATTTATTCATTTTATATTAAAATGAATTTGTTTTTTGTAGCTAGGTCTAAGTAGTGTAAATTTTTTTGAATCGACAAATTAGCTCTAATTAGATATGGTGTGCTTGAAAATATTGGTAAAGATGCCTCACGATGAAGACAAAGACAAGTTTGGTGTTGATCTTGGTAACAAAATATAATTGGTGATAATCCCATTTAATTATGATTGAACTCATTGTCTTGTTATTAATGGTAAAATTAATTATGTCATTCTTTCTTCAAGGACTTGTTTGTTTTTCTAGTTTCATTCAATGCCAAATAAAAATGTGTCAATTTACATTATGTGTATGAGTTTGGTTTGGCAAAAAATAAGTGATTTGGAGGAATGATAGGTACTTGAAGGACTGAAAGGTGAATTAACATTTTTCAAGTGATAAGAGTATAGTGTTAATAGTATAAAAATAAAAAGCAATTTTTAAAAATGACTCAATGGCCAAATTAATATACTTTCCATAAAAAAATTAGACTTAACTATTTTTGTACCTTTTATCAAATTAATCATAAATTTTCAAAATATTCACCTTTTCTCTTTCCTATTTCCACTCATTTCTACTTTATTCTCACCTATCAAAACAACCTTAATTTATACTCTTTTTAATAAAATAATTCAGTTTCCACCATATTTAAAATTTCTAAAACATTATTTAAAAATTTCTATTTCAATATAGTTTTTGAAAGGGAAAAAAATGAACCAATATTAAAATAATAAAAAACTTCAAAGATTAATTGTATAGTTTTCATGGATAAAAAAATAACTACAAAATAAAATTCTAAATACTTAGTACTTTTATTTCAATATGATTTCAATATAAAAATTATGTCTAATTAGAAAATAAATAAATATTAATTAAATTATTTTTTGTATCTTATAATTAAAATATAAGTGTGTAAAGAAAAGAAAGATGCACAAAAAAAGGGGACATAGAATAGGAGGAGGCATGGAAGAGAGAAAGATGTGAAAAAAAAAAAGAGAGGAAGAGAGAAAGATGTGAAAAAAAAAAGAGAGGAAGAGAGAAAGTAGAACAATTAAGTCCTCATTTGACAAAGATAAAAGGAACATGAAAATAGAATTCGAAAATGGAAAACAAATAAAGTAGAAATTAAAAGTGTTTGGTTAAAGATAAATAAAAATAAAATGAATGAATGAAAATAACAAAAAGATAATATAGCAGGTCCCACAAAAATATGAAAATGAATAGATATTTATTACAAAGTTATAAAAAAAAATTTTTGAAATATTTTATTCTCATGAAAGTTATATTATTTTATATATACAGTTTTGATTGCTATACCTAAATATGAAAAAATTATATTTCCATGAGAATAAGAGAAGTTGTTTTCTAACCTCCATCATAGTTTTCATTCTTTATTTTTTATTTGAATGTATCTCCAGAAATATGAAAAAATAATCAATAATATTTATGCTTTAGAATAATTTTCTGGTTGCAACATTCCTGTGAATCACACTTTCAAAATTACTAAACACATAACTTGAAACAAATGTTCCTAAATGTATTTTATTTTCATTTAAATTGAGCATAAATATGAAAGAATACAGAATAAAATAGATATATTATTAAGGTCCACTACAGTAGATTTTGCCTGAAAAATCTGGAACAAATGTTGAATGGCATTAGCAGGTACCGTCCATATAATCTACCAGCAATTCCTGGACCATGCCTCTATCTGGCATCTTCCCTGCGGCACCATATATAGGTGCTAGGCCTCCACTTATTGGACCTGGATTTTCTTTCACCTGAAATTGGAAAGGAAGAAAAGAGTGAAACACAAAATACAAAATCCTATTGTATTGTATTATCAACCAGTGAACTGTTAAATCAACAGCCATCCATGTCCATCATGTTCTCTGCAACCACCCTCTGCTGAACATCTTCAACTCCATTTATTTTACTGGGATTCCATATAAGTAAGCAACTTACAGTTTTCACAGATTCCTTCAAATCATTGAGAAAGTCTTCAACAATTGGAACATGTTGTAGTGTAACACAGATGTGGATGCTGATTCAAACACACATGAAAATATCTTCAGTTTCTTCAAAGTGAACATCATGTACTAAGCAATTTAATGATGGAAATATGGACAGTGCCCCCACTCCACCCCAATCTCAAAGCCCTACCTATTGGGTCTCTGTAATGCATTCAAATGCCACCCTTTGGATGACATAACATCATTGACTTCAAATATATCCAGAACATCAGATCCCAAAGCCACGATTGTCATGTCGGGTTTTCCAACAATAAACAACTCAGCAATCTCCTCTATGCTGCAGATATAACATAATCATTATTGCATCAAAACTTTTATACAAGGCACAACATGAGAGTAGATTCAGAAAGAAAGAAACACAGTATCTCACCCTTTCCGTATTCTTCTTGACCCTTCCATAATTGCTTTTGTATTTTTCAAGTAACCTGAAGGACATGACACACCAGAAATTGGCCGTACATCAAACATTTTGGTCAGAGTTAGCAGAAAGGGAAATAAATTATTATGTCGAAGCATAACAGAGAGGGTGTGGACAGTAACCTTCTTTCCCTAGAGAAATCATTGCTGCCCACGCACCCGCAATTAGACTTCCTGGCCTGCTTCCAGCTATGGTTGGAGACACATACAACCCACCAGACCACTCAGTAACTGTGACATTGACAATTTGACACTAATTAGTGAGAAAACAGTAAGGGAATTATTCCAAGTAAGAGACAAAAAGATTTCCCCAGAAAGATACATGACTAGCCCCACTATCTATGACCAAAAAATTAAAGACTAGCTTTTTGTCTAACGTTTATGTCACTACCTATCATCTTTCCCTTTTCTTGCAGGTTGTACACATGCACAAGCACATCACAAAAATAACCCCAATTATAACATTAATCAGAATCAAATAATTAACTTACCAGCAACAAATTGATGCTGTAGAGTCCAGAAGACAAAGAAAATACATTAGTAATCAGCTATAAGTAAATCACCAACCAATTTTCCAATAATAGAAAGGCATGTTGTAGAGAAGGTAATCGATATAATAGAAATGAAAGGGAGGGAAGGAGGAATGTAGATAAAAGAGCACTAGGATATATTTATAGAACTTTTTTTTTTTAATTGAAAAAAGAAATGTTATTAGATAGAAAAGAGGAAAATACAAGTAAAGGGAGAGGAAGCTATCCATACAACAACTAGGAACACAGGAAAAACAAAACCTATAGATCGCGCCACATTTACCTAGCACAGTCTTTTCAATTATTAGAATAGAAGCTAACATGACAACAGCCATGAGATAAACCCACATGGTCAAACAGCTACTTTACGTTGCAAAAAGATGGTTTACACTTTCTTAAATAGTTTTCTCTTCGCATAATCAGGGAGCTGTCCCACACAAACAACACAAATACCTTTTGTTAATACGCTTTCCTATAAATGAAATTTCATATGTTCACAAGGTCTGTAAACTTGAAAATGTTTTAATTCCAATAAAACTTTAAGAGTTGTATACGAGATGCACCATGAGAGAGGTGATTTTAAAGAATATCCATATGAAAAATGGCGTACTTGATAAATGCTTTAATGTTTATGAGCCAAAGGACTTGCCCTGTTATACAATTCATCTTCTATCTCCTGTCTCTATAATTGTATTCAGAAAAAGAAAGTTCTTTCTCTAATATCCTTAAGTAAGAAGAAATGCAAGATTATTTCATCTACCAACTCTTCATGATCTCCTAAGGAAGAGAAATAGATAGAGAACTATTGAAATGAGATCATTTGCATGTATGGCCTAGGATGTCCACCATGCTATGAGCAAAAGCCAAGAGAAATGATAAGTCAGATTCTAGGATGCAGCATATCATCTGTAAAATGACCCTTTGACCAGAAAAAACTTGAGTTTGAGGTAGAAACACCAATAATCAAATATGATATGATAATTACTATTTTCATAGTATTGATGGATATCAACTCAAGGAAAGAAAAAAAATATATATTTTGAAAGAAAGTATACTTTCTGAACATTAGAAGATGTCATATTCAGTGAGATTTCCAGAAAATTTGCACAAATTAATAGTAAAAATATTAAGTAACCAATTTAGAATTCAGGTATAAACTAAAAAGACTACAAATAATTTATCAGTTACTGCCATAAGCATTTTGAGTAAAGCATTGCCTTACCTTTCTGATTTCATGGTTTCTATAAAGAACTACACTTGTTCCTTTGGGAGCTAAACCATATTTATGTACATCCACTGATATTGAAGAAACCCCTTTAACAGAAAAATCGAAAGGTGGAATGGGGTACCTGGGAAAGAAAAGGTTGAACATGAATTACATTAGTACTCAAAAAATTTACATCAAGCGCTACATATAATTTCCAATATAACAGAGCCTCTTTCCCCATTTTGGGTGGGTAGGGTGATTGGATGTGTTATAAAATTAATATAATCATCAAAACATTAACCCATGCCCAAGAGAAGTTGAATACACTAACAGTATAATCCCAAAGACTTGAAGCTGAAAAATAAAGATAAATTGGAAAAAGTCACGTATATGAGGGGGCGGGGCATGGAATGAATTATCAAGAAAGAAGAAAATCCCTAACAAATTGATGGGTTCAGTGCCAAAGATCAGATACAAGGTAAAAATCAAGGCAAAGGTAAGACACAACAACACTGAATGATGGCTCAGTAATATAAAATAAGTCATGCCAACTATACCCAAGCTCACGAGCAAATGGTAATACAAAGCCACCAAGGCAAAGGTCCACATGGAAACAAATACCAAAGCTTGATGCCAGATGACCAAGTTCCTACGGAAGAAATTGGCAAACTTTATGCATTCTGTAACTGAAAGAAAGTTGAACTTACATTCTTTTTCAGCATTAAATGAAAAAACTTACTTCGATGGGGTCAATTATTCCATGAGGAAACCCAGGAGCAGATCCAACAATCTGGTTTATCATGACAGTCAGTTTCATTTGGCAATAAGAATTTAATATATTAGCAGTTTGAATACCGTATAAAATCCTGTAGCAAGAATTCTGAATCTTTTAAATAAGAAAAAGAAGGCCTTCATACCAAGATGGTATTTTTGTTAATATGGCGTCGAATGGCTTTCACATCCGCTTTAAAATTCTTGTCAACTGGTGCACGCCATAGTTTGATATTAAAATACTGTGCAGCCTTGTCATATGCTGAGTGTCCAGACAAGGGAATAATCCTATAATTTGGTAATTTAAAAATATATTAAAAATGATAATTTACCAAATATATAATAATGCATTATTGCTGACATACATTTCAGGTCTTGCAATTCCTTTCTTAGATTTCATATAGTCACGAGATGATTTGACAGCTAATAATATACTTTCAGTCCCGCCTGATGTCATGTTGCCACATATTTGTCCTCCAGAACTAATTTCCTTACTTCCAAGAAGTGCCGCTGTCATTGCAACCACCTCTGCTTCAAAGCGTGCAACACTCTTGAATACATCCAAATGCAGGGGATTGGTATGTGCAAACCTGAAATGCCATTTCAATACATGCATACAGCAATATCAGCAACCAAGCTAATGGGCATGACTATGACCTTAAAAAATATCACAAATTCCAATTGGAAGCAAAATATTCTAAACTGCAAGTAAATTCTATGCTTCAACATTAATTGATGCCAAAACTTATTTTGAAACTTGTCTATGAGACTCAAAAATAGATAGAACTAGTCCAGATTATGACCTAATCACGTAATGATCTGAGTAGCAAAGAGGAATCATGTTTAGTTCTGAGTGGCAAAACTGGAAGTATTAACCATAAGCATGCTTTAAATATTTTTCAAGTTCGAACAATTAGGAAAACTTCCTATAATGTGTAGATCAGAAGCTAGATTGACGTTGAGGAAAAAAATACATAAACTGATAATGGAACTCAACAGTGGGATGCTCCCAGCTCCTAAAGCAAATAAACTAAGGTATCTGGAGTAGGTGTACAGAAATTTTAATCAATTACAAAACCACTGGTCTATGCAAAAATCCATCTACAAGAATATAAAGGTAAATGACAATTGTCAATCAGTGTATTAAACATTCATATTAACACAAACATAAAATACAACTGAAAACTCTGTAGTGTCTTACTAACATTGAACATGCCTCATTTATCACAGAAAAATGTCCATCAGATTCACTTCCTCCAATGTAGCTGCAAGAAATAAACAATAAATACATTAAAAGAATACAGAATTCGTCAGACTAAGTATTACCAACATACACTGTACCGGAGCATCCCAAGAACAAACGCTCAGAATTTAATATTTTACCAAAATTACTAACATACACTGTACCGGAGCATTTGCCTTGCCAGACCGGATCATTCATTTTTTCCTCTCTCATTTTCTCAAGGACAGACGTCCCTAATCCTGTGCTTGGCAACTCAGTAGTCCAACCTACTCTTTTAGATTGGCTATCAGATTGCAACTTATCCACAACCTGAGTTCAATGACCAGATTAATTAGTAAATCAGTTACCAATGATGATGATGATTCATGATTTAAAAAGATCAGAAATTTGTTAAAACAATGTATACATGTACCGCTTGAGGTCGCATGAATTGAAATCTGTGTTTGGATTTGACATATAATGACACAGGACAAACTCAAGCGGTTTCTTTACCTCATGCACACTAAACTCACAGATTAGTTCTCAAAACAATTTTGCTAATGAAACATATTCATGAACTTATTTCACCTCCATTTTTACCCCCATACCAAACTGACCCTAAGAATGAAGGTAAAGCCACAAAGTTCTTATGAAAAACCATTTCCATCCCAAATTTTAAGAGGATAACAAACTAAAAGTACAGAAACTATGACATAACATATCCAATTTAAGCATTGAATCCTTTTTAAAACTCAATTCCGTAATCATCCCTTATATTTCGTCATTGTAATACAATTCTAGAGAGCACATTCACCTAACTGGGCCTCGTAATCAAAATGGCATGGACTGATACAAAATTCTCCATCTCAGAACCCCCAAAGCTGAACTAACCACTAATCTAAAAAAAATGCAAAGTGAAAAAAACATCTAATTAAACTAAACTCAGTGCCACTAAAATCACAACAAACAAAACCAGAGCTCGATGAAAGAAACAACGCGCATGCATGCGAAGTTGACTCCATACACAGGACAAAAACCAAACCAAAGCCCAATCGAATCTAATTCAATAGCTCACGAGACCGAACCTTCTGTTTTTCGGCGTCTATGTACCCCTTCACGCCAGGAACCAATCTGTGAATTGAACCACGGATCACACATTAGAAAAGGAGTAATTGAGCAGTAATGATATGCATGAATATTAATATTAATGTGAGATATAGCATTGCATGGAGTGGTGTTTTGTACTTGACAGCGTTCATGATAAACCCTAGGAGCGTGGCTTTGAGTCCTTTCTCGGAGAGACGGCGTAAGAAGGAGCGAAGCGAGTGAGCGAGAAGGAGAGAGAGGAGAGGAACGAGAAGCAGAGCAAGCGGTTCGTATCGAGAGAGGAACGAATTCGCAGAGACTCTGAAGTGAGAGATCGAAGTAGAAGAAGAATCCATTGGAATTGGCGAGAACGAAGTAGCTACCAATGGAGAAGAAAGAAAAACGATAGCAGAAGACCCAGAGAAAGAGAGAGAGAAGAATAGTATATTATATAGTGTTCAGTGTAGTTTGTTGGGTGAAAGAAAGAGATAACAATGGTGTCACATTGCGTGAACAAATCGGCTTTGTGTTGCTTGGCGTGGCATAAAACAACTTTTTAAGGTAAAAATGTCTGATTCTTACTAATTTCAATTAAACATGTCTTTCACTATCATAATGTTTGGTTTCGTTTGACCCACCGTTGAATTTTATCACCTTCATCAATTTCTGTTTCTTCCATGTTTATTTTCCTTGTACAATTTTGATTATTTAGTAGTATAGGTTTTTGTCTTGTTGATTTCACGTTGAACATGAGTTTTTTTTGTAATCCATTGAGTATTTCAAATTATTATTCTATCTATATACTCGAACACTTTTTTTTCAAAATAGTATATTTATAATTAAAATATATGGTTATTAATTTATATAAATTATAATTATATAATATACTAGGTTTTTAACCGTAATATATGAAAAAATTATTATTAATATATTAATAAATAAAATATAAAATAAATATTAATATATAATAAAATAGTATATACAATTAAATGTATTAAAATTAATATAAACAATACATAAATATAATATACAGTAAATAAATAAGTTGTTTAAGAATTAATTAATAAATATAGATTTTGAAAAAATAACGAATTACAAATAATTATGTAAAAAAATATTTATCTTAAAAATTTAATAACTTGATTATAAATGATGATTAAAATTATACGTTTTTATATGTAAAAAGATTTTGAGTAAAGAGTACATTAAATTATGCTACCATATTAAATTCGTTGTTGTATTTTACATTTTAAAGATCATATGGATTTTTATATTCATATTTCTGTCTATATACGCTCTATAATATCCACGTTAAAATATATTAGTTAAATATAATTAATTTAATTAGTTGCGTTTATGTAACTTCTTTTTATATTATTAAAAGTGAAAATCGCAATAAAAGTATATTAAATTGATTTTAAGTAATTTTTATTTTGTATGTTTTTGTTTTATATTTTTAAAAGAATATTAATTTAATTGAAAACACTAGACTTTTAATTGTTAATTACATTAATTCAACCATTGTAAATACGAGAAAAATTAATATCTATTTTACAAGATTTAGACAAATTTATTCAATAAAAATAAAAATAATAATAATAATGGATGTAAAATTGGTACAATTTTAAAGACAACTTTCGTACCTATGTATATTATTAATAATTACTAATAATGTACTTTACTTGTATACATGTGACAGAAAAAAAGTTACACATATAAATCCATATAAATCCTGCAACAATAACATTAAATGTTATATTCATATATAACTTTAACATTTTATTCCTCAAATTTATTTAATTAATTTAATTAAATAAAATATATATATTACAAATTTTCAAAATATAAAGTGGACAGTCTAATTTGTAATCAACTTTGTAATTTAATTTGGAATTGTTTTTCATAAAAGTTTTAAATTATTTTCCTTAATCTAATGTGGTAATTAAATTTACTTACTTATATTATATTCTGGTAACATTCCTATTTCTGAATAATTTTATTATTTTTTAAAAAATAAGATTAAATTTATATTTTAAAAGTATTTTATATAATATTTATAAAAAAAAACTTGAGCATTGAAAAACAAACCAAATAGTTTTTAAAAGATACTGGGACTAAATAAAATGAAAATAATAATAATAATAAATAATAATAAAAAACTATTTAAAGGAATCTTCTAAAAAAAATATAAAAAAATAAAAAGATAAGATAAGATAAAATGTTGTCTATACGTTGAATGAATGTAATCATAATTTTAAAAAAATGTTATTAATTCATAATCATGTCATTTAATTTTTAATTACTTGTTAATTAATTTATAATAATATCATTTCATGTTTAAATTATTAATTTGTAATTATGTAATTTAATATTTAATTATGTACAAATATTTATTAATTTATAATTATGTTATTTAATTTTCAGTTATATTTATTCACTTGTATTTATATCATTTAATTTATTTTTAGTTACACATTAATCTTGTTTATTAATATATAATTATGTCATTTAATTTATGTAAGGTCTTCCTTATTTATTTATATTTGTGTAGTTTAATATATTGTTAATTTATATTTTTGTCATATATATATATACTTATTTAAGGTTATTGTTTTAATTATTGTCTTGTTTTATTTTTTATTGTTTTAAAGATCATCCTTTTATAACTTGAATAAATACATATAAAATAAAAATTAAAATAAATTAAAAATAAATATTTTTTTTTCGGTGAATCTGGATAAAAGAAAAATAATTATATTTTTTATTATTATTTTTAGAGTCTTTTGTTTTATTACAATGAGTTTAGATTATATTAATGTATGAATCTATGTGTTTGAAAAGTTACAATTTAATTGTATGGACTATGATGTGTTCTAATGAAGTATTTATGAAATAAATGAATATTTGAATAGTTCAAAACAATGTCATAAATTAAGATATTCACATGTCAAATTTGTAATATTTGATAGTTCTTGTGAATTGATAAATGATGATTAATATTACTAGATAAATAATTATTATTATACCAATATTTTTAATGAAAATACTTAACTATCTAGTTATTTTTCAAAAAACTTTTGATATTCACAGAGGATCATCAAAAGCAAAATACAAGTTTATATATTTGATAATGTGAGATGAAGTCTTCTATATATTGTATGTTAGATCAGATGTTATGCTTTGATTGTATATATTGTAGGTTAAATTTAGGCTCTGTTTGCTTATATGGATGTATTGTTCACAAGGAAAGAAGTGAAAAGATATCAGTGGTTTAGATTCAGGGTTTTGCAGGGAAGAGGAGGAGAGGATATACCTGTTAACAGTAAATATCCTCTTCCCTCAAAATGAAAAATGAAGAGGGAGAGCCACATCAGCATGTGCTATTTCCGAATTTACCCTCATTCATCTATCAAAGTTTTGAATATTAAAAAAGTATTTTTTATTTATTTATATACAATGTGATTTATTTTCTAATTTTATAGTATATATTTAATATTTTAAGAAATTATTTGAAGTTTTTTTTTATTTAATTTGTTGCTGAGTTTATATTAATATATTTTTTTATAATTATTATGTTTATGAGTTAGTATTTTTTTTTATAATATTTTTTTATGAAATTATTTTCTATTGTTAATTAGTTATATATATAATTTTTTGTATTATTATAGGATTTTTAATAATAAAAAATATTATTTTTTATTTATATAAGATCTTATTTATTTTCTAATTTTATAATGCATGTTTAATATTTATAAATTACTTGAAGTTTTGTTTTTATTTAATTTGTTGAATACATATTTTTTCTAATTATAATTTTTAAATTATATCTATTTATATTTAATATTTATTTATTTTCTAATTTTAATTTTTAAATCTACTATATGTAAAAGTTGTTTATTTTTAAACAAAAATAACTCATTTCATTATTACAAATTTTTAATAGGCAAGGATAAATTTGTAAAGTAATATATAACAATTTTAAAAAAAAATAATATTCCCTCATAACCATCACATCACTCACAAACTCCAATAAATTTTCCTCACACATCCACTCTAACATACCTTAATCCAAACACTCTCACTTTCTTCACATTTTTCTCTCACATCTCCACACATCCACTCCCTCAAATCCTCACACATCCCCTCCCCAATCCAAACACACACTTAGGCTTACAAAAACATTACTCATCTTCGTATTTTTCTTTCATGTGTGTTTACGATTAAGACAATAGTAAAAACTACTCAATAAAAATTATTCAAATTAATTTCTAAATTTTTTTTTCTAAAATGTTAAAAATTCACAATAATAATAAAGATTTTTATAAATACATTACAAGAATAAGAGATCAAAAGATAACACAAAAAAAAAATAAAAAGAAATTTTTAATTTACTTGTTTCTAAAAACATTTTATCTACTAGATGTCGTAGAGAGTTGAGAATGAGAATTTGTTTATATCCAAATAATATAAATAGTATGCATAGAAACATAACATTTGATAATGAAAATCAAGTAAAAAATGGTTTTCAAGTTTTTACTAAAAAGGAAATGAGAAAGAGAAAAAAAAAACCAATGAACTTATACATACTTAGCATGTATTAAATATATAGAAAATATTTTATATAACAATTCAAAGTTATTACATTTCAATTTTCTTATTATCAAGTTGTTATCGATATTAGTTGATAATTGTTGTCTCATTTGATTAATTTAAGAACATTTTTTCCTTCAAATAAATTATTGAACAAATGATATATTTCCTTTCAAACAAATAAGATTGGAGAATGTTTTTCAATATTACAATAATAATTGACCATTCTAATAGTCTATATTACAATTTCTTATAATCAAAATGTTATTATTTAATATGTATTTATATGTATAAGAAGTTTTCGTAAAAATACTACAAATATTGATAGTCTATATTACAATTTCTTATAATCAAAATGTTATTATTTAATATGTATTTATATGTATAAGAAGTTTTCGTAAAAATACTACAAATATTTCATCAATATGTACTATTTAGTTAATGTATTTTGATATATAATAGGATGAATTTAGGGAAGCAAAATTTGGATAGTTTATATAAGATTTTAAAACTAAACTTTGGTGTCACTATTGAATAGAAATAATAAGTTAATGTATTTTTGTAATTTGCTATTATTGATAGAGACCAATGAGTGTTATGAAAGATAAAAGTTATTATTAAAAAGTGAACTTTAAGTCTAACTCAATCTCACAAAATCAATTTATAAAGAGAGGTTTGATACTCACTTATATATTATGAATTTCATAAAAAATTCTCTTGTACTTAAAATTAAATATTTAATAACAAATATGTCATACATTCACCATATAATGATTGATAACAAAAATTTGAGGATTTGCAATAAATATATAAAAGGAAGATAAAGGCAAATGCTAAGAGGAAAGGGGAAAAAAGGGGAAAAAAAGAAAAAAAAAATCAATAAATCCTTTTTTATGAAAATGAGATAGATATTTATTTGGTTCCATGACACAACAAGTACAAGGAGTGGAAGAAAATAGTTCCACTTTTTTAAATTGTTTGAACTCCCTTCTCTAGGTGCCATCTCTTTCACTGCTCTGTTGAAGAACTTGATAAAGAAGAGCCAACAACCGCAAGAGCGTTCATACCTAAAGCTGAATATGAAATTTACTTGTACTTAGGTGTACAGTGAAGCTTGAACTAGCAAGCCAGCCATGCCACTTCTTCAGAGTCTTGTTATAGGAATCTGTACAAGCTTGGGACATTGTCCAATCTTCATGCTCGATTAAGTTTTGGAACAGAGCCACCAAGAAATCCATTGCCCTGAAGATTGTACCGACTAGCAAAATAAATGCATAAATAATAATGTAAGGATAAATATGGCAATGGCAACAATACTAATTATAATTAGCTAAGGTCTCTCTGAACATCAAATAAAAATAATTATCACATTCATGTCTCAAAACCTTGAGAAAGATAAGCAGAACTAGCTGAAGCTTCATAACAGGATTAAAAGAAATGAAAGATAAAATCGAATTCAACCAAATTTAAAGGATTTATCATAGTTTCATACAATGACAACACAAGTTCTTTCCTCATATGTTGGAGTAAGCTAAATGAATTGTACTGTGACAAAAATCAAGTTCATTTAGATCTACATCCTTTTTATGGTATCTATCCCTCCCTTTTGATTGTCCTCCACCTCTATTTATCCGACTTTCTATTGGTCTTCAGGTTATCAGCTCTTCTCACTGGAGTTTCTATTGGTATATTTCTCACATGGTCAAGCAGTCTTCAGAAAAATTTTATCAACCAAATTTTAACATACTTTCTTATATCTCAATTTGGTTCTCTTGCAAGGCAGTAATGTTCTTGCAAAACATAGCTATTGTAATTGCTATAGGGTAAAGCTTTTCATTTCATTGAGCTTTGTTAGAATGTATGAAACTATCTCATGATATTATCATATACTAATATGTTTAGAGCATGATAGTGTATCATCGCATGATACATAATTTGTATAGCACAATACGATTCGCCACCCCATGAAGCCTTAACACCTGAGCTCAGTACGCATAGAAGTAAGCAGCAACCATAGTCTGTAGATCTTGGAGAGGAAGATGATGAATTATGAATGATTTGGACAGAATTTTTTTGTTTTTGAGGTTGTTTAGTATGAGTAAAGCAACAACCATAGTCTGCAGTAATTATACAGTAGCAACCAACAACACTTATCTTTTGGATGACTAGAATGCCAAATTTGTTTAGTATCATATAGTCATTGTTATAAGAATTTTAAGCACAGCATCAACCGTGTTTTTCAGAGATTGTGTTACTGAAATTGTGCAAAAACTTCGTACATGGTGCAATATATGGTTGAAATAAAAAAGATTAACCCTATTACAAATTTTTAGAAAAAGTTCTCCGAAAAAGAGATTTAGGAATGTCAAACCAATATGAAAACTCAAGTTAAATGCAACTGCATGATGTTCATTACCTTGTCAGCCAAAGAAAGATAATTATTCTTACATCAAACATGATGCTTCGAAGCATTCGGCAAATGACATCAGTAGTCAATGTCAAAACCAGCAGCAACAGCACGTAGCAAGTATGAACCATTTTGGCATATATTAGTACTCTTATATCTAATGATACATAACTCCACGTCACAGTCATTATCAGTTTCAAGCTGTTCTAAAGTCTGATCTTGGCAACCGCTCAACGTAGCAAGTATGAACCGTTTTGGCATATATTATTACCACAATGTATGCAACCATATATTTTTAAGATGTTTTCGCCTTACCATTACCATCAGATCTCCAGAAGCAAATTTCATTTGAGACATCTAGCAAAGAATCAAACCAGAATAGCTGACTGTGTAAGAAATTTCCATCACGAATAACCCCCAATAAAGGCTGCCCTCACCACATCACAGTCTAAGACAATCCCTCTTGGGGCTTAAAGCAGTATTAAAGTATGACCTTTATTGTAATCTTTGATAATGGCAACCGCTCAACATAGCAAGTATGAACCATTTTCGTATATACTTTTACCATCATGTATGCAACCATATATTTTAAGATGTTTTCGCCTTTCCAATACCATCAGATCTCCAGAAGCAAATTATTCATTTGAGTCACCTAGCAAAGAATCAAACCAGAATAGCTGGTTGTGTAACAAATTTCCATCACGAATAATCCCCAATAGAGGTTGGCCTCACCACATCACATCACAGTCTAAGACAATCCCTCTTGGGGCTTAAAGGGCCAGTATTAAAGTCTGACCTTTGCTGTCAATTTCTGAGAATGGCAACCGCTCAACATAGCAAGTATGAACCATTTTGGTATATATTATTACCATAATGTATGCAACCATATATTTTAAGTTGTTTTCGCCTTCTCATTAGCATCAGATCTCCAGAAGAAATTAAGTTGAGTCATCTAGCAAAGAATCAAACCAGAATGACTGATTGTGTAAGAAATTTCCATCACGAATAATCCCGAATCAAGACTGGCCTCACCACATCACATCACAGTTTAAGACAATCCCTCTTAGGGCTTAAAGGGCCAATAATAAAGTATGACCTTGTCATCTTTGATAATGGCAACCGCTCAACATAGCATGTATGAACCATCTTGATATATATTATTACCATAACGTATGCAACCATATATTTTAAGATGTTTTCGCATTCCCATTATCATCAAATCTCTAGAAGAAAATTGTTCATTTGAGTCATCTAACAAAGAATCAAACCAGAATAGTTGGCTATGTAAGAAATTTCCATCACGAATAATCCCCAATAGAGCCTGGCCTCACCACATCACATCACAGTCTAAGACAATCCCTCTTGGGGCTTAAAGGGCCAGTGAGTCTTGAACCCTCAGGTGCAGGACATCTAAGATTCTAGATTCTTTTCACATGTGATCAAGGCTACATTGCCTGCCACCACATCCTCCTTAAATTCTAAATTCCAGATTCCAAAAAAGGTAGTAACCATTAGAGAACAGACGCATTAAGTAGGCATGATTATTGTGGGTCACGTCACTTGCACATAATTGAGCCTCACTGGGTGTTTTTGAGAACTTTAGAACTATTTTGGCGAGTGTATTCGCTAGTGCAAACAGCTAGACCGTTGAGACTCTACAAGCATATTCCATGAAATTTGGAGAAGTTTTAAGCAACAAAAATTACATTCACTGATATATATGTGTTAAAGTCTGACCTTTGATGTCATCTTTAATAATGACAACCACTCAACATAGCAAGTATGAACCATTTTGGTATATATTATTACCATAATGTATGCAACCATATATTTTAAGATGTTTTCGCCTTCCCATTACAATCAGATCTCCAGAAGAAAATTGTTCATTTGAGTCATCTAACAAAGAATCAAACCAGAATACTTGGCTATGTAAGAAATTTCTATCACGAATAATCCCCAATAGAGGCTGGCCTCACCACATCACATCACAGTCTAAGATAATCCTTCTTAGGGCTTAAAGGGTCAGTGAGTCTTGAAACCTCAGGCGCAGTACATTTAAGGTTCTAGATTCTTTTCACATGTGATCAAGGCTGTATTGCCACCACGTCCTCCTTAAATTCTAAATTCTAGATTCCAGAAAAGGCGGTATCCATTAGAGAACAGACTCATTAAGTAGGCATGATTATTTTGGGTCACGTCACTTGCACTTAATTGAGCCCCACTGGATGTTTTTGAGAACTCCAGGACTGTTTTGGCGAGTGTATTCGCTAGTGCAAACAGCTAGACAGTTGAGGCTCTACAAGCATATTCCACGAAATTTGGAGAAGTTTTAAGTAACAAAAATTACACTCACTGATATATGTGTTAAAGTCTGACCTTTGCTGTCATCTTTGATAATGGCAACCACTCAGCATAGCAAGTATGAACCGTTTTGGTATATATTATTACCATAGTGTATGCAACCATATATTTTAAGATGTTTTCACCTTCCCATTACCATCAAATCTCCAGAAGAAAATTATTAATGAGTCATCTAACAAAGAATTAAACAAGAATGACTGATTGTGTAAGAAATTTCTATCACGAATAATCCCCAATACAGGCTGGCCTCACCACATCACATCACAGTTTAAGACAATCCCTCTTAGGGCTTAAAGGGCCAATATTAAAGTCTGACCTTGTCATCTTTGATAATGGCAACCGCTCAACATAGCAAGTATGAACCATTTTGATATATATCATTACCATAATGTATGCAACCATATGTTTTAAGATGTTTTCGCATTCCCATTACCATCAGATCTCCAGAAGAAAATTGTTCATTTGAGTCATCTAACAAAGAATCAAACCAGAATAGCTGGCTATGTAAGAAATTTCCATCACGAATAATCCCCAATAGAGGCTGGCCTCACCACATCACATCACTGTCTAAGACAATCCCTCTTGGGGCTTAAAGGGCCAGTGAGTCTTGAACCCTCAAGCGCAGGACATCTATGATTCTAGATTCTTTTCACATGTGATCAAGGCTGCATTGCCTGCCACAACGTCCTCCTTAAATTCTAGATTCTAGATTCCAGAAAAGACGGTAACCATTAGAGAACAGACTCATTAAGTAGGCATGATTATTGTGGGTCACGTCACTTGCACATAATTGAGCCTCACTGGGTGTTTTTGAGAACTTTAGGACTATTTTGGTGAGGGTATTCGCTAGTGCAAACAGCTAGACCGTTGAGGCTCTACAAGCATATTCCACGAATTTTGGAGAAGTTTTAAGCAACAAAAATTATATTCAGTGATATATATGTGTGTGTAAAAACAAAACAATGTACTCAAAATCCATAGCATTATAACACCACATACGAGTATGAACACGCATGGTGTAAAATATCATAAAAAAATTTCATGATCAACATAGGATAATTGGATAACAAATTCACAAAGATAACACCTAAAATTAACGTTCATAAATCGAAATGAAAATGAAATCCCAACTAATGAATTAAGCAAGCAGTTCCTCTGCGAGGGGTCCCAAACATTTCTTTACCTTTCAAAGTACCAAAGACAGCAACCAACATAGACCACCGTACAATACAACCAACCAACACACATGATAATTTTCCAAAGAGAACAATTATGGCAAAGCTTACAACACCTTGTATGAGCATTGAGCGGCATATGAATCAGAAGACCTAAGTTCAGATAGATACCTAAATTAGAAAGTAACAAGCCTATGAGAATTTTATTTTTTTTTTTGTGAACCCAAAAAACCATTGAAACAAAACTTAGTTCCAAAATCATACCTCCAGAACCAAATAATTAGAATTGGTGAAGACATCAACAACCTCTTTAGGTAAATGTGATTTGGTCCTTTCTACTGCAGGTTTGACTTTGACAGGGAGGGAGCTGATTAGCTTGATTTTGAGGTACTTTAAAGGAATAAGTGTTGCTGTGGCAAACTGGAGCATCATCAACAGCAATGGCATCTTCAACTTGATCTAAGAGTTCAAGCAATGCCTATACATTTAAACATTCATACTAATAAGTGGCTTCCCAGGCTCTGAAGTTTAACTATTTCACAGAATGACAAGTAAAAGGTCATAAGACTCCTTTATGAAACACAAAATGTGACAATGGTTCAGACTTAAGAGGAGTCCTTTTCATTTCATAGCAATACGGGATACAATTTTATTTAACTAGTCTTCATTGACTGGTAATAAAAATATAGTACCTCATTGTACAACTTTAGTAGCACAAGGCTGACATGTTCAAACTTATAAATGAACATACATCAAAATGTGCTAGAGCAATTGATTCTGGCTTTTCTATCCTTTCATTTCAGGTTCCAGATTTTCCTCTCTAACTCTATGGATGGTTTTAATCATACCTAATGGTTTCGGATACCATTCTTTAGAACTATGTTTCAGTCATGTTAAAACTTATATCATGCTCACTTTTATTCCAAAATAAAATCATTTTTTTCTCCTTCTCAATCCAAAAGTTCCTTTCATATCTGTTTCACCAAAGGTATATGAGACCAGACCTAACTTAATCTTTTTGTTCTGTCTTAGTTAAAGGCTGGTCGCAAGGTCCCTTGTGTTCAATATCCTTGCCACGCTGCACCTGCAAGAAACAACAAGAAGAAACTCAAACAAACTAGTTATTTGATTCAGGAGAACGAAGAAACAATTATCCAAGAACATTAGTCAACCAATGAAAAGAACATCTAAGCATCCCTTTTGTTCAAAACAAAATTCCGAGAGCAACAGTCAATCAATGAAAAGGAACACTGAAGCACCCACTTTTTTAAAAAAATCCAAGACCACTACTCGATCAAGGAAAAGGAACATATAAGCACCCATTTTTGTACACAAGAAATCAATCACCTTGTCGGGGCGATAAGACAAAGTTGGTGGAGTTCTGAAGGGACTCTGTCCAATCACGTCAGGGGCCGAGGTTATCCTTTTGAAACTCAACGGCAACTTGAAAGTTGGCGAAGCAACCTTATCCAGACAAGTCTGCACCACAATATAATTCATTCACTTACATTGATAATTAGAGCATGTTAACAAGTAACAACACACTCCAATATGGGTTGAAATATAGAACTTCGACCCACCCAAAATTCTGACATTCAATAAATTTCGGCCGACAATAAAAGTGTGTTGCAAGCATGTCTCCTATCAACAAATATCAAATTAAAAGAAACAGAGAGAAAACTTGCCTCCTTGCCGCTGTGACTGCGAATTGGCGACAAGTTCATTTTGGAAGAGGCAGCCAAAGCTTTGATCACTTCAGGCGTGTGTTTGGAGACTGCCTGGAGCCTCTCATCCTGGCTCTGCTTCACTAACTGTATTCATACAATTTAGTTAATTTCCGAAGAAATCGAGAACTAAAAAAAAGATTCAGAGGGAATGGTGCAAGAATCCGTTTGGATACAAATGAAAAGAACTTTTGAGAACTCTATATTTCAACAGATAAGATCTCAAAAATACTTTTAGCTTACATCCAAACAGACCCTTAGTTGGTTAGTTAGTTAGTTGTGCTACCATTCCAGGTGAGAAGTTGAAGCGCGTCTGCGGAGACACTTCGTCGGGTTCTTGTGGTGAATCGATGGTGGTGGTGGTGGTGGTGGCGGCAGTAGCGGCGCCGGCGGTAGTGGTGGTGGTGTTGTGGGGTTGAAGGTGGTGGGGTTTCTGAGAAGCGCGATCGAAGAAGTGCTGGATGCCGAATTTGGAAGGTCGCTGAGGATTGAGTTTCTTACTCTTGGGAGCCATTTTCCGATTACTCTGATCGAAGAATGGAAGAGAAGGGTTTGGGCGTTTTTTCCCGCCTCTAATACACATTGTTGTAATTACGTGTTTGCCCTTTCGACTTCTTCTTTTCCCTCGCAAATATTTGGGCCTGATCTTGGGCTTTCTCTTTTTTTACGATTTTTGCTTCTTGCACCCCCATTAACTACTACGTGCACCTCCAAGTCTACAACGGAAATACCCTCCCTCATGCTAGGTAAACATCGAAAATGGTGGGAACAAAGAGAGTGAGACAGCAAAATGTTGAGTTTGGTGGAGATTATATAGTGAAATGTAGTTTTTTATCCATCTAGATTGTTTAATCCAAAAAAACTTCTATATTGCTCAATTCTTAAAAAAATATGAATATTTTATGTAAGGTTTCGGTCAATTTGTTTGAAAAACATTTTATCCGACATTATTTTCAATGGAATGGATGAATGTTCATGTTTGAAACGCATAAATATGTGTTTTTAGCAATTTTGTAATGTTGGAGAATGAACTTTTTAGTATGCTTTCAAAATCATTGAAAAAAATGTTGATGAAGAATAAAATAATTGATTGTGTGTGAAAGTAATCAATGATTTTAAGTTTTGGAAACCTATTTTGAATCCTAAATTTGTTGGTAATTAATTGTTTAAGTAAAATTTGTGCACTATTCACATTTAATAAAGTATTTAAAAAAATTATCGATTAAGTAGTAAAAGTGTTAAATAAATTATATTTAAAAAAATTTGCATTATCAATTGTAAATTTTATTAAATGATCATAAATTGTTATAAATGCTCCAATTTCTTTAAGAATGTTTTGTTGAAATAGTTGGAGTCATGAGGTATGAATTTTGAAAATTTAATATGGTGTGTGAAAGTTTATATGGGTGTGGGATCATGTACATTGTTCATGCAATATGATCATCCATATAGTACTTCATTTTGTGGCAAAGGACCATTAAATTCCAAGACACTTGATGACAACATGTAGGGCCCAAAAAATGTGTAAGCAAAGTAAGTAATTAGGAAATGTGAGGTTTGTATGTTAATTAATGACATGTAGGGTGAGTTTCTTGTAGCTTTGAATTATACATACTACTTACATAACCTCTAAAGAACATTAACTAACAAACAACTTTCACTATTTTTAATTATTTATCTCTACCCATCACACCTCATGGGCCCTAGATGCTGCCATCAAGCTTCTTAGGTTTTAATAGTCTTAATGCCAAATAATGAACAATTAAATGGGTGATTATATTATAGGTACAATGCACATGATCATACAACACTAATAATAAACATAAAGGTTATAGTTTGTTGCAAGTGATCATTAAAGTTGAAGATTCACTACTTGAAATTCCTAAAGGTCTTCAAGACCCTTTATAGTTTCATCCTCAATGTACCATTGTTTATCGATCATTCTTCTTATTGATCATTTCAACACACTTTCAAGACTTTTAGTCCTAAGTCTTTTCTTTCATAGTGTCATTTTCTAATGTTCCTATTTATTTGAAAAAGTAGTTGTAAATAGTAGTACATGAATCATGTGTCACATAAATAATAAGATAAAAGGATGAATCCTCAATACCACCTTCAAAAATCTGACGTGATCCCTTAGGTAGTACTAATGTCCCCCATATAATCTTATCAAAATTTCATCAACATAATTGTAGTTGACCACAACAAAACTTTTAAGCAAACAAGATCTTGAGTTAATCCCAACACATACAAAAATAATATCATAGGTAATCATACAAGTATTCACTCACATTGTTATTTTTCATAATTCATGTCTCATTAGTTATCAGATATTAACCATAACATATTTTTTAAACAATTATAACATTTATAAAATGCATGGTCATTTAATTGATTTCCCAAGGTATATGTTTTAAGATTACAAGTGCGAGTTTGACTCTCACATTGACTAAAAATAAGCAAGATGAATGATATATTCAAAAGAAGACTCACAAACTCATTGTATTGAAGTTTTAGGATTATGGTTCGTTCATGACTCATTGATGTTGAGTCTCCCTAATGTTTCTCTTGCAAAAACCTAAGAAATTAGTGTGGTGAACATGAAGTCAAACATCTGATTGGATGAAGAATCCCATATTAAAGGATTATTTGTATTGAAAATCTTCTTGATAGGGGTTTTATGTAAGTGTACTCTGATGTGGTAAACTGCAATACAAGATAGAATATTATATGTTTTTCAAAATACAAAAAAGTGAGAATGATGAACCACAATCCCAATTTTCCCAATTGAATCAAACAACTTTCTACTTTGCTTTATTACATTATTGAAATCTCACACACAACAAACTTCCAACAAACTTTTATATATTGTTTTCTATTTGGTGAAAACTATACTTGAGAATTCAAATGTTCCTTGTGGGTTTAATATCCGTTTTTAGGGACAAATTTATTACTTATGACATGGTACACTTGTTGTAAAATAGTCATCACTAGGATTTCAAGTTTGAGTTTGAATCCTACATTAGGTAGGAATAAACAACATGAACATTATACAAGAAATAAGACTCAAACTCATTTCTTTAAGATTTTAAGTTGAAGGTAGTGACTTAATTCTTATATGATTTGCTCGTAGCTTGTTTGTTGGTACCAAATCTCCTCGACATTTTCCTTCGTAATAACCCAACAATATGACATGATTTATTAAATATAATCTAATTAAGACGGTTACAATTTATTTGAACAAAATAATTTCATAAGCCCAATTAAGTAATCAATTATGTTTTGTAAAAAATTAGTTTGAATACTTGTTACAATTAATTGATTATATATGAAGATCACTAATTTATGTATAAGTTTACTTAAATAATTGATTATTTACTAAGAATAATCCATTTTTGCACATCCAAGACTAAAAATAGTCTTTAAAGCTAAAATTAATCAATTATCTTTATACTTAACTAATTATTTTGTTTTTTCATGTCCTTCTTCAACACTTTCTTTCAAAAAAAATTCAAAAATATTTTGAAAAGTTAATCCTCCAACATTTAAGAAAAAATAAGAACATATTTTTATGTATTTCAAATATGCACATACATTCATTTCATCATAAATAATGTCACAACACAAAATAAAGTATAACAAAAGTTCAAATGGTAAGAAAACTTCTCACACCTTAAAGTTGTATTTGGATTGCAATAGATGTATAAGGATTTAAGGAGGTGAATGTGTAAGAATTTGAGAAGAAAGTGCGAAGAAATTGAGTGTATATGTATTATGGTATATTAGAGTAAATGTATAAGAAAAATTTATTGAAGTTTGTAAGTGATGAGGTGACTGTGAAGAAATTTTGATTTCTTTTAAAGATGTAAAATGTAAGATTACAAATTTACCTTATCTTTAAAAATATTTGAATAATAAAATACGAGGTATTTTTGTGTTGATTTGAGTTAATTAAAATTTTGAACTTTATTTTTAGTACTATTGAATAATTATTTTTAGATAAAATATGAGTTACTTGATAGAAAATATTCAAATGTAAAATTATCAATATATGTAGAAATAATAAATTTTTATGTAAAAATAATAAATTTTTATGTAAAAATAAATAATTTAAATATTCATAAATTTAAAAAGTATAATTATAAAATAATTTTGTATTAAATGGAAATAGTATTATTATATTTATAATAATAATATGAATTTTTATTATAAATAACTATATATGTTTGTGATATATTAAAATTTTATTTTATTATTATTTTTATTAATTATTATTATTATTTCATTTTATTAATAATATCATCAAATATTTGTGTTAGTTTAATTTATGTAATAATTAATATTTGTATTTAGATAATTTTAATGTTATTTAATATTATTTCATTTGTATTATATTATGTTATTATGTTATATATATTGACTATATAGTAAAAAAAATAGATCATCACTTTTATGCAAAAACAAAAAAGAGGACTAAAATGGAAAAAACACACCTTATTACGAGGTCTTTCCACAAGAATCTTTGTATACGAGAAAGGATTTTGAAAACATTTTTCACGATCTCTCATTTCCTCTTCCGCACACATCTAAAGAAGAAATACAACTTTACATTCGTCCATATGAATAGTATTTCCTTTGAAACTTACAAAGCAAAAATATATTTAGGGTTAACAACTCTTTATCAAGATGACTCCACACTTGACCCATTTGTAATAATCAAAGAAAATGAGTAAAAGCTTAATAGAACAATAAAAACTATTAATTAGAATTGAGTAAATGTGTACATATCCAACTTAGATTACCCATGGCCTTACAAAGTTACACACATTAATTAGTAGAAGCACATTTCATTATAGTTAATATTCAGCTTCAATTACAATTCTTGAAAAAAAAATATAGAGAAGTTTTATCTTACTAAATTGTAATTTTTAAAGTGTTAAAAACTAAAACAAAAAATATTACAATAGACAATATTAAATTAAAAGTAATATACGTCAATAAATAGTAATAAAAAAATACCATTCTTTATATATTAAAGCATGATTCCAAGTAATGCATAAATCTATAAGTAGTAGATTATCTACCATGCAAGTTTTTATAATAAAAAAAAACTATAAATAGTAGATACTATAAACACAAAAATTAAGGAAAATAATATTTAACTAAATTGAATAAGCATATTAATAGCAAAGCAAGATGATAAAAAATTATTATTATAACCTTTTTTTTCAAATTTATACTCATTTCGTCTTTAAAATATTGAATAAATATTTTAACCTTTTGTAGTAAGGTACAATTTATTATATTCTTAGTTCTCTTCACCACGGATTCATATATCTACTTACTATCCAATTGTTGACAACAACAGCAACTTCGACGAGATTTTGACAAAAATTCCGACAACAACGACTCTGGCAAGATTCCAAAGATAGTGACTCCAAGGACATTCCGGTGACAAGGGCAGCAGTGGGTGGTTGCTAACCATGAATAGTGGATTCAAAAAAAATAAAATACTACGTTAAAAGTGAAGGAAATAAATTTAGAATTTATATTTCTTATATAAAATACACATATAAGATCTTTATTTATAAATAAAAATAATAATAAAATCAATAACGTAATAATATAAACTATGGATTAAACCTATTACATTCAATACTTTTATTTCTTTTACATACAATATGATTTCCTTTACTTTTTTTTTTATTAAATACGATATTGGCGATAACGTTTAATTTTATCCTTTTTAAGGCAATTTTATATCAAGTAATTTATTCTAACTGTTACATTCCTATTCTGATTCATTTTACCGTTTCAATATTATACTTCAAGACATTGAAAATGATAATTTTGTTTATTATGTTTACGTAATTTTTATATTGCATTGTGCAATTTAACCTTGACACTATTATATTGGTTTTAATATTATATTTAAATATACTTTGATTTTTTAACTATAAGATATAGTTCTAAGTTCTTAACAGAGCTAACTCTATTCACAAAATATGACAACAAAAAAAGCTGCAAAGTCTTCAAAATGCATTAGACCATGAAGCCTCAAATATGACTTTTAATTCGTAAAGGATCAATAAGATCAAACATAAGGGATTTCTGTAAGTCCAAAAGATTTTGACATGCGAAAACAGACACAAGTAATAGAAGAAAACAAGAAATAACTATCATTTAAACCAAATTCCATCTCTGATAGTCTTATGGATGTGAAAAATCCTCAACAAGCATCACTATCTCGGCCTAATTCAAGATCTTGAGATGCAGAACCGAGCACAAAGAGTTCTGACTAATAGTTAAAAATTAAAATGTAAACTAAAGCTTTCGAATTGCAATTCTGCTTTTGATTACTAAAGCAAGTTATATTTTTGCAACTCACAAAGTTAACAACAAATATTAGATAACAGATAACAGAAAATTCGACCAAGTCACAAAAAATATTATAATAGGATATGTACAAAATAAAGACTACAGAATAAAAAGGGAATATGATCACAAATAATTATTTACATTCACAGTTTAAACATGTATCTTGAACAAAGACTGGAACCTAAACTATTCAAAGAAATTATGTGCCCGTCTATCGTACAGTTCAAACATGTATCTTAAACAAAGACTGGAACCTAAACTTCTCAAATATAATTTAATTTTTCAATACATGAACAAGACAGTTATTTTTCCATGATATGATACTTTACAAGTTACAACAATGACAAGATCCCACATTAACTCAAGTCCATAGAACCTGACATTAGAACATAGCCTATAAAGACCGACAAAGACTAAAGTAACTTCATTTCTATAAGTCCAGGGATAGGCCATTGAAGGTTTGTGTCAGAAAAAAAAGGCAGTTATAATTTATGTTTGGGACAATTATGATTTCAGTGTGGCAGTTATTTTCTCAGATAGGGGGAGAGATTTCTGTCACGAAAGCTTGTCTGAGAATGTTTGTGCCATGCCATGTAAATTAGTAGGAATTTGATAGATCTACATTTAAATAGTAAGCATGGAAGGGAAGACACTAAGCTTATCACCACAAGTTATTTGTAGTAAGCATGTTTTCAATAGTAAAGTATTGTGACAAATCTTCATTTATACGCACGTGCTATATATATATATATATATATATATATATATATATATATATATATATATATATATATATATATATATATATATATATATATATATGAAAATAACTGCAAATCGTGGAAATAGAAGATAATTCTAAAATTTTATATAAAAGTACTAGATAAGGTCAATCTGAAGCGAGAAGCAGGGGAAAGAAATAATGACTGTTGAAGGTACAAAAGTACATACTATCTTGCGCTGAAAACCGGTTCTGCATCAGGTGATGGTTGTGTCCTTCGAGTGTATTTGAGTAGCAAACCTTCTGAAGAAAGACCTGGTACCTTCAGATCTCTGAAACATCTCAAAAGAGGTTAACTCAAATGTAAAAGAAGATGCGACACATTTTAAGGTAAAAATAATTATGACATGTTCACCTCACGTAGGGCTGCAGATCTTTCCATTCCCATTTTTTCCTCTCTCTGAAAAGAACTGAGAAACGCTCAGCTGGAGTGGAAGGCAAAGATGCAACACTGAAGGCGTGAATCCATGTCTCAACTCCAACTCTTTCTGTTAGAACTTCACCTTCCATAAGATCAAAACTGGGTTGCATTCCATCTGGAACCTTCCGCCTCCATTCATCCATGAAACTCTCTAACTTCCTTTTACCCCCTTTCAGGATTTCTTTCGCAAAATGTATGCATACTCGCTTCTCATCCAACTTCCAGACACGGCCAGGCATGCCTTCATTTAGTTTGGTGCCATATGTATGCAAACAATGCCTTGCTAGCACCCCAGGAAATCCATCTGATTCCAGAGTACAAACAACTTCATCTTCGTTTAAAGCATTAAGTGACCAATCATTCAACACCGAATTTTTCAAAAGCATTCCTAAAATCATGTCCATGTAACTCCCATCTACTAATCTCCAATATCCATTAATCTCCACTGCGGAAAGAGCCTGCAGTCCAGACCTTAACTCCTCATCACTAGCTTGGATATTGTTGACAAGATCATTCCAGTTATATAATCCTATTGTAGATTCCTGATTGTCTTCTAAATTTCCCACGTCATACACCTCAAAATTGTAAGTCTTTTCTGATAGAAAGGACTTAAGTTTATCAAGTCTGGGGGCCGTCTCTACAAGCTCCATATTACCAGATACAACTTTGATTACTGGTGCAACAACTTTATCTTCTTCCATATTACTATCATTCTTTTGTGGATTTTCACAAAATTCTGAATGATTTGCTGGTGGTACAAGCAGAACCGAATTGGAAGTTCCAACAAACTTCATAGCATATGTTTTGGATTGAGTACAAAGAACTGCATCTTCATCAGGCTGTCCTCTCAAGACCACCCTGAAATAGATCAAAAATCGTATTAAAGTTAAAAAAGCACAAATCGGGGGAGCTGAGGGCAGGGAAAGAGTTACAAGCAAATGATTGTCGGTCAATGGATACCTTTCAAGCAGAACATCTGGGAGAAGTTTCTCATCAAGCTCTAGAAGGAGGAGGTCATCATGAGGTCCAAAATGTGGGTGATATGCAACAGAAATAGATGATCCAGGAGCTAAATTTTTAAGGGAATCTGCTCCTCTTGAACCTGGCTGCGGCGATTCCATTACTCCCTCTCACTAAGTACAAAGTATTAGTTTAGGAAGAAAAAAATGAAGATTTCTTCACATACTACACTATTATGGCATAAGTTAGGGAAAGAAAGACACAAGTTTACATCTATAGTATAGTATGGGTAGGGCTATTCAGCAAGAAAACAATGAGCATGAATCACATGAAACAAAACGTGTCATGCAGAGAATTTTCAAACACAAATTTGTTAATAAAAACTAAAAAGAATTATAGTTTTCATAGACAGAAGTCACCATTGGTCTGCTTTTGACGAAATATTATTTCACAAAGATTATCTTATCCCTTGAGTATAGACGCTTGGTTCCTTCATTTCTAGGTGCTTCTAACAACATTAAAGAAACACTGCATAATTATGATGCATAGCAGTATGACTTCATGTTTTCAAAGTGTATATACATAAAACATTATCATTGATATGAAAAAAAAATAATGACTGATATACGTCTTTAGTCCATAAATTTGTGTTAAGATTGTTTCTAACCATTCAAATTTACAATTGATTTGTTCAATCCCGTGGTTTGAAAAAGGTTCTAGAGTCTCTCTGGCCAAACACCCTCTTCTACCCAAACAATGTCAAAATCAAAATACGGAAAAGAAAACAATTTTTGGCAAAGGGACTAAATAAACCATTTTTAAATTACAGGGACTAAAATAAATCAATTTTAAATATGAGAGACGAAAAACAAACTTACTCAAACATTTTTGGCATTAGCAATTGAAGTTTATCAGAAGAAAATAATGAGAAAAATGGATTAAATAAGATTAAAGGGGTAGCAAAACCTACTCTCACTCTCTCCGGAACAAGCAAAAACCAGTTTCCTTTGTCCACATCATCAACAAATTCCTCTTTTGTGTTTTTTCGGCGATAAAAAATCCAAAAGAACTATAACTATTACAATGTTATTCCTTCAATTACCCTAATCCAAGCACGTTCATTAGTAACATCTCAAATTACTTGGCAAATAACAATAATCAAGCACAGAATGAACTACAAGGATCTCAAACATCTCAAATTGAAGTACAAGGATGCATGCAGATTTGTATGTTGGAGGAAAAAGAGAAGAAACAGGAGAGAACCTGATTGGGTTCAGGAAAATGAAGAAAACCCTTCGCGCCCAAACGAACTGAGATTTTTCATAAACGCGCCACTTTCCCTCTCAATATTTTGTTTTTAAGCATTGGTTCTATTTTGATAGCTCAAATTGATGTCAATAAAATATTAAAAAAATACTTAATAGTCTGAAAAACTAAAATATGATTTTATAAATTTTTAAAATTTATAGTCAAATAAAAAATTTAAATTCAATATTTCATATTGATTATGTTTAAATTTTAATAATCCAACAAGCATTAAAACTCAAAACACTTAATGACAACATGTATAACTTAAAAAGTGTATAAGTAAAATAAGGCGTTAAGTAGGTTGTATATATAATTTAGGCTGCTTCTGCCTACATCTCCATCTATTTAATAAGTGTGAACTTTTTTTTTATTATGTAAAAAAAAAAGTTAATCTTTTATATATTATGAATTATATAATCTTAAAATATTTTTGAATTCAAAAATATTATCTGAATTTATAAAATCGATAAACAATTTAAAAAATATATATTTCAAATTATATAATTCGAAAGTTAATATTAATTTTAGAAATAACTTCTGAATTATATAATGTAAACAAATTTCAAATTATATAATTTAAAAATTAATTAAAAATAAATTCTTTGATATATATTATTACCACAATGTACATGTTTTCGTCTTTCCATTACCATCCGATCCCCATAAGAAAATTATTCATTTGAGTCATCTAACAAATAATCAAACCAAAATAGCTAGCTGTGTAATAAATTTTCATCACGAATAATCCCTAATAAAGGTTGACCTCGCCACATCACGATCTAAGACCATTCCTCTTAGGGTGTAAAGGGTCAGTATTAAAGTCTGACATTTGTTGTCATATTTGATAATGACAACTGCTCAGCATAGCAAGTATGAACCATTTTGGTATATATTATTACCACAATGTATGCAACCATATATTTTAAGATGTTTTCGTCTTCCCATTACCATCAGATCTCCATAAGAAAATTATTAATTTTGAGTCATCTATCAAATAATCAAATCATAATGGCTAATTGTGTAAGAAATTTTTGTCATGAATAATCCCTAATAGAGGTTGCCCTCACCACATCACATCACAGTTTAAGACATTCCCTCTTGGGACTTAAAGGGTCAATATTAAAGTATGACTCTGTCATATTTGATAATGACAACCGCTCAACATAGCAAGTATGAACCATTTTGGTATATATTATTGCCATAACGTATGCAACCATATATTTTAAGATGTTTTTGCCTTCTCATTACCATCAAATCTCCAAAAGAAAATTGTTCATTTGAGTCATATAATAAATAATCAAATCAGAATAGCTAGCTATATAAAAAATTTCTATCACGAATAATTCCCAATAGAGGTTGGTCTCACCACATCACATCACAGTCTAAGATAATCCTTCTTGGGGCTTAAAGAGTCAGTGAGTCTTAAACCCTTAGATGCAAGACATCTAAGATCCTAGATTCTTTTCACATGTGGTCAAGGCTGTATTGTTACTACGTCTTCCTTAAATTATAAATTATAGATTCCAGAAAAGACAGTAACCATTGAAAATGCGTAATAAAAAATTTTTGCGATATTACACAATTTCAAATCTTTTTTAATTTTTGAACTTTTAAAGTACATTAAAAATTAGGAATATTTTTTCCAATTTTAAAAAATTATAAATTATATTTATTATTATTTTATTTGCGTATTATTATCAAGGTTAAAAAATAGTAAAATGGCTATCATGATTGCTAAGTATTATACTTTATTTGATTTCCATAAGAAAAATAGGAATTCAATTACAACATGAAATAAATAGAAAAGTAACAAAACTGCATAATAAAAGTAGAAGAAAAAATAAAAAGAAGTTCTTCAGTGAGCCAGATTTTCGGTAGGAGAAATAGAAAAGCTAAATAATTTATATTTATTTATTTATTTTTGTTTTGCAGGATACCTAACCATGGAAAAGCCGTTTTTAAAACAAAACTAAATAATAATATCATTCTTAAAATCATATATAAAGAAAAATATTTTTATAAATATACGAATAATAATATTTTAGATAAAAATTTTCTAAATTTAAAAAAAAAATCGCGTAATTTAACCATTAATATTAATAAAATTAAACTTTAAATTTATTAATTTTATAAAAAAATTACATTAATAAGTTATTTATGGAATTTTATTTCAATTCCTGTTATATTTAAAAAAAAAATTACATTAACCGTCAATCTAACCTGTTTGAATTCAAAATTCAATTTCACCTCATTTTTTTCAAATAATAAATATAGTGCATTTCTCTTAAACAATTATAATGGAGAATCCCTATATATATAAAATAATAAAATAACATAAAGATAAAATAAAAAATAAAAATGTATAAAAAAACAGTTATAAAAATAATTAAAAAAAAAAATTTAGATATTACAATTCAAATTTAAATAATTACAAGACATACACTTGCTTTTAAAATGACTAAAATTTACAATTATGATTATTCTAAAATATGCTTAAGGTGCAGTCTGCTAATTTATCCTTTAAAAAAGCGAGTACTGTTAACAAATGTGTATGGAGTTTAGATTAAAAACACACACCCACTTATTATTTTTTAGAAAAAAATATGTTAGCAAACTATAGTTATAAATTATTTAAAATATCTTTTAGGTATAAACTTTCTTAAAAAAATTATATCTCATAGGTATTGTTTGTTTTAGTGTTTATTTATTTATTTATTTTAGTCTTGTGATATATTGTAAAAAATTAATCCATTTTAATATGATAATAATACGGTTTTCTATTTTAACTACTTCTCTTTTCATCTAACATAATAAATACATGCTTAAATTATTTAAAAATTATTATAGAACTAAAGATATAATTGAAAAAAAATAGTAAATGTTTGTTAAAATTTATTTTAAACAAGTAAAAATAGAAATATAAGTTGAAAACAAGTTATTTTGATAAGCTAGAGTACAGTAACAAAACAGGTTTGAAAATTTGTAACCAAACACAACTAATTTCTATTTGTATAAAAATCAATTGTTTGTATCATTTTTTAAAAACTACTTTATTTTATGCTTAGACAATTATATAGAGGATGATGGGACACAAAAGGGACCTTCCAAGTAGAGGCAGACTACAACATCAACATTTTATACCAATTCCACAAATATTTTATAGAAAAAAATGTTAGAGATCTCACGTCAACTAGACATTAGAAAACTTCATAGTATATAAGTGCGTACAAATCTCATTTTATAAGTCGGTTTTATAAGATTAAATTAAACTTAAATTTTACTTTTTAATATGATATCGAGTCATTTCGAGTCTATATAGTGGTTATTTTTTATAAAATATTTGATTATATTCAATGTTGTATATGTTTTTTTGATATAGTTGGTATAATGCTTTAAAATCATTATATAGACTTTGTTAAAGTTATACCATTGCCTAGACAAAAAAATATCATTGCTCTTTGTTAATAACTTATAATTGAAAATCATTGAATGGTTTAAAAACTACTACGTAAGCCCTTGATATAATTTAACATTTTCTCTTTTTCTATAGATAGAATGTTTATTTTATATAATTAAAATCCACTTTAGTTTGACCATTCTAATAGTCTATATTACAATTTCCTACAATAAAAATGTTATTGTTTAATATGTATTTATATGTGTAAGAAGTTTTCGTAAAAATATTACAAATATTTCATTAATATGTACTGTTTAGTTCATGTATTTTGATATATAGCAGGATCAATTTAGCTAAGCAAAATTTGGATAATTCATATAAGATTTTAAATCTAAACTTTCATGTCACTGTTGCATATAAGTTAATGTATTTTTGTAATTTTTTTTATAAATTTTCTTTGCTACCAGTATCTTGACATTTGATTGTGAATAAAGTTATATATTTCATTTTCTTCCTAATTCTTCTGTTTATTATTTTTTTTTACCAGTGAAAATTTGGATCTAATCTAAATCTCTCCCAAGATTTAAGTTGTTGTTCTATCATTTCATTTAAGGATCAGTTAAAATAGTAATGGAGCTCCAATGACAAAGATGAGTATTTTTCATATAGAAGAGCAGTAGAGGAGACCCAATTAATAAGCATATAGTTAGAATTTTCATATACAAATTAATAAGAATATAGTTACAGTTAAAATAAAATAAAAAACTAAAATAGATGTTAATATATAAGCATCATCAATATTTATAATCTATAATTATTAGGAGAATTTATTTTATAACTACTATGTAACTATGTAATTATTTTATCAATATATTTTATTTTATTATTAGTGAAAACACATACACCTATCTATATTTTTTATTCCTATTTATGTAACTATGTATATTATCTATTTATTATATAAAGGTATAGATAATATAACTATGTATGTATGAAAGTTCTCTTTAAAAAAGTACGAATTTTACATCCGTTATTATTTTTATTTTATTGAATAAATTTGTCTAAATCTTATAAAATAGATATTAATTGTTTTCGTATGGTTGAATATATATATATATATATATATATATATATATACACTAAAATAAACTATAAGCTTCATATTTATTAATTTTTAAGAAAATATAAACTATAAATTTATATTAATAATATAAGTGTATAAATAATAAACTTATTTATTTAATTTTTAATATTAAACATATTTATATATAAATAATAAAAATAAAAAATTAGATACATCAACCCTCTAACAAAAGTTTAATGTCAGTAATAAAATAAAGAAAACACCTGTATTTTCTTCAATAATAAAATAAAATATATTGATAAAACAGTTACATAACAATTATAAAATAAATTCTCTTTGTTAATAGTTATAGATTATAAATATAAATGATGCTTATATATTAACATCTATTTTAGTATTTTTATTTTATTTTGACTGTAATTATATTCTTACTTAAAAATATTATTAATTTGTATATGTTAAACGAAAATTCCTATTATATATTATTATAGATATAAATTTTATATTATAATTTAAAAATATTATTAAAAAGTAAAATACGAAAATAGTTTGTATAGAATAATAAATCCTTGATATATATATATTTAAAATAAAAAAATTGTCCAATATAAATTACTTAAAATTACCTTAACCAAAATTAATTTGATAACATTAATTTCCTTCAAAATCAACTAACTAAAATCATAATTTCGATATTATATATTTTAAAAATTGGGCTAATTGTAATTTTATTGTGGACTATTTGAGCCCAATTGTAGGCAAAAACCTCTTCCTCTTGCTCCGGCGTTAGGGTTTCTTCCTCCTCCAAACTCTATCGCAGATTCTTCGTTCGTTCGATTCAAAACATGGCTACAAGTATGTTTACGCTCCCAACAATCTCCACCTAGTTAGGGTTTCTGTTTCATTTTTTGTTCATTCAGTTAGCACCATTCGGTGATGTCTCGTTTTACCCATGCAGCTACGACTAGATCTTTTCTCCAAGTCGCCGCGACGGAGGAGGCTGCGCCGCCTCTTAGAGTCGTCCAGATTGAAGGGCTGGTATCAATTCTATGCTTTCCAAACTTCAATTGCTTCACTGTTGTTCAACTTTTCTATTGTATGTATGAGATTAATTTTGAAGGGTCTATTGTTAAGCTTCATTTTGTTTCTCGCATCTGTCTAAGCTGTACTTGTCTTCTCCAATTATATGGATTTTGAATTGGCAACATTTATTGTGCTGATGGGGATCTGGCAGTAGGATTCGTGTTATATGTTTACCTCTTTGTTGGTTAACATTGGAAGATGGAAGTTTGTAATGCTTTTCAGGTCCTCGTATTGTAAGATAATATTCATTAATTCTTTGCTGTGAAGGAAATACTGACACCAATGTGGTGCTATATTCTCTTGGTTGAATAGGTCATCCTTAAGATAATTAAGCACTGTAAGGACCACTCGCCTTCTCTAGTCACTGGACAACTTCTTGGGTTGGATGTTGGCAGTGTTCTTGAAGTTACCAACTGCTTCCCCTTTCCAGTATGTTATTGCCTTACTTTTTCTTTTTCGTTTCTCCATTTTTTATACCTTCAACGTTGCCCTCCTAAATTTATCGTTGTTTTGGTTGCTAATATTTGCAGATGAGGGAGGAGGATGAGGAAATTGAAGCTGATGGTGCTAATTACCAGCTGGAAATGATGAGATGTCTGAGGGAGGTTAATGTGGACAACAATACTGTTGGATGGTATGTATGATGAAAGTACCACTTTTCGTGCTTGATACATGCGTTTGTTTAGTGTGATGGAATTTTGGTTCAAGACGTTCTTTCTTTGTAATCATTTATCCTACACATGGGATAATTCTTTGAGTCTAGGTACCAATCTACATTGCTGGGCTCCTTTCAGACTGTGGAGCTTATTGAAACCTTTATGAATTACCAGGTAATGAATGCTTGTCAATTAATTTATTTTTTTGCATATTTTTGCTTCAGCTGGGATTTCATGGTAAAATGATATTATTCACAAATGCTCCCGTAGTTTGATATTTACAATAACATGCCTCTCATGATTATTCTACTTCGGTCTGATGAAGCCATTATTGGCAGGTGGGAGGTGATTACTATATCATAATAACCTGTGAAACTATAAATTGATAATGCCCAACTGGCCAATGCAGGATATGGCCTGCACCACCTAGGATTTGAAATGAATTTGTCTTAATGCGGCACATTGTCATTCTTGACCAATTGTGTCAGATATTGCACAATTTGTTGGATGAAAGTTACCCCTGTTACAATTCAATGGGAATTTTATACATGATAAATTGTATTATATATTTACAAACATGCTTGTTATATTGCTTTGAATTAGAATTAGTTTTTTTTTTTTTTAAAATAAGGGAGGTTGAGTGGAGTGTGTAGAATGACAAACATAAACAATGTTTGTTTATAACCAGATGATGTCAATATCATGCCTTTTTCACTGTTCAGGTTTCCTTTTACTTAAATTTATTGTCAAAATGGCTGCTGGGGATTTCTGATATTCTAAAAAGAAAAGTTTGTTTTTTTGATCCAGTGTTCTGTGCACTTTTTATTTTCTTTCGGCTGAAGACAATATTTTTTTTTACATGCTAAATTGTATTATATATTTACAAACATGCTTGTTTTATTGCTTTGAATTAGAATTAGTTTTTTTTTTTTTTAAATAAGGGAGGTTGAGTGGAGTGTGTAGAATGACAAACATAAACAATGTTTGTTTATAACCAGATGATGTCAATATCATGCCTTTTTCACTGTTCAGGTTTCCTTTTACTTAAATTTATTGTCAAAATGGCTGCTGGGGATTTCTGATATTCTAAAAAGAAAAGTTTGTTTTTTTGATCCAGTGTTCTGTGCACTTTTTATTTTCTTTCGGCTGAAGACAATATTTTCAACAGTATCTAATCCGGTGAATGACACTGTGTTTCAAACTTGCCAATGTTTTCAGGAGAATATTAGACGTTGTGTTTGCATAATATATGATCCATCAAGATCTGATCAAGGTGTTCTAGCTCTGAAAGCCTTGAAGCTTTCTGACTCTTTCATGGAACTCTATCGCAGCAATAATTTTACTGGAGAGAAGTATGAATTTTCTTCTCGGTGTCTTGTTGTCTATAAGTTGAACCATTTGATTTCTCATTTTTCTGTTTTGTGAAATAGATTGAGGGAGAAGAACTTATCATGGGTGGATATCTTTGAGGAAATACCGGTAAGCGTTTCCTAAACTTTGACTTTCCTTTTTGGGTGGTCTGACCAAGTAGTTCTTCATATAATGAATTACTGTCTGTTTTCTATGATTTTTAAACATGGAATGTCTATACTTACTAAATCATGTTAACAAGTAATTTGATCGAAACATCGTAAAATACATTTGTTTCGGTGAATTAGAATGGTAGTAATCTTCTTCATATCTGTTAATGCAACAGTTAATAATGAGCTAGACATGCTACTGGCATAAGATGAATAATTTGTTGCATATTTTATAGTATGAAAGTGTATTAATTAGTTTTGAATTATTTTTCTAGTAGTTTTGTAATTAATGATGACCATGCTTCATATTTTTTTAATATATCAGATCAAAGTTTCAAATTCTGCCCTTATCAGTGCTTTCATGACAGAGCTGGAACCTGATACCCCAGTCACCCAGGTGAACTATGATTTTTAATAGAGATTCTTTTGGTCATTTTAAATTTATTTTATGTTTACATCTGCTTTTGCTCCATTGCAGTGTGACTATGATCGTTTGCAATTGTCAACCAGTTCATTAATGGAGAGGAATACGGAGTTTTTGATAGAATGCATGGATGACTTGTCACTAGAACAACAAAAGGTTATTTTAGGTCCTCTTTTAGTGTGTGGTTGTTTTGTTGTTTTAGAATGTATGACTGAAATTTCTTCTGTTTTAGTTCCAATTCTACTATAGGAGCTTATCTCGTCAACAAGCTCAGCAGCAAGCATGGCTTCAAAAGAGAAGGTACATTTGAGTTTGTCTTTGAACTATTATCTCCAAAGTAATAACTTCTTTAGATTTTCTTTGGCAGACTAGGATGCATAGATTAGCAGTTAGTCTTTTATGTTGTTTGAAAATATGGTCAACATTTGAGTTGATGTTTTTTTTTCTAACTAATGATTTTGTTTTAGTTCAGATTCCATGCCTTTGATTATGGGTTTTCTAATTGTTTTAGATTCTGTTTATTGTCATGGTTTATTGAATATTCTTTGAAATCTACATACATACCCATTTAATGTTAAATTTCCATTTTAGGAAGCTACAATGTGCTACATAGCTGGTGGCCAATCTATGTACTTTTGCTCTATTTCTTTGAAGTTTTGCTGAGTTTTGAATGAACTGGGGTTGAAGTGATAAACTTTTACAGCTAATCATACAGAGTCAAAATATAAGGACAAAAAATTCAATTATTATATTTTTGCAATGGTCCCCTCCCTCTACATCTATCCCATTGCATGTGCTATGGGTATGATATGATGATCAATGATTTTATGTTCGGAAATAGTGATTTACTGTTTTATCTTTTGGGAGGGGCCTGGACCATCAATCATATACTTTGCTTTATGCTTTATAGTGTGTGATTTTCTCATATCCCATATCCAATAAATGATAAATGAATGTATGGTAATTGTAACACAATTTTTAACTTTATTTTCAACTGAACATTATGCAATCCAGCAGTGTTTGGTTATTAACATATCTGATTCACAATTTTAATATATATTTTTTTATATTTTGAACACATGAAAATTGACGGTTGCAATAGATAGCTTGTACGTTGTTTTCAGTTATTGGTTCCGCATATTATATATGTTGTTTTTGTAATAATAGGGCGGAGAACATGGCTCGTAAAGCTGCTGGAGAAGAACCCTTGCCGGAGGAAGATCCTTCAAATCCCGTTTTTAAGCCACTCCCCGAGCCATCACGGTTGGAGAGCTTCCTCATAACAAATCAAATTTCCAACTACTGTAATCAAATCAATGGGTATGTGACTAGATTTTGATGACTTTTTTATTTCATCTTAGAGGAGCAAATATACGAAGTTACCGATTTGAAGTTTCTGACTTTTATTTCTTATATCACTGTCTTCTCTAACCAATTGAGTTTAATCCTCCGTACATTTCCTGTTGCATGTTTTGCAGGGTGTCAGGACAGAGCTTTAACAGACTGTATTTGATGAAGGCTTTGCACGAGGATTGAGAAGGAAATTTTTGTTTGCCATTCCGATGGTTTAATCCAATTTCTTTTCCGTATAGGACGAGGATTTTCTGGTTAATTTGGCATTATAATAGAGGATTTATGATTTTAAGGCGACGCAATTTTTGTTTATTTTATGAACCCATCCATTATATATGCCTGTATAATCTGTTCTTCTGAGATAAATACAGTGCCGCTTGTTACTTGTTATTTGAGTTATGCCACAAAATTGAGCATTCAGTTGTATTAACCAACTAATTCATTATTTTTGTGGAAAATGACACCTTTTTGGAAAATATTTTGGTACAGTAGGAAGTCTCTTTGATTTGAGGTTGGAAGACCAATGCTCGCACTTTCTAATGCATTTAATGGCAGAAAATTACATTTTTGAAAATCTAGATAGGCCCTGTAATGCGCAGGTATTTAAGGAATAAACACTTCAGGGCAAGCAAATCTGAAACCATTTCTCTCTGAATGCGAGATGTGTTGGAAACATTTTTCAGTTTTGAACGCCTTTATGATTAGTTGGAAATTATTAATTTTATTAGGTCTTATTTTTCAATAACGACCATCTCTTTCAATATACAAGGTTTTGGCTTGTAAAAATTGGAACTTCCAAACTAGTCATAAAAACAAACAAAAAAGAAAGTATAGTTAATATTCTTCTTCTGCGATATGCTGAATAAGAATTACTTGTACAACAACCCATAAATAAAGTTTTGGTTCTTTGATTCCACTTTCTTACCTCGGTAAACTATTCTTTCCTAGAACTCGCCCAAAAATAATAATAAAATTCTGTCGTGCCTTCCAATGAATAACGTGACTACTTCTAACCACGTGGCTAACTTGATGACGTTTGTAACATGATTAAAAGTTAGTTGGGTAAATGAAATCCATAAGCTTATGTCAGTAAGAAAAAATCAAGAGTTGAGAATAACGGATTTATATGAAAGTGATTTCCATTTATACGAGGAAAATCTGCTTGTACTTAAAAGAACAATCCATATAAACCAAATGGCTAAGGAAATTGAAAAGGATACACAGCATAAAAGGAAAAAAAATCTCAATAGTTAACATATTTTTCTATATGACAAGCTAGTTCACCAGAGAAGCATATCTCATCAAAACACTTCCATCCTTTGAGGAACTGGGGTTTTAATGACCTGCAGTATTTGCACCACTTCAGACATAGTTGGCCTGCTAGAAGGAATTTGGGAGGTGCATACCATTGCTAGCTTTAGAACAGGCAATACCTCATCTTCTGGGTACTCATTCATACTGTGATCCACACACTCCAACACATTACCCTGCTCAAGCAGCACCCTCACATGGTCATTCAGTATAAGCACATTGTCTTCACCATACTCCACTGGCCTCCTACCTGTCACCAGCTCAAGGATCATCACCCCAAAACCATAAACATCACATTTCTCATTCACCCTTAGGCTCTGACATGCTAATTCTGGTGCCACATATCCTAATGCACTCTGAAACCTATTGCTCATCACATGCCTGTCCAGCTTTGTCAGAAGCCGAGCTAACCCGAAATCCGAGATCTTGGGGTTGCAATTTTCGTCAAGCAGAATGTTACTTGGCTTTATGTTGTAGTGGATGATTGGTGGACGGAAAGAATGGTGCAAATGAGCAAGCCCCTTTGCTGTTCCAAGCAAAATTTTGAACCTTATTGGCCAAGAAAGAGGTGGACTCGAGGGAAGCCTCTCATGTAGCTTGGCCTGCAAGCTACCATTTGGCGCAAACTCAGTTACTAAAAGCTGTAGTTGAGGAGTCCAATAGTACCCTTTCAATGCTATTAGATTTGGGTGCCTTGCTTTCCCTAGGATTCTAACCTCCCTATCAAAGTCTTCTGGATGTTGGATTATGTTGGTGGATATAAGCTTCTTGATTGCTACCATTCTACCCTGTGATCCCAATGGAACCTTGTAGAGGGTTCCAAACACTCCTTCTCCAATCTCTGATGCCTTGTTGAGCAAGGACTCAGGACTGCTGATCCAGTCAGGTGAGGACTGGGAATCAAACAGAATCAGCTTTCCTGTGGCTGGACTCCCTGATCTTGAAGAGCTTGAGCACATGCTTTCCAAAGCATTATCCACAAATGATAGTCTTCTTCTCACAGAAACATTAAGTAGGCTAACTGCAATCACTCCTAATACAATGACAAAGGATGCAGATATCGCTACAATAGCAGATACACTAAGGAACCTGTGGCGGTGGACCGGTCCAGACTCGGATGATTCGTTTCTTTGCCTTTGAGGGCTTATTTGGTTGTTGTAGGCATTTGGGTCAAGCACTAGTGGCTTGGGGACATTCATCTTACAAGGACCCTCCAACAAGGGTGAGCATAGACCCAGGTTTCCTTCCAAGGAACTTTTGTCCAAGTTCTGAAATATGCTACCTGTGGGAAGTCTTCCTGTGAGCCTGTTGTATGATATGTTCACAGCAAGTAGACTCTGAAGCATTCCAAGCTCCATTGGTATCTCTCCGCTTAGCTCATTGGATTCCAGTTTGAGGATTTTCAGCTTGTTTAGCTTTGACATGGACTTTGGAATTGAACCAGTCAAGTTATTGTGAGACAAACTCCTGCACAAAAATGGATAGAAATTATTATCTTCCAAAAAAGATGTGCACAAAAACTAAAACTTGGGCTTGAGAAATAGGATGCATACAGCAAGTAAAGAGAGCTACAATTCCCAATCCATTCTGGGATATTCCCTTGCAATGAATTTCCATCCAGTTGCAGCACAGCTAAATTGCCTGAGTCGCATATATCTGCTGGAATTGAACCACGCAAGGCACTGTTGCGAATATCCAAAACTGCTAGATTCTGAAGGAGACCAAATTCTGGAGGCATCTGTGATTGAAGATCATTCCAAGACAGATTCAAATAACTCAGTTTTGAAAGAAGACCAGTTTCTGCAGGGATATTCCCTTGGAGATGGTTATCTGAAAGATCCAAGTTGGTTAGAGTTTCCAAGAGCCTGCTTGATCCTGCTGGAATTGAGCCACTCAGTTCATTTCGGGACAAGTCTATTTCCTCCAATCCTAGGCCAAACAAACCCTCTGGAATGGTGCCACTGAAACCATTGTCTCTGAGCTGGATTACAGATATCTTTGTGCAGGAACTTAATGATGATGGAATAGTTCCAACAAGCTTGTTACTTGAAATGCTCAGATGAGAGAGTGATCCCAGTTCCCCTATTGACTGTGGGATGCTTCCAGTGAACTGATTGTTTGAGAGCTCTAGGTACTCCAGACTGGTAAGATTACCAATCCATCGAGGGAATTCGCTGGTGAAAAAATTATTTGATGCCTTGAAATAGCTCAAAGAACTAAGCCTTCCAAGTGAATCAGGTAGTTCTCCACCGAACTGGTTATCACTAAAATCCAACCTACTTAGATGCAGGCAGAATCCAATATCAGTGGATAAAGGACCTGAAAACTGGTTACCTCGTAATAAGATCTCCTTCAAGTTATGTATGGATGAAATTCCACCAGGTAAAGACCCAGATAAGGCATTGTTGGATAGATCCAAAGTTCTAAGCCTGGTCAGTGACCAAATCCCATTAAAGTCCACATTACCAGATAAATGATTATTGGAAAGATTAAGGTTATTCAACGAGGAACATCTAGACAGTGAGCCAGGAATCGTCCCATCAAACATGTTCCCAGCCAGAGAAATGTGATGAAGGGAAGAACAAGTGTCAAAAAAAGTCTCAGGGATTGATCCCGAGAATGAATTCTCTGAAAGATCAAGAAACTTTATTGAATTCATATTCACAAAAGAAGTAGGAATTGAACCAGAAAGAGCATTGTGACTAAGGTTCAGCCTCTCAAGAGTATTGGAAAGAGTAAGAGATGGACTAATACCCCCACTCAAGTTGTTATGAGAAAGGGACAATACCGTAAGATGCTGCAACTTCTCAAGCCCTCTTCCAATCTTCCCAGATAATCCCAAGCCATCCAATGAGACCTCAGAAACTCTTCCACTCTCAGGATTGCACTGCACGAACTGCCATGAACATGGATTGACATCGTCTTCATTCCACGAAGCAAGATAAGAAGAAGGGTCTTGAAGGTCTGATTTGAACACAATCAACCCAAGAACATCATCATTCAACTGGACAGGCACGTCATTGTTTCCTAAGCATGTCAGCAAAGATGAAACTGAAATCAGCAAACTCAGAACTCTCGAGTGAAACTGAAAAATAGTCATTCTTGTTCTTCTTCCTCTTGATGGGGCTGGTGGAGTCATCTTTCTATCTTTAGCAGTTAGCTATGACTATGGCTTATTTCTCTTTGGGATAACATAGTATGTGAAAACTGTAATGACTGGTAGATGTTACACTACATTTGCGAAAACGATATTACATGTGTGCTCACGAGAAGGAGAGAAGAATATTTTACAAAAATGGCTATTGAGAAAGCAAATAATGAATGAATATGGTATTGTTGGTGTAGTCCGTGATCAAACAGTTTTGGTCCAACAAACGTGGCTAAGCTACTGACAAATTGCCACCCCATTACACCTTACAAGGCCTTTGTCCAAACAACCCTTTGTCGTGTTCTACAACCTCTTCCTTCTTGTGCCTTCTCTTTCTCTTGTTTTCAAATACTGAGTGAGTTAATATGCCTTTTTCTAGTGTAAATTGAAGAATAATTTTGTGAGCATGTAGATACGTGTAAACTATTTTCTTGTGAGGTTTTGTAGTTTTACTGACATTCAAACGGGGAAGAGTTCTTTATTCGTGAGAATAGAGTTGTTGAATGATATGATGCTTTGATCTTGGTGCCACTATGAGGAGGAACCTTTTTCTAGTTGAAACTACTGATACCATGACACTTCCTTCTCTTGTCTCTGCAAAATGCTGTGTGGTTTGTTTTCTCTGCTGATTTTAAAATCCAGAAAAGAAAAATAGTTACTCTTCAATCTAGAGAAAAGAATCTCGAATGTGGTTGAATCAGTTCTGATTTACTAGAGAGAGATTGTTGTTCAAACGAAAAATAATATTCTATTTGCTATGCATACTATAAAAAATAATATGCATGAGTAGGAAGTGTTAACATAGCTTAACCAAAGTGTATAAAGAATAAGAAAGTGAATGGTATAGTATTATTATATTATATAGAAGAAAATTGAATAATTAAATTAAATAATTTATTGAAAAATAAACTTTAACCTTAATTCAAGTTTATAAAATATGTTTATAAGGTGAAGTTGGTACCTACTTATATACTATGAAATGTTTTAATCTCTAGTCGATATGTTATCTTTTACATTGTCGATACGTGATTTTCAACATCATGAACTTTAAATCTCATTCAATCTTGTAAATTAATTTTATAAAATATAAATTAATTTATAAAGTTTCAAATATTGTTTATCCTAAGTCACAATCACTCCATTATTATAATAACGCGTTGCTGTACATGAAGAGATAACCTATAGCCATAGCAGTAGGTGACAAAAACCATGTTGCTATCTTGTGAAATGAAAATGAGAAACTGATTCAATTTTCCAGTGTATCACCTTCCTAAGTGAAGCAACACATGACAGCTACCACTTTTTCTGTAGTTTAACTTTAGCAGAAGGGATATTGAGAAATATGAATGTGAATATCTTCACTTTAGGTACAATTTTCATCTGTCAGATAACTCAACAATTTTGTGTGGCTTCCTATCTATCTATTATCTATGGAAGATTATTAGCAACACTCTTCTTTTAACACTTTCTCCATTATATGCTAAAATTTATCAGAAATATAAGTAAATAAAAATCTTAATTTTAAAAGTTTGAGATTTCTAATGAACTTTAATTAATAATAAAAATTAATTTTAAGTAATATTGCCAATATTCTCTTATTTGTTACTATAACAATTGTTTTAATTTTATTATAATATATATATAAAGTTTGAAAAGAAAGATGACGTAAAACGAACATGTAGGCCTAAATATTCTTAACGATAATGTTACCGTACACGTATTAGTTTATGTGGAATTTGTTTTACCTTCTTTTTCTATAATGTCACCATCTATAGTCTTGTTAACTTCGTATGTGCTCATTATCAACTTTTATTTATTTATTTACATTTTCAACTTATCACTCCTTCATATATTAATTAAGGGAGTCAAAGTATGACTTATAATTTGTTGGACATTATTTGAATTATATATATATATATATATATATATATATTAGATGTTTATTTTTCACCTTTCAAAACTTATGTCAAGCTATTGAGCATGATACAATTTAATATATTTTTATTTACACAATTGTCATAGAAAAATTAAATTTAAATTTAAATTTAATTTAATTTTATAAAATTGACTTGTTGGATGAAATTTATATCTATTTATATATTATTCATTAACTTCATATCTATTCAATATAAGATTTCCGACATACATTCCTCACATTAAGACCAACTAACTTGTGTGTGAAACTATATTATTATAGATGGTCTGATAGCGGTAGTACGATAAGTTCAACAAACACTTGTTAATATAGACTCTAAACCCTAATTAGGGCCAGTGGCGCAGTAAACTCTAGACTATATAAGGGACAGTAAAATACTTCACAAAAGTACGCAGTTTCTAGACCTAAACACAGAGAAACTCAATACACTTGGTGTTCCTTGCCCTACACTGACTTGAGCGTCGGAGTGCAAACGGCCTCTAGGGCGCCCCCTTTCTCTTTTGCAGGTGCATATTGCTTCGAAAGAACCAAGCACGTATCAACGTGAGGAAAGAGGCGTGTGAGTGTCGTGAGTCAACCGACAAGCGAGTCAATCGGCAAGAACAATATCTAAATAATAAGGATTTATAATATATAATATATTAATGGATGAAAACGGGTAAAATAGTTATAACAATTTACTTTATAGTTTGTCAGGAACTATCCAAGTTACTTCCAACTTGACTTTAACTACCAACTAACTATCAAGTCATTTTAGTATTATAACACATGTAAAGAAGATCATGACCTAAACAGTTACGATAAAGTAGTCATTTTGTTGGACTTCTACTTAAGCCCATAAATCTATAGATAAATAAATCCTCTCAAAAAGTATATCTTATCTTATTATTTATTTATTCACGTACAAAATCATCTGTAATTTTACTGATTTGAGTCTTTGGAAAATCTTGAGTAGGTGTATCATCACTTGAAATTCTTAACATCTTCACATACCCTAAACAAAGTTATGAATAATGTTGAAGTATTTTTTTTTTTAAATTATCAATGTAATTTAAAATTTTAAGATAACTATGATAAAATTTATCACATTAATAATATATTATAATTCTAATTAAACGAGAGAGTAAAGAACGTTTCCAATATTAAAAGATATATTATTTACAACTTCTTTTTCAACCGATAACTAGGGTTGTTAGCAACATAATATGTAATAGTTTTTTTTTTTTTCTCTTCCTAATTTTTTTTGTTTTGTCCCACTAATTGGAAACTTAAAAATAAAATGAAATGATTAATAATTTAAAAACAAAAAAGTGTACGCTTGTTTGTTTTAGCTTACTATTCTAAAAAATGCATTTTTAAAAATGAATCAACCCAATCCAAAATGTGTTATTTAATATTAACTTTTTTTAAAAATAATTTACTTATTAAGTATTTCTTTAAATACAGCACAATTGTGAAAATATTGAACCACAAACTTGGTAATTAAGAAGCTTTTTTTATTGCTTTGCAAGTGTTTCTTTTGGTGGTGTGTTAAAAAAATATTAAGAGAACGTTTATTTTAATTTATTTCTTAATTTGATTTTTTTACGATAAACACTCTTCATGAAGTGCATGAAATGATTAACATCATAAACAAAAAGTTACCTCATGATGTTGCTTTTTTTTAAACATAAAAAGCATTTATAATTTTTCATTATGTATTTTCTATCACATTATATTATTTATTACACTTTATCCATATTCAAATAAATTGAATGCAACACAATTAAATTGGATGCAATTTTTTAAGAATATAATAATTATTTTTTCTCAATTAAACAGAACTATATTCCTTTTTGGTAAGAACACATGTGATACTTGTATTTTTTTCTCTCTCACATATAATTTAGTCTTTGAGGTGATCTTGCATAATTTTTCTTTAGCTATGAATCCATACCCATGAACCATTATTCCATACAAATGAAGAAAAAGGAAAGTTCCATTCTTTGAAGGGAAAAAAAGTAATGATCAATTTGTTTTGATGACATAACTATCTTCTATCATTCATTCCCATACTCTTTGAATACTTTCTAAAACTATCATCACACGAAGAGTATGGGATCTTTTAACAAGCCATGAATATAGTAATGCCAATAATAACCTAAATTTAATTTAATGAAACATTATTCAAGAAAAGTTTGTATCCACACATTTTACAATATATTTTTAAATTTTTGTAGGTTTTGCCTTTTCATTAAATTTGTAATTAAATCCAAAGGTTGGAGTCTCAAGGGACTTTTATAGAACTTAGAATTTGTTGGTTACCATTATTTATTGAATGTCTTGAGTGTTGGCTTTGGCATAATCATCATAGGTTAAGGAATATCATTAGACTGAATGTTGGAATCTATTATGGACAACTCACTTGTCTTATTTAGTTGGCTTACTTGTCTCAAAGGTAATACACATGTGAAAAAAAGAGAATATTATTATTTTGTTATCTGTATTTTTAAAATTAAAAAAAAATTATTAAATAATAAATTTTAAGTTTAATTTAATCTTATATAATCAACTTGTAAAATAAAAGTTATATTTATATATATATTATAAAATACTCTGATTTTTTTTTGTTGATATGAGATTTTTAAAAATCTTAACTTGTTTTATTATTTAAAACGTGTACATTTTTAATTTGAGAATAAAATATATGAGAATTGAATATTTTTGTGACAAATCATGTGAAAAAGTAAAATTTGTAAAATAATAATAGAGTGATAATATATCAACTTAAATCAAATAAAAAACAAAGTGTTTCCGTTTAACTTTACTAGTTTTCCTAATAAAGTGCCATAGATAATTATAATTATTTAGAATACAAATATATCTATAACAAATATAATAAGATTCTATTATTTAGTTTCAATATGTAAAAGATATATAACAGTTATATTTCCTTAGTCGTTTTATTTAATTTTTATTTTTCAATATATATATATATATATTTTTTTTTTGTTTTGTTGGTGTGGTGTGGGTCCCAGGCAACATGGGTTGCGCGTGAAAGTGGTCACCAATCACAAGAAAAGATCCAAATTTCATTCACGGGATTCTTCTGTCACACTTTCTCTCTCTCTTTGTCTCTTTGTCCCCATTTTTTCTCACAACATCCAATTGCTTCTATCAAATTCCAACTTTTAACAACCATCCCTTCAAAACCTACCATAATTTCTCTCTTCTAAATCATGCCCATTCACAAAGCTTCAATCTTTATGATAAAATCTCTTCTTACACCAGTTAAAAGAACAAGCCAAACAGCACGGACACATTTTTTCTCTTTTGCCTCAAATTTTCCCTATGAAAATGTGTTGATTCAACTCTAAGTACACAAAATTTCAAACTGTTTTGTTAGGGTTTTTACTATTTCCATAAACATTAAAATCTCAGTTACATGCTATAGTAGTTAAATTTTTTAAAAATAGAATATGTTAGAAGTGTTGTCTGTCACATTACAAGAACCATCGATTCTAGAGATATGGTAAAGTTCTCCTTTGGTGACAAGACACTTACTTCGGATGATGATTTTACTCACCAACTTCAACTTTATTCACTCTGTTCTTCCCTTGTCTACCTTTTCAGCTCTTGATGATTATTGGTACTTTGTTGATCAGAAATGGTGGATTCTCTTAGTCACCTTCCTGCTACAAAACAAATAGTATTCATCATATCCATCATCCTAAGCAATGTATATTGTGGCACATTGTGTTGTGTTGTGATGCATAATTATTTTATGACTTTAAACTAATGTAATCATGATTAGCTCATTGATCTTCATTTCTGCATAATTCTGTCAAAGTTATATCATGAAATGGATTATGAAACACCAAAAGTTTGTTAGTGTCTTTTATTAACTTGGGAGTATACTCAATGATGCTACATGTGTTTACAAGAAATTAGTCTCTGACTACATTAACTGGTTTGCCAACAATCCAGTGACAGAAGATGATGTACCACTTCATAGAATGAGAGTTTTTTTCTCACTTTTTTATTAGTTTGAACTTTTAAATAGAGAAGGAAAACAAAATAGAGGCATTTGATGGGACAAATAGAGAACCATTCATTCTAATTTTTGTGCATTTTTATATGATATGTCAAGAAATTGTTCTTAGAGAAAATGTCTTTTATTGTAAGCTTCTTAGTTAACTTAGTTAACAGATTCTAAGTTGCATAGATATCATATTTTATATATATATATATATATATAATTTAAATTAAATTTAAAATTCACTTTCTAATATAGTATAGATTAATTTCGAGTTTAATTTAATAAAAATTTGTTACATCTATCATACCATCACATAGATTATTCATTATGGTCGTGAGTTAAACTTTAAATCCATTTTTTCTTGATATTAACCAATATTTAACTCTTAAAAGAAATATTCCTATTTCAATGTGTTTCTTTATTTCCTCTGCATGATTTGTTTCCTCAGCTTTACCTTAATTTCATGCACCTTATTTCCTCATTATCTGCATGCCAGCACATTAAACCTGGAACCTTCCCTCTTGCCATTTTTGTCTGTTGTTCACTGATTCTATCCAATAAATTATACCCTAGCATGTGTTTAGAAGAACAAAAATACACCACACCAAAGACTTGACAGAACTTTTTTCAGTTTAATAAGTGTTCTTAAGTTTGAGAGAGAGTTCTGCTATCTATAATCATCTTATTTTATACAAAGATAAATAAATAAATAAATATTCTCTTATCAGTTCAAAATTCATTGATTTATACTCAAACTTTAAACTGCAAATCTCCTAAAATTGATTACGAGCTAATATTTATTTTTTCTCAAATTTTTGAAGTTGTAAACATACCTAAGCTGTCCAAATAGTAAATTTTGCAATGACTTGTCTCAAAGTTATGAAGGGCAGAAGAGAGTTAACAAAACTCAAAGTTCTTTAAATTACGTGTTTGAAAACCCATTCAAGATATAAAAATTAGGTTTAAAATTTGAAATTCTTATTATTGTTCCATTGTTATTATTATTAATGCTATTATATTATTTATCCATGAGCACGCTAAGCGAGCTTCCATAATGATAATTTTCCTCTTCACAAAAATGACCTTTGATTACAATTTACAACTATCAAGGATCCGCAATTACTTAGTTTCTTTTTTTTGTCCTCTAATTTTTTCCTTTTTTGCTTTTTCTTTGCATTGATTATACAACATTTTCTAGAATCTCTTTTCTTGGAATATATTTTGTTTTAAAAAAGAGGAAATTATAAAAGAAATCTTTACCATTGATTTAAAAATAAAATAATCTTATAGTACTTAATTTGTTTCTCACTGTTTTTCCACAGTATCCATCACCATCTTTCTATCCATTTTTGTTTCCTTTCCACATATAGCATGACATTTTTTCAGTTTTTTCTTATATTAAGAAAAAACATCATGCCTGAAGCAATCAATGGCGTTTCCATAAAAAATTACATAACTATTTAGAAAAGGAGAGAAATGTTTCGAACAATTTAACATGCCATTTTCATATAAACTCCACTAATTAATTTGCACTTCTTTTTTACTTAGTTAAGTCTAAGTAAAACTTATCTACGAATGAAGAATTTGTTCTAATCATTTATCCAGAAAAAGAACATTCAACATCCACACCTTAGAAGTTGCTTGGTCAAGCACTGTTTGCTTTCCAATTAATATAAACCAAACTATAACCATTGTTGGATGCAGACATGAAGACAGTGTATATAACATTAAACCATGCGACATGTGATTTCTGCAGGTGGCATTCGCATCAAAAATTCAGAAGTAAAAGGAAGGTGAGGCATGATTTCATTGTACAACTATCTTATGATGCTGTGGTCTGGAGTAATCAGACTGACCTACATGAAGCACTGCGAAAGGGGAAGGACCTAGAATATTAAGCTGCTCTATAAATCAACATCAATGATTTTTCCTAAATCAACTAACAGGAATCAAGATGAATAGTAGGCATCAAGATATTGATATTGGTGCCTCCTATTATACTGTAGCAAGCTTGCATATGTCCTGTCCCAGATTCCAATATACATACACTCATCATCAGGACTCAGACAAACCCCAGAAATTTCCCCAAAGAAATCAATCTCTTGCCGTTTTTTGTAGTCTGCCTTTGTGCTATACACGTGCACAAAATCTGCAGGCTCAGCAACCACCATATATTGACCATCTGAAGAAAACCGAATAGACCGGGTTGCCCCTAGATTACCCTTGAGAATGGCAACAGGAGACGACAAGTGTCTAACATCCCATACTCTGCAAGTCTTGTCCTGATTCCCCGTTGCAAAGGTACGTCCATTGGGATGCCATGCAGAAGCAAAAGAGTAATCTCGATGACCAACCAAAGTAGCAACAGTCTGGAAATCAAACAAGTCACAAAGATGTCAGTGGAGGTTTCTTCAGCATGGTATGTTGTTTTGGAAAGTATAAAACTACAAGGTAACTTCATAGTGCTTAATTTCATTACATTCGTATCTTCATCTCCCTTTCCCAACACTTCTCATATCTAGCATGCATTTCACTATCCCTTGGAATGTTTAACAATGAATACCCATATGACCATATCATAGCATATATGTTCTATGAAAGTTTTACTTGTTTCACATTCACTAATCATACTTGATCCATTAGCAAATGCGTGAACTAAATCAAAGACAGAATTCACCAGGAAAAAAGACAAAAAGAATGTACTTGAACAAAAAATTCCCATAAATGTATGATCGAGAGAAACCATGTACCTTCCCATTCTGAGGATCCACCAGCAGTCCATCCAGGTTATCTCCAACAACAGTCATAAGCTTACGGTCTGGACTGATTGATGTGTGCTGCATAAGGAATCAAGGCAGATCAAAACTGAATTTTCTTGGATGTACAAATAATGTAGAAAAATAGTTGAAGTTCATACAAATTGTGAACGCAACTGCCATGCTCGAATCAAGAAAATCAGTTTAAGACAACCAAACAGTAGAAGAAAAAATTTAACAACATAGAAACTAGTTAACTTCAATTCATCTTGGCTTTAATTGATTACGTTCTCTTTCCTTTTAATCAAGATATGGAATATGGAACCTGAATTCCTGTGGTATTTTTCAAAATTTCATGCAAATCTTATTTCAATTTCTCACTTGTTCTCCTACAAGGGAAAGATTATCCCCATATAAGTCCATTTGGAAATCAAAAGCTTCCTCAAAGCTCAACGTTTTGGGCAAGAAATTATTTTTGTCCAAGTGGGAATATGGAACCTGAATTCCTGTGGTATTTTTCAAAATTTCATGCAAATCTTATTTCAATTTCTCACTTGTTATCCTACAAGGGAAAGATTATCCCCATATAAGTCCATTTGGAAATCAAAAGCTTCCTCAAAGCTCAACGTTTTGGGCAAGAAATGACTTTTGTCCAAGTGGGTTGAATCAGTTTCTTCATGTCCACTTTCAAGGGTTTGGAAATAAGAATAAAATGAAAATCAAAACAATATGGCTGTGTAGTTTGTAGGGTGTATGTGAATTAAAAGGAATACTTGTATTTATGATTACAAGGGTACATCATGTCCTTTAAACTTGCCATGGATAGAATATCGTGAATGTGGCTTCTCTTCAGTGTTCTGCACAGTTATTGTTTCATGGAATCAACATATGAGATATGCAAAGATATTGGACAACATTCCTACACTAACAAGGTTTTACACTTATAGGACTTCAGTGTTTTGATCTCTTTACTTTGGTTTTCTTTATCAGTTCTAAGAGTTTTTATCCTGCAACTCTTTGTACCGTTTCCTTTTTCTCTTTCTAATATATTATCTCCAAACCAACTCAAAAAAGAAAGAAATACAGAACTATAAGAAAGGGAAATTGAAATGAACCTGAACGGGAGAATAATTAGCTAACAAGCAGCAATTGAAAAAGGAAAAAAAAAATGTACTGCATAAGTCATATTTCTTAAGAGAGTTCTCACATTCACTGGCCAAGAGAACTGGAAGTTATTCAAAAGCTGAAACCTTTCTGTGTCATATTCTCTCACACCACAATCATTATTGGAAGCAATAATATGAGTTGCGCCACTGCAAAAGATTTCATGTCAAGCAATGTTCATGTTGCAAACTAAGACAAATAAACTTGGTATGAAAAATACCTCAAGCTGTCATATATTTCAATTGCATTTGTTATAGCATTATCATCATGTGTGGTCCGTGTACAAAAGCTTACTCCCTTCTGATCCAAACGCTGCATTCAATATAGACATTAAAAGCTGCATCTCACATAATCCTAATCTTAATACGATAAACTGGAGAATCAGGGAGAAATAGTAGGCTTGTGTAGTAGCAATAATTCCTATCACATATCAAATAAAATGAAACAATTAATCTTATATACTGAGCATATATTGCCAACCCAGATGGAAGGAAGCCCCAAGTGGAAAAAGAAAGGAAAAAAAAAAACACCACGATCATAGAATCCCAAATATCAAATAAGGCAAGTTGTGCAAACTAAGGAAGGAAGGTTTGACCCCCCAAAAACAAGTGTTATTAACTACAAGTTAATCCTAGTAATTAAGTTGAGTTTGATTGAGAAAACAAGATGGTATTCCTATAATTATTAATAAAATAGAAAATGAAAATCAAGAAACACTTTTTTGAACCTAACTGATCCAAACTGACCTTTTCTTCACAAGATTCACTGGTACCTCTAGATGTTAGTCCTCAAAGTCAAAGTTCAACAATATTTAACAGAGAATTTAACAGAAAATGAAATCTAACAAAATGTTTCCCTCTTTAGGACATATAAGGATCATAAGGATAATATCAAAAGATGAAGTTTCTATACGACAAGAGTGAGTTTAGACAAAAACTTTTGGTAACTTAATGCAAAGAACCACCTATCAAAACCCTTCATTATTCCATATTGATAACCTGCAATTCTTTTAATGAACATGTAGCCCTTTATAACCACCTGCCTTATATTTTACATGGGAGAATTGATTTACAGAACCCACGTATTCAAGAAAATTTAATGTCTCCCAGTGGATAGATGTTCAAGCCATATATACAATATATCATTAATACATACAAAGTCATTCATCTTTTAATGAAGTATCCGAGGCATAAATCATGTGGACTCACCTTACAAGTAAGCTCTCCTTGGAAGCCACCTGCAACAAGAAGTTTATCCTTGACAGCCAATGTGCTAATCTGGGTCTGAGAAAATCCTTCCAACAAATTTCCTGCATATTTCTAAAAGACCAAAGAATGCACAGTTAAGTAAAATAAAGAAATAAGAAGGTATAATTAAATAAAGCATTGCTGAAACCATTTAGATTGTGTTCTAGTATAAAATTAGTTATAATTTGCACTCTCAACTAAATTGTTTTCTCAAATGAACCATGTTAACTTCTCTGATTCATTAACCACACATGTATACTGAACAACTTGTAGGTTTCTTATGTTTAAAGAAAATATAGGTTTCACATAAGTCATGCATTCAAAAAGCACGGGAAAAGACACAAATAACACTTCAATTCCTCTTTCTTTGTGAACAAGATTGTGTAAGAGACTGCATTACCTCAGTAGGGGCCACATGCCCAGCAAAGTTGATTATCTCAGACAAAATACCACTTGTAGATGACCAGTGATTAACTGAGTAGTTGGAGACAAGGTAGACATCATGTTTTGAAGTTGCCCATACTAAGTTTCTCAGCTGCATGCCACAAACAAATGTCACTAGGATATATTTTTTTCTTCTTCAGTAAAGCCATTACATTAAGCTTGAAAATTATTTGATAAAGGAACTCAAACCTACTTTCGTAAGACCACATACTATACAAAGAAACAGGACCGTTGCGTCTAATGAAAATGGACACATGCTTGTTTTATTTTTATTTAATATAATATAAAACAAACTCAATCCATCTTCTACAGGACTGTTGTTTCTCAATATCCATGAATAAAATCAGTGTACAAGAAGTACATCCACACACAATCCACAACATTCTGGTTAATTACATAAGACAGGAAACCACCAAAACAACATATATCCATGTACACGCTAGGGTTTCAACTTTCAAGTCATGTTAAAGCAAAGTTTATCAGCCATTCAAATCCCAGGAAAATAACTAGGTGCATGCACTACATGAAAAAGTCAACAAACCTGAAAATGAAGGATGGTAGGCTTAACCATTCTAGTGTTGTAGAAGAATTCATAGAAATTGCCACCCTTCTCCATTTGCTGGCACTCCTGGGACGCCAAATAGGAGAAAAATAAATAAATAAACTTTGAACATCAAAACATCAGTCAAACAAATTCACTGCTATTTCCCTGCTCCCAACAACCCTAAACAAAGAGCAATAAAAAAAGGGCAAAGAAGCAACAGAAAGGAAAAGACCTTGTCCACAGCATCCCCAGATGTAAGAATGTTCTCAAAATTCCTGTACTGCTCAAGCCTTGTCAACCTGTACCTTTCCCTTGATATGTTCAACCTCTCCCATGGAATTCCCTGAATGTCCTTTCCCTTTCTTGCTTGAGCAGCTGATGTATCAGTCACCTTAGTAAGCTGTTCCAATCACCAAACATACAAAAATAATAATAAACCAAATTTCCTCTCAGTTCAATGAATACATACATAAAACAACTAAAAACACTAAAAATAAAAAATAAAAATGCAAACCTAAAAAGAGAATGGGAAATGAAAGAAACAAACCATTTCATATTCATCAAGAGCAGCATCCCCACCATGATTTTGGTAATCAGCTTCGTCTAAGAAATCGTCTTCGTCTGTTTGATCAAAAGGGTTCATGTGATCATGGTTGGACATGGTGACTTTCGTGCATCCAAGTTCAACCCTTTTCTATAGATTGCAGTGCGTTCGTGCATTCGTCATGGGAATAGAAAGAAGGACGAAGAAACGAAACGAAGGAAACACAGTTACCCCTTCTCCTGCATCTTAATATATCAATTCAATATAAAACTCTCAGCGAAGGAATAAAGCAATAAATGGGATAAAAGGGTTTCTTTCTGTTTCTTGTGCTTTGAAAAAAAAAAACTAAAATATCTTAATAAGAGTGCAATTATTAATAAGAAAGAATGCAATTATTAATACATGTTTAATATCTTAATAAGAATGCAATTATTATTTTTATCTTTGAAGACGTGGTTCCAAAGAAACGCTATAAATCTTGTAAAAAAAGTATAACGAAAAAGGAAATACAATTTTGCTCTTAACTACTATTTAATACAATATTAAAATCTTTTTAAAAAATCTAGCTATATGCGTTTTAACACACTCTTATTATAAGTCAAAAAATTTATTTTAGTGTTTAAAAAAGTTAATAAACATATTATAGGTGAAGTTGAATGGGTTAATATAGAAGTAAAAAGGTATGAATATGATAATTAGTAAGGCATTGGGTAGTATTGATTGCATTGCGAATTGCGATGGGAATGTGGATATGAACATTGAGTGTGTTGTGTGTGTGGACAAGAAAAAAGAAAGAAAGAGATGATGACAACCTCGTGCTCTTGGGACACTTCAAATCTTCATCTTCTCTTTTTTCTTATATTAATTTATCCATTATCTTCCACCGCACTACCTAATATCTTATCCCTACCATTTCCATTATTACATAATAGTCTTGTTATTTATTTTTCAATTTTTCAGGTCCTGTGGTTTTTAGATTGTATAAAAAAATTGGACGAAAAAAGACATTCTCATTCAAAAAGTGAAGACATGCCACAAACCACAATCAAAAGCTTCCTATTTTATTCATCGAACCTACTTACTATGCCTCATCGACAAAACCAAACAGAAAGAACAAGCTTTTTGTTCGCATCTTTAATCTTATTAGTTACACAGAATGAGTTTATTTTTTATTCTAATTAAAAGAAACGTGAATCAACTTTGAGACTATATTAATTGTTTATTCATTTGTATATCTTTAGCTTATTGTGAAACATATCAATGAAAATGTTCACTCATTAGTATGTAAATAGATGCATTTATGTAACAATAAAATTTAGAGTCATTCATTATTCCATCAAAAGTGCAAGTGTGACTATTTGAAAAGTATATAGCTCTTAGGTAATTTGTAATGTCGTTAAATATTACAACTCATTATTTAACCCGAGTATTTTAAAATAAAATTTAAATTAATGATGTTATTAATTAGCTTATTTATTTCTTATATAAAAGGGGAATGTATTCACTTCATTCATCTGAGATAGGCCCTATCAAATGAGCCAACAGCCTTGCTTAATAGAGACGAGTAGAGTAGTTCCTCTTATTTCCAAGAGTAATGATTGTAAAATGAATAATGAAGTTCATCAAATGTGCCAGAGAAATAAAGTTTAACGTGTGTAGTAATAATAAGCAACTTGCAATGAGTTGTGTAGATCTACAAAGGCTTCACTTTACAAACCTCAACCGCAAATCCACAATCCATAAGCAGCAATAGCCATGCTCTCTGCTGCTCCGAGAGTCGGTCACTGGGGCCTTTAACTTCAACAAGCTTGGCTTCACCACTGTATTCTCCATGGAAACGCCATAGCAGCAAATCAGGCATCCCACTAGACCAGCTACGATAATCTTGAGCCAGAAGTTGGCAGAGAGATGCCAAACAAGTGCCCCCAACACAGGTAACAACAGAGCGAAGCTCATGTAAAGAATGGCAGTCCCAATTAACTCCTCTACATGCTGTTCCACTATGTGTTTCCCATGACTTGATAAGAAACTCCTCAGCCATGCCATCACGAATCTGCTGCAGATGGGACTCTATGACACTCTTTCTTGAAGTATAAAAACCATCAGTACCAAAATCTAAAGGAGCATTCTGTAAATTCAAAGACCAAAAAGTAAAATTACAATGAATAAATGTGTCTGTTCATAACAAACACTAAATACGAGTCTTCTGACTATTTTTTTAACCCTAATTGAGAAAAAGGCAAAAGTAAAAATAATCAACATAAAGAGCAGCTAGTAAAAAATGATGGCATTAGGTCAAGGAAAGCGCAACGAGGTCGAAACTGGTAATTCTAGCATAGCACTTAAACGAATATCAGGCTTCCCTAAAGCAGCTTCTGAGAGGTGACTTGAAAGACAACTTCATACTATGAACTCGAGCATTGGTCAAAATGGCTCGGCTACATACATTGGTAACGTAGAGGAACAACGAAAAGGGCACTAGAGACAAGTAAAAAAGGAAAGGCCGAACTTGAAAATGATCTTTGTCAACAATCTATATGTATGCATGAAACTGAGGAAATTGTATTACATACCATCCCCAAGACATCATACAGGAAATATAGTAATGCAGCACAAAGTTGAAAGCTGAGAAAATGGGAGGGTTAGTTACTGAATAAAAATGTACCTGAAATCTAGTATAAAAGACATTTGGTACGTCAGCATATATGACCTCCCACATAAGTAGCCCAAAAATGGTTAACCATATCCCACTCTCTGCGTGAACACCTTGCCATCCACCTCCATCCCCAGTATAGTAATGCAAAACAAGCTCTTCCACTCCACATTGTTTCCCCTCTTCATTGTAGTACCTACTTTTTCCTCCCAAATCAGAATTCAACGGTCTCCCATGAACAAAAACCTGAATCATTACATTAGCCACAATGAGAAGGCCAAGTTAAAGAGAATCAGTAATGCCAATATGACAAGAATAGGACAAACAAGCAAATCGGAAGTGAGAATCAATGAATCATAAAGCAATTTACCTGAGGGATCTTCCGCAGTGCAGACCTAGAAAAACTAGGAACTTTCCAGCGCCTTGGTGGTTTACCTAGACGAAGAACCCGCCTTTGCAGTGCCATTCTTGAACCAGCCCGTATCCATGGATCCAGCAACCCGTTTTCAGCTACTTGAAGACTCTCATCAATGAAGCCCAGGTGCTCCAAATCAACTGATAACCTCAGTGTCCAATATCCTCTTCTTATGTCAGAAGGGAAAACATTTAGCAGCCATCTGAGCAAATTAATTGCGTCAGTGTACCTGAGAAACAAATTTCAGTTCTTCAATGTGCCCATGTAAGCAAATACATATGCTAGATCTATTTCTACATAAATGGAAATAAAATAACCCCAAGAACATGTGATGCCGCTGCATCAGGGCATTTAATGAATGAAGAAATTTATCATTCCTTCTAGAAGCTGGACCATAATAAGCAATGGCATATCCCACATTAAAGAAGCATCTCAGATTCATGCTTCTTAACACCCTTATAGGTAAGGCTGTAAGGAGAAGTAACATTGTTGTCTAAGAAATTCTGAAATAAAAAACAGTTAAAAGTTTAAATACCATCATCCACTTTTTCATAGGTAGTAAACTAGACTTGGGAAGTGAGTCCTTGTCAAGTAGTTGGAACAGTGGAGAAATAATTGAGGATAATTTGCATTGATTTATTGCAACTCTACAGCCCCACTGATGTATGTTTCCCGTCCCTAAACTGGATTCTAATAATACCATACTACACAAGCTCCAAAACTTCTTTTTTTTTTGCGATGATTTTTAAAGACTTCACTATCATACATGTTTAGAACATTCCATATAGGTTTTCATGTATTCATTTGACCAAGATTTAAGAGTTTGCTGATAAACCTCAAAACTCCATACCTGCGTTCCTGCTCAAGGAAGGAAATCCCCACCGTGACCACTTTGGAGTATACCCATGATGCTGTAAATAAGTGCCGAATTGAAGATACTGATTCAGAAGTTGAGTATCGGTCTGGAAAATCAGTAGATACACAGGATTCAGCTATCTTTATGCACCTTAATACCACTTCAATTTTGTTTGCATCAAGAGCTTCATCCATAATTTGTGCCACTTCAATAGCCTGAAAACCTGATGTCACACATGGAAGAAGGAACGGAAGACCACTAACATCTCTGAACTTGGACATGTACCTCTTCATAAGAGAGCAGATTCCTGCGATTTGAGAAAATTGGTTCTGATATTATGCAGTCATAAGCTGGATACTTAATTTTTCCCATATCCACAAGTAGAAAGGACGAAAGATCCTGTTCCCCATTTAAGAAGAAAAGTCTCTGCAAAAGGAATATCATTTACATCAAAACTACCTAAATATTATCCAATTTGACTAAATCCTTAAGTCAAAATTAGTAGAGATCAAAGAGGCACCTCTGTACGCCACATAAGAGATTCAGCTTTTGAAGAAATCCTAATACAAGAACCAGATCTTTCCAAAATCATAGTTGATAATTGTGACCTGCATGCAACAGGAAGCAAATATTAAATAAAACACTATTTGAATCAGCAAATTATAAAAGCACAACAAAAAGTTTAATACCGAGGTACACCAGCATCTCTAGAAATAATGGATGAAATCATATGCTGCTTCTTCATCCCATGACCACCACCCTTAAAACATTAATAGAATATACTAAATTTAATAGCTAGTTCATAAGAAAACTGACAAGGAGACAGAGCAAATAACACATCAGATGCATTAACTGACCTGTAATTACTTTATTAACATCTATGTTTGTATAGAGAAACAAAAAATGTTCAATTGTTTGGCCCGTATCTGTCCACACAGCTCTCTTACTATGTAGTCATCAGAAGCCAATAATCAATTTAGGAACTTCTACTATGGATACAACCAAATTTAGAAGGATCCATCCAAACGTTCCCCTCACTTATGACAGGAGACACATTATGCTCACGATGCACTCCTATATGACAAAAACAAACTAAGAAAAAAACTAAAGCAAAATATAAAAAAAGGTTGGGGATGTGTCAAGAAAATGTAAGAACTGAAATATTGACTCATAACTTGCACAATTGACCAAATAAGTACAAACCATCCATTCGACAACATTTTGCAAATCCTATGGAACTCATTTTTCCTACAACTTAAGGGCAACAATCTTTGTAATCAGTTAATTTAGAAAATAACAAAAAAAAGTAATAACCTAATGGGTAGGCACTGAACATCAACCAATTGCATTGCCCAACTTCAGTAACTTCATTGGAATCAAATAACAACCAGTAAACTCGGAACCTTCAAAAAACAATAAATTTGACCATGGCAGATTTCACAACAGGCAAATTCATATTAATTCATGTGTATCAAAGGATACACTATTATTTAATAACAAAAGGAAATTGACACATAGGTAACTAGCACACAAAGACCAACTGCCTACTATAAAAATTAACAAGAAAAATCTAAGCAAAACATTATTTGCACAACCAGCTCAATCCATTCATAATGAAGTTTCATATGAAAAAAACATATACACACACACATATATATACATCACCCTAAAACTAGCAGTTAATTTACCTTTTTTAGTGAAATGCACCAAATTTCACGCAACTCAGAAACATTGAGGATGTTCAAGATATCATTCACATCACTCATAGATAGTTGATTTGCACCTTCGATGGAATGTATGTATTCTTTCTCTGCAATATGTATATCAAAGATACAGGTTACAAAGGTCGAATAAGATTTAATAGCAAAAGATCAAATCATATTTTGCATGGAAAGAAGAAATAAACCTTACAAATTATATTGAATTACCAGCTAGTTCCTTGACTGCCTTTTGAGTATCCATTATTTCAGGATATGATATGCTAGACATGCGAAACCAAGGGCCTTCATGAAAACCCAATATGAAAAATATATCAACTACAAATCAACAAAAACTACCAAAAAGATTAATAGGCAATTCAGTAAATCTCTTCAACCAATAGACAACTTTTTCTTATAACACTTGGCATACAAAGATCTCTACTTGGATACAAACAGAAGCAATTCTATCATAGGACCGCTTCTTCTTGCACCTCCATCATTTCTTCAGCCACCTCCATACCTTTTTAAATTTTCAAAAATACCCTTCAAATTTACACTACAGATTACGTAATCCGGACGTAAAAAATTACAACTTTCGGATTACATAAATCCGGAACCTATTTAACAATTCACAATACCGGATTATGCAATCCGGAAGGTAAAAATTAAGTTGAAATTTTTTACTTTCGGATTATATAATCCGGAAGTGGTAATTTTTTACTTCCGGATTATATAATCCGGTATTATGAATTGTTATATACGTTACGGATTATGTAATCCGGAAGTTGTAATTTTTTACTTCCGGATTATGTAATCCATAGTCTAAAAAATATGAAGGGTAATTTTGGAAATTTCAATAAGTATGGAGGTGACTGAAGAAGGGATGGAGGTGCAGGAAGAAACAGTCCTATCATAGATGAGTGGGACTGTCACAAAATGAATAATTAGGGAATCAACATTCAAGATGTGAGTAAATAATATATAAATTTTAGTGTCCCATGGGAGAAGACTGGAATTTAAAATAAGAATGAAACAAATTCAATTTCAAAATTCAAAATAACCTTTTCTAGTGTATAGCCGGATAAAAAGCCTTTGACTGTCATTTGAGAGTAAAGTGAATGAATCTGTCCAATCATCCATAGATGAGACATAGATGAGACACTGTTTAAAACATTTGACTAGTAATTTAAAATAAAAGTCACAAGTATTAATACCCATATAGGTTTTTTCATCTTCTGTTAAAAGGTGAATATTACTTCTTAACACTTCTTGTAGCATAAGACAAAAATTCAGCTGATACTTTACAGATGAATGAGGATTCCTGCTTGCAAATTCAACAACATGTTGAACATTTTTCCATAAGCATATAAATGTCTCATCAGTATACTTGCTTTCACCATCTGCTGTTCTATGGCCCGTAACCTGAATTGGAACGATATCAAGAGAATGTTTTGGAACAGAAGTAACATGCCCCTGGGACAAGTTCAAAAGAGAAAAATAATGAGGCTGAGTATCAAGTTGCTTGATCAACAATCTTTTGAATTATTAGAAGGATTATCAAGTGATCTTTAGTATAAATGACTAGACTAAACAAGTAGGCCAGTAATTTCGAAAGAACACCAACAAGTATGTAATTAGAGCACTTATCCAATAATTCTAGAAGAATGTCAGTGATTACTAAAGGGTGGTTCAATGGGTTATGTTTCAACCTCTTTAGTTTCCTCTATAAGCTGTCAAACCCAAAACACTAAACATACCCTGCTGTCCACAGAACAGAAGTAATCACAAATTTAACCTTGAAACCACCTGCAAATTCCCTTAAATCTCATATACAACCAATGAAACTTCAGCCACCCATTATCAATTATTGATATATCCTAGAAAACCACAATCCTTACACAATATATTGACCCCCTTGCCTATCTTTCAACAATTCAACTTCACTACAAAATCATGTAACAACGTATCAACTACCGATCTTTCCAGTACAACTACTTACTACCAATGTTTAATAACTATTCTAACATACTTTTTTTTAAAAATAGTTTCAGAACGAGAACAATGGCATGATGCAAAACTCAAATCTTCAAGCACCTTCAATATCAATAATCCAATTGACACAAGTAAAAGCAAAGGAGAAGTGACAAAGGCACATTAATACATAAACATCATTAATAGTCTGAACTTTTGAATACCTGAAATCCAAGACCATAGTTGTCAATAAGAGGAGATAGGTACTGGGCTAGCTCACGGGGAAGAAAACCTAATGACTTACAGCATGCAGAATCCCCGGAAACAACCTGAACCAAGAGCAACAATGAGCTCCTTGCAACTAAATACAGAAGATGACACTATTACAGATGAAAAAAAGCAGCAAACCTTGATGGCATTGGGGTCCTTAAAATTTTGAGGGTCCCTCAAAAGATAGATGGCGGTTCCAGCGCATACTTCTTCTGGATTATCAGCATGCCTCCAACCAACAATGAAAGTTTCAAGGGTGGCGCCAAAAACGTCTTCTGGTTTGGCATCATCAAGGGCCCCACAGTCCATGGTAGAGGAAGATGAGGAAGTGGCACCAATTGTAGAATTAACTCCAGTCTCGTGATTTTGAGGCAGTTCTTGTTCCTCAATTGTTTCATCTCCCTCATAATCGTTGTTTGAAAGAGGTAGGAAGGGGGCATTGTCACAATCGTGAGTGAGACTCTGGAATTTAGGTTTGGAATTGGATATGGAAAAGTTTAACTGAAGGAGAGTACGTTGGGAAAGCTTTCGTTTTGTTGCTGGTTTTGGTTGTGAAAGAGAGAGACATGCATCTGAGAGTGAAAATTGAGATGAAAGAGTTTAATAAACATTGATGCAAGCGATGATATAAACAATGTAAATAACGTGCATACATACCAAAATGAGAGTTTATACGGTTGTAATCATCACCGGGAAGGTTGCGGCCGCAAACAGGGCATTGTACGTCGCCGTTTTGATCTGGTTGCTGCGAGGGTTGTTCCACAACCTGAAAATGAAAACAAAGAGGATGTGTCACTCAAACCATCAGCAAAAAGGAAGAAATTGGAAGAGATGCGAAGCAATACCGGGTTGGGTTTGGGGCTTGGAATAGGGTTAGGGTTAGGGTTAGGGTTAGGGTTAGGGTTAGGGTCGGGGATGGGATCGGAGAGGATAGAACGGCGATTGGGGAGGAAGCGCCTCCGTTTGCCGATTAATCGAATCAAGCTTTCTCTACCGCAGAGCACCATTCCTAATATCACAACGCTGCACAAAGCGAAAGAGAGGGAAAATAACGAAACCCTTAAATCTCCCGCCACTTTCACCATTTTTTTTATGATTCAGGAAAATAAATTAATTAATTAATTGAAATCTCATCACCTATATAACACAAATATTAACACACAAATACGTATAATTTTTAAAATTTAAGATAATAAATACATAATTATATATATAAATTTGACAATAAAAATTTATATAAAATTTTGAACATACGTATACTCATACGTATCCGTTAGTACCTAATATGTCACCACATCAAATTCAAACCACTTATTAGATATTCATAATTCATTCATAATATAATACAAAACTATAAGTTCGAAACATAGCAACTCTTTTATCTCGCTAATTAACTTTATCATCTGTAATATACTTTTATTTAACTAAAACGCTACTGTTTATTTTTAGAAGAAAAAAAACACTTGATTTTTATAAAAATTCTATAGATACAACAAAAGTTTGGTTTAGTTTAGATTTTTGAATCATATTTCAACACATGATTCAAAATTCAATCTAATTCAACAACTTTTTTTTAAGAAATATTATCTGTTACGAGTATTTATATTTAAATACGAGCAGTTTTAGATGTAATTTTTAAATGCAAATTCTTCGAATAAAAGCATTTTTATCTAAATGTTTTGTCTTAATCACATGTCACTAAAAGAATATTATAAAAATTAATTTTTAAGACCAAAATAATTTAATTATTATATTAACTAAAATAAATACTGAGATTTAAAAAATTATTTATATAAAGTAAAAATAGTTGATAACTAAAATCTTAAGAACTAATTTGATATCAATTTAGAATTTGTAGGCTGACCTGAAAACCCGCGGGCCAGCCGTTATGTAAGATGGGTCAACCCAGTCTGCATTTTGTGGACCAAGTACGAGGTGGGTTTATGCGGGGCAGGCTAGCCCGCTTTGTCATTCCTTCTGGAAAACGAGTCTGTGAAACTTTTGGTGTAGGAGACTAATGAAAAAATATAGAAAAAAATAAAAGATATTTTATTTTAATTAGTTACATTTTTTTTTTGTTTTCTTATCATAAAATACCTTCAATTACATTTGAGACTAAGTGTGTGTTTGGATTGAGGAGTGTATATGTGAAGATTTGAGGGAGTGGATGTGTGAGGATTTGAGAAGAAAGTGTGAAGAAAGTGAGGTTGTTTTGATTGAGGTGTGTTATGGTGGATGTGTGAGGAAAGTTTATGGAAGTTTGTGAGTGATGTAATGGTTGTGAAGTTTTTTAAAAAAAATTTTAAAGTGTAAAATGTAAATTTACAAATTTATCATAATATTTATAAATATTTAAATAATGAAATATGATGTATTTTTGTGTAAATTTGAGTTAGTTGAAATATTTTAAATTATTTTCTATACAATTGAATAATTTATTTCGATATTATTAGATAATTATTTTCGAAAAAAATACAAGTTACTTAATATTATCGAAACATGAAAAAAATCATAAAAATAATATTATCTAAGCATATACAAATTTATTTTTATAATTTATACATTTTGAAAGTTTTTTATATTAATTGATTTAGATTGTATGCAGATACATAACCATGTAGATATTTTAGAGAACATTTTATAATAAAAAAATATTATATAGAGTGAATTGTACAACAAATTTATTTATAAAAAAGATAAAAAAATATATAATAAAATATGAAATATCATAATATGATAATTATGATGAAAAAATAATAAAAATAAAATATATTATTATTATATATATTATTGCATAAATGATAAAAAAAAAAGGCCAAAAGGGGAAAACACTACCATCCTAGGTGGTTTTCCCCTCAAATCTTTATATATGAGGAGGATGAGAAAAATCACTTTTCATGGATATCCATTTTCTCCCTTCCCTGCTAATCCATTGATCTAAATTATGGATATCCACTTACATCCTTTCTCTTGAACAGTACAACCCTTGAAGCAAACATAGCCTAAAGGATAAATTTTTTTAAGGTTTAGTAAAAAAAAACTATTAAAAAATAAAAACATTAATTATAGTTGAACTATAAAAAGTGAAATTAAATGGAGACATTAATGCATTTACTCATTGACTCATTGCTAAGGCACAAAAACAAATTTATTCGTAGAGAGTGGGTGAGACAATACCATTTACACTTTATTCTTTTCCTAAAACTCTTACAAATTTATAAGATAAATTTAATCAATATAATTTTTAAATTACTCAATTTTAACAATTTTTTTTCTAGTTGTAATATATCATGGTTGTCAATATATGATTACTTGTTATGAAATTGTATTCAACAAATCACAAGTTGTAAACTGATGCATTCAATTTGTATAGTTGTGAGAGTTACATTTTCCAATTACTTTTCACATGTAGCAATATTCAACATATGACTGTCAAAATTGATGAGCAAACAATGTTCAAAGGAGGTCCTACAAATTAAAAGTTGCAGCACTTACCAAATATGAAAGAGAGAGTGGTATAAACTGAGCCAGGAGTTTAGGACAGATGAAGGGTCCAAGAACAAAAGTAGGGATGAGAGTGACAACATCCAACCCATGTTTTTCTCCAAATTCAAGAACTGCTTTCTCTGCCATTGTCTTAGAAATTGAGTATGACCAAGCAAAGGGCTTCAAGTCTCTAAGAAGATTTTCATCACTCCAATAACTCTCATCCATCACATCATCTTCTTTCTCCTGCCAATAAACAGCAGAAGCACTGGAAGTGTACACAACCCTCTTCACTGCCTTTGAATTCAGGCATGCTTTCAGAATGCCTAATGCTCCATCAATGCTTCTTTTGGTCACTACTTCCTCTGGTTCGTTCAGTTGTATATCAATTGGAGTCGCAGTGTGGAGCACCCCAAAGCACCCTTCAATTGCTTCATTGAAACTCTCTGGATTGCTGAGATCAGCACTGAAAAATTTTAACTTTTCAGATGCACCTGGAAGATTTGTGAGGAAGCTCATATCCCTCTTACAATCTGTTAATTACATAAACTCATTGTCAACCTACATCCTTAAGTTTGTCAAACTACATATATTCATATGATTTTGATAACAAATGATCAAATACATGTTGCATGGTGGAGATACATATGAAAAATTCAACAATAATGAAACTAAAAAGAATTGATACTATCTCTAATACAAAACTTTGTAGATTATGTTCAACATTTTTTTTAACTCACCCTTGGATTCTTAGGGATACACTCACCAACAATACCTAAAAGAGTTTTGCTGAAAGACTTTCTCATACCCTTTTTACAACAGCATTTAACAACCTTAAGATTAGAGTTAGTCTTCCACGTGATTCATGAAAGTAGGAAAATTTTAAAGTGGACATTCCAACTCATTTATTAAGAAAATTTTTCTACACATATAAAAGTCTTTTATAACAGATTATTTATATGCATCACTTCTTTTTAATTTTCTCTAGTTCATAAACTTTTTAACTGTCAAACTGCAAAATGATCAATAGTGATTGAGGTTAACTTGATCAAAGTGATTGATGTTAACTATCTTGAAACTTTTGAACAGAGTTTGTAAATTTTTTGAAATATAAATGATTACCTGGATCAGGTCTGACAGTGGCATTGACAGTGTAACCATCCTGCAGTAGTCTCTTGATGATCCATGAGCCAATAAACCCTGTGCCTCCCGTTACACAAACTCTTCCTTTTCCTTCTTCCATTTGGACACTCTTCCACTGTTTTCGTGATCTTTTTCTTTTCCTCTACCTCTGGTGTTGATGCTCTTCTGCTTCAGTTATCAAGAATAGATTGATATACACACACAAAAAATCTAACACTCCATGTATGGTGCCTTTTAATTGACTATTATACTTTCTTTTGTCAGTGGTGAAGGATACCATTGCTCTTTCTTCTGAAAAAAAAAACAGATCAATTTTTTATTATTCTTTAATAAAGTGTCTCTTTAAGTATTATCAATTTTTATTTGTTTTTAATTTTTGAAAAGTTATAGTTTGATTCTTAATTTCTCTTCTTGTTGTATAGCCCTTTTATTAGTTTTCTATATATATATATATATATATATATATATATATATATATATATATATATATATATATATATATATATATATATTCATTTAGTTTCTACCTTTTAAAAATGAAGAGCAAAATAAAACACTCATTATACTCAAAGAAACTTGGTAGAAAAAATTATGGTATCTAGATTAAATGGGTAGGAAAAATTATAATAAATAGAAAGTTAATAAAATGATTGTATGAAAAGGAAAAAGAATATGAGAATTATATTATAATTTTGAAAGGTGGGATATCAAATAGGAAGATTCATTATTTCTGGAAGAAAAAAAACACTTAAATATAAAATTGTTGAATTCACACACACAAGCAAAATTAATCAAATTCCATCTTACTTTTCCTTCTATCCTATTGTACTTTTCAATGGAGTTTCTAAACCACCAATCAGATTCAAAACCATCAAATTAAGAACCTAATGAAGATAAAATATGTTTTTGTTGATCTAAGTTTTTTAAAGTTTATATTTAGTCACTTTTAAAACCATTGTTTGGATTTGAGTATCTTTAAAATGTATTATGTTTGGTGTTTCAAAGGGGGAAATCATAATGTATGGATTTTTTCTTCCTTCCTTTTAAGCAAATATAGGAATGACAGGATATGCATTATTTGTTAAGTTCTAAATCTTTAATTAAGCAAGAGATTTAAAAGTGTCTTATCTTATCATTTTTAATGCTTTGTTTGGATTTAAAGATAGATTAGGAAGTGTTGAGAATATTTGAGATAAAAATGAATGGAAAGTAAGGTTGTTTGAATTAAGAGAAAGATTATGAGAAATGAAGAAAAAGTTTATTAAAGTTAATGAATAACGTGACAGGTGTGATTGATAAAATATTCTTTTTTAAATAAATAAAAATGTAAGATCACAAATTTATCCTTATGATTTAAATTAAATTAAAATATGATTAAATTGTTCTTTGTATAAACAAATAAAAATTATGTAAAAATATTTTACAAATTTTGACACATATATTTTGCATAAACAATGTAACACCTCATAAATACATCTAGATATTACAACACAAATCCTATATGTTTATATACAAGCTTAGAGTTTTTCAAAACATTCATAATACATGATTAGGACTTATAAAAATATAAATATTTACAATATAAGATTAAAAATAACATCCTAAAGCCTTCCAACACAACACAACAAGAAAAACAAGGATAAACTAGTAAAAATAAAATTTTATAATATATACAATTCAATCAAAAGAGCAAATTACACTGATCAATTTTTCAATTATTCATTCTTCCTCAAATTTCAACATAAAACAATCACATAGATCCCACATGGATATACACATCCAGGATATTCAACAAAATAACAACTGATGCCTTCCGAAATACCCATATTAAGTAAGTCCTACTAGAGACTAACATCTGATACAATACCCAAGACTTAGATTACCAGCAAATCTAAGAGAAAGGATCAAGGTAAGTTCAATACAACTCAAGTCGTGCATCTCATATGTCACTGTGTGCATGAACTCCCCATCAGCTTCTCATCATTTGATATTTTATTCTATGTGACTTAGATTATCAATGAAGCTCGAAGATCTCTGTTAGCACATAAACATCAATACTTAATACACAAACAAACATCAGTCTACATATTATTCCAAATGTATGAAACTCATAAAGCATCAAAGACACATAGTTTGGAAGAATGTGTTGCGTGATGCTAATCAGATAATGTTTTGGATGCTGGTTGAAAAATGAGGGTGCAGGAAGCAAAAGCCCCAATTGAAAAAGGAAAATAGAAAGTCCAAACTAATTATTTTCCACCTAGTTGCACAGGATATCATTTATAAAAAAAGGGAGATATATAAAAAGAAAATGTGTAATAAAATAGATGATACTTGACGTAATAAAACCATAATATTACAAGGTATCGTGTGGATAACAAATTGTGATGAGTTATTAGAAGATGAAGTTGATGATACATTTGAAATTAATTTCAAGAAACTTCTCTGTATGTATGTATGTATGGATACATTATTATTTTGCAATGATACATTTGTTGTGTTTGTGAGGGCATTTGCAGACAAAGTCCAACTCATGAAGAACAAAAACCAAGACCAAGGAACCCACAAGTACTGCCACCGGACTCACAAGAACTCTCCATATACATTCATCAGAAAATTGGCATCAATCAGAAACCCTATGGCCATGGAACTCAATATGAAGCTCATCACCAAACAAAGTGATGTTGATCCATACTTCAAAACAAAGATTTATTTATTTATTATAAATTTTTTCCACTTTTTATAAATACTAAATCTACATTCAAATTGTAAATTTCTTAATTAAATATACTTAATCTCTATATTCAATATTTTAGTTCCCATCAATTTTATTAAGAATGTCTAGTGACCGGTTTGTTAACGTTAAAGTAAGACCATTTAATAATCCGTAAAGAACTCGTTAACCTTATCTAAAATTAGTGAAAATTAATGCAAAAAATTGTTTTGAATAAAAATGCAATTGATTTTCATCATCTTTTATTTAATCTAAAATATTTTCAAGTAACCAATAAACATTTTAAAACTCACGTAGATATGACTTATTTTCTCAATTATTACTGATTATAAATGATGAAATGTATAATTTAATCATTATATAAATGTACAAGTAATAAAATTTGATTACTCATAATTTAAATTATTTTATTGTTAAAATATTACATAACATTAAAATTATAATTCAATTACTACAGATAGTTTAATCACAGTTATATAATCAAACATTGAAGGAGTCTCTTAACCAATTTAATTCCAGCTTATTTCCATCCAATTTGGTATGGGACACTTTCCAAAAGGATCATTATCAAAGTGCAGACCTGCTTATCATATAACAAAATGCATTTACAATGGTTTCTAAGGCCTTCATGAGAAAATTTGTTAACAAGATTTGTATAAAATTCACAAAATAATAGGGAGAACAAAAGAGTTCACGACAATTCTATAGTCACTCAGCTTTCCCAGTTCAATATTGGACAGATTCTTATTTTAATTTAATCCTATGAAACTCGAGAGAAACATCTCTGCAAAATTCAATGCCCAGTCGTTTATAATCTGGCCTGGGCATACTATAATTGATGGTGCATACTTCTTTGAACAGTCACCAACTGGTGAGGATTTTCAACCCCACCGTAGGTCCAATAATCTATAGTTGTTTACTGCGGAACCAAAAAAGGAAAAAGAGACATGCTATTACTGTTAGTCGAACGAGTTTGTTGGACTACTGAATCTGTAGCACTGCGAGTTCTGCTCAGAAATGGAGCATAGACACCAGATAACCTACTCAGCCCAAACAAGCCAGAACTAGATCCATTGGTTCTACTCTCCTGAAAAGACATGCCCGTACTAATAAGGTCAAAACTAAAAAATATATATTTAAGAAAAATGAGGGCAACACAGACAATAAAAAAATCATGCAAATAAAAATTTAAATTACAACTAGGGACATTTTTAATCAAATGGAAAAGATTTTTTTATAGCAAAAATCACATCAATAAAAATATAAATGGGTTTTCCAAGGAGAATGCATCATTTCACAAATACGAACACAAACTTGTCACCTGTTAGCCACACATCCCACAAGTATGTAAAATTATAAATCACTACAAATTACCGTAAAATGCACATTTAATGAGATTGATCATTTTCGTAGTCAAGCATCTCTAAACAACTAATCATTCCCACCACACACCTCTAGTAAATTAATCTGAGTAAGAAAAACAGAAATATTGCAAACCTGGACAGATTGACCAGAATTTGATGGAGATGGTTGATCAGCTGATATTGTTGGTGGCGGTCCAGCCTGTTAATAAGAAAACAAAATGGTAGGAAAAACTATCAACTAGCACAAACAGTGAAGCAGCAATAAAAGCTTTCAATTAAAAGTAAAGCACAGTTACAAAGACTGCACAACTTATATCATGGATTTGGATAAGTTAAGGATGGAGGAGAAAAGTGACACAACCCAATGAGAGGAAGGAATGGGAAAGTCTAGATAAGGAACAATGAATAAACAATAGCACCAATAACCACACCCTTAATTTGGACGAGTTTATCTGATTCTTTCCAAATACCAATCGCGTTATTAGATTCAGGGTTTGTTTGGTTGAGCAAACGACAAGGGGTAGATTGAAAATAAGTTAGAATGAAGAAAAAAAAAATTTAAGTCATGGCTCAAAGTGAAAATAAGTACATTTTGTCTTCCAGCTTCTCATGTTTCTGTTAAAGGCAACTGTAACCTTCATCTCAACTCCCCTACTTTCCACCAACCGAACCATGCAGATACTAAGTCTATGCATACCCAGGAAGTATAATTTCTATATCTATATAGAAGTTACCTTTGCTGATGGTGTAACAGATGGTAGCTCAAGAGATAGCCAAGATGAACCCGACTGTGAACCCTGTATAATACAGATTAAGGTGTAAGCATAGGAACAATTGTCAAAGAAAGTGAAAAGGGAAAATTCTTCGGGTGGGGTTGAGGGGACTACAATACAAAACCAAACTTGATGACTGCATTCATTCCTTGGCTGACAGCTTTATTTTTTAGGCCAATGAACAAAATATACTGCTAAACTAACAGCAAGACATCCTATAAATTTCCATTAAAATATACCAGCAGGTCTAATTGATAAGAATAATTCACCCAAAGGCATATTGCACTGATAAATGAAAGTGGGGGAAAAATGTTTACCCTAGAAGAGGGTGAAACTGGTGGTAGCTCAAGGGCTGGCCTAGAAGAACTGGATAATGATGGCTATATAATAAAAAAATAAGTGTTAGTAAATTCTATAGTCAAAAAAATAGAAAGATAATAGAGCCCAAATCTTAAATCCAGACTGCAAAGCCCAGCCAGACAAAAGAAATCCATTGCAACAAAAGTTTAGTTCATGCCTGAATGGACTCTGTGGTTCTGCTATTTTCCAAAGTCTTTGTAAATTGACACAACATGGTTACTCCTTCAGTTGTGGCCACCTACACAGATTAAAGCTAGTAAACAGCAAATCACAGATATAAAGCATACTCATAACATAAAACATTAAATTATGCAGTAGTGACCTAAATCAAATTGACTATACCTGCTTCTCTTCTATTTCTTTAATTCTAGATTCCTGAGAAGAAAAGCAATGCGGCTTAAGTTAAACAAGCAACAAAAAAAATTAAAAGAAATAAGTATATTCTAGCAATGGAATTACCAGGACACGGACTGCAACATGAACAGACTTGAAATTTCCACTTATCGTATCTGCCTTCTGTTGAGTTACAGATATCTGTAATAGAAGATATCTATTGTTAAACAATGAAGAAGGAAAAGCAAGAGATCATAAAATCTTTACTTACCTCCTCCCTGGTACTTTCAGTAAGGGCAGCACATTCATCTAAACTTTCATCTAAACCGTTCATTCTTGAAGATAATTTCTTCTTTACATCCTGAAATCATTGCAGAAAACTAAATATTATTCATTATCAGTCAGAAAAGTAATCTGAGCAAAAGACAGGCTTTAGAAGCCTTATCTTAAAAAGAGCACACAAAGTTCCATTAAAAAATACTTGTTTGAAACATAGGAAACAAAGATCTTTTGATAATGGAATCATACTAATCTTAATGATGAAAAATATTGCACTTACAACTGCCACATTTACTGCATAACGACTCAAAAAAGGCTTGAAAAAGAAATCAAGCTCAAGGACTATTTGAAAGCATACATAAAAGAGAGAATAAACTAGATTTAGTAGCATTTCTTCTCTGTAAAATTAGAGTTTTGCCGGTTTACTACCAAATCCACTCATAAAAACATTATATTGTCATTGAAAAAATTCCAATAAAAGGACAAATATATCCTAATGTGTACATGAGCTCAATATTAAAAAATGAAAAAAACTAATATCCTCGTCAAGTTCATATTTATAAATTTTCTATTCCAAAAACATCTGAATAAATACTACATAGTTGTATCATTAAAACTATTTACCCATTTGCTACTTGACATCTTGTTTTATACTATGTAGCTATTCTACCCAACAGACAGTTGTCATTCATTGTCCTCTCTAAAAGAAAATGCCTGGTTTTGACACAATCTAAAGAATAGAAAGGAGAAATTACATCAATTGTTCCATACAGCTTCCCCATCTGATTACCAATAGATGTGCAAGCATCAGACAAACTACGTTTTGTTGCAAACATCAAATCAGGAAGCCTCCATCCCTGCAGACTCACAAGAGTCATAAAATTCAATTAAGTGTGGGAAAATCGAAATTTGGAGAAAGTAAGGTAATAACATTATAGTAAGATTAATTCTTAAAAAAGATAGAGAAACTGAACAAGCATCCAACTGCTCAAGCATAAAATTTGGTTTTGACAAATTCAAGCACAATGACAGACCTTGGCATAAGAGGGGACAAAGCCTTTAAGAATTTGGAGCAATAATACATATAGATTGTAGTACTAATACTACCCAACAAATTATTTGCTCCCATAGTTTTTAAAGTTTTCTTTTACGGTATAAAAATTTTATTCCTGGATTTTTCACTCCCATACAAACCTGACAACTAATAATCATCTAACAGCAAGCAGTGGATAGTTTATTATGCTCCAAATTATGTGAAATATATCAATGACAAGATTATTTGAGATAAAATTAAACCAGTGAAGACATTCCTAAAGTAAAGAATTATAAATGCAATTTAGCTAAGTTAAAAAGAATATATCAATGACAAGATTGTTGTATTATTATTACTACCCAAAAATTTTAATTATTTTCTCCCATAGTTTTTAGAGTTTTCTTTTTTGGTATATAAATTTTGTTGCCGGATTTTTCACTCCCATGCAAACATGACAACTAATAATCATCTAACTGCAAGCAATGGAAAATTTATTCTGCTCCAAATTATGTGAAATATATCAATGACAAGATTATTTGAGATAAAATTAAACCAGCAAGGACATTCCAAAGTAAAGAATTATAAATGCAATTTGGCCAAGTTAAAAATAATATATCAATGACAAGATTGTTGTACTATTATTACGACCCAACAATTTTAATTATTTTCTCCTATAGTTTTTAGAGTTTTCTTTTTTGGTCTATAAATTTTGTTGCTGGATTTTTTACTCCCATTCAAACCTGACAACTAATAATCATCTAACTGCAAGGAATGGATAATTTATTCTGCTCCAAATTATGTGAAATATGTCAATGACAAGATGAGTTGAGCTAAAACTAAACCACCAAAGACATTTCTAAGAAAAGAATGATAATTGCAATTTGGCTAAGTTAAAAAGAATATTTGCAACAACTCAAACAAACATGATAGCTTGCCATTACCTTCCACCGGATGTATCCATATCCCACCACAACAATAACAATCACTGTTACATATTTCCTTCCACCTATGCATTTCTCAAACAAGTCAGAAAATAAGCACAGGAGTCAAAAAAACAAGGACACACTGGTTAGCTTGTGCAAAGTACGGAGATACCCCACAATTAAAACCAGTGTTCACAGGTTTGCAAATTAACACGTCAGCATTATTAAATTGCTGAAGAAATAACAAAAGGCCCCCACAAAATGTAAAAGTAAGTAGTCAACCAGCACCTGCTCCACTTGCATTTACAATAGTGATTGATCTATCTCTAGAAAGAAGTTGTAGTTCCTGCCGAAGACTGTTTACCTGTAGATCAAAAGTTTATAAGCATTTTCAATTACCCCATATTTCTATATATCTATAAATACACCACTTGTCTTTGTAGCCAACTCAACAGGGAAATAAAAATCCAATTCAACTACTAAAAGTTATGTCTCTTATCATGTAAACCGATAAATGTTGTCAAGCTTTTATTATTCAATTCATAGACAAGATCAATGTTAAGGTTAGCATTTACATTATGTACATATACTTATGCAGAAGACATTTTCAAAATACAACTTGTTATGAATGAGACAAATACAATACAAGTAAAAGGCTATATGCATATGCTCAGAACTCAAGTCGTGTATAAGATTCACTGAATGATGTTCTGCATGATGCATGAGACTAAACTAAACAAAAAAACTATTCCTAATTAAAATTAAATATAATCAATAACTAAAAGGCAACAACATGCAAACCTGAGCCATTAAAGCATCATTATGTGGCAGCTTTTTAACAGATGGAGCAGGATCATTGTTTTTAAGTTGCTTCAAAACAACCTGGTCAAAAAGTCTACAATCAGTAAAAAGCCTGCACATGTCACCAAGAATAAATGCTAGCTGCCATATACTCACTATATTGATGGAAATTGAAAACAATCACTAACAAAAAATAATAGCATCCAGAACATTACCGAACTTGGGATTTCAGAATAAAACACAGGTTGAAAGAATATGACTGAACCTCTCAAGTATATATCACAACCAACCGTATCCCAACATGTGGAATAAGTCAAATTGATAAAGCAGGGTTCTAATGAAAAACCAAAGTTTCGGTAAAACTATTTATAGATCAAGGTTGTTTACTATTTAATACTAACACTATTTAAGCGAGTTACAGCATTATGATATCATTTTAACACATTATTTTTAATGTTTTATTAGAATTTTGAAATACAATTCCCACACCATAAACCAATTATACCCTCCCTACCCATATCCACAGTTCCTGTAGCTACAGTATAAACTAGGTCTCCTCAAACTTTTGTTAATTTGCACAGCATCCCAAACATACCACTTTGGAAACCGAAAAGAGTAGAATCGCATCTTATATGTGAAACAAAAGACAGGGAAAATAAGAAAATCATTCCTCGAGAGGGGAAAAATGCATCTATCAAGTTATACCAATCAGAATAGTACATTAAACACACACCCTTCACTAGAAGCTTAAAAAAGCTTACAAAAAAAATATAACAAAAACAACACCACCCAGAGAAACAAGTTGAGCTCCCGAAAACTAACCTTGAAAGCACCGGAGACGAGACCAGAAACGTCAGGCAGACTGCCTTCTTTAGCAATTACTGAACCAACAATACCTAAAAGACAAACGAATTTGAGAAAACGTTTTTTTCTAATCCTAGCCTACAAAACACCATGCAAACACCTACGAGAACGTCACCGTTAACTAATCTCTGATATTCCAACACTCAATATACAAATGCAACACAATAACCCCACCAATAGCCAAATTTTGGTTCCATCGAAAAACAAAGGAACCTAAATTGCGATGGCATAAATTTCTGGATAAAGCAATTGAAATAAAAGCAAAAGAGGGAGATTAATTGGAGGAAGTGATGAGAGAGTGAACCTGCACCGAGGAGAATGGTGAGCTTGCCGAGTGAGAGAGCCATGGCAGGGCAGTGAGTCTCTGCAAGTAGCTAGCGCACTCTGTTGCGAAGCATTTAGAGCGAAACGGTGCGTTTAGGGTTGACGACGTGCGAGCGATTGTGCGTTTAGGGTTCTTTGTTGTTCGTGTGTTCCCAGTGGTGTGAATAATCAGCTACGAGAGGAGACAACGAAATCGAAGAAACCCTTTGGCTATGCGGGCATTCACTGCTCCTACTTTTCCTCAGTGGACCCTTTTCAACTTGTGAGACATCTAAAATAATGGTATATTAATAGTATATTCCCTTTCTACTTAGGTTAACAATTATAATTTATGCATTTTATTTATTATTTATGATTAGTTTCAAAATTAGTTAAATAATTCACTTATTTACCTTTTTTCGTGTATTTTATCATTATACATTTTACCAATTAATTAAATATTTAATGGCATGATAACGTCTGATAATAAAAAAATATATAGAATGCCCTTGTTCAAATTAAAATATTTGTTAAAACTTAAAATACATGTCATTGTTTTTGGCTCGTGACTCGGATGAGCATCTACTAAAAAACAAAGCAATTTTTCTTTCACAAACTTTATATAACACTCACCGCTCATTTGAGTTTAGGGTTTAAATGTCCTATTGGATAGTTGATAGCACCAAAATAAACTTTCGGATAATAAAAAGGCCAAAAATACCAAGGATGTCGAATGACTGAGAAACCGAATGATCGAGAAAGTTGAAATGACTCTTAAATCTTGACACAGCTCGAAAATATACAATTAATTATAACAAATTTATGTTTAATGATAAATCACGATTAAGACATAATTAGATCTTCTTTTGGACCCACATGCAATCCCACAACAGCTGAAGTCCATATAAAAGATATAAATATCATATGGGTAATTTTTCACTCATATCTCATCTGCATATTGTATTCAAATTGATTTGTTCATTAGAGTGTCTTCGCATGTACTCCATTCCACTTTGAGAAGAGAAGAATCAATCGAGGATCACCATGTCAGAAGGTCGAGAAGACCAGAAGACGAAGACGGAATAAGTCACTCCCAAAAAACAATTTTCAAATTTTCTTATAATTTTTCAATGACATGTTAAGACATCCTTACATATTTAATCGACTGCAAATAGGAAAGAAAATAAAATAAATTAAAGGGTAGCATTGGCAAAATTCATCATTTAAGATTTATTCTTTAATTACATATTCTTATAATTACAACAATTATCAAGGACATTAAATACGTTTATTTTAATGATGTCTTAAAAATATATTAAGAATGATTTCTAATAGATTATAATTTTTTATTTTGAATATTTATTAAAAAAAGTTGTTTTATTCGGTGCATATAATCTTATATTTTTTAATTAAATTATTGTTGTTGTAATTTGATGGTTTGATTTTTCAATCCCAAAAAATAAAATTCTAAAGTAATAATTATCTTTATACAAAGTTATATTATTTTATTTTATAAATTAAATATTAAATAAAATTCAAATCAACCATGTAGGCAAGGTATATGAAAAAATAGGTTTGGTGAAGATAATTAAGTTCCAAAATTTCATTTTTTATTGTCAGAGTTCATTGCATTTATTTTACACAACAAAACCAAGTGGATATCTTTAAATTGGTTAGGAGAATTCAATTAAAAAATATAAAAATGTTAAACACTTATTAATAAAATAAAGTTTTATTTGAAAATACTCAATTTTGAAGGGATTTAAAATTTAATTAAGAAATTTTTTGGATTTTATTATTTTTTTTATTGTTTTTATGGGAGTTATAAGAAGTTTGTTTTTTTTCCCTCCTTGTATTGGTTTAATTTTTCCATTTTTTTTGTGCTCGAGCTCTTAGGCAATTATTTGGAGTTTTGTAGTTTTTTTTTTTTTTTTTTTTTTGCGTGGGTTTTATGTAGTCTTTTATGCTTTTTTTTTTATTAAAAAAATTATGTCGTTTTTAATGTGATGGCACATAGTGTCTAACATGAATTTTATAAAAAAATGCTGTTATTTACTTTATATTAGTAGATTTTATATATCAATATCGAATAAATTATTTTTGTCTGGTGTAAACTAACTTTTTTTAATTGATGTTTGTTGTAATTATCTTTTTGTTAATTACTGTTGTTATAAATTTTTTTATCTTCAAAAAAGGTATTATTTTATGTTAATAGTTTGTAATCATTTTTTTGTTCTCGTGTCTCCTTAAATATTTTCAGCCAATATTAATAAGTATGACTTTTTTACCAATTAGAGTTGTGTTCATTTTTCAAATGACATTTATTGAAAAGTTGAAAAAAAAAACTCAACCACCACTATTATTACTATAATAATAATAATAATAATAATATTAATTGAAATCAACCTATATAATTATAATCAAGCACTCCCAAATGACATGAGATTTTTTTTTTTTTTTACAATATCACTTGAAAAAATATTGACGAAGTTTAATAGAAAAATAGCATCAACTAAAATCTAAAATCAATTATAAAATATCATAAAGATTGATATTTTTGAATTATTAACAATTGTTTAATATTTAATTTTGTTTACATTTGATGGTAACTAAACTATTTTATCTAAAGGATAAAAATTGGAATTTAATATATTTGATTTATCTATCCAAATAAAATATTTAAAAAATGAAACAATTTAAAACGAAATCAATTTAAATTCAATGTATTTAAATGTCTTATAAATTGTGATATTCCCTATTCAAACGCATTTAGTGAGTTTCAAATGAGAATTTTAAGAAAGTTGATTATTTATATACAGAATTTGAAATAATTGATGACATTTATTTTGTTAAGAAATTTAAAAGGAAATTGAGACTCTGTAATTTGACGAGAATATCAATTCCACTTCAGAAGTAAATTTTTAAATTCTTCAAATTTCTATTTTATATTATCTTTTTAGCTCAATTTTATTTAAGACACCATTGACCTGACTAATATTGAAATATTATTGGCTCACGCGAGTTTTGAATGTCATGATTTCAATAGTATGTTTTAATAAATGCTAACCTTTTTTTTCCAAAATAAAGTCAACCATGTCTATTTTTTTAGCAATCATCAAGGTTATTTAATAGTGTTTTTTTCATAATAAAAATTTGACTTTTAAATTATATTTTTTGAATTTTGAATTTTTATATTCAATTCTAAATTTTCAAATTTAAAATAAAGAATAATTTGTTTGAATTTTTTTTACATTGTTTGATATTTTGTTTTTAGATGCTTATATATTAACATCTTACACACTTCACATTATAATAAAATAATATTTTATTTTTTAATTTAAAAATATTATTATATTACTATAAACAGTGTAAAATATATGTTTTTTTTTACTGTTTTTAGTGTCAATAAAACTTTTCTCTTTGTTGATTTTGGGGTTTGTAAAACATAGTTAAGTTATAGTTATTTCTCATTCAAGTAAAAATAAGACAAGAAACATATTAGTGATTTTTCATATTTTGGGAGTGAGACAAGAAACTATGGGATGCATGAAGGAAAAGACTTGGTAGGATCCGAAGGAAAATTCACTTTTCTGGAATGGGCATATAAAGGACTCCGCCATAGTCACAACCAATTCAAATTCATCAAGGGAAGAAGCAGATACAGTGGAATTAGTGTTGTGGTAGTGGAAGAATCAGTGAGAGTATCATAGTGATGGCGAGAGTGGGTAGAATGAAGTTGGGTTCAGAAGGGTTGGAGGTGTCTGTGCAGGGACTGGGGTGCATGGGAATGTCTGCCAACTATGGTCCTCCTAAGCCAGAAACTGATATGATTGCTCTTATTCACCACGCTGTTCAAGAGGGTGTAACTTTTCTTGACACTTCCGACATCTATGGTCCTCACACCAACGAAGTCCTGTTAGGAAAGGTTGAATCTTTGTGTTGTTCAATATCATAATTCTAGTCCTTTCACTTCGGCATGCCTATGATGTGATATATTTTTCTGTTGGGTCTAGCTAACCAGTGCTCTAAAAGAGCAAATAATCGACAAATTGGATTTTTCAGGAAAAAAGAGTGTTTTTATTCTTGATAACTTTGGTCAACTTGGCTTTTGGTTTATCTTTTTTCATGAATTTTGTCCTCTAACTTTCAAACACACGTGAACTCAGCTTCTGATATTAGAGTGTATTACTACACTTCCTGATATTCTTTTTCTTTTTTTTTTACTTTTGATTCCTCGAAGAGCATTTGTTACTGCTTTTCTTTTTATTGTTGCTATGATATGATATGAGATAATGAAGTGTGCATATTGATTTGCTTGTTGCAGGCTCTGAAGGAAGGGGTGAGAGATAAGGTTGAATTGGCTACCAAGTTTGGAGTCAAACTCGCTGAAGGGAAAAGGGAGATCCATGGGGATCCAGCATATGTGAGGGCTGCTTGTGAGGGCAGCTTGAAGAGACTTGACATCAATTGCATTGATCTCTATTACCAACATCGTATTGATACTCGTGTGCCTATTGAAGTCACGGTTTCACCCTTTCCTTGTGCTTTGCTTTGTTTGTCTTTTCTTTGGGTGGAACAAATTTGGCTAGACTAATATTATGCTTGTAGGAAATTTAACTGGCTAGCTATGAACTCTGCACTAATATAACCAACTGGATATATTTTCACCCCTATGTATTTTGTGTGCATTCCACCTTTTTTGTGCACTATAGGGAAGTAATGCCATCATCATATTGAAACTACTTGGTTTAAAAGCTATTCAGCAGATTTTGACCATCATCATTCGTCCTCTAATTTCCTCGGGCTAGCTTATCATTGGGTCAAATTGTGCTAACAATCGAGTTCATGCATACTGCGACATTGTTCTCCAAGACAAATCGCAATAACAAGATCATAGAAACCATAGAGGATCAATAAATCTCTAATACCTCCTTAGAATTTATGGTCTTTGATGAGTGAAACTATTTGACCCAAATCACTTAAATTGGATAATTTTTTGTTCATCCAAGTTTATGAACCTCGTTCTCGTCTTAATTTTAGCTATGTGTTACTTGGCCACTTTATGTCACACTACACACGTGCTTTACATGTAATTGATGTTATGAAATTTGTTTTTGACATTAGATATAGCCATTTGTTCACATATGTAAAAGGATAACATGTGATGACTTCAAGTTTTTGCCTTGCTTTTGAATTGTAAGATTGGGGAGCTTAAAAAACTTGTTGACGAGGGCAAAATAAAATATATTGGTCTGTCTGAGGCCTCAGCTTCAACAATCAGAAGAGCACATGCAGTTCATCCCATAACAGCTGTGCAGTTGGAGTGGTCACTATGGTCAAGAGATGTCGAGGAAGAAATAGTTCCAACCTGCAGGTGTGATTTAATATACAAACATTATGTTCTATCATCAAGCAATTCTCTTTCTGAGGTTCAATAAAACTGCAACTACGTGAGGTATAACTTTATGACTCAATTTTTACTTCTCAGGGAACTTGGCATTGGAATTGTTGCATATAGTCCTCTTGGGCGAGGATTCTTGTCATCAGGAACAAAGTTGCTTGAGAATTTGACACAGGATGATGCCCGAAAGGTTTGTGAAAATCATGCTATTACAGAATTTCTGAAATTCATGTCAATTACTTGTGCATCTTCGTTGCCAAATCTCCTATACTGCTTTTGGAATCTTGGGTTATTTCAAGGCCCTTGAATGTCATTCAGTGACATCTACTTCTAACCTTGGCTCTCCTGAATTTTCAATTTTAGTTAGTCCTTACATTAATAACTAAAATGTTTCTGCTAATATTACTGTTAAATCAGTCATGCTTATTGTCTGTAGTGGCCTGCATTAATTGTATATATCTTCGCAATTCGCAATACGATAATTGTGTCACTAACTGAAAACATTCAAGAGTTTATACTTTTGGATGCACCAATGCCAGAATCAGCAAAGTAGCTTGTTTTTTGTGTATGGCTTTTGCATTGAGTTTGACTATAGTTTAAAATAGTTGTACACTTTTCATCTACTTTTCCCCCTTAACACGGTTTGGCTGTACACAGAATAATGAATTATTCTGTAAATTTCCGCTAATGAACACAGTTGAGAACTCTAAACAATAAATAGGATGTTAGGAACCAAGATGTGTATTCTAGGCGGCAAAGGAACCAATGAGATGTAATGGGTAGTTAGAGCAGTTAGAGGGATCTGTTTTACAGTTTGGGAGTTAAGAGGAGAGGGACTTGTAAATAAATACCACTGCAATTTAAATAGGGGCATTCTTTTGGTAATTGAAATGAAATGTTTACACAGAGTAAAGGGGGTTTTCCTTTGGCATAGCAGAATAAGAAACTTTCTCTCTAATACTGTTCTTTCTCGTCTCTCATTCTTCTCTTAACTCTTCAGCTACAATGGTTAGTTTTCATGATTTCGTTTCTCCCAAGGTTTTTATCAATTGGTATTAGAGCTTTCCCTTATGTCTCTCACCTGCATATTACTAGCACAGGTATTGATGCTGGCATTGCAGTGTTCGTTTGGTATTGTGCATTTTCATGATAAATTTAGAAATATGAGAGCAATGTCTTGATCAAGCCATAATAAAAGTGTAACATACATCTTCCACTTCCCGTCGATATTTCCTTGAAACATTTTTCTTTCTTTGAAGGAGTTATCATTGATTCATTCTGTTTGTACAAAAACTAGCTGTTAACATCATTTCAAGACAGCATTCTCCCTGTATATTTTTTATCCTTTCAGTTCTCATAATTGACCTTTTCATCCTACGTCGAGATATGAACTGTTAAGAGATATTGAATGACCAAACAAATAATTAAAAGGAGAAAAGAAAAAAAGAGAGAACAAACAAGAACATTCATCGGCTTTGAGAGAACATGGTGTATGTTTCTTCATTTGGATCCAGTGCCACGTGTGTATGTCATACTCTATTTTCTGTGGTACATCGGGTTTTTGGCTTAACACAGCATTTTGTGATGATAGTTTTATATGATCAGACTGAACAACAGTTTGCCCAAAGAATAATAAAAGTAGGAACAGATTTGAAATATGGACCATTTCTGCTTCCCTAGATCCAGGCTTTAGGATTTTCCTCCCTGACATCTTTATCTTACCATCTAAATAATGAAATTGCCTTGTTTTCTTTCTAAATTTCGTCATTGATACCCAAATATAATCTTCTGTGTTTTTAATTCTATTGCAGTTTCTGCCCAGATTCAAACCTGAAAATGCAGAGCAGAATAGTATTATATTTGAGAGGGTTAATGAACTGGCTACAAGAAAGGGATGTACTCCATCTCAACTTGCATTGGCCTGGGTTCATCACCAAGGAAAAGACGTGTGCCCAATACCTGGAACAACCAAAATTGAGAACTTTAATGAAAACATTGGGGCTTTGTCTGTCAAACTGACACCAGAAGAAGTGGCAGAACTTGAGTCCTTTGCTGCTGCAGATGTTGTTAAGGGTGATAGATACGTGGATGGGGCATCTACATGGAAGACATCTGATACTCCACCACTTTCTTCTTGGAAAGCTGTATAATCAAGTGCATTGCTTAATGCTTGTACTATTGTATGGCTGTGCCAGTACCTTATGCATTTGCTGTTTAAATGAATTTATCTGTTTTGAACTCTTCTAGTTTCTAGCAGCAGTTGGTGCCTTTTCATGTGGTTTGAACTCTGTCAGATGATTCCATATTGCTTAAGTTGTGTAACTAATCTTTGAGTTCAGCGGAAATGAGTTTATACAAATACATGATTATGGCTTTGCGTTCTAAAATTCGCAGCAATTATATATATATATAAAGAAACATACTAAATGGGAACAATTTATATCTCAATGCTTTTAGCTTCATTTATATTTTAATTGATAAACAAATATCTTTTTTATGTATCAGTTTTGCCTATCTCCGCTCATCTGAATTTCACATGTATTGTAAGTTTGTAACTGATAACTAACACGATTAAGGTCAACTGTAAAATCTATATGTTTATCATACATACATGTGTATATATACACACACAGTGGTGCCTAGGACATGACCATATTATTAGAGTTAAGATCGAACCTTCGCATTAAAAGTCAATGAATAACAGCATATTATACAAAGAAGATATACTATTCTCAAAATCAAACTAAAACGAAAATGCGGCTAAATAGCAGTATCTTCTGCCTGCAACACCTTCTTCCCACGTTCTGATTCAAAATAGTGCTTTAAAATCCATCTGGAAGAGTGCCAACTTGAGGCAAAAAAGGAACATAGCATCCTTGTCTGCAACACGCTAGGAACTGGAATGATTGACTTTTGTAGTTTCCCTTTTTATTGCTTCTATTCTCCCAAGAATTCCCTTCACTGCTATATCAAATGCATCTTCAACTGTCTCTAATCTAGAACTTGGATAACGATATATTATTCTTGGAATAAGCCTTATAATCTCCTTTCTCATAGCCAACACTTCACTTCTTGGAACTTTAGACAATGTCTCATTGATCATTACCCTCTTTTGTGTGACATCTGTTACTGGTATGTATACAGAGTAGCTGGAACCATTTTTGGGTAAATGCCACAAATATTGGTTATATGCTGATCTTGGATCAAAGAAAACAGGAATGCAACCAGCCAGAATTGAGTCAAAAATTGATCTCCTAGTGAATGAATCCCCTGGAGGCTGGATACAGAACACTGAGCTTTGAAACACCTTTGTCACTTGCACAGGATCATTGCAATTGTTATGATAATGACTATCATGACAATTTAGAAGTTTGCAACTCCTAGAGGATTGGCACTGTTTGATTATCTCATTTCTGATGGATGATGAGGAAGAATTAGAAGCAGGCCTTGGAGCACCTGCAAATGAAAACAAGTGAGGCCTTTTCACACTTCTCATTTTCTTCTGCCACTGAAAAATCTCCCTATCCTTATTGGGATGAAAATAAGTTGGATATGGGATAGCAAATTCATTTTCCTCTGAACCAGCAGATTCAATCAGCAAAATTGACATGTTTCTTGCTTCTGGCAAAAGCATTAGTTTGGTGCCCCAATCATCATTGATATCTGTTACTCTTCTGAAGTCCCAACCAATTCTCCCTCCAACTATGAAATGATCCCTACCCCACATTCTTTTCCACTCGGGTTGTTGTGATAACCATTTCACTAGTTCTTTTGGTGAAGCATCTCTTGTTGAAACATTGAATCCCCCCCACAGGTACCGACCCACATCAAGGCCAGCATAATAAGGTACATATATAGCAGAAGCCAGTGACGAATCCTTGGTTAAGCACTTGTAGTGCTTCATTGTGTTATGGAAAATAACTTCAAGTGAAAATTGGTTAGTTGCATACCAGTTTTCCTCCAACAGAACCTTCTCCTTTGATTTCTCAATAACCTTAGGTCCAAGGCCTAAGTTGGACATGTAAGGGCACATATCAAACCATCTCATGAGAGAGTGACAACCGTTCAGCAAATCCTCATTGAACCTGCTAGCAAGATCATAAACATAGATATATTGGCCTGAACAAGAATCCAAATTTCTTGAGGGAGAATTTGCAACAACTCCAACATTGTCTCTATTCAAATGAGGGGGACTCATGTAGTCTCTCTTATGCACTTCACCAGGAACTGTTGATACATTATTTTGATTTGCATGGATTGTTTTCTCAGGACAATCGGCAGTTTCATTAAAAATGAAAGAAGAATCTGAGGGTTTAGGCATGGTTTGCATATGTTCATGGTTTGCACCATTCATGTGGAAAAGTAAAAAATCGATGCCATGATCACTGACAGCCACATAATAATCCAAGAGTAGCAATGAGAAACAGAAAACAAAGGATATTAGAAACACAAACCGGAGGTTATCAAAGTGCTTCCCCAAAGGAGGCTTGTCCATGTTCAGTGTTTGGCCTTTTGACATTCAGCAAAAGAGCATTTTTTTCTCTCTGATGATATGAGAAAAGGGATTGTGAAATTCAAAGTTTATGAACATGGCATTTGGGGACACTATCAAAGGAAGGAATGGTAATCTGGGAAGAAAAGGAGGAAAGATACTACTGGCATGGAAAAATCATTAATGAATATTTTTTTTGGCATTAAAGGAAGAACTGCATAACAATGGAAAGTAATTAAAGTGTTAATATTTGATTGAAGTGGCATTAAAGGAATAAAATCATTCAAAGGATCAAAACCCATAAACTTGTTATTCCATGCATTAATGACGAGAGATGTGCGCAGAGGCACTGAAGTACATCATCAACATCAACCCCTTATATGGTCATCAAAAGAACAAGAGATGATTTGCTGCAAAACATGCAGCATTCGTTGCATTATTATTGAGATTGCTTTATTATTCAATTGCTACGCGTTTATATTAATCATATTGAAAAATCTTACTTTGACAACGGTTAAAATCAAAGACAGTATATTACAACCTTTCAAATTTTCTTCATCTTTTCACATTGTTCATATTTCAATAAAAAATTAATTTTCTTTCTACGTTTAGAAGTTATAGTCTAAAACAATTCACTGAGTTGTCAACGTAACCGTATTCAAATATTAAACCAGCTGTAAGAAGAAAAATAAAGATATTAAGATTGGAATAAGATATATTATTATATTATTATAACTTACATGTTCTTACAACAACCTATGTAGCATAGACACGGACATGAACACTGATACTATACATATACGTAAACGGAGATAAGTATAATTTTTAAAATGTAGGATACGGGGACATGGATTTATATATTATATAATTATGAAATATATAAATTGATCGTAAAGATTTATGTGCACAAGTATGTTTTAGTTTCTTTTTAAAGCAGAAAGATGTTTTTCATGGCTGATTCAAAAGGATCTGTTCTTTAATTTTATAATTATACTAAAAATTTATACAATAAATTTGAGTTTTTAGAAAATTAATGTATTTCTCCTTTTTAAAATTGTGTTAAAATCGTGTTAGAATAGTAAAAAATTTTGAATCGGACACTTCACCGATACGTGTCCTACGAGTATCATACAAGTGTCGTATCCGATACATGTGTCCGACACGGACACACTATTTAAAAGGGAGTATCCGAACTTCATAACTTACAACTAATATTTCACCTTCTTATTAATAGTATGTATATATTACATCAAGAATTGTCAAAATAGTTACATAATTAATTGATAGAGCTTTTAATTTATGTATAAATTATTTTTTCTAATTTTCCCTCGTAATGTTAATTATGGAAAAATTTATATCAAACACACTTCCGACAATGGTAGTCAATCTTCCTCGTGTGATCATAAATTCCTAATTTACTATTTTCTCATTCAAATATTTCTAGTATGCCTTTATATCAAATCAATATATTTTTACTCTTTTTAATTAATTATTTAATGCTATTGACATGTATATATATTTGCTTACTTTAAACAATTATTTAATGTTAAATTAATAATATAATTAAGTACATTAATTGATATTTAATTTTTTTTACAATAGATATTAAAAATAATCTTAATTCAAAGGTGGGTCTCATGTAACGCATTCTAAACTCATTCCTCAATTCTTTCAAGAATGAGTTACATGGAGTTAAATTTAACTAAATCATAAATAAAATTCAAACTAATTTAATTCGACTGAATTAAGTTAAATTAAGTAGTAAATTCATTATTGAACACCATAATGAATATACAATATTTATATTATCAGAATTAATACATTTTAAGATATATTTTTTAAAATGCTTTTGTTTTATTTGTCATGAACTTACACATTTTTATTTTATTTTCTAATTCCAAACCTTATATATTTTCTTGGGTATTTTAAAAATATAAACTTTTGAAATAGATATAAATAAATTTTAGCATTTCAATCATAAATTTAGAATAATTATCGAGTTTAAAAGAAGTTTTTTGTTTATTTTTTATGAAATTATTTGAAAATTGTTATATAATAGCATCTTAGTAATTATTTCCATTTGTCTTGTTATTTTAAATGTTAATTTGTAGATAAAAACTTATTTAATTGGCATATAATGATATAATATTCGATCATATGACATGTTGTGGAACTTGGAACACTTCGTAATCGTACCTTTGACTTTACTCCAGTTTCGTTTAGGTCTCATAATTATTATTATTATTATTATTATTATTATTATTATTATTATTATTATTATTATCTTTCTGTCGTAAATTTTATTAAATTTCACTACGTTTTTAGTTAATTTGTTATCATCAATATTTTATTTTATTTTTGTTTGGGTATCAAAGAAAAATAAAATATATTTCCTTAATTATTTTAATTAATATTAAAATGTATTCAATCAATATTAATTAAATGAAATATTTATTACAAGTTATCATTATAATATAATATATTTTATTACTGAAACCAGTCTTTTAATAACGGTCTTAAACTTAAGAATTAATTATTAAATTTAAGACTTTTGTGTTGTATAAGAATTCGAGTCTCAAGAATTAAAAAAATTAATGAATTTTTAAAGTTATAAGAAACTGAAGTGCTAATGAAAAATTATAAAAGTGTGTAGTTTATAAATTTTACTGTTGAAATAAAACTTGCAAGTTGATATTAAAATGATATAACATAGTAAAATTCAATTAAAGTAAAATAAGATTATATGAAAAAAATTTATAAAACCATTACAATGAAGATATTTTTAGAACTTAAGTCTTAAGAATAAAACATTATTTTTCAATATCATCAGAACACCAATATTAAATTAACCTTTAGTTATAGTAATTAAATTAAATTTTATTAAATTAAAAATAGTTATAAAATAGATAAGATTTTATTATAGGAGCAAATTTTTTAAAAGTTTCTTAAAAATAATATCACATGATAAAATCTAATTAAAGTAGAATTGCACTTCACAAAAAAAAATTAGGTCAGATACTCTAAATAGGACAAATAATAACGGATAATAAATCATAAGTGACACTGTAATGAATAAACCACTAATATTATTATTTTATTTTTAAAAAAAATCATTTTTTTTATTTTTTAGTTGAATATAATATTTTATTATTAAAAAGAATTATAAAGTAAAAGTGAGTGAAAAAAAATGTAAAAAAAATTATTTAATTTATTCATAATATTTTAATAAAACAACTAACTAGACATTAGAAGCCAACCATAAAACCAAAGTCAAAATAAAGCATATTTAAACTTATATTCTATTGACCCATCTAACCCTTTTCATCAATTTATTGGTCCAGTGATTGGCATAACACATTAAACAATCTTACTTTCATGCCACTTGGAATAATTGGGTTTACTTTGGCTCTTGCTTCACACCATGCACTTCAAAATACTTCCAATACTTTCTGCCTTGTGATGATGGTAACTTTTTCCTAAGTAATTTATCTTACCTTTCAATGCACACATAAGTCAAAATTTTTGTTTTCTAGTTAAGATTCCCCAAAAATGCTTCACTTCACAAAAACACATCAGAATTCTGAAGATTTCTGATCATATTTTCACACAAAAAACCAGTAGTCAAAACTCATTACCTAAAAATTATTGTCTTTGACCACACCAATGGAACTTGAAGCAAAAAAAGTGAAGTGTATATATATATATATAACAAAATCATGAAATAAGACAGAAAAAGAACAGATGGGCACGTGCTTAAATATTACTTGCAGAGCTCCCTTGTGATTCACTCTATGATGTTGATATGCACAAGTAAGCTCAATGATAGAGTCTGATTAAGTTACCTAATGATTTCAAAATGACACACTTATAAAGGAAATAAAGTGAAGGGAACAAAAACTTGATGATGCAAAGATGTGAAAAATCTGCAAAAGAATGCCTTAGTACACAAGTGATGCTAGTTAGGAGGAGCCCACTTTGGAATATGGTGATTATTATCATTATTTGGGAGCTTGTAGAAGAACAAAACTTAGTTTTAGAACTCAGTACTGATCCTACTTATTATTATTAGCCTGGCAAACTCAAAAGCATTTTCAATTTTGGTGCAAATTCCTAAAGCAGGTTGAGTTGCACAGTTTAACCAACTACCCACTCTATTACTCTAACACACCCACTCCATTATCATTTATATATACTCTATACATCTTTATCCCACATACCAAACTTGGATTGAAAATAATTTCTTTCCCCACGTAAATCATTCTAACTTGCTCATAAAGACAAACAGGAACCTAAATATAACCACATTCTAGGCACCCTCTTCATAGATAGCTATCTAGGCCAAGCTTTGGAGCATTACAAGTTGGTACACACAAATAAAGTTTTGGTTTTGGGAGAGATGAGAAAACGTATGGAAAGAATAGTTGTTCCTTGCTCTTTCAGCTGTGCTTCTCATTCAAGTGTGGAATTGGGTGCACCCAAAGGGCCAAAACAAGATTCAAAAGCCACTATTGTTTCAAGTAGTTTCTTCTCTCTTCATCTCACTATCTCTCTATTGCTTTTTGTTGATGCTGTTCTTAAGTGATTTGAGATATTCTTTATGCAAGAAGGACAAGATAGATCAATCATCAGAGCCAAAATGAAGAGAGGAGCGCCTTCTGGGTTTCTGGCTCTACCAAAGCCTAATGTAGCTGCTGGCATACAGAGAATAATCAAGAGCATCAAGAATTTGTCTCAATTATTTTGTGAGTACAACAACTCTTAATCAATGCTGTTGTTGTGAATCATGTTGGTCTTAACTACATGAAATTTCTATCTCCATTACCCTTATAGAAATCAGTATAAATATGGTAGGTGCATTATTCTTTTTTTCCTTCTGATATATAATATAATCCTCTTTTATTTGATCTTTCTGGTTGATTTTTGATGTGTTTATATGTAATATTATTATTTTTGGACTATGTGTTTCCAATTGTACAATTGAAAACACTAAACACCAAAAGGGTGGACCCATAACACTAGAAAATGGAACATCCGTGTAGCTGAAATTTGAAGGCTGATCATGATTTTTGGTGCTAATACTCATTAGTCTCCCTTAATTGAAATGATTTTGTCCAGCTATGGAGCATGGGGACACTGAATTCTGATATAAAAATACATACACCATAATTGCCTTTGTGACATCTTTGTATTGTATGAATTGTTGAATATTTTCTTCACTTGAGTGTAGTTTACAGAGAGGACGTGGAGGAAATGGAAGCTGAGATGGAAATTGGGTTTCCAACAGATGTGAAGCATGTGACACATATTGGAATTGATGGGTCAACCATTACAAATAATGTTAAGGGTTGGGACAATATGAAGGCACCTGAATTGTTGTCTCTCTCACCAATTTCATTCAAGCAATTTGAATTGGCCATGGCTACCCAAGCTCAATGTTCTCTCATTGATGATCCTAATTCCTCAAAATGTGGTTAAGAAAATTGTGGGAATGTTGGGACTCCCAAGCCCCTTTCTAATTGTAGATTAATGGTGATGATTGATGACTATGTACCTAGGAGTTTATATACAAGTGCACAAATTGAATATTCATCAATGCTTGTAGTCTCTTTCACTATTTTGTTTTGTTCACCTCTTGAGATTGCCCAAGCTTCATTACATTTTTTTTTTTTCAATATTGAAGTGTTTCATTCTAAAATTGAGTTTTTTCTTTCTTTCTCTGATACTTTATCAATTCAAAGAAACAAACACAAAACTCAACAAGATTGACTTTGTAGAAAATTTTGAATCCTTCATCGATTGGTTGTGTGATAGCTTATTTGTTTTTATTTGTTTTTGTGTTGACTTACATGTTTATTTGGAGAGTAAATTTACTTTGACACTTAAAAAAATTATTGTTTTATTATAATATAATATTTTACTTAAAAAAACGGTTGTAGAGTGAATTTTTTTTAGTATTAGAGTGCTATAGAAACTTTATTCTTATTTATATTCCATGTTGACTTTATAAATAAAATTTTAATTCAAAAAATCATATTAAAACATATAAAAATAACATGAAAGAGGCTTAAATAACTTTCTTTTTATGAGCTATCTCTTTCCAAATCTATTGTCATAATCCTCAATGTTAAAAAGATAAATTTTGCTAAGCTCTATGAATTATTGAAATGGAAAAAAAAAATATTTTTACTTAAATGAATTCGATTGTGTGTTATACTTTGTGGTAGGCGTAATATAGATTTGTTATCTTTTTTATATATTGTTGTTTTTACTCTCTTTCAAAATTATATTAAATAACACTTTTATTTTTTTAGGTTTAAAATATATATTTATATTTATTATTCTTGTATTTTTACAATATTAACATATTTTACTTATTAAATAAATATATATCTTTCTTATGTTTTTTATAAATACAATTTTTTTTTATAGTTTTACTTAAGTTACATCCACTTTCATTGTTTTATTTAAAAGTATTATATTAACTAAAACTTAAATAAAGTGTTTAAAATTAAGATTCTCAAGTATTATTTAATATAATTTCATAAAGGAGGTAAGAACAAATTTCTTTTCTTTTAACATCTCTCTCTTCTTTTAAAAAGTAAACCAAACAAGTTCAATATAAAATTTATTTATTTCTTCTTTGATTTTTTTTTTTCCATTTTTCTCAAACTAAACAATTACAAAATCCACCTTTTGTTTTTTTTTTATCTTTCTGACATTTCTATCTTCCTCATTTCATTAACTCTGTGTTTCTTAGTCTCTTACCAGGTACATCTACCTTCATCAAAATCATTAAAATCTGTTAACTTGTGTTTTTATTTTCTGTTTTCTTATTTTAATTGCAAACTTGTCATCTTATTTTCAACGAGCTTCCTATTTCAAATAGTTGTAAAAAATAAAAAATAAAGAAAAAATAATAATTTCAGTATTTCATGTACAAATATTTGAAAGTTATGAACAAATGAAAATAAAGTGACACAAATAAATGAAACATAAGGATTTAGATCGTATTTTAAAATAAATGAAAAAATAAAGGCTTTTGCTTACTCTCTCCAACAAAATTTGAATCTTCATTCTACTAACGATAAAAATATTCTCTTTAGTTTTTAAATAAGAGTTAGATTTAGAGCTTAAAATATATTTTGAATTTGGTATTTTGGAATATTTGGATTTTCAGAACATTTCCATATTAATCTTTCTGAAACAGTTTGTTAGAAATATATGTTTCTATATATTTATTTTATGGATTTTTAAAAAAAATATGTTTCTAAATTTTATTTTTTAGATTTTTTTAAAATTTATTATTTATGTTCTGGATTTGATTTTTTAGAATGAGAGATTTTAATTTTCCAATTGTATTTCAGAATATTATTTCTAAAAGAACAAAAACTTATTTTAATTTTTTTTAGAATATATTTTTCGATTTAAAATTCTAATTTTAAAATAAAAGGTAATTTTTGAAATTTAAAAATTAATCGAACGCACGTTAGATTGATTGGGTGCAATAATAAATAAACAAAACAAACAGAGAGTAATATAAGTTTCCAATAAAATCTAAGTATATAAAAACAATTTATACTAAAAACATTTTAATAGAATAAAAATGCATAATCATAAAATAGTTGAAAAGACGTAGAAGTATTATATGAAATAAGTGGTGTGATGAAAATAATTAAGAATATATTATTCTTGGAAATAATTATGAGTGATACAATCACTCTTAACACACTGTGTATGTTTAATATTTGAGAAGTTAAAATAATTTATTAAACTAAATAATTATTTCACTTGATTTTATATGTTTGAGTATAATTATGAGAAGATAATTCGTTATTAAGTCTGTGTCGGTTGTCGTTAGTAATGTTATCACCGACACCTCTCTTCACTATTATTTCCACACTTAATTAAAACCTTCTATTTTCAAATTAGGGAGATTTAATTTTAAATTAGTAAACACCATTACAATGTATAGATTGATTTTTAAACGGAAATTTTATCACAAAAATGTGTTAATAAAATAAATTAATGTCAAATAGCTGGCTTTTTTATTAGTAAAAATAAATGAAATTTTTAATCTCTGTTTATTATATTATCAATAATTAAAATGAAGAGAGTTTTAAAATGCTCATAATTTATGGTTAGAGAAGACCCGCGAGAAGGAGACTGAAAAAAAGACCTACCAACTAACCAAGCAATGGTGCGGTGAAGGGCAATAAGGACATTTCAGGTGTCCTCTTTGGGTGTCGGTGGAGAAATGCGGTTCTTTGCCTCAAAGCCAGTCTGTTCTCACTTAAACATCGAACATTTTGTGTCCCATCAACGTATTATCCACCGTCGATTCCCATAAAGTGTTCGATCTATAATCTCACACACACAAAGCACGCATAACGCCATTGGAGAAGGACCTTCTACCAGAAGAAGTGATAGTGTTATTATTATTTGATCGATTCTCCCTCTTCTCTGTGCGTGCGTGTGAAGAGAGAGAGAGAGAGAGAGAGATGGAGAGGGCGAAGCGAAACGCTGTTGCGGCAATCGCGCTGGTGGTACTAGCGGTGGCGGCGGCGCGTGTGGAGGCGCAGCAGGAGTCAGACGTGAAGACGCTGGTGAAGTACAAGCACGGGAAGAAGTACTGCGACAAAGGTTGGGAATGCAAGGGGTGGTCAATTTACTGTTGTAACCTCACTATAACCGACTATTTCCAGACCTACCAGTTCGAGAATCTGTTCTCCAAGCGGAACTCTCCGGTGGCTCACGCTGTCGGATTTTGGGACTATCGCTCCTTCATTGCCGCCGCCGCGCTCTTCGAGCCGCTAGGTTTCGGCACCACCGGCAACAAGACCATGCAGATGATGGAGGTCGCCGCGTTCCTCGGACACGTCGGCTGCAAGACCTCTTGTGAGTTCTCTACCATCCACATTTTGTGAATTTTGTTTATGGGTTGTGTGTGTTTGGTTTGGAGTGTGAAAAATTGTTTAGGTTGAGCTTGCGGTTTTGAGATTGTGAGATCTGTGTGTGTTGTGGTGCTTGAGTAGATACTTTGGATGATTTGGATTTGTTGCTGTGTTGTCTGGTTTGGTTGTCATGCTGTTAAGCTTGATTTGTTTGGTATTGAGTCAGTGCAGTCAATTTTTTACGCATTCTCGCCGCTGTCGCATTTGTAACTGTTGGATGACGACTGGGCTTCTCTGGTTTTGAATGTGTTTTTTAAGTTTGATTTTCGAAATAAACATGACTGATCTGATCTTGTCTGTCTGATTTTTCTTTGACGGTTGAGTTGTTGAATTTGCGAGTGTGGGATAAAAATAATTTGGTCCAGCAAACAATTTTGTAACAGTGCTATGTATGTGGTGTTTGAAACTTTCAATGTTTTGGATTTCTTATTGAGTCTGGTTTTATCATTATGCTGTAGTCTTGATTTGTTTGGAACTGGACTCGTTGCTGTCAATTTTTTCATGCATTCACACAGTTATCACATTTGTAATTCTCGGATCAAGAAAGGACCAATCAGATTTTGAATGTGTGCTTTGAATCTGATTTATTGAATTAAAACTTGTGTTGTCCAATTTCTGTCTGACGGTTGAGTTGTTGAATGTGGGGAATCTGTGGAAAATTGAATTCGGGGAAGGGAATTTGGATCCTTAGTTGGTTTCACATGAATTGTCTTAAATGACTTCATTTGTGATTGACATATGGTGTCTGCTATGTTGAACCACATTTTGAGGTATGAGAGAGGTTTGGTGAGAGGATAATTAGTGAGAGACATCTGTTTTGGATTCATTGTTTGTGTTTTGAGAGTTGCGCATAGTTAGGTGATTGATTTAATTGTGTTTTAATTGGACAACTGTGTGGTGCTGATTGCTCTTATGATGCTTGTACCAGGTGGTTATGGAGTGGCTACTGGAGGACCTCTTGCTTGGGGTCTTTGTTACAATCATGAAATGAGTCCTATGCAGTCATACTGTGATGACTATTTCAAACTCACATACCCCTGTACTCCCGGTGCTGATTACTATGGACGTGGAGCTATTCCCATTTTCTGGTATGCGTATGTTTGTTTGGCTTTACGGACAATCGAAGCATATGATCCTGGTTTTGGAATTCCCGGTTTATTTTTCATTGTTGACTAAATTGCTTTTTAATCCATAAGAGATAACTAAAGGTACCTAAGCTAGTCTTAGTTTCTTTCTCATTCCTGAAAATTTCCATTCTTCTCAAATGTAACCAGTTTTGTTCCAAGGTTTCTGCAATATCCCTGAGCAATCTTTATCAAATCAATCACACTTGTCGGAGGGTTAACACACACCACAAAGTTATCTGTTCTTAATTCATAGCTTCCTCTCTTGTCTGAAAAAATGGAGTTCATGGATAGCAGTTAGGTTCTGGTGTTATCCCCAATTAATTCATCCAAAGTACATGCATCAATGATCACAATCATCAAACTCACTTTAGCAAAGAAGCTAATTGTTTTAGCAATCTAAATGACACATTTCATAGGCAGATAACTACTATAAGGTTAAGACCTTCAAAAATATCATTTAGCTGCCCATTGTGGCAATTATAGTTCCTTCAAATCTTAATAAAGTAAAGATAGGAGTTAAATGGGCATTACATTACAAAGTTTGAAGAGTATTGTAATAAGAAAGAACCTGTTGCAACAAGAGATAAAGTAGGATTAGAGTCAATAGAAAGAAAAATAACAGTAATTTATCAGTTATTCGGAGAAACAAAGCTGTATTTCTGGGTTTCTGCAGATGATTTTTTAAATTATCAGTGAGACCAATGAAAATTATAAAGAATTATATGCATGTGCAGATTTTCTGTAAGACCAATCAAATCTTAAACCTGATTCCATACCTTCTATTGTTCTGATATACTGGTTCTGTTTGGTCTGAATGGGGGTAGATATTTGGCCATAATAGCATAATGGCCATCTTATCAAATTAAGTAGCGTCTAAGACTAGTTGTATTTTATGCATATTGTCATGAAAGGCGGCTCTGGCTATATTTTATCGGAGCATTTTTTATTTGAAAGTTGAAACATATAGACAGTCAATAAGAAAACGATTCATTAGGCTTTATCACCATCGTTGTGCTTGTTGAATGTGGAGGTTATACTTAATGGCATACTCATCAATCCAGGAACTACAACTATGGTGCTGTTGGAGAAGCTTTGAAGGTGGATCTTCTAAGCCATCCGGAATACATAGAGCAGAATGCAACCCTTGCTTTCCAGGCTGCAATTTGGAGATGGATGACACCAATAAAGAAGTTTCAGCCCTCTGCTCATGATGCCTTCGTTGGCAACTGGAAGCCTACGAAGAATGACACTATGGAGAATCGCATTCCTGGTTTTGGCACTACAATGAACATTCTCTATGGGGATGGTGTTTGTGGTCAAGGTGATGTGGACACAATGAACAATATCGTTTCCCATTACCTATACTATCTTGATCTTCTTGGTCTTAGTAGAGAACAAGCTGGGCCCCATGAACACCTTACATGCGCTGAGCAGGTTCCTTTCAATCCATCTTCCAAAGCTGCCTCATCAACTTAGATTACATTTATTAGCATGTGATGATATTGTTGTGCCAATCCCTTTGAAAGTGTAAGTTAATAAGGGTTCTTTAAATTATTGGTATGCAATAATTTTGAACTGTATGGCAGTGTGCGGATTCATTTAGCTTTTTTCTTCGATGTTGTGTAGAAGTTAAGTTATTTGTAATATCATACGTCGTCAAAAATTTGTATCTGGTATATATGTACGTTGTGGGGCATTTTGTCATTATCATTATCAACATTCCTTGGTTGCAATGTAAATTTCAATATCTTCATTTCAAACAAATACAATTTCTTGGGAGTCATTTATTTTATATGGTTCTTTTTTTCTTTTTTTATCGGTGTTTTATATGGTTCTTAATTTTTTGGAAGTGAAATAATGTGATAATGTTTCTTCCAATTAGCAGGAAAATCATTAATTAATAAATAAATATAAGCAGTTTTATCTTATGTGTAATGTAACTTACAATCAAAAGATGACAACTTATAAATAACTTGTTATATATATTATTGCATCTTTAAAGTTTGTTTTAAGTTTTTTTTAAAGAACTTGATTGAACTTTTATTAATAAAAGGATATAATTGAATACAATAAAATTTTATTTCTCTGCTGCTTGTTCTTTATCTTATTAAGATTTATCTTTTTATTTTTCCAAAAAAATTGGTCTTTTTAAAAATTTGTACGAATTTTATTCTTTTGAAATAGAGGTTATATCGATTTTGAATTTCTTTTACTAATTTAGGACCTGAAATTGCTAGATAGAGTCGCCTGTATAAAAATTGAGAACTTAGCGTTTGAACTATATCAAATTCATTTGCCTTTCACGTGAGTTTTGTTCTATTCATAGTTTTTTTAAACATTGATTGAGTTCCACAGCTTTTATAAAAGTGAATTCAATCATAAGTTTCACATTTTGAATCAATTAAAAAACATATCAAATTGTGTTCTCAATTTTCTCTAATTCAAAAGAACTAATTTGACTTAATTTTTAAAATAAAAAGGCTAAAATGAATTTCAAAATAAAAGGAAAAAATATTATTTAAATTCTTTCTTTTTAAAGAACTATAATTTGATCTAAATATTCAAACATTATTTTTTTCCCGACAGTTGTACGGGTTAGTATTGCATTCGTCTTTATTACTAATTTTTCCTCCAGATAAAAAAAAACTAATTTTTCCTCACATAAATTACTTCAATAATTAATAAAATAAATAAGTGAAGTAAATGTAGTAAACATTTTAATAAAAGTGTACCAGAAAGACGTATTTTTATTACTATTCTTAATCCGTATATAGAAGTACGGATAGTAAAGCGGGTCGGTCCGTCCTGCTTAGACTCGTCCCGATTAGGACAGCAAAATGCGGATTGGGTTGACCCGCTCCGCATAAAAAATGTGGGCTAGTTTTCATGGTTCGCCCTGCATGTGGGTTGGTCCGCGGGATTGCGGGGTAGTCCGTTTTTTTTTTTAACATGTAGGAGGAGTGGAGGCAGTAGCGAAGTGGCACGAGCAACAACCGTGCGACAATAGCGCGCAACAGTTACAGGTGAAACCGTGTGGCGTCGCAGCCGGAGCGAGTGACGTCGCAGCCAGATCGAGTGGCAGCACTGCAAAGAAAAGTGCATCGTGTGTTGTGTACGTTTTTTGGAACATCGTAGTTGCCTTGTGTTTTGAGTGAAAACCTAATTTTCTTTTACTCAAAGTTGTCACTCTTCCACTGGGTTGTGTTTTAAGTAAAAACCTAATTTTCTTTCACTTAAAGTTGTCACTCATCCTTTAGACCATTGCTACTAGGTCAATTACTTTTTTAATTCTTTTTTTGCAGGCCAGCGGGCCAGCCCGCCCAGCCCTACTGCTGGCCTGCACGGGCCGCAAGTTATATGGGGTGAGCTAATGTTGAAAGAAGGTAACACTATTTTGATGAATTTTTGTGAAGCCTATAATTAAAGCATAAGGTATGAAATTGTTCTTTTAAATTTACTGTAAGGTTATTTTTATTCTACAATAATTATTTTTTAATCAATGTCATTAGTGTCATATATCGTAACGGTGGAGCATGTGATTTAATTCAATGCAAAATGAAGAATCTTATCTAGACTTGACATGCCGCCAATCCTCTTAAAAAAAAAAAGAGTATCTTCAAGAACGTATGATGTATAACTGTCGTTACCGTAAGGTGTTGGATTAAGTTTCACCACGAACAACCCTCATATTTAGTTGTTAATATTGAATTTGAAATCCTGAGTATACTTTCAGTGATAATCCGGATTGCCAGATTGTTTCTTGTTAGATAGGAAAACTTTAGGCTAACCTTAACTAGAATTTATTTAGAAAATGTTAATTATAGCGAAATTATTTGAAAAAACAACACATTGAATACAGGTAAATCAACCAGTTTTTCAGGATTTCTTGGTAAATTACTGATCTACCCTTGGATCTAATATTTCGTTTTCATTTTTTTAATAATGAATATTTTAAAAAGATAATAACGTTTACATTTTAAAAAAATACACCTAAGATTTTTTTTTTTCATATTACACTAAAAATAATCTACCAATCTTCATTAGTTTAGTCAAACCAATCACATGTATTACTCAATTCAATATCTTTCTATCAAATCAAACCAGCTCACTTCCATTCACTTTTACTATAAATCAATACTTCAATTTCCACACCCTTGACCATCAAGTGAACTTTAGAAAAAATAGTAACCTCACCCAACAACAATGATAAAATATCAGCAACTGATTTTTTAAAATTATTAAATATGATCTAATATTAAATTTTTTATTGTGTTTAGTGATAATTAAAATACTATGTCTAAAAAAATTAAAATATAATAAATTTAAATTATAGAAATAAAAATATTTTAAAGATATAATAATTAAATAAAAAAGTTTTATTTTATTATATTATAATTCTCTTAAAATTATAAATTTCTCTAAAAAAAAAACCATAAACCATACCATGCACGAATCAATTTGGGAGAAAAAAATTAAAAAACACACATATCTACATGTATTTCCTCTATTTTTCTGTGCATACACACGAGAAAGACATAAAATGGTTTGAGCCTTTTCTCATTTCTAAATCATTACAAATCTCTATAAACAAACTCAAATAATTTTGTATTTTCATCGTCGAACATAGTAAACATAGTAAATAGATGGATACAAACACAAGAAAACATTAGTGACAATTCTCATATATTAGTGACCCTTCTTGTATCGAATATGATAAAAAAAAAAAGAAATACAAGTTTGTGTGGTGTCTTTTACAAGATTTTGATAAGGCACACCATATAATTATTAAGTAACACTCAAATTCCTGGACCATATTACACTAGCCCAGTTTGGAATATAAAATAAGAGAAAACACCAAAATCATTGATTTGATCAACAAATAAACAAATTAAGGACACTTTTTTTTATTATCATAAAAACTTCTTAAAAAGTTAAAATTTTCCATTACGATTTGATCATCATGCATGATTACGAAGTTTCTTAACGTGTATCAGGTATGGATAAAGACACAGCAGAATGAAATTGATAGATGATTATTTGATATTTTTATTATTCGATTGCAGTAGAATTATTAGGGTTTGCATTTGATTGAAGAGGTTGAGAAAGAGAGGTGAATTATAAGAAACATGGAAAATGAGTGTTTTATCAACTATCTTTCTCCCATCATATTATCTATCTGTAGACTTTTCCAAAGTCCCACGTGAAACCTCCTTAAAACATGTTGTCGGGACAAATTGGTTTGATTTACATTCGCATAATTCCGACTTTGGACAGACAAGCTTCGCCAACACACAAACTCCAGCAATTAAACTATCGGTAAAAATTCTACATCTATTAAAAATTGTACAGGTAAAAGTCTTCGAACGACTGATTAGGTATCTCGGTTTTCATCTATGGATCAACTCTGATATCTATGTCCAGTCAGTTAAATTAACAAAGATTTCGCAACCAATTACGCTTGAAATAAGTCGGTAAAGTTAATTTGTGATTAAGAGTTAAAGTAATATAGTCCTAAACACGGTCTAACTCCTTAATTCGGTCCAATAACAAAAGTTCATTGATGTAATATAAATAACACGCATTTCAAGAATCAAGTACGTCATAATCTACAATACTCTGACAACCGAGTGTTGGATACTTTTGCTGACTTGAGCGTCAAAGTGATAATCTACAATACTTTGATAACCGAGTCCTAAATACATTTGTTAACTTGAGTTTCGAAGTGTCTTTTGCAGATACCATTCGAACTGTGCTACTTGGAGATCGAAAGGAGATAAATAAGTCACATAGGAAAATAGAGCGAAACACAACAGACCGACATAAGAAAAAGAAAAGTGACCTCCCCAACCCCCGAACAAAAGCAAAAATAAATTAATTTTACAAATTATACATAAATGAATGTAAATTTTATTTTATATTTATAAAATTAAATTAGATTCAAAATTTATTTTTTAAATAATATTAAAATCATTTAAAATCTGTTATAATAAATTTTTAATGAGTCAATCATATTATATTATATATAAATTATATTTTTAGTTGATGGTCTCCTGAGAAAATGATAAAAATTCTAATACAGAATCTAATGTTAAATAATACGAGTAACTCATAAAAACCCAATAACTGATAAAATAAATATGAAATCAACGTGTAAAGTTTGATAAAAATTTAAATGAACATGTTTTTATTATGATATGCGTTTGTTTAATGAAAATTTTTTGTAATTATTCCACTTTTGCTTGAAACTAAGGACACATAATCAAAAAAAGTTGTTGGAATTTCATAAATTTGAGATCCACATTTTATTATAATTTTTTTTATGATACAATTAATACATATTATCATGGAATGATGTAACCTCTAAATTTATCTATCAAACTAATATGTAAAATGAAAAAAAAATTGTTTATAATTTTACGTGTAATGTAAATAAGATTAATTTCTAACCAATAAATTAGAAAAATCAGTAAAAGAAATAGTTTATAAATATACAGTTAATTTTTTTTACTCGATAATATAGAGATTTTCTTTTGTGAAAATATAGATGTATTATCGATTATTTTAAAATAGTTGTCTTCGTATGAAAATGTTTATTCAATTATTTAAAAAAACAGTTATTATTATAAACAATATTGTATTCAAATAATGAAAGTTGGGGGATTGAAAACGTGGACTTTGTTGACTGAGTCACCAACATGGTCACGTTCTCCACTGTTTTAATAAATTTGTGAAAATGAATCTGATAGAAACAAATCACCAGCACCATTTATGAATAAAAAATGGACAATTCTTCAATGTTGTAAATTCAAGCAAAAAGTGAAAATGGATAAATGAGAAAAATGAATAAATGAAAAACACAGTAAGAATAAATATTGTTGTATGAAAAGGAAATGGAAGTAAAAAATAAATTGTAAAAATTGTTTAAAAAGTTGTAACGTTGATTTAAATCTTAACTTTTCCTAATTAATATATTAAAGTGATTACTGTGTAAGAACAAGCTTATTATGATTTAGAAGTCGCTTCAAACTTAAAATTAAACATAAAAGCTTTAAAAATGAAATAAAAAATTGGATTAAACATGAGTTTAATCTCTTTGAAAATGCTTAAATGGGATAGGATTTGTTTTAATAGTTTGTTCTTTATAAAAACAATTAAGAATTAAAGTGATACCCAAAGTGTTGTTTTAAGGATAAAATCAAAGTACTTTGTTTTGGGGACATGAAATCAATGTACTCTATCAACATTATTTGATGGTTTTGGAGTCTAGCAGAAAAGAAAAAAGGTCCAAGTAATGATAAAGAGCATTGAACTTAGTCAATTGAACTTAGCCATTTACCAAATTCAACATTCTCTTTGAACCGATACCTAGACAACTACACCATTATTATTTTTTCAACTCAGTTTTTTAACTTATTTCATTTCGTTTTAAAAAACAATGATTTCAATGCATGGTTATGACAATAAAATTTCATTAAATATTTGAAAAAAAAATTAACCATCATGATTTTTTCATTAAGAAAAGTGTCGATAGATTAAGATCGATAGATTAAAGATGGAAGATGTATATAAACTCTTATCTATTATTCAGTAATGTTAAATGTATTATTCACTTTAAAGATTGTAATTTTTTTAAGATTTTAATTTTAAAATATATTTTGATAAATTAAGGAAACAGGTATATATAATTTTAATCCTCTCATTTAAATAAAATCAATTTGAGTATATTTAAATTTACAAGGAGTCAAACCTTTTCAAAAAACTTCTTTAAAGCGTGGAGAAAAAAAAAGTTGAATTTGTTGTTATTATTATTACATTTTTGGGTTAATGAGTATGGGTTAGTTATATAATATAATATAATACAGGACAATGATTATATGTTTTGTGATTCTATAATCCTATCCATCAACTTCCGAGCAATGGAATCATCTGCACCGTCCAAGCCACGTGTCGGCGTTATCTATCACAACCTTGTTTTGGTTTAAAAAAAAAATGAGTCTGCTATTACACGGTGTCGTTCTGATCCACTGTCTTGTTTTGCCTCAACTAATATATTCCTTATTTTTCGTGGCGGAGAAACAAACCCTGTTCTGTTGTCACACCCATTGGTCCAGACCCATCACTACCTGCCGGTGACGCACCCGCTCGTGACGATAGCGTAGCCCTCCACGTTTTCCTCAAACAGCACCAACACCAACGCCAACGCCAACGCCTAATTCATTTCATCTTCAACCCAGATTTCTGTTGCATTCCTCGATTCGGTTCTCGGTTTTCGCGACTGATTCTGTCCGAGGAGAAAGGGAAAGAGCGCTGGATCGAGAATCTCGATTCACTTTTTCTGTTCACGGTTTGATTTTACTATATTTGACATACAAGTTTTCAGTTCTGATTCACGCGCTTTTCGACAAGGTTACTGTTGAATAGGTGGATACGCTGTTGAATTTGCGTTGATTCGATCGAATCGGATTTCATTGCAATCATGACTCAGGTTCCATTTCGAATTGCTATTTTTTTTTTTTTCGCGCTTGGTAGTGTTAGTTTCTGAATCTGAACATATGGTGCTGTGATTTGTGATTTTTCGAAATGATTATGATGATGGCAGGCGGTGGAGGTGCTGAATAGGTATGGGACGGATATGGTGGGGGAGCCCAGGGGTTCTGATTCGGAGTGTTTGGCGGGTTTCGAGTGTTTTCTGAACATTGTGAGAGCACTGGGAATGGGATCGTGCATTTCGGAGGTTGGGGCTGGTGGTAGTTCCCCTCCTCTTCTTTCTGATTCCAATACGGATGGGAAGAGGAGGAGGTTGAGGGGTTCCTCGTCCTTTGATTTCAGAGTGCCTGGGAGAATGTTCTCGAATGGGTCAAGCGAGGTTGCGTCCATGTTTTGTAAGCAAGGAAGAAAAGGGATCAACCAAGATGCTATGCTTGTTTGGGAGGTTAGCCCCTTCCCTCAACATCTATTCTTGTTCTTTGGGGATTTTACTCCTGTAACATTGGATTTGTATAATTGTATGCTTTCGGTTTACGGCAATAGAAATGAAGACTTTTATTTTTCTGCATTTTGGAAGTTAAAAAGTTATATATTTGAAAGGGAACCAAACTTGAGAAGGTGTTCTGCTTTAGTTACAAGTTTTTTTTTTAAAAAAAAATCAATGAACGAGTGAGTAATGCCTTCATTTTTTTTTAAAATTTTTATTTAGCATATATTTCAGCTTGACCAAGTGTGCATGATTTAGTGTTTTTAAAAGATCTATTTTTCTATGTATTTGGATTAAATATGAGCTGAGCTGATATGTGGAGCCTTGTGGACCTTTGTCTGACCTTTACCCATGTTCATTTCTTTTGCAAACACTCATCAATCTTCTCAGGTAGTTAGTAGTGCCATGTCACGTCGCCAATTCCTTCATCTGTTGCTTTTTAATAGATAATTGTGTTCTCCACCTCATCCCACTTCAGCACATCTTGAAAAGTTTTTTTTTTTTTTTTTTTTGTAAAAATGTCCTACATCAGCTAAAAAAACATGGCCGGAATACTCATAAAACATGAAGGGTCCCCTCTGCTCGAGTTAAATTTTGCGTTTGAGTTAGATCTGACCCATCTTTTATAGTTTATTTTGAGTTTTCAGATACTCACAGTTTTGTTGTTACAGTCTGCTCTAAGACTACTGATATAGATGTTAATAGTGTGCACAAAACTTTGTTTATTTTCCTTATGCAGAACTTTTGCTCCAGGGAAAACACCATTTTTTGTGGTGTTTTTGATGGTCATGGACCTTATGGACACAAAGTTGCAAAGAAAGTTAGGGATTCTTTTCCTTTAAAGCTTAATGCCCAGTGGGATTTGCATCATAAGAGTAGAGATGGACTCAGTGATCATAGCAGTGCCAACGGAAGTTATAAATCTGAAGGGAATGGATTTAGACTGGTGGAAGAGAAAACTAGCCCCACTGATCATGAACTTGATGAAACAGATATTACTTTTACACTGAGAGAATCTTTTCTGAAAGCTTGTAAGCTGATGGACAAAGAACTGAAAATGCATCCTGATATTGACTGCTTTTGTAGTGGGACTACAGCAGTTACCTTGGTCAAGCAAGTAAGAAATATAAATTACAATGTACTGTTCTCTTGATTATTTCCTTGTTTGTTATTTACACTTGGTTTACTTATGATCTTTCAGGGGCTGGACCTTGTTATTGGAAATATTGGGGACTCGAGAGCTATATTGGGTACTAGAGATCACGATGATTCTCTTATTGCTGTTCAGTTGACCATTGACCTTAAGCCAAATCTTCCAAGTACCTCTCTTTCTCTCTCCTCCGTCCCTCGCTGTGTGTGTTTGGAAATTTAATTTTAGAGAGTAGGAGTGGGGAGAAGACGTGAGAAGAAATGTTCTGCCTTTTTAACTTTAGAAGTCCGAAAAGACATACTAGTTTTGAAAGCAGTTTAAAAAAATTACTCTTATCGAACGAAGTATTTTAACTTTAAAAAAAAAAAAAAACAGAAAGCAGTTTTCAAAAAAGGAAACAAAAAAATTTGGTAATTTGTTGTTATACAGCACTTTTCAGTACATAAGTCACTCGAGTATATCAAAGTCCAACATTTTGTTATGTTAGTTTTTGGGTCCTATCTTTTGAGGCTTTAGCATTTATATCCTTCTTGGGGAGGAAAGTTCTGCAGTGCTTTTACTATTTATCATTTTTTTTCTTTTTTTTTTTTCATTTTAACAATGCCTTTGGAGATTACAGAGACTTCTCTCTGCTTTATGGAAATAATCTTTTTTTTTTTCCTGAATTCATACAAATGCCCTTGAGCTGAAATCTTATTTTTTCTTTGTTTAATTTACCATGTAAAGCTTCAATGCCTTTGTCTCTTTTGTTTTATTCAATACATTTCTTTGCTTCAGGTTTAAAACAACTTTACTATTGTGAAAAAAATGTATTCAGGATTGGTGAAACTAAATTTTCATTGTATGATTTAATGAATGACTTGGCATTTGTTTTGACTTCTGTTACATTACATCAGTCTGTGAGGCATATGTCAATGTGTATGGATGTGTGATATGAGCTTGTTTTTACGTAGGGGAAGAAGAGAGAATTAGGCTTCGTAGAGGAAGGGTTTTTTCCCTTCAGAATGAACCTGAGGTGGCTCGAGTTTGGCTGCCTAACTCTGATTTCCCTGGTCTTGCTATGGCCCGGGCATTTGGAGACTTTTGCCTGAAAGACTTCGGATTGATTGCAGTTCCAGATATCTCATATCACCACCTTACCGAGAAGGATGAGTTTGTTGTGTTGGCAACAGATGGGGTAAGGCCTTAAGGGACTCTTTTTTTGTTATTCTGTCTTCTATGATCTACATTTGTTGAATTATATTTTCAAATCAGATTAGGAGAATAAAACTTTATCTCTTTCCTTTCAGATATTTATTAATATTTTTTAGTAAAAGCAGATCAATTAACAGTATTTTAGGAAAACAAAATAAAATTAACATTCACCTTTGTAAAATGGGACAACAAATTTTCTGATCAGGATCAATAGGGACGGAGGGGTTAATTATTTTTTGAGCTAACTACTAATGTCAACAGTTAGCCCCAAACTTTCTCAATATCAAAAGTTTTATCAATAATTCATATTTTCGATTCAGTTGTATCATAAACCCATGTTTATATACAGACATGCACGTTATTTCTACCCTCTTTTGAACTGGAGTTTTTAACTAGTTGAGCTTTTGGAAAAGCTTGTTGTTTACCTTTTTCTGAACCCCCTCCTTTGAAGTTGTAGCTAATTTTTCACTCATCGTCTGTATTTTGTTGCAACTTGAAATTTTATATTTTCTAAATTGTCGTGCAATTAAATATGTTTCAGACTTTTTTCTAGCAGTTGATATCCTAAAATCTTTTGTGCACCTAACTAGGTTATATGAAATATAATTTTCTGTTGTGATATACTTGATTAAATGGATGAAAATTAATGTAGCATTTTGTAAAAGCAAAAGAAATCAAATTGGAAGGAAAAAAATGCAAACTTGTTTGGAATCTGCTGAACCCTTCAGAATGTTGATTAAGATAAATCTTTTTATATGTTGCATCCTGCCATTGAACTTTTGATTTTTGATCGAGAGTAAGGGTTTCGTTTGGAGTTATCTCATAGCTGGAAATATTTGGATTGTTTTAACCTGTTTGATTCCTTTGAGCAGATTTGGGATGTTTTATCAAATGAAGAAGTCGTGGACATTGTAGCATCTGCTCCACGGTCTACTGCTGCTAGGGCACTGGTTGAGTCAGCTGTTCAGGCATGGAGGGCAAAATATCCTTTTTGCAAGGTTGATGATTGTGCCGCGGTTTGCCTCTTCTTTGATTCAGATACAGATTTCAAGTCAAATGATACCAAAGGCAAGTTGGTATCGGAGGCATCTGTTGACCAATCTGAGCATTTATCTTGATGAAAGGGATTTGGAAGGGAAGCTGAAAAACAGCTGCAATAGCACAAGTTTTGTACTATGTCTCTCCCAATCCAAGCCTTGCTGGTTTTATTGAGAAGGTTTGGAAAATTGTGCTGCAAAACTCTAAAGAGAAAGGATCATTATTTTGATGATTTTTCGGTGGTTTTCTGCCATTATTCTTTTCATTATTTATCTTTCATTTCCTTCGACAGCATTTGAGGGGCGAAAGAGGGGGGCTTATATACAAATATATTTCATATCTGGAGGAAAAGGGGTACCGGGCTTTTTTTTTTTGCTGGAGGTCATTTTCCTTCTCTGTATATTTGGTAGATTTGGAGTTTTTGTAAATCCAAGTCTCTAGATTCATATTATATAGTATGTTCAATCTGACGTTTTTCAATTTGCATCATTATTAGGATGTTGTTTATATCTCCAATTTAGTCAGTGAAAACATGAGAACTGAATAGAATTGGATTATTTCCTATGGACCTTTTTGAGTCAGGTTTTTGTACCTCCATGTGGTGTTGCTGTCAGAGATTAATGATATTTGCCAGTGTGGTTCTTTTGTGTGTGGAAAAATATATTTTTTTTGGGTAAAGCCATGCACTTCCGAGTTGGGATTGTATTTATAGTTTAAGATCTTTTAATTACAATATGTCGAAAAACATAAAATTTATGATTATGAATTTTGAATAATATTTTCACGTCGCCAAGGTGTTTCCATAATCGGAATGGGAGGGTTGGGAAAGACCACTCTTGGCAGAAAGATGTACAGCAACAATGAGGTGAATGGATTGTTTAGTAGTGGTGCATGGGGATATGTGTCCAATGATTATGGGCCTAGAGAGCTTTTCCTGGGCCTTCTCAAGAGAACAATGGATGGGGGTGAAGAACTAAGTGAGGAAGTATCTGGTAGTTCTTGATGACATATATGGGAAACCCAGATATGACCAAACCTTCCTCAGTAAAGATGAGAGTTGGGAGCTCTTCTCTAAGGAAGATGAGATAGTATAATGCTCCCTATTATTATACTATACACTATACTATCTATGATCTACAAATTTATAAATATTGATATAAGTATTAATATTATTATCAAGATTATAATTACAGTTAATCAATTTTATTATGTAATTGACTCTAGTTCGTATTCCTAGTGTTTCTTGTATTATAGATATTTGTTGAATAAGTAAATGAAAAATAACTTTTTTAGATCACTCTACCAATATAGTCAATAATTTTTTTTAAACTCCGCAAGAATCGACAAAGATTCAACCCTTAAATCGTTTTTCTTTTCTTTAAATTTTTCTGGACAATTTTGTAGAAATTAAGTTTCTTGAGTGTTAGATAGCAGCATTACTTTTAGAAAACCACCAATAAAATGGTGGCACCCTGCCTTAGAAGAACGACACACAAAAAAAAAAAAAAAAAACTAAAAAATGGTCACTTACAACATTCCAACTTCTAACAGTGCAATCTACAATAATATCCAAGTTTGTTTATGTGAAGGATAAAATTATGAGTTGAGTCAAAGGTCATAAAAACAACTATGAAAGCATATGACATTCTCGAACAAGATTTTTTAAAAAAATTCAAATTTGAGAGAAGTTAGAAAGATTTTAATAATAAAAATAATGAAAGAAAAAGACACTTTTGAATAAATACTTTAATAGATTGTACAAATTGTTTAATAAAAGGAAGTCATGAAGATACAGTAAAGGATAAAAAAGAAATGCAATGATATAAAAATTAAAAAGCATGCCAAAAAAGGTGATAGAGAGAATGGTCTGCAATAACTAATTTAAATATTATGTGAATTATACATTTGGCATTGAGAAGCAAGCTAAGTCTAATAAGATATACAATTGATTGTTGCAATTTACATATTCACTATGGGAATTGGGAACAAAAATTTTACCCACAGCGAAGGTTCCCAATGGTCAGTGTCCTAGTTTTCCCTTCAAGATTACATTTATAAATCATGCAAGTTCCTGAAAACTCATGTTACCATAACTTTTAGTTTAGTATATGTATTTGTTTTCCGTTTCAATAAACCAATTTATGTAGTAGAGCAAGTAGAAACAAGATCATCAACCCGTTCACGTTTAAAACGGAAGCAGAAGAAATATAGTGGAAACCAACTAAATGGACTGTTCCCGTGCGCTCATCCCTCACTTTAATGCTTGAAGAACCTGAGATACATACATACACCATCCAAAATATTATTAAATCACCAATTATCAAAACAAATAATACAACACATTTCAATTTTATTTCTTAAAATTTCATTCTCCTTTCTACCCAAACTTCTTTTTATAACGCACCAATCATGTTATCTATAGTTCATCCATAATACATAACTAACCAATATGAAATCAAGATGATCTGTGGAAAAAGAAAACAATGCTCACTGGATGCAAACTACAATCCCTTTATACTTAGAATTGAATTTCATGGTGGTAAAATTTATTAATACAAAAATACTAATTTCAAATAAACTTGGGCACTACTGTATGTTGAATTATCAAACAAGATAACTAGTGATAAAGTTTATTCCTTGAATCTTTTTGTAATTATCTATCTTTCTATTTTTCTAGCTTGAAAACTATAATATAGCTCGACTGTAAGAAATTAAAATCACAGAATAAGGAACTTTGTCTCATTCATTTTCACAAAAATCTATAAATATTTTATATTTTCATTATTAAAATATTTAAAATACAGAATATCATAAAGAACTAAGATATGATACTCACAGTTGTACTCAGTCCATCCAATAGCCTGATTCTCGAGGTCGTAGAAGACAAGTTTATTTGAAAGCACTAAATCTGCAACAAATAAATATTTAGATGAGGCTGCAGAGTAAGGTAATGAAAAGCAAACTTTATGGAGATCCAAAATGTTTATTGATAATAATTCTGCTATAATTTACATCTAGAAAAAATATATCTGGAAAACTCTTCCACCAGTAAAAATAATACATTTATCAGAATATTTAGCTTGTAAAGTACCGAGTAATTTTAACTCCAGTACATAAACATTTGCTCCACAGCAGACTCACAATAGCACAAAGTATTGAACACTTGCGGGACAAAGATCAGGCTAAAAGCCCAGGTCCCAAACTAAAACCCCAACATACAAGGGAGAGAGGGCCACCAGCACTCTATTGCTATGGCAATTCACCAAATGATCCCAGAAAACGTATTTGATTAATTGAAATTTCGAGTTTCACTTTCAAGTGACCGGGTTTCACCTCTGGAAAAAAAATAGTTAGCCCACAAAATATGTTCCACGAAATGCATTTATGATATATTTGTCACATTCATCTCAGAAATCAGATTTAACCAGGTTCAAAAATGTTTAATCTCAAAATGCTGTCACAAAATTCACCATTTCTTCCCTCTTATAATGGCTATGGCAGTCTCCTTCTAAAGCTGGAAGCAGTATTCAGAAAAATTAGCGGCAAATAACTATTGGTAAAGAAAAAGATTTGAAGAGAATACCTCCTAATAAGGTCATATTTTTGTTATCTCTTGATTGTGTCCCACTATTTTGCCAACCAATACACCAGAAATCTCCCTGCAGATGCACATCAGTATTAATTCAAAATATGGTATATAAAGATTCTGAATATAAAAATCATTTACATATAAAAACATGCTCAAAAGTACTGCACATTAATTGACGAGTGTTTTGAAAAATAATTTTAAAACTACCGAGTATCTAAAATAACAAAATAATGATCAACAAGGCTTTCAAAATAGGAAAAGAGAATCTGTCTGTTGCATTTTCAATTCCAGAACTTATTCCGGAACTCATTCCAAAATACGTTTCTTTGAATTCAGTTTGGTAGACAGGGAAAGTCCTTTGTAAAAGGAATAACAGTTTTCCTTTGTGGATGTTCTAAGTGTAAAGTGCAGAAGCAATAATACAGAAATTATTCAGTAGATTTTGTGTTCTTGGTTTATCTTTGATTGCGTTTTTCTTGGTTCATAACAGGTGTAGATGGAATACAAAATGTTTTTAACATGCACCGTGGACACTTTAGGTAGAAGCAATTTTTTCTTACTTCAGTCCAGAATACAGTTACAGTTAGGGCAATATGCAGTTGGGTTACATTTGGAGACAAAGAATTAGACCAGTTTTCTTTACACTTTTCAATTAAAATTAAAACACATCCACCAATACTAACCCCTATTTTTAAGGGGACTTGAAACTGAATATAAATGTAAATTAAATTATTCTTTTTATTTATTTTGATAGATTCATTTTCACACCTAAAAATTGTTTCACATGGTATTATATATCCAAACAATGTTGCAGGTGACATTAATTGTCCCATAGCGGAGGCTAGGTGGACCAAGTTACAATTGAATCATGACGCTTGGGCTGTTATGCGCTGAAGTAGAAAGAATTGTGCTCTGCTGACTATTAGCTTTTGACCCAATGGTAAGCGCTCAATCCAACATTCGGTATCAAAGCTAAGGCCATGAATTAGATTCCTAGTGGGACAATTCTTCTGGGGAGATTGTTGCATGTTGCACAATTGCCCTATGCCGTAGGCCAAGTGGACCGAGTCACAATCGAAAGGTTCGATTCTTACTCGGACAATTGCTGAGGGGAGATTGTTGCGGATGACATCAATTATCCTATGGCGGAGGCGAAATGGGCCAAGTCACAATCAAATCATGGAGTTTGGACTTTTCACTCTAAGTAGAAAGAGTTGCGTCCTAACTATCAGCTATAGTTTTTGACCTAGTGGTAAACGCTCAATCCAACTGACAATGTATTCCAACAAAATTACTTTTAGGTGAACAATATCATTTGTCCAAATGCAATCCACCCAAATTACATTCAACGGATAAGTATTTTATACAAATTCATGACCATATTGAAAAGCACAAGTAGCAAATGTCAGAGTTCCAAAGGAAGATCATAACAAAAAATTTCAAAATATTAATTAAAAGATGTCATGTTGATTATAGAACCCAAAGTGAATGTGTTGTTCAGTCTCATCATATACTATAGACGGGCATTCTAAGACCAGAATCAGTAATAGTAGTTGGAATGCATACCCAAACACAACTATACGCAATACTTGAGAAAGGATAACCGACATGAGGCATGAGCAACAAATAATAACAGAGAAGGCTAACAATAGGTCCCAAAACAAGCCAAATAAAATCATATATACCACAACAAAACAAAGATCAACTGGACTTGCAATATACTTACAGAGGGAAATAAGTAATCATGTGGATAAACCTTTAACGAGAGTCCATTTTCAAAATAAAATGTGACAGCTGGAAATCCATCATCAACACTGCAACAACAAATACGATAGCCATTACACTCCTGAATGAAGCTGATATAGACATAAAGGCATAGCGTATACAGAGGGAGCAGTCCAGTTATCAAAGTACTCCAACAATACATAATAAGAAAGTTCCTAAAACTAAATCTACAAAATATTGTAACATAACTAAGGAAAAGTCATTGAAGGCATCAGCCAAATCAAGAAGTCATAAGCAGAGTCCGTATATTATTTATGAGAATCATGCGACACAATTTATAGGTTAATTGTCCAAAAATAATGAAGTTTACACCTTAACAAAAAAATGCATTTTATCTTACAAACATAGCTCATAGCCGTGTGGAAGGCAAATGCCTTTTTACCTGACTAGTAGCATATTTCCTGTACCTTGCACCGTAAAATTAAATTAAGAAAAAAGGTATTTTAAATTGTAATTTTTTTAGAAAGTAGCAAAGGAAGGATATTATTACAAAAAACTAATGAAACAAAATAGAAGAAAAAATTAATGAAACATAATACAACCCAATGAAAAAATCATTTATCTATAAATAGATATAAATTGTTCTAAAAGTAAAATGAAAAATTATTATCAGGTATCACACATAATTAATTAAAAAAGATATAATTATTGAATACTTTAGAATTAATACTGCATACATTTTCACATGAAAGCTAGTAATATAATATCTATTTTCCCAAAAAATACAGAAAAATATATGAAGATAAGTGATTTCACTTTGTAAATGTTATTTAAGTAAAAACTGAATCTTGTTTCAAATATAAACCAAAAGATATTTATGAAAGTACCTACTTACACCTTCAAAAAAAGTACCTATTTATTAAATTATCCATCTTGAGATCATGAACTGTTTGATTGATTAAAATGAAAATGATTTTTTTTTCAACTTTTATATTAATATTTAAATTCATTTGTGGCATGAAACTACTAAAAAGATTGAACACACCACAAAACAAGACTCATTAAGATTATTTAAAAATGAAAACAAAATAAAATACAAAGCTTAAGTATATTAGGATTAAGAAGAGAATTTGCCAAAAAAAAAATTAGAATGCTTCATCAATGTGGATTACAAAAAATTGTATTTAACTACTGCTAGAGATGGGATGTCTCCTTTGAAAAGAAATCAAATAAAATTTAGAAGCCAAAAATAATGAAAAATGGAAAAAAATTGTTTTATAGCAAGGAGTATATTTAAAACATTTTTAATATTAAAATTCAAAATAATATGATGCAATATTGTATGTTAACTTTATGTGATATAAAGTGTTATAGTGGTTATAATATTTGAAAATGAGATTTTATATATTTTAAGTTTTATATTATAATATTTTAAAACATTGAAAGAGTTGCATAATTTCTATATTAACAGTGTCATGTTGAAATGACTAAAACGTTAAATCGTTATGAATTTAATATTTCAAAAACATAACTACTAAACATAATTTCTGAAAAACTTAATGTCAAGCACAGCAATAATGCATTAATATGAAGTTTGTTTTCAATGCATACCATGAATGCATCATGTAAAGTGGCTATTTTTAATTAGTGATTGAGTGGTTTCCCAAAGTTTTTCCAGTAAGCAAATAAGATATGAAATGCCACGCACGGTGGACACCGCAGTTAAGAGAAAGTATAACAGTATGGAATGAACCACCATTATCAAAACCACAATATTAGGCCCTTCCTTCCAAAACTAACCATACAGCAAAGCCATCTTCTAAATCCGGTATGCCAAAGTAGGCTACCAAAAGACCTGAACTTGTTCCCAACAACCAACAAGACACCATTTACATGCAATATACATGCATGCATACTTCTTTTCAGATGTGTGTTCAACAAAAAAATAGATTGCGTTAAACCCCCAGCTATAGTATCAGTACAGTATATGGATTAATGAACATGCACGTTATGCATCATACCTCTGAGAATATTGAAAGCATGTATACTCGTCATGGAGAGTCTGAACTTTTAGATCAGTTTGCTGAGAAATTATCTAACAAGAGAAAGCAATTCAGACAAGTGTATGATAAACTGTTACGTAAATTTAGTAATTTACAGAAAATAAGATTTCAGTCAACAAAAGGAAACTGTATATTGATTGTGTATTTTGTACATTCAGTGACCTCCCTTTTATAGGGTAAATGACTATGCATAAGAAGTAAATAACAATAATAAAGTGTAAGGGAAACAATTATTTAAAGAATTTTAGAGATATTTCACCTCCTAAATGTTTATGATATTTACAACACTTTTATATACCTTGGATACTAGCGGCTCATAAATCCCTTCAGGCAGATAGGCCAAGGTTGTACCACTGTCAATTATTGTCCCTTTTGCATCCCCTTGTGCCGAAGCATCTGCTGATAGACTAAGGAAAATTTCTCCAACTTGAACTGCTGTCATATTGACACTGTAGTGTGGCCTAAAACAAAATTTCAAATGTCATATTTTTTCAAAATATAGATTTCTGCAAACCAATATCTTAATAGAAAAGAGACTATAAGTACAAATTTATTAAGATCCCACTTAGATAAGATTATGTTTGACCCAGCTTATTTTTTACTTAAAAGCTATTTCAAGTTAAAGCTAAAAATATGAAGTAGAAGTTGTTTGGTAGTCTTAACATAAAAACTCTGTTTAAGCTAAAAGATTTGGTTCACCGTTCCACGTCAATTAGTTCATGAAGATCGGGAGAAGGAGGCTAAGGAATGCAGCGCATTAGTAAAAACTACTGCAGTTACCAATTTTTAAAAAAGCTATTTTTCCTCCATTTTCCTTTATTGAAATTAATGTCCTCATTTTTTTAAGAGCCTGTGTTTGGCTCAACTTCTCCTTTTAAGGGGAAGAAAAGCCAAAAAAAGATGGGCCAAACAGTACCTACATTTATGGCCTAGATGCTACCTATAATGATTTGAGCAAGCTTCCAAGGCTGATATGTCAATTCTAATAATAGTAAACAAAAATATCTTTGCATAAAGAAATTGACCAAAGTCCAGCATATCAAGCATGGACATGAACATCTAACAAAGATATCTTGATCTCCATTTAGAATATAGGGGAAGAAAGTTCTGGCTTTTATGGTAGAAAACCACAGAAAAACAATGAAACTTCACTTCCTTTTGCACCATCAGAAAATCCTACCGCCAGAATCAACTAACATGAGATTCATTTCATATTCAAATTACAGTTTTACTAAATATTCATGATAACTTTAGCTTCAAATATCAAATAATCTTTTAAACCAAAAAACCCTACAAACACCATTTAGAGTGTAGATATTGAGAGATGTCACCAATGTCTTCAGCAGAAGTTGCTAATGACCATGTATAAGGGACAAGCTAGATTATAAATAAATGTTATTCACATGATAAGACAACTAAAATCAAACAAGACTAAAAGAAAAGAGAAAGATGGATTTAGTAGTAGTAAACAAGATGCAAGGTTTAGTAATTCAAACGCATTATATAGGTTCTATGGTAACACAGAGCTCATGTGAAGGATCTGGCTTAGTTGTGGAAAAAAAATTACACAGCCACTATACACATGGAATTAAAGTCTTCGAGAAAGTAATTAACTTTACAAAGTAGAATTTGGAGAACTTTCTGTATGATTCAAAAAACCTTAGGAGATATATAAACCACTAATGATAATAATCAACAAGCCCAAATGTGAATTAGAAACTATTTGTGTGACAATCAAAAGAAGCTATTGAGATCCCACAACTGTAGATAGGGAGAAAGTAGAGCTTATAAAGGTTTGGGAAATCCTCACCTCATGGGCTAGTTTTGGGGTTAAATTAGCCCAAATTTTTTTAAAAAAAAGTGTTCTACTATCACAAAACATACTACAATATCTGCAAAAAATATAATGTGAACACTAACAAAAACATGATGTGAAAACTAAAGAATATCCCCAAAAGAGTAATTAATAACACCATAAGAAAAAGTAATGTAATTATGAAATGTATTAAATGAATTGCATACTGGTCTGGTAATAATGGAGTCATGTTCACTTTAGGTTGCACAACATGCCCAATAGCGAATATACCACCTCCATTTATTCCATTTAAACAATGAGCAAACATCTTTTTCACTTTGCCAGAAGAAGCCAGTTGTGAAATCATTGAAGAATTAGCTTTTCCAAATCCAAGTATTCCGTCAAGTGCTTCTTCATTTGAAGAACTAAGATCTCCAGATTGTCTAGCACCACACCTACAAAATATTCATTTTAAATATAAATAACACCACATTAAATTATCAAACACAATAATAATCACTAGGAAACCATTACAACCTAAGTGCCCCCAGAATCACATCAAGCTGCATTAATCACATCAAGCTGTTATAAGAAAAGACATTTCTAGGAGTGTTCCATATGTTAAGGTGTTCTATTCACTGCCTCAGTATTTACTAACTATTTTATTTACATAATGTTTAATAAAACTGAAAATTTAGCAGTTAAAGAGTTTAAATTCAAGTTTGTCATTTCCCGAACCTAAATGGATAAAATAAAGTAAATTATAATCCACAAAATAGTTTCTGTTGATGCATTGTTGACAGGACAAATTGCTGAATTATTCAATATTTTTATGCATAAATTTATGTTCAGCTTGAGTAAGGTTCACATTACAAAACTTAGCTAATAAAACTACACCAAATTCCAGTTTGGAACACTAACAAAAGGAACACTGCTAGAAGTACAAACGTCATCATTCTTCTCACTCTCAATCTTACTCAAATAGACAGCTGACTAAAAATTATAATCATAGCCAAGTATTTTCTCAGGCACCAACATCAATTTTGGTGAGGACTTACCAAATTTGTATGCTTCTTAGTGAAACAAAAACCAAAACAACTTTGAAAAAGTAATACCTGCACACCGCACCGATGCATTCAATTTGACTTTATTTTAAGATAATATCCATATATGAGAAATTATGTTATTGCAAGTATGCAAAAGCATCAGGTTAAATTACTATAAACACACGTGCATGGTTTGAGTTCACTACCTATGAGAAACTAATATCCACTAGCAGCAACAGATCAAAAGTAATAGCATGCATTAGTGTCACATGAAAACTCACCCAAATATAATACTTCCATTAGCTGAATCGGTTTTAAGGTCCCCAGACACTTGCTCGTAAAGTACAATATCCTTTACGAAGTTACCAGCAGTTGAGCTCCCATCACCATATATCTCCAGATATGGACAGGTAATATTAGTAGTGCATCCGGACAGAAGACCTCCATTGACCTCTTTGCAGAACTCTTGATCACAGGGAACAAATTTACCAGAGGAGGACTCCCTTATGTCGTAGAGAGTAAGGTCCATCTGTGATACACAAAAAAAAAAGAAATTCAAATGAATAAAAACATCAGTGTTAACTTGAGGAGGCACACAGCTAGAACATACATGGTAAGGACAGTAAAAGACAACATTGACCCACGTAGCTACCAAGGCATAATTAAAATGATACATGGTAAGAGAATGATCATCTCGCAGACTTCGAATGCACCTAAAGAAGTGTTTGGCACGTAAACAGAATGTAACAAAGCAAAAAACATCCTTCTATGCTTTATTCTCTTTGGCTCCAACTACTAGGTAACATGTTGATTGCATTCATTGTTTTTCTAAATCAACAAATAGTTGTTTTTATGTTGATTTCACCCTGATTATACAGTTAACATATATTTCAACGACAAGCACTTAGTGAACCCAAAAAATACCACATTAACCCTGTGTTTCTAAGAGTAAAAATAGTGCATGTTCTGACAGTGTAAAAGGTTTTCACACGTCAACCAATCAGAAACTGCCATGTAAGGTAATCTTGTAGACTTTATCAATAACTATCTTTAAAGTCATCCCTAAAATGATTTTTGAATGGCAAGCAATGTAAAAACTCTCTACACAGTGCATACATTCCAGGTTTAGTTACTCATTTCCATGTACCTGCACATCTTTACGCTTCAATCCCAATACCTAGAAGCTACTCATTTTTGTCCCTACACATACACTTTTTAATCCAGTTGAATCATCCAAAATTGTAAGGACTGGAATTGATTAATAAGTGTCTTTATAAGGAAAAAAAAGGAGTTAAAAAGTGTACATATAGCGACTAAAATTTGTAGTTTGTTAAGTGTAGGAGCTAAAATGTAAAGATTGTATATGTATAGGGAAAAACTGAGTAAACTTGTTAAACTCAAGTTCTAATCAATTCTAATTTTATAATAGACAGAAACAAAATAGACCTAGGCACGTTAGCCAAGTGATGAAGGCAGTAAAGTAACATTAAGCAAAACTAAAAACATGGGATAAATCAGCATTTTACTCCCCGAAAGTGTAATACACTTTTAAAAGTACGAAAATTCAAAATAAATCTCAATGTTGTGACTTTAGTTTCTCAACTTAACTATTCATTGTCATTTGTGCTCCTAAAGTATGTTAATATCATTCCTTTAGTTATAAGATATTTTGAATTTGCGACTAAAATGTGATTGCATTTTCAAAGACTTTTTTTATGAATTCTACTACTTTCTTTCAAATACTAAATTATGGCGTCTCAAACCATTTAGAACCAAACTGGTTATTCACCCTAAAAAGATGAAAAGCTTACACCAAGGTTACTTCTGCTGGGGCACTCTTTGCACTGAATGCAATTGACCCACATAATGTCAGTGCCAGTGTCCACCTGCAAGTAGTAATTCTTCGGAGGAGTTCCAATCCCAATTTTAGCATAGTAAAGCCTACAAACAAAAAACACAAACACAACAAATCAGTTCAGAAGATGATCGAACCAAAATTGAACAAAGGAAGGAAGGAATTCATTAGTAGCAACGGACGGACCCGACGGCGTCGGGTCGGCCGCTTCCGCCGAGGGGGAGGTCGACTCCGGTGAGGAGGGAGAGCTGGCGGCGGTAGTCATGGGCTTTGAGAGCGGAGAGGGAGCGGTCCTGGTACTTGCACTTGACGTTGAAGACGCCGTGGGAAGCGCTAACGACACTCGCCGGTGACGGTGACGGTGAAAGTGACAGAAGAAACCACACGCACACGGAGACGAATATTGTTCTTCTGCTTCCGCGAAGCATCTCCATGGTCGTGGTTGTCACGCGATGTAGCGAGTGCGTGACGAGTTGTTTTTGTTCAGAGTGAAGAAGACTCGAGGAGGGAGAAAGAGCTTGGAGTCCACGCGCCAACACGAGAATGCAGAATGAATTGATGAGTAATAGAAAATAAAAATCGTAATATATATAAATATAGAAAAGGAGATGTGTGAGCAGTGAACGGTGAAGTGACGAAAGACCCTTTTTCGGTTTCGAATTTGGATAATTATAATTTTTTTTTCTTTCTTAAAAGAAAACTACAACAAAATTCTCTTTTAAAATAATAATTAATTAATTAATTAAAAGTCTACTTTTCTTCGTGCGGGAGGCACGTGATAACTACCCATGTTTTCTTTCTGCAATAAAAATAAATGTGTTTTCGGATTCGGATTAAGGAATGTTTGGGTTATTATTTTATGAGAAAAGTTTATTTGAGAACGTGAACAGTACGAAATATATATTTAACAACTACTTATAATAATATTTTTAATTAAAAATTAAAATTAAAATGAATAATATTTAATAATATTTTAGTAAAGTGTGAAGTATATGTTTGTATACGGTTTACGGTGCGGTGTGTTATTGTTAATATATCAGGATCCTTATTTTATTTAGTATGTTTCATACTATTAATGGATTGACACTTTGACTGATGAAAAGTTTTTTTTTTTCCTTGAAGTAACGACACAGTTTAGTTATGAATATACCAAAAAATGTATCATTGTGTGGATAGAACTCATCTCATATTCTCCAAACTAAAATTTGACGAGTACAGACATGTTTTAGATTATTTAGAGTATAAAGGAATGAACTTTTAATAACGTGTTCATGTCAAGGATATATTAAAAAATCATTACAAATCTTTATTGAAATGGCATTTTTCTCATTAAAAAATGGTTTTTGTTTTAATGTGATCCAAGGGCATCTTTAGCACACCTTGTGAGTCTCTTGGGAGATTAAGTATATCTAGAACGCATGATTTTATGGAATTTAATGGGTGTATATTGAATAGGTGATTTTGCTTTTTTAATAATGTATGACAACAAAAAAGGGGAAAAAAGAAGAGAGAAACACAGCATAGGTATAAAGGGGAATCAAAGAATGCATAGCTTTAAACCTCTCACTCTTTATGTAAATATGGGAAGTAGTGATAATGAGAGGATAGTAAACATGAATGACGCGTAGAGCCTCTGAAAGCCTCCATTGCAAGAAATTTGCAATCCATTACGAAGCAAAGAAAGCGATGCGAGTTTGGTTAGAAGGGTATATATATTCTGAGTTGTATCTTAGAAGGCCTCCAAATCCAGTTCTTGAGTTGTAGTAACATTAACATTGTATTTAAAATAACCACAATGTAATCACGGTAAGGATAATAGAAAATAATAATTGTGTTAACAAGCGACAAAACAATGATAAGTAGTAATTTTTTGGCACAAATTTTAAGATTAAAGTACGAAAACATTTTTAAGGCATGCTCTGTATACAACGGTAGAAAAACTGAAGTATTCCAAGAGTTTTAAATCATTAAACAAATATACACTTATAATAAACAATATATTACATTTACCGTGTTCATATGACTAATAAACAAAATTGACAGTCCAAATTTTCGATCTTAAATGCTCAAAGACCTTCAAAAATAACATTTTGAAGGTCAGATATGTCACCGACTAAAAGAAAATCCCTCCATTAAAAAAGTTCCTTTGTAACTTGAAAGCAACATGGGGAAATTGAAAGTTGAACATTCGAACTCTGTAAGACGTTTCAAAGAAGTTTATTGGAAATTTGACAAGGCGATATATAACGCAACGTTTCCTACACGTTCTTTAAGAATAATTCACAAACAAATTTATATGAATCGTTACTTTACAGTACTCACAAGTTTAGGAAATAAAAATGTTCGAAAAAATATATCTACCGGTAACGCCACACTAGTATTGTTTCTTTAACATGATAGATTTCCTGCGGGAGTTCCTTCAACATCATTGTAAACAGGTGGGTAAAGACCATGAAAATTATCAGCGTTCCTGCAGTTCTTTATAATGTTATTTACATATCGACTTCACCTGTTTAAAAACACTCATTAATACACGCCTGAAAACAATAATTTTTTTCTATTGTACTTTTGGGTGTTGCATATTCTCAAACAAATTAGAAAGATAATGAAAATATTCCCCTCCAAACATGAATCGAGTAGATTTCTTTCTTCCCACAAAATATTTTATATAATGAATGAACATAACTGTTTTACAACCTGCATTATGGGACCCTTGAAAAGCTTCGTATAACCCAAAACTGATACCTTGATCAATACTCATGGACTATACTCTCAACCCAAAAATAATGACCGAAAAAGGGTGTAAAAAAACAAAAATTTGTATATCATCCCTCACCAAAAATTACCAATAAAGCAATTGGCGACCCTACATACCTGTCTATGTGACAGGCAACAAATATTACAGAACTCGTATCCATGAAACATAATACGGTTGGCACATAGATGGAGACTCTAAAAGGAGCCCACGAAAGGGAAAAAGGGGTAGCGGGAACAACACAGTCTTGGCAAGAATGGGCACTTTACTCCAAAAAGACAGCCCATAGCACCAAACAATAAGTTGAACTAAAACCTGTAGAAAGCGCTAACTCCACAGTTCCCTCAACGCATCACCCGCTCCATAGTCAATAGGAGCTTCTTTGCACAGATCTCCAAGCACTTCAAAACTGCAAACTCTTCATGATCAAAGACCAACTGATGATCACAAAGCCGACAAATGCCTCAAATATAGGCAACCCTCTGATTCTCTCCTAAAGAATGGGTAACATCTGAGACCTTGGGAATAAAATAAGCAACAGTAATAATGTACATTCAGAAGCTTAAGAAGTTGTAGCAGCCGTTGACTTCTCTAGCTTTTCCTTTTCAATTTCTGCCCTTCTCTGCTCGGCATGCTGGGCAACACCATTGGCGAGAGCTTGATAATTGAACTCAAGTGTCTGGGTGAGATTCTCAAACCTCAATGGATCCGATGATTGTATCACTACAATAAAAATTATTTTGTAAGGTGAGTGTGTCACATGATGACAGTGGGGAACACTAAGCATTTTAGCTTACCTTTGATTGTATCCACAAAGAAAACAAAAGGATCAACCTCATCAATAGGGGACTGCAACTCTTCATCATCACTATAGTCATCGTCTGAATCATCATCATCCTCATCATTGGGCCGGAATGATTTCGCCTACATCCAACAGATGCAGAATGAAAACAAAATTCAAAGATTGAACAGTAAATTATAAGATGAACTGAAGCTACAATCATTTATTTGGAGGGGGGATGGATGGATTTTATCATTTGTTCAACTCATTTTGGAGAAATAATAGCTAATTTTGATCCTGTCTTACTGGACCCAGTGTTGACATGGACCATAATTTCTTACTAGGTTCACAGATCCTAAACAAAAAAGAAATTGGTATGTGGAATAAAAACCAACAAAATGCTACCACTATATATTGGCAGCAGCTGCAACAAGAGACTGCTGAGCCTAGATGGTTACAAAACAACATCTAAAATTATAAGATTAGTTTCAAAATTAACAAATAAAAAATTAATTTAACGTTAAACTTCAGGTTTTTCATTTGTTCTCTGTACTTATTTCAATATTGAACTTCGTAATAAAATATATTAAAGGCACAACTACAATTCAACCAAAACCGAACCACATAAGGATGAACACTTTTTTATATTCACTAGTAGTAGATTTCAAATTTAACTAACTGGGTCTTTCAAAATCCAATGAAGATGAACTATAATGACCTGACCAGAAGATGAACTACTAGGATATCCATCTTGCAGCTCATATATGCATATAGACATACTATAGAACCGTATGCAAGGAAATGTTTTTAAGGCCCGCATATCCAGATACCTGTTCAGCCAACTTTCTAAGTGTGATAGTATCACCATCGTCCCCGTCATCAGCATCAACTCCCATTTCCTTGTCAAAACCACTGCCATCCTCATCTTCATCATCAGTTTGAAAACCATCCATATCATCATCATCTTCAGCTTCTTCCTCCTTTGCAGCTTCTGCAATCAGTACAATAAACATGAAAATTAGGCACTCATAAAACAAAACTATTGTTAGGAGTTTAGGACATGCAACCAATACAAATGACATCAATCTACCCCCCCCCCCCCCCCCCCCCCATGAATATGATTGTGAGAACTCAAAGTTACAGAGACAAGGAAGACATAAAACCTGCAACTTGATCCTTGTAGGCAACTAGAAGATCAAGATTTGCCCGGAACACCCTTCCTAAAGCCTCTGCCGGCAATTGATCAGAAGGAAGTGCCAGTAATGACGTCAAACCAAGGCAGCATACTTTCTTTTCATGTTCCCTGCACATACAATGTTAGTTTACCATCTCCAGACACATTCAAATTGTCATTAGACAATCTTTATACTGTTGTACGGAAGCATGGTGGCAACATACAAAGTAAAATGGGAACAAGTGAAAGCAAAAGGTAAAATTAACAAACCTTTTAAAATTAGCACGCATTCCACTCTTCTTAACTTGTTGTAGCAACTGGAACCAAAGATGGAAGATTTCAGATGCAACACCTAGCTTTTGCAATATGCCTAGAGTCAGTGCTGCGTTGTAGTAAAGAGCATCTGCAATCTGAAAAAAGCATCTCCTCTTAGAACAGGTATTAAGTGTGCATCAATACAACAGACACCAGCACAATCAAGATATTATCAGAACATTATAGCCAAGGAGCAACAAAATCTGTTTTCATCACTACTTTGGTCATTCGTGTAATTCAACTATTAAACGTAACATTCCCTTACCACTTGCATGAAAAGACATTTCAAATATGATTTTTCAGTGTGACGCAGGCGTTCAACAGTAATTCTAAGATATGGTTCAACCCAGTGATCCACATGTCCTCTGCAATTCTGGAACACAACTTCAATAAGCTTGGGAGCTGGTACAATATCATTGTCCTCCATATTTTTATCTGACATAACCTGAATATGATATAAAAATCAGAGACCTCGTAATACCACAAAAAATAATAATGATCACTGATCAACCACCAGGCTCCAACTAATAGTTGATGCTTTAAGTAATAAGGTAAAAATAACTCACTGATGAAATCATGTTCCACAAACTCTGTTGATAGTCCGGTTCTTTGCAGGAAAGGAATTGAGCAGTTCCCCTCGAAATATAATTGTCCAAAGGAACCAAAATATCTGCAAAAAAGAGATCATATAGAAGGATGATAAATTTCCAAGCAGGTGAAGATAAGATAGATTAGAAATATGCTTGTCTTGAAAAGAGAAAACAACAAATATTTGAAACCCAAGTTCAATGTGTGAACAGACCAGAACAGGTATCAATACCAGGTCTGTGTATGAAAGTAAAAAGGAGGAACTATGCATTCAAGAATGAAACTAAAAATATTGGCATCAGTTACTAACAAACACGCATTTTGTAAAGGAATCAGAAAACCACTAAACCAGAAAAGCAAAAAGGATATGGACATGACATAATCACCACAATCAAGCAAAGGAAATTTGAGAGAAACAGCATTTATTAAAATATATAATTATTCAGAACATGTTTGCATAAAGCTAACTCCACAAGCTTCTAACTTAGTTGAGACCAATAATTTCAAGTCTAAGGAGAAGTATATGAACTTAGTAATTATACCTTGGATTGTTACAAAATGAGTTCTGAAGAAATACAACACTTAGTCATAGAATCATTTTCACTTATATTTTGGAAAGAAGAAAAACAGCATGGAATGTACATTAATTTGTTCCTATTGAAGAAATATATTTTTTGGGAAAATAGAAAGATTGTATTTAGAATATGCGATAAAAAGGCATCCTCAACAAGCTCACAAACAAGAAGGGTGAGGGGGGAAATCAAGTTATATAAAAAACCAGGCATCCTCCACACGCTCACAAACAAGAAGGGTGAGGGGGGAAATCAAGTATATAGAAAACCAAAGATAGAGCAGGTTGACCAGTACTCTTGAATGGAATTACCCTTAATCATGGTTTAATGATGGAACTGGTATCATAAAAATTGGAAAGAACTTTTTTTAATGAAACCGTGTAGAAGCATAGGATAGTTTGATCATTTGATAAGTCTGGATTCACTCCTTATACAGCTTTCTCCACCACAAAAAGCTCCGCCTACACTGTGTGCAGTTATTACAAGTTATGGGCAGCCACTGATCATTGATTTGAGTTACATGGCATGTCAGAGGAGGTCAACCGTGCAGGGCAAAACCTTTACATAGTGTCCACACTTGAGGCAATTATTACACTTGGGACGAGACTTTCCAGGTTTCAAAGATAAGTTGTGATCACTGCCCTAGAGACCCTGGCAGAAGAGACTAAAGGTGCTGCTCCACATCCACATTATCCAACCATTTAGCCAGTACACGCAGCACGAAGAACCACAGAGAATTGAAGTTGGGATAGTCGAAAAACATAAAATCTGATAGCAAACCAATAAATAACACAAACAAACCTAACTACAAGAAAAAGGATTGGCACTGTTCAAGTTCGCCACAAGGGGTTGAAGCCAAGGAAAATTTTCATTAAAATCATTTAGAAGACCATGAACATTGCCCAAATAGTCACCCGCAGTGCCACCAAACTGTAGAGGAGAAATGACACTCAACATGACTTTGTCAAAATGCCCACACTAGTAGTGTTGACTGTCATTTCATTTGTATAAAGAATCTTCGCTTGCACCCACATAGCTTGACAAGTATCATGAGCACGAAAAATCTGCTTTAAATGACTAAGAGTGGACTTAAGGATTGAAAGCCCAACGGTCGTTGGGCTATGTCCCCTTTCAGCTTGGGTCATTTGGCATTTGAAGCCCAAGTCATATTTATCAACTCTACGGTCTAAATATTTCTAACATCAGTTCTGCTTTGTTATTTTTCGTGGAAAATAGATGAGATGTGAGTTCTTATCAAAATGGCACCAACTAGGACTCTTGGGCTTCCAAAATCAAACTTAGGAAGAGATTGGGCATGATAACTGCTCATACTTCAACATATTCACAGGAAGTTATGAGATATAATATATTGCTTTTAACCAGAAGTCCATGTTGTATTTTTAGCTTGTTTCTTTATTAATAGAAACAGTCCATTGTTGTGTTCATCTTCTGGTTAATTCTCCAGCTTTAATATCAAAAAATAAAATAGACCATTCACAGATTATGTAAACTATGTATTACGACATTAGCAGAGAAAAGAGTTAAAAGTTGTTAGAACCACATACTTGGAAAGAAATCAATTGCCCAATCAGCCAGTGCTTCAATCATCAATGGCCAAAGACACCACATATCCAACGATATTGTTGGAGAGAAAAAAGTCATATAAGATACAATCTCCAAAACTTCTTCAAAAACCTCTGTAGACACACAACAAAGATAGTAGAAATGAGTGAAAATCCAAGCAAAATTAAAATATACAAACTATGATTTACATATCACAGTCTAATAATTACACAAACACCAATACAGGGTCCAAGAAATTAAAGAAGCAAATATATACAGGCTGCAAAAGTTTTTCAGCATCACATTCATTTTAATAAGTTTAAGCATGTGGAGGAAGTCCTAAATAGTGATCAACTACTTCATACAGCCATCTTAAAGTGTTACGAAACATCACTAGAAGGGGAACAAAAATCCATTATTATTGCCCATTTCTTACAGAAAAAATACACTTGCACAAGGCATAACAACCAGAATAACTGTACAGCTGGACAACTGCCAAAAAGAACAAGATGGGTTTTTTTGGATCATTTTGGCTAATAACTAAGAAGGAATTCTAAAATAATTGGCCTGCTTTTTTTCTCTCCATGTACAAATTTACTCCAGCTCACTTCTAATAGATACCGAGTGTCTATCATTGGACCAATTTTTATGATTAGCTTCAATGGTCTAGACAGAATAATAGAATGCTTTTGTGGAAATGCACAAAATATACAAATGTTTTGGTGCATATGGTCAGAGACTGAGACTTAGAATTTTTAAAGGGGTTGTTTTAGCACAACAATTGTTTGAGATAAGATTAAGCAGTTGGCCTTTATTTGGTAGAAACTACCTATATTTTTAAGGAGTTTTCCCTAACTGAGAGATTTTAGCAAGCTTTGCTTAATTGGTGATTTTGTTTTCTTTTTAGCCTCTTCTCCAAAACTTTTGTAATTCTTAATGAAAAGATGTGTATATACACATAACACAAACGCAAAATAATGACGGAGGAAAATGCAGGACAGAGAGTGTCATGAGTGAGGGCAGCATAGAGGTACCTTGACCATCAGTTGTCAACATTCTGCGCATTATAGGAAGCAAAGTTGGCTCAATTTGAACAAAAAGGTGAGGAAGCCTGCTCACTGATTCAAGTATTGTACTAATAGCACGTAAACAACCAACAGCAGCCAGAGCACCCGGATCATCAGCTTCATCATCAGCTTCTGCAGTGTTCATACACCTCCAAAATGCAGCGGCCTGTTATTTAAAATAAAACCAAATTATTTCTATGCTACCTCTAGAAATTGTTAAAAATTTCTTTTAACAATTTGTGAAAGGAAAACAAATATTACCAAATTTTGGCACAACCCAAGGGCATAAGGGGCCATCTCTTCCCCAAACTTGTCCACAATAGTCTCCAATGTGAACACAAGGTCCTCATTCTCAACCTCATTCATAAGTTTGAAAAACTCTGGATAAAATTTCGCTTGGTTAAAACTTAATCAGCAAGTCAAATAATAATTCTGGAGTGAAACAAACACCGTCATACCATCAAGGAGTTGAGGAAGAATAGGACGAATTTCATTCAAATCTGCATAAGCATATCATGAAAAAAATAGGTACAAACAACATTAATCATATAGAAAAAAAAATCATATTAATTACAAAAAATACGAAGAGAAGGTAAAACCACCTTTACAAGCTTCAATAAAAGAGCGCAAAGCAAAAACGGAATCAACACGCACAGGAAGTTCTGAATCCTGCATTCTGGATACCACACACTGCAAAGCCTTTCGGAAATTGTTCTGATCTGAAAAGTTAATATGGGCATACTGTCCAGCCACCCATGCGGCCTGTTTTTCAAACAAAAATTAAATTATAGTTTAAATAATAGTTCCATAGTCTGAGTAAATTTTAGATAACTCAACGAAATCAAATAAAAATATGCATTTGCAAATAATGTTTCATTTAGTTAGTTTAGAACACAGTGAATGACAGCCAAAAACCCTTATTTTTTCCAGCCGTGCCAAGGATGTTAATTGCACCATTAACAAATATGCCCATTGTATGCGCCTTTTGCATCCATATACAGCACTCAAGACTGCATATAGATCAGATCTACTGATTATATGAAGCACAAGTTGAGAAACTTAGAACTATGGATCCTGCTTTTGTGAGTAACTCTAGAAAGCAGATCTAGAAATCTTTGGCATTGATCAGATATTATCTTCCTCTTATCATCCCATTTGAAGTTCAAGACCCTTGAGGGTATTGTATCATTTTCGGAAGAAGGGTACTGTATGCAAATATGAATAGAACAATGTTACTTGACTATTGTTGAATTGGATTTCATAGCTGTTGGGTACCTGCTTATAGAAAAAGCTCAGTTGTGTTTTAGGAGACTGGAATGGTAATAAAAAAAGTGCAGCACAGTTCTTTGATTTCTGTTTTCTCTCTCCCCTCTCTCTGTTGTGTTCTTCATCCATATTTCTCTTTCATTCTGTCTTTCTATTTCTTCTCTTTCCCACCAAAGTCTTACATCACATGGATATTAATGGAGATAAAAACTATAATTGGAGATCATACCTTAGCCCTAAGGTGGCCAACAGGACTGCTAAACTCGGGAAAGACATGTTGCACTAACATTCGCTCAAGTTCAGACTTGTATGGCTCAGTCTGCTTCAATTTGTCACAAAGTGCCCCAATGGCAAGGAGAGCACCATCTTTCTGTCTGTAGGGCTTGTATTCTGCAGAAGCTTCATCATACCTAGTGCAGAGCAAATCATAAATATTGCACCCAATTATAGATCATTCATTCTAACAGTAAACCATTACCTTCTGAAAATTTCAACAATAAATTGAATAAATTTTTGAAGATTTTCTTTCCCCCGTTTCCGAACCAACTCACTCACAAAATCCATGGAAGCGGTCCTAGGACTATACAAATCTTCAATAATGTCTGTAACAAGGAATTAGAAGCCATAAGAAATCCCAGTGCAATTTATTGAAATATTGTTTCTATACACACCAACGTAACTTACCATAGCCTTTCCTTACATATTCATGTGGATCTTCATCCCAAAGCTTTTGATCATTATCATTAAAGCACATAAGGGGGAACACTATTTCAAAAAGAAGGACATCAAGCCGTGGTTGCAGCAGAGTATACATACTATTCCTTGAGATACTGCATATGATGCCAAAACAGAGAAATAATTAGTGTGTGCTCTCTAGTGGCACCAAATATAGCACTCAACAACTTGTGATCACTATCGAAATGCGCTAACTATGCAGACAATAACAACTTTCTTCTTGGTCTGATTTGCCATTCAGGAATGAGAAAGATTCATTCATGAAGAACCAATACCAAAAATACACTAGCATCACACATGGGGCTCTCATTTCTATAGTAACGGCTATAGGTACAAAGCCTCAAGACCCCATGACAATAGATGCTCTTCTACAATGTCAAGCATCTACACCTCCTTTAGCTTTCAGAAGATTGAACTTTGGTGTTTACTAGGCTCATGTTATAAGAGTTTTTGAATAAGTTCACTGAAATCCTGAATTTACGATAAGCAGCAATCATTGGAATAAGTCTTGCGAGTGAGATTTATTTAATACATACCATAAGCTTAAAATTGCAGATAGAATATCAGTTGATATTTGAAAAATAATAGGATATAATGCAGAACACAGAAATCACACAAATACAATACACCTGTCTTCCTAGAGACAAAGGTCTCAGAGTAACCACAAACTTCAAATAATGACACATATCTACACCCCCCTATTATCAAATACACACTAATAAATAACTGCTATCAGTTATTTTCAATGAATAATTGTCATTGAGACACTTTCTAATTGTAATACAGATTAATGTAGAACAGTTAATGGAGGATAAGTTATCTTTTATAACAATTATAATAATACATTACTGTTTCTAACTTCTACACATAACAGGAACTATTATTACACATGTCTAAAAATACATCATGACCCATCAACTGTCCAGATCCCCCCCATTGCACTGAGCAGCACACTATGATCGTATACTTTCTTAAACAGGAAAGAGTTAAGACAACAGGCATTGCTTACACGTGATAGTACTGTTTTACTGGACAGTTATATTGCTGTTAATCGTTTAGATGTCAGCTTTTGTATAGTAGTTAGCTTTTACATAGCTGTAACTATGACAGCTGTTACAATTAGTTCAGCTCTATATAAAGAGCTTCGTGTATTCTGTTGCAAGCACCTCATATACAGCAATAGAATCAGTTTTTTCTTTCTATCTTTCTTTCTCTATATCAATTCAACATGGTATCCAACTCTTGAACAGGCTTTTGTGGCAGAAAACCTTGGCAATCTTCCTCCTCCTCCCATCCCGTCTTCTGCTGCTTCTGCCAAAATCTCAGAGAAGCTTTATGATTTCAACTTCTTGCTATGGCAACAAGAGGTTAAGTCGTGTGTATTAAACCACATTGTCTTCAAACATTTTGTTTTGATCCATCGATTCCTCTTTTGTTTTGTTACAGAAGATGGTTGTGATGCTGGAAAAATCAATCCAACATATAGCACTTAACAGCAAGATCAAATGTCGTTGACACACTCTACGCTTATAGCACCCCATTTCTTTCTAGTCTTGGGTAGCCTTCATTCTTATCAAGTTTGGGATAAAGTTCCAGATTATTTTCATAAACAAATGTATACTCTACAACAACTTTGCATTGAACTTCAATCCAAAATTCTTGAAGATTGTCTGACGGCAGAGTTTCTTATGAGTTAAAGCGTTAATCAATTGTCTCACTTCTACTATATTGGAGATCTTGTTTCTCACCAAGAACACATCCATGGAAGTTATTTTTGAAGGATTGCCTCAAGACTGTGATTTTGTCATTTTTTGTCATTGAAAGTAAGTTTGAACCGCTACCAATTGAAGAAACTGAAACTTTACTTCTTGTTCATGAATCTCACCTACAAAAGTTTTGGAAGGTTTGCTGGATGCAGCCCCTGTAAATCTAACTTAAGGTTCGTACAAAAAGAATTCACTAAATGAAGAGAACAATACTTTTGTTCCATCAAAATCTGCACAAAATCAAGAAGCTGAAGTACTTGTTACTGCCTTTCATGGCTCCTCCTCATTTCGAGGTGGTCATGTCTTTGGATATCAAGGTCGTGGCTGTTGCCATGGAGTCCACTTTGCCAATATTCAATGTCATGTGTACCTTAAATAATACTGCTGCTTTTTTCTATCATATGTTACATCAAAGTTATCAAACTAAGGCAATCTCTACTCAAGTTTTACAAGTGCTTGGAACCAGAATCATCAAGGAAATCTCAGTTTTTTTTGCTCATAACGCTACTTACTCACATTTTCCCCAGTAGCAGCATTCCCTCAGGCAAGAGCTCTTTGAATTATAGATAATGCATGAAACCACCAGCTTTTTGTTGAATTTCAACCTTTTATTGGAAGAATGGGGACAGCAATCTAGACCCTGGGTCATAAAAGCTCTAATATCATATCATGAACCAACAATCCTAAAAGCCAAACCTGTTAGGTAAAGACACCTTAATGGTTTTTACATTACATCTCCAAACCAGGCCACTACAGTCAACACATCCAACCATTTATAACCAACCCAGTGAGTTCAAGAAGAAAATAAGTTTACCAATAGATGTGACATTAATCAGAATTAACAGCTTGCAGTTAATGAAAGGAGTTAGAATATGATCATATAATATGATTCAACAATGCACAATGTGACTGCAATGTATGCCCACCTGTTGCTTAGATACTGTAGAATCAAGTTGATAACTCGATCAGGTAAATATCCCCCTACTCTAACAACATTTAACAGATTTAAGTGGCATTCTAAAATTTTCCCAGCGTAATGCTTCTGAAACATTTGGGCAAAGGCTCTGTTTTCAGGGTTTTGCAGCTTCAAGTCTCCAAAACTGTCATGAGGTAATTTAAACAACCATAGAAATTCAGAATCAGTGACACAGCAAAAATTCTTTAATATATAAATCAATCCACACCTCAACATACCGAGTGTAGAGCCTATTAAGAATGTGAACGGTCCATTTCTTGACCTTCCACCAACCCCATGATTTTCTAAGATCAGGATCAACAGGTTGACCTTCAGAGGGAACAGGTCTCTCCAATATATTTAAAAAAAGCATCATCCAAGCATTGAAGATATTTTGATCAAACAACAGCTTAGGAATCTCCAACTGAATAAATTCAACAAAATCCATAATTGCACATGTCAACTTTTGGAATTTGAGTGGCAAGAAGCATCAAATAAGTGAGGTGGCTTAAAACACTATCTAAAATTGTAAAAAATGCTCTCCTTTCTTTTATTTTATACCCAGTAACAAGGTCAACCAAAAACAAATGAAACCAAGATTTATTCAAACACATAATAAAGACTTCCAAGGCTAGGATTCATATGGACTGTAGTGTTGACTATTTTTGTTCTGATTTTTTATCATATTAATTCCACCATATATTAGACGTGAGAGGACAGAATGTTATTTGAGACATAACAATCCCACAATAACTTTCTATTCTTTGCTTATTGAGATTTAATGGCAATATAAACCCAATGACAAGGGATGAAAAGATAGTAAAATTCATGGTTGTCAAACTTGTTATTTGACTTGTAAACTTGTATTTCAGAGGTGAAATCAAGTCAACTCACAGAAACTCGTATGATCATTCAATTTGGTTATTTATGTATGATTTTAACATGTCCTCTCAAACTTTTGTTCCCATGGTGATAGTAGGCCTTCAATAATGAAGGCCTACATGAGAAGCAATACAGTGGACATGCATTTCTTAAACTTTCTTAAAAGGCATTACCCCAGTGTAACAGAATGGTATCATGTATTTCAATTAAAATTTAACAGAAGGGTATCATTCCTTTTCGTAAAAGAAAGGCATTGCATTAATTTTAATTAAGACTTGATTAACTTAAGTTAGTTGATTAGTGAGGTGAACAGGGAGAACTTGTAAAAAGGTAGGAGAACTAAGAGAAGAATATCATGTATTTCAATATTCGCTCTAGAGAAGAGCCTTAAGACTCTTTGATCACCAGAGAAATCATTCAATTCTTCTGTTTGTTCATTCCCTTCCCGATTCAAGACTTACCAGATTGGGGATTAAGGTTCTCTATCAATAAAATTCAGGTACCAAAGACTCTTGGATCACCAGAGAATTTGTTCCATTCTTCTGTTTGTTCCCTTCCCTATTCAAGACTTTGATAACAGATTCTATCGGTAAAAAATTCAGGTAGTGTTGTTTCTGATCCAGTTCAATTATATGGTTTGCTTAATTGTGAAGCTAGAATGCTGAATACTTATTATGTAAGATACTATATTTTGTTTTGATAATAGTGTTTGAAAGCGGCCTTAATTGTGGCCTCTTTAGGGGCTGGCTGAATTGCAACAAAGCGTACTGTTTAATCCTACATCAACTTGAAGTACGACTTAAATAGAACTTATAAAGCTTGCACAATCCTCACCTTACAAAGTTACAAGTCAATTTGATGAAGTTAATTTGAGCCCAACTTCTAAGATGGCTTTAGAGCCAATTCTAAAGTGATCATTGAGCCACCTGCATTAGCCACACTCCATGCCAGTAACCTTAGGCACTGGGGGGAGTTGGAAAGTCACCTTAACCGCAGTTGCCTTAGTTACAACCTCTTTGGGGGGTTGCCTTAATTGCAGTCTCAAGGATGGTGTTTAATTCTATATCAACTAAAGCTATGTTTTAAAAAGAGTTTATGAAGTTTGGCAAAACTCACATTACAAAACGATTTTGAAAATTTGAGTTAAGCCCAAATTCTAGGACTACGATTAGGCTTTTTCAAAAATATTATTTTTGTTTTGGGTAAACTCTATAAGTCCAATACAATCTAAAGTTTACATAGGGTGTAATCAGAAAAAAAATTGTGTTCAACATTATGCACACTAACTTCAGTGACACAAGGGAGTGGCGTCTCCTTTCACGGCTTTGAAATATGCAAACTTATGTCTGAACACTTTCAAACAGTGATCCAAACACACTCATACTCCCTCAAATTTAACAACCTTGACCACCTTGGGCTAAAATAGAATGTATTGTACACGATAATTAATAATAATCACCGGTTTTACATAATGACTATTAATAAATGTAACATGAACTCTAAACAAGGTTTGATCTACAGCATAATGCATGAAATAAATTCCTTAATTTAAGAATACATATGAGGAGAGAGAGCATACATATATGGACGACCAAAATATTTTACAGATGAGCTTGATTAGATCAGCTACTTCAAGTGATGGATTAACAATCTGGACAAGCCCGTTAAAAATATTGAGGAGATGAGGAAATGTCTCTTCAACAATGCGATAAACTGGTACCCTTTCCTCATCTGACTTGAACCTGAGAATAAAAAATAAAACAATTTATGAACCTAACACATTCGAGACTAATCAATCTGGACCACCATTGAAGACTCGCAGTATACTTTTGAAAATATGAGCTCTTGCAAAATCAGAAATCTAATACTTTGAAATGGAAAAAATTTTAAGCACGTTATTAGTACAGACTATTTATTAGCTTTGCCAATAACTGATCTCCATTGTGAAACCTGCATAGTCAACTTTAGTGGGGTCTCCCCTCCCAACAACTTTTTTGAAATGGAAACTTCGAATCTTGTTAATGGACATAGCAAAATAATCAAACTGACCAAAACGCATGGAATGAGGTTTGTCCCTTCCATTTGAAACATTGTAAACTCTATTATTTATTATTTTCCTTTCTCCAAACTTATCGAAACATCTCAAATTTTTGGTGTTATGTTATCTTAATCCTCATTCATTTTCTTCAACACCTCAAAATGAACTCGAAATTAACATTCAAAAAATAATTAATTAATTATTTCTTTTTGTACTGGAAAAGCAGACACTTTTTTTTTGGTGACATGCCAAACTAGTGTATAGTTTATTCTTATTTTTACTTTTTGTTTTTCCCTTCTTTTGTGACATCTTTTATTATTGAGAGTTTCTCATTCTCTTATATTTGTATCTTTCTCCTCATTCTTAATAAATCCTTTTTTCCATCAATACAACACATATATAACAAATTTATAGTTCAATGAAATGATCTAACAGCAATAGTACAACCAATTTGTGAGTAAATGACATTGTAAATGTACAATGAAAAAAATGAAAACCAAACAGGAACTTCCATATTTTATGGAAATACTATTATTAATAATAATGGACAAAATTACCAAACAGTGAAAAAATATCACCAACAGAAATCGGTAAGAACATCAGCCCAATTATTTCAGTTACAGTATAAAAGATATGAAATTAAAAACTTACTCGTATTTTCTAGAAAGAATCCGCAGCACAAACAATGCACCATATACTTGTTGATCCTGTAAGTTATGCTTCACCCAGTCAAGAAGATGTGGCCACTGCTCAGGATAATCACAATGTATAACTGTTTTAAGGCACTCGCCAAGCTGTACCCTGTAAACATGCAAGTCAATATAATGGAGAATTGGAAAAAAAAAAAAAAAACATTATTCAAAAGAGAAAGAAATATGCCACATAATTTAAAACCTCATTAGTTGCCATCACCCACTGGGGTAAGGAGAGACATGACCGCAATAAATCAACACATCAAAATATACAAGATTAGCCACCAAAGGTGAACAATCGTACCTCAACAGAGGAGGAACCTGGGTTACAAATACGAGAATGTGATCCCTCACCACGTCTTTATCACTCTGTGAAATCTTCTGCTGCGTATCTACATAGACAACCCACAAAAATGAAGAGTTAGCGATCAGCAAACGTCCCACTTCATTATCTAACTTAAAACAATGATAAAAAGTGCCTACCATCAATAGGAGACCAATTTTTCGCAATAAAGTTCTTGAAATGAATACTAGCCACTTGTCGTACACCCATGTCAACGTTGTTGTCAACAATGATTTGCAACAGCCTCACCAGATGCTGCGGCGCATACTGAAACTGTATGCAAATTCAACAGAAAGTACATAAAGTTAAAAGAAGTCAACAAACTGCTACATTGATACATTCAATTACAACAAACTCCGATGTTTTTTTACTTTATTTTCCAGTGCGCGAGCTTCATAAACATTAAAAAACTCATGATTCAAAAAGATCATCAGCAAACACAGCCAACTTTAAATTCATCAAATTAAACCACTGCCAGATTCAATTAACAATCATACACCAAAATTCAAATTAAAACAGACGACCACGCTAGACACTAAAATATCATCACGTTCCACAACTATCCGTACTTCGTAAACACTTAACCGGAAGTAAATCAGGGAAATACAAAGCGATTAAAACTCTGATCAGCAAGGAAAATCAATAATCGGAAGAAGTCGCACCTGATTCAAGCTCTGCTCAGCAGCTTTCCGTTCATCCGGATTGGGACTGAGAGCAGCTTGGAGTATAACAGCGAGACTTGGAAGATCCATGGAACCGAAAATTCGATCAAAACACCTCCGATACGAAGTAACTCCGATCAACGCGCAAAGCAATAATTACGAAAGCGATTATAAGTTGAAATCTAAACCCTAGAAAGAGCGTCCTCTAGGGTTTAGAGCGCGAGCTGAGAGCAACGAGAATCGAACAAAGTGCCTTGCGATTTGTGTTATGCTGAGTTGTGTTGAGAGAGAGAGAGAGAGAGAGAGAGAAAGCAGTGGAAGAAGTTGGAGGCTATTTAAACTACTAGGGTTTACGTTTACGGGTTTTTAACCATCTTCATACTGCTCTCTACCTGGAGGAGAGTACTTTTCATTGCGTTGAGAAAAATAAAAATAAAAATGAAGAATAAATATATGAACTGATACCCTGTTAGCCTAGTTGGACACTTAGCGGCTTGTTTGGGTACGAAGATACGTTAGAGGCGTACGGGATAGGTTAAACCCCGTGACGTGTGTTAAACCGTTAAGGAGTAATTTCTTAATTCCGTTTGCGATTTTGGTGTTTGGTTGGAGTACGCTTCTCCACTCTCATTCAGGAAGCTGCCGCTTTGATGGGTTGGCTGCCAACTCCACCTAATTACAGAACTCACTACCAAAGCTTTCATTTTTTATCTTAGGTTTTGTTTTTTCCTTTCCTCTTTGGTGCTTTTGTTTAAATATATGTGTAAAGCTCCACAACTAATTTTTCTATGAATTATTCTAAAAATAAATTAATTTTAAAAAATTATGAGAAAAAAAAATGTTATAATTAAGTTGATCAGTGCTTCGATCTTGATAAATGATTCGAATAAATTGTCAATATATATTTTTTTCTTTTGACCTAACAACTTAATAAAATAATCTCTATTTATTAAAAGTTAAGACGTTAATAAATTTGTATGAGAGTTATTATTCGATTAACTTTGAGCAAATATTAGATCTCAATTAAATTTGGAGAGATTCATCATAAATTAGTATAAATAAATAGCGATAAAACCGTAAATATTAAATTATTTAGTATTTATGATTTATTAATACACTATTTTAAATGTCGGATTAGCTTTGTATATGTATTTTCTCACTTCTTGAAAAAATATATTTGAACAAAAAAATTGAACAGACAACTAATATCATTAAAAATAATAATTTCGATCGACTTACTCAAATCCAATAAAAATAATATTCTTATATAAAAGAAAAAAAAAACTAAAAATTAATATGACAGATGAAGTTATTCATAGATAATCATTAAAATAAATATTCATTTAGCATTATTATGAAGATATGGGAATCAAAAGTATTTAGTTACGTGTAGTGCAAATAAGATAACTAAGTCAAAAATTATGTGATCGTTGTCATTTTCCTTTTTTTACAACGGTTAACAACTGCTCATAGTATATCGTGTAGAATATAAAGAAAAAATATAAGAAATCAAAATTTACCTGAAGAACACTGCGAAATCTAGAACTACAAAAATTATACACAGCAACTCGGAAACAAAATTACTGGTCACCAACCTTTTTCTATGCAATTTCCTTATTCTTTATGTTATTTATTGTTTTATTTATTATTATCCCAGTTCATTTCTTATCTTTCTCTTGTAATTTTAACTTTAAATAATACTTGTTCAAGCCTTTACATTGTCTTATATTTTTAGCATTTTATTAATTTATTAACATTTTTTTATAATCTTAGTTGTAAATCATTTACAACTTTTTTTAAAAATGTTTATTTACGTTATTTTATTTTAAGTTATTCAGTTACTTTTAAAGAAAAGCTTTAAGACTTAGAAAATTAATATCTTTCAACGACTTTTTTCAAAAGTAATAAATAAAATCCATACAATCATAACCATTGATAAAATATGTTTCCTTAAATGTTATTAAAGATAGAATATTTCAATCTAATATATTCTATTGATACAATATCAAAACATATACAAACAGCAAATATTTAAGATGGTTAGGAATTCACAAATATATTTTTTTAATTTAAAAATTATATACTAATGATAAAAAATCATGAAAAAACAAATTTAGTCAAATTTGTTGTATGATAAACCCTTTATTTATTAACTTCAAACTATTAATTGAGCAAAATTGATTAAGATTGTGTTTAAATTGGAGGGGATGTGTGAGAGTTTGAGGTAATAGATTTAAAGTAATTTGAGAGGAAAGTATAAAAATAATAAAAAAATTTTAATTTTTTAAAAATATGTAAAATTTAAGTTTGCAAAATTTTCTCTGTTTTTAAAAGTATATAAATAATAAAATGTGAAACGTGTAGATTTTAATTAATTAAAATTTTACATATTATTTCCGATACTATTGAATATTTATTTAATTTTAAATATGAATTTTTTATTGTCAGAACATCAAAATTTGTCATAAAAATATATTTTTTATAAAAAGAAATAAATTTTAATATTAAAAATTGTAAAAGATGTTTGAAAAATAATTTGAAATAACTAATATAGTTAATTAATTGTTTAATTAAACAACTAATTAATAAGAGAATTCCCCTCAACAATTGTGTTTTTTCCACTAAATTAGTAAATTTGGTTTTTTTGAACTACTAAACCAACCTTAAACCTATAAATGGCCCTATTTGACAACATGTGCTTGAAATTGTATATATTTTCAACAGTAAATATATATATATTTTTAAATAAATGAAAATTCGCTCTTAAATCACTAAAAACATCCAAACTCAATCAAACATTTAGACATAAATCGTAATTAATTAACATTGTGCGTGAGATATTTTAATTAAATTAATGTTTGTTTGGTATTATTTAAAGTTTTATATATGACAAAATTTTGGGTAATGACTTCAACTTTAAAAATTCATAGTTTAAATTAAACAAAACTTATCAACCCGCTGTATTTTATAATAAGAAATATTAAATAAAGATACTACGCGATGAAAAATTACAAAAAATAATCAAAGCCTATTTTATGCAATAAAAATAATAGAACCTTACCTAGGCATGGAGGAAAAATAAATAATGATGATGATAAAAACTTATTTTGTGTAGAAAATATTAATAAAAAAATGGAAACCAGCTACTAACATTTTAAAAATCTACTCAAAGTAATGTATAGAAAACACAACAGTTTACAATCTCAGCATTCAAATACAAATCAAGAAAAAATCCCATGGATTATGCAAAAAACTATAACTCTTAACTAGTTTCATATCATTTAACAGATCTTAACAATTTTCGTATTATTTAAAAAATATTTACAGCTTTTATATTATTTCTTTAACAATGTTAATAAAGAATAATTTATTTATTTTTAAATTTGATTAATAATATTAACTAAGTTTTTAATTAATGTGTATTCTATTTAATTTTATTTACATTGAAGTTAAGAAAATAATTACTAACATGTGTCTGGTTTGGTTCCCGGTATGAATTTTGTGGATGAAAAAAAAGTAATTAGGAAAAACAATTCCACTAACATGGCAAAGTTTCATTATATATATTAATTATCAATAAAACAGTAAAACAAAATTAAAAAAATATTATAGTACCGTATTTGTTAATCTAATTATAAAGATGGATTAGAATCTTACACATGTAGATATGTATTAGCACAATTTTGTTATTAACATTTTGATACTGAATTTCACCTTTAATCTTACTATTTAAATATTGAAATAAAATTTTATCAGTATAGTTGTTCGTAGCCGAAAAAGTAACATTTATTACATTCAATTATATAATACTAAATACTAACTTAATCATCAAAAAATATTTATTATATATTTTTTTACACTTCAACTGCTAACTAAAACAGAATACAAACGACATCAACACATAACAAGAAAATAAAACATTGCCATTAAGAAAATGAACAACAACATAGCAACTCTATTATTTAGGCCAAACAAATCTTTAGCAAATTATAAAAGTACCTTAAAATTAACTTTTATACCAGTTAAAAACAAGTTATGGAAAAGTTAATATATAAAAGTTTCTATAATTAGTTTATTTATAACAATTTTTGTAATCACTATCAAATCAATATTAAGAATCTACTTTGGAACACATTTATTGAAATTTTTTGTCGAATTTCATCTCAACCTTCTTAAGTAAAACATGAGTTGGGGTGCTACTATGTTACCAAATTAATCAACGAAAGATTAAATCGACAGAAAGTGATGACAGAAGAAGAAGACTTGGGTGTCGAAATGATGGGGAAGAGGAGTGTGTTGTAGGAGATATAAGATAGTGATACTAGATAATAGCTTCCTTTTGTTTTAACCTTTTTATTTATAGTTGTGTGAGGAAAAAGAAGAGTGCACCTCTCTCTCTGGCTCTCTATGAATCTCACTAAGAAGAAAAGGAGTGAAGAGTGAGTGTGTGTTTCCACACGGCGGGAAACAGAATAATTTGGCCAATAACCCTCTCCCTCCAAATCAAACACATACAACACAACACAACACTTTTCTAATTCTCTCTCTTTTCTCCTTCTCTCGCCCAAACCCTAGCCAAGCTCGTTTTACCATTTTCCTACCCTTGCACATGGCAGCGGCGTTCCAGGAAGGTGGCGGTGGCGACGAGGACGCCACCATCGACGTGCACACCACGCGTGGCACTCCCATCCGGTACCTTCCCCTTGACCACCTCTACTCTGCAACGTCGCCTTGCCGCGTCACGGCCAGCGGATCCTCCAACGTCATGTCCAAGAAGGTCAAGGCTAGAAAACTCACCGCGCTCGCGGCGCATCACCATTTCAACAACCTCGACCACAAGAAAGCGACGTCGTCCTCATCGTCCTCCTCCCAGCCTCCTTCTTCCAAGCCTCCCCTGCTCTTCGTCTACTCGCGTCGGCGCAAGAGGCATTCCCCTTCCACGGCGCCGTTTTACGATTCGCTGTGCAAAACCGAGGGCGAGGTGAATGCGGACGAGAATGAGAATGAGAAAAGGCTGCTGAAGAAGAGGAAAATTGGGAGCACTGAGCTGGAGAGACTGGGCGTGGATTTGAACACTGCGATTGGGGATGTTGACGGACCTCGATTGAGGGAATGCCGAAACCAATTCGGGAATTCTGGTGCTGCTGGGAATTTGAAGTGTGGTTCCTTGGAGAATTTGCCGAAAGGGTCGCCTGATTCTCGTCCTGTGAAGAAATGGATCGGGTAATTTACTTCTTCTTAGTCTGTATTTGGTGCATTGCGAGAGAAAACGTTGCTCTTGTGGAAATTGGGGATTCGTGGGTCTGCTTTGTAGTTTTCTGGGTTTTAAGTAAAAATGAAGTATTGCTGTTTGGACTGTAGAAATACAAGGTCGGAGCATCTTAGCTTTTGCTTGAATTTCAGCTTCTAGTTTTGTTGTTGGAATGGGGAAAATTTAATTGAGTAAATGTTCTTGGAGGGTCTGCTTGGGAATTCTGTGAGTTGAGAAAGTATTGCATGTTTAAACCTTGGCCCAAATAGATGTTCGTGAATTTGAGCTTTTACTTGAAGTTCTGCTTCGTGTTGTTGGAGGGAGGGGAAATCTTAATCGTTAGATCTCATTTGCGGAAAAGGAATATTTTGTCTTTTTGCCTTTAATATTTATTTTCAAATGCAGTGTTTGTTTGTACTGAAGGAATTAGAGTTTCGTAAGGTTGTGATATAGTTAGTGTGTAGGAGGGAAGTAAAATGTTTAGTTCTTGGATAGGTTGTGATGTTTTTGTTTTTATGGGTTTGTGTTTTCTGCATGGTAGAAGAAAACCTTACATGATTGTTTATTGCACTTACTGCAGGTTGAGTTTTGATAATGCTGATCCTGAGGTGTTTATAGGATTACGTTGCAAGGTAATGTTTTGTAACTTTTACACTGTATGTTCATTCCATTGAGTTTGTTCATGTAATTACGGTTTTTTGATGTTGGACCTTGTTTTCTGCAGGTTTATTGGCCCATGGATTTGAAAGCGTATACTGGTTATGTCAGAAGTTATGACAAGGAAACTAAGATACATCATGTATGGCCCTTAATTATCTAAATTATCACTTGAATGATATGAATAGCTTTGATGTATGTATTTGACATTACTGGACTTAATTGAAATTTCATCCTTTTATTAATAATAATTATGTGCAGGTCAAGTATGATGATGGAGATGAGGAAAATTTAATTCTTTCAAATGAAAATATAAGATTCCATGTTTCCCGTGATGAGGTGAAACATTTAAAATTGAATTTTGCCAAAGTTCGTGACAATAATGTCTCTGATTATGATGTTGAGGAGATGCTTGCAATGGCTGCAAGTTTGGATGATTGTCAAGACTTTGAGCCTGGGGATATCATATGGGCTAAGCTAACAGGTTTGTGCTCAATCTTAATTTGTTCCATTTGCGACGGTTTTACGTGGAAACCTTTATTTGAATTGACTTCCTATCTTTTAGAATTTTAGTGCACCACTTCTTTAAATAAGTATTATTTTTGCTGCATTGATTTCATATGCGATATGGTAAATCATTAATTTGTATCTGGTATCATACTGAAGTAGACTGGTATTCAGTCTATCACATGGTTCTCAAATTCAAGCAGTAAAGTTGAACTTGATATGGTAAATTATTAACTTGTATCTGAAATCACACTGAAGGAGGGTTTGCAGTCTATCCTCCACGTTAAAACAAAACTCGCATCATAGGAGAAAGCAGAATATAATAAATTTTATTGTTACCAATGTTTTACATCCTTCTTTTAAACTCTATTTTCAGGACATCACACTATGTCTACTTCAATTTACCGTATTTCTCTGTTATTGGCATTTCCAGTTACTATTAGGTTTTGTTAATTTTGTAACATCTATGCTTGTGTCTTTTTATTATTTTGCAGGCCATGCTATGTGGCCGGCTGTTGTTTTGGATGAATCACTTGCTAGAAACTGTAAGGGTTTAAAGATGATTTTGGGAGGAAGATCAGTTCCTGTCCAATTTTTTGGCACCCATGACTTTGCAAGGTTTGATATTCTGTGAAAATTAAAAAAAAATAATAATGTTTTCAATGTTTTAGTGGGAGACTTTTATCTCTACACTGTATTATTCTTTCCTCCTTTTAAGATGTGCATCTCTGTTGTATATTCTTCCTGTTTTCTAGGGTTAGAGTGCAACAGGTGAAATCATTTCTCAGTGGACTTCTTACTGATCTACACTCAAAATGCAAGAAACATAGTTTTATTGAAGGTTTAGAAGAGGCAAAAAGGTAATGTTAATCTTGCCTTTTCTTTTCTCGTTATCTGTTATCATATTTGTTAAATAGAACATCAAAAGTTGAGAACCATAAAATGATTCTATTCCCTTTTTACTAGACAAAATTAGTGCTAATTTGTATGTTTTGCTGTTTCAGCTTCTTCTAATTTATCTATTGTGATTAAGTGTCTACTATAAAATATTGCATTGATGAATATGGAGATTATATATTAAACTGAGGAAGCAAGTTTGATAAACTTCTTTTCTTTTGTAATCACCTAACAATTGCTCGGCCTTTTCAGTTTTTTTTTTTTCGTGATTGGCAATCTTAAATTCATACAAGTTCACTATATCTAATGTGTGTGCTTTAGTTGCTGAAGGGAATTGTTAAGGAGTTGTGCTCATACATAATCTGCTAATTTAAATTAATGAGCTAAGCCTTCATTCTCTGCAATGTAGCATTTTCAAATCTCTCTAGGCATTGGTACTTGAAGTTCAACAAGGTTGCTCAAATTTGTTTGTTTGCAATTTTTTTCTCAAACAGATATTTAAGTGAACAAAAACTTCCTTTGGAGATGATAGAGTTGCAGAAAAGATGTACAGCTGATAATTGTAACAATGTAAGTGGAGAGGATGGAGGATGTACAGATTCAGGTGACGAATGTTTAAATGGCGAGAGGACTTTAATGGCTCTGGAAAACGTTGAAACTTTTCCTTACGAAGTAGGAGACCTCCAAATTCTAAGCCTTGGTAATTTTTCTTGATTACCATTGTTTAAATATTTATGTATTTCCAAGAGTTTCTCCATGTCAATCCTTTTATACCTAAAGAATCTTTAATTTATTAATCGTGCAATGTAGTTATGTTTCTAATTTTCCTTACGGATTTTCAAGACACCATCAAAACATAACCTTTTACTGTTTACTCTCTTCAACTCTGTAATCTTCTTTTCATAGGATAGATTAAGGATTTGGAAATACTTCCTTGGATACATAAATAGCTTGGTTATTTAGCTAGTAGTGGCTGCCAAGTGGCCAGTGCAATCAAAGGGATGTTAATAACTTCTTTTTTTATTCAGGAAAAATAGTTAAAGATTCTGCATTCAGGGATGGAAGATTCATCTGGCCTGAAGGGTACACAGCAGTGAGGAAGTTTACTTCAGTTACTGGTGAAACATTTATTATTTCTGTTGTTTGGGATGCTGAATTGTCATGTTCTTTTGGTTGTTTTTTGAATCTTCAGTCAAATGTGTCATATTCTTCATATATAATATCTTAATTCTTCTAGTTCTGATTTTATAGTTTTTTTACCTTCCATGATCTGATTTTTTTGTTGTTTAGACCCAGAAGTTTTTGCTCCTTATAAGATGGAGGTGTTGAGAGATCCAGAATCCAAAGTTCGTCCTCTATTTAGAGTGACAGTTGATGGTGGTGAGCAGGTTGGTTTTTACTATAAGAGTTTATTTGTTTTTGCTTTATAAGAAATAATTTTTTTATTCGTCCGAGTTTGCATTTTTACTCTCGAGTTTGACAACCTTGCCTGTAAATATATTGATTTCACCATCTTTGACAAATGCCAGCCCTTTTCCTTTTAAAAATTATTTTTGAAATTTTCTGTTTCTAATGACAGAAATTAAGATCCATGGTGGCATACTGTTTGCATCTTTAATAGCAGGATTTATATGTTTGTTTGGTAGTTGTTAAATTACTTAGCAAACTTGCTCTACTTGTTGACTTGGTTTCCCCTTGGCTTCCACAAGATAGTAAGATACTATAAGATAATTTCCCATGCCAATGATGTGTTAATCATGTTATGATGAATGTTTGGTGCAGTTCAATGGTAATACTCCATCTGCTTGTTGGAGCGAGGTATTCAAAAAGATAAAAAAAATGGAAAAGAATGCTTCTGAAGGCACTCTTGCTGAAGGTGGGGTAGAAAAGGGCTATGAATCTGGGTCTGATATGTTTGGTTTCTCCAATCCTAAGGTGCTTAAACTTATAAAGGTATGTTCTTTAATTATAAGTTAGTTCTTTGTTTTGTTTTGATCTGGGACATAAAGTCAATAATTTAGAAACTAAAGGAATTAATTAACCTGAAAATGTTATAATTTATTGCACGTTAAGACATAGTTAGCTGTAGAGTGTTGGTTTTTTATATAGCTCAATGGTGTTTATCAATTCATGTAGTAGGATAAAACTTGGTTGTTGTTGTTGTATTAAGTTGACACTTTTTCTTTCATTGCCAATCTAGTCATATGATTCCCTTCTCCCCAATATTCTGTTTCTTTTTTGCTTTTTTATTGGCTGCATATGATTATTGCTTAGCTTCATCTTTGTCATTGTGCTATATTCAAGTTCTTCAGCCAACGAAGTGTTTTTGCTAGAATACATGTACTTTTCAAGTTGTGTACCTGATGCTTTCTTTTTACTGAAAGAAGTGTTGTTATTTTCAGGGATTGTCTAAATCGAAAATCTCTTCAAAGAATTCATTTTGCAAGTTAGGTTCCCAAAGACATAATAACTTGCCTCTTGGTTATAGACAAGTTCATATTAACTGGTTTGACCTCGATAAGTGCAATGTGTGCCACATGGATGAGGTAGAGTTTCGTTTTCCTTTTCAATCCTCTAGAGCTCCTGCTTGTTGTTTTTTATACTTGCATGCTCTTTTAGTCTCCATTTTTGTTTCTTGTTTCTCCCTTCTCCTGTGGTTTAAATTCATTCTAAGGAAATAGAAATGTTATTCCCTTGCAATATGTGCCTCATGGACCAGGTAGGGTTTTGTTTTCCTCTTCTTCAATCCTTTAGAGCTCCTGCTTGTTATTTTTTATGATTGCATGCTCTTTTGTAGCAATTTGTATTTATCCTTTCTCCCAGGTTCAAATTCATTCTGACAAAATAGAAATGTTATTACCTATGCTGTTTGTTTGTTTGCTTATAATTTTACCTCATGTTACCTCATGTTCTGCTTGCTAAATGGAAGTTATTTATCTTGTAGGAGTATGAGAACAATCTGTTTCTGCAGTGTGACAAGTGCAGAATGATGGTATGGCTTCTGTAAAATTCTTGTTCATTGCCCTCAATGACAAGTACTGCTTATTAGAGCTGTACTACTCCATGCATTTATTGATTTTGAACCGTAAATTATAATGTTCATTTAGGTCCACGCTAGATGTTATGGAGAACTAGAACCTGTTAATGGGGTGCTATGGTTATGCAACTTATGTCGTTCAGGAGCTCCACCTCCACCTTGCTGCTTATGTCCACTCATAGGTATGCTGGAATGTTTAAATATATGTGTGAAATTAAAAATTGAATTGTTTGTCTTTGGTATTTAATGGAGTTTGTTCTAGGTGGTGCAATGAAGCCTACTACAGATGGCCGGTGGGCTCATTTGGCTTGTGCTATGTGGATACCTGGTTTGTTTATCTATGACTTTATTTACTCTTTTTTACTCCTTAATCTGGATATGTCTTCTAAATGTTAACATTTTTGCCAGAAACTTGCTTAGCTGATGTCAAGAGAATGGAGCCTATTGATGGTTTGAGTAGAATCAGCAAGGTAGGCTTTCATTGCTAACTATTCTAATCACTTTCTATTTTCTTTTGTTTATCTTTTGTCTTGAAGTTTTTGGCTGCAAACATCTTTGTTAGTTTTTTCTTTTTTACCAAATTGCTTGTGTCAATGATTTTATCATGAGTGTTAAAACTACAAGCTGCAATTCCATTTGCTTTCCTTTTAATTCTGTATCTGAACAGGACCGCTGGAAGTTGCTATGCAGCATATGTGGTGTATCTTATGGTGCCTGCATCCAAGTAAGTAGTATGAGTTTTAAATTAAAGAGTAGTTTAAGCTAGAATTTTTCTTGATCAATAGGTAGGATATTCTTGATAGCCAGATCAAAAAATCTGTTTCCTAATCCACATCAAATGATCAATTAACAACCTGATACCTAAAGTGACAATATAAACGTGTGAATTTCTGTGTTAATTTTTGAAATGATTGTTTGGGGGATCATAATAGGTTCGAGCTTTAGGAGCTACTACAAATATATAAAAATGGTGAACATTATACTAAAGCAAAACTAATATTGAACATCAATGTTGATTATAGAGTTCAATATTAGCTTGTCTTACTCTCACTTGATGTACACTATAGGTGTGTTTGTGCATGTATGTATGGCTTCTTAACTAGCATTTGTTACATTAAGAGATTTCTGTTTTTTTTTTTTTTAAATTTTGATTGTTTTTTTCCTGACGAATTCTGCAGTGTTCAAATAGCTCTTGTCGAGTAGCATATCATCCACTCTGTGCACGTGCTGCTGGCCTCTGCGTTGAGGTATTTATCTACCCACTTGATACAGTTATTATCCAAAAATATATGTTATTGCCCATTTATTTATTTTTATAATTTTATTTATAGCTTGAAAATGAGGACAGGCTCTATCTACTTTCTGTTGATGATGATGAAGATCAGTGCATACGCTTACTTTCTTTCTGCAAGAAACATAGGCAGCCGTCTAATGAACATTCTGTTGCTGATGATCGTATAGTTCGAGTTGCTGGTCTATGTTCAGACTATGAACCACCACCCAATCCATCTGGTTGTGCTCGAAGTGGTATGATGTTGGACACTTGTTTTACTAAAACAAATTGAGTTCAAAATATTTGCTAGCTTAACCTCCAGCAACCAAGAAAAGGAAATAGAAATTATGCTTTTGTGATCTTTAACTAATTAGCTTTTGCCTTGTTACTTTGCTATTTTATGTAAATACTTGTTCATGTTCATCATTTTGGAGCTTACAATCTTTAGCTCAGTTCCACGTATTTCCAATTTAACATAAACTAAGTTGATTAGCATGTCACACACTTTGATTCATACTGGACTAGTGGCAAGCATACTCAAATTACATTGCTTGAAATTGGTTTACTTTTGATTTGATTGGGTCTACAATTGACTGTTTATTAAACAGTTTTGGGATCCATCTGGAAAGGGAAATAGTTGTGTGCTAGGGCAGGGTGGCAGAGTAGCTAAGCTGATGAATACATGCAATCTCAAAATCAATCATTTCTCAATTGAATGGGTTATTTTGCTATGTACAAGTAATACTATTGCATCTATTGCTCAAGTTCTTCGTTGTCCAGCTTGTTATACTCTTTTTGGGATGTTTTTTGCATTAATTCTTCTGATGCTTAGCTAGAGGCCAGGAAGACACATATATAAGGTTAACATATCTGCATTGTTTCCAGTACACCAAAATAATTCCATATTGTTTAATAATCGGTGCTAAGGGTGATTTTGTAAATAATCTTCCCCCTTAATCTATCGAGATGCATTTAAAGCACTACAATTTTGACTTCGGTATTATATTGCTCAATGCGTTCACGGATAATTTTACTAATTTCATCTGCATGAATGGTTACCATGAAAATATCTTAAGTTTATTTTTTATAAGAAAAAAATGATGCCTATACTAAAATTGTGAGGTTCAAAACTAATGCCAAAGTGGATAATACCTTGAATGCAATGATCCTAACAATGCTAATGGATTAGAGTTTGAAATATTGACCCTAAGAGAAGGGCCTAAGCCATGCACAATGGCTGAAAGACCCTATAGCCCCCTTAATCTCAATTGGGAGGTTGTTGTTATGATATACCAAAACAGTTTTGCATAGCTTAGGAATCAAGATTAAGTATAGTCATCTTTTTACTACAAAAGTGTGATTGAGCCACCGAACATCAAAACGATAATGTCTTGTATTGGGTTATGGGTATGCTAATGAGTTTCCTTTTGCACTTGATGAGTTTTGCATTTTAGCTCTGTTACTATATTTTTAAAGATAATTTTATTAAATAAGGTTTGTTTTTATTCTTGGCAGAACCATATGATTACTTTGGCAGGAGAGGTCGAAAAGAACCTGAAGCACTTGCAGCTGCATCATTGAAACGATTGTTTGTGGAGAATCAGCCTTACATAGTAGGTGGATACTGCCAGCATGGATCATTAAACGACCCAGAGCCTTCTGGGAGAGGAGTCTGCTCTAAATTCTTTTGTAGCCAACAAAGGCTAAGAACATCTCTGATTGACGCATCAAACAATATACTTTCTATCTCTGAAAAATATAAGTACATGAGGGAAACCTTTCGGAAGCGGCTTGCATTTGGTAGGAATAATTCTATCAATATATATATTCGAAAATTGTTGGGGAAAGGGAAATTATGTACTCTTTTGCATGGTTGACTATTACTTATCAGGGTTGTTGTTTGAGATTTAACTATGGAGTGTTCCTGTCTTACATTAAATTAAATATTTTATTTTTTCAAGGGAAATCAAGAATTCATGGATTTGGCATCTTTGCAAAGCATCCACATAAAGGTGGAGACATGGTAAGGAGAATATTTTCCTTTTGCATTATCTATTGTTGGACCATTTTATATATTTAAGGGTGGACATATTGATTTTATTTATTCAGGTGATTGAATACACGGGTGAACTTGTTAGACCGCCAATTGCTGATCGGAGAGAGCACTTTATATACAATTCATTGGTGGTAAGTATTCGGAATTATCAAATGAGCTTGTATGGAAGGGAACATAATTTTAGTATATCAATTTCAAGCACTTTATATGCAATCCATTAATAGTTTACATTAATAGTAATATAAATTTCAAGCTAATAAATGCTTCTGACGGAAGGGGACATAATTTTGATAGCTCTAAAATCTTCAACTAAAAGAGACAGTAGATCTAGAACCTTTGATTGTCAATATGAGCATCTTCTGCCACAAACGAGATAGTATCAGTGCCACACTTTCTGGATTGTTATGTAGGTTCTTATAAAGGATGTAGTAACCTGTGCTTCTTTCCCTTATGCAGGGTGCTGGAACATATATGTTTCGGATTGATGATGAACGAGTCATTGATGCTACTAGAGCGGGAAGCATTGCTCATTTAATAAATCATTCTTGTGCAGTACGTTTTTTCTAATTTAATTATATATTTTTCATGATTTCATCTGTTGTTTGTTAATAATTGCCATTTTAATAAGCCTTCTTATTTTGGTGTATGAAATTCACTTGATGTACCCTTTTTTAGCTTACTATGTGAAGACTGGAGCCTGCAGGAGTTTCTAATTTTTAATATTGGGGGGTTTGTATGCTTGATTTAAGATATGTATATTATTGCTTCGGTTAACTCTGGTATATGCTAGTTTACAACAAACGTTCTACTGTTGACCCATAGTAGCAAATTGACTGCGATAAAACTGTCTTCTCAGTTTTCTGACATCACACAACACTTTCCAGCTATTTTCTCCGAAGATTTTCATTGTTGGGCTGACCCCTGACTTTTACAATGTTTCTCCTCAGTCTGGAACTGTTTGTTTTTGGTTCTCTGCTCTCCTGTTTTTCTATGCTCCACCCTTTAATTCTTTTATTCTAATTGGGCATGATCTTCACAAGCATCAGCTTTATTGGCTTCATCCATCCTTATGAATATCTTTACTTTTATGTTTTTTTTTCAACATATATACACTTGTTGCATAAATTAAGTAATGTGTACCTTGACTTAAAAATACCAGCAATCTTGCTAACTGATATAGAGCTGACTACTATGCTGCTGAAATTAGTTTGGAAATACTGTATTTGAACTTGTTTATTTACTGAAGAACTCATGCAGCTTTATTTTGGTTGCTTACCTGTATAATATTTTTTATGCAGCCAAATTGCTATTCAAGAGTAATAAGTGTTAATGGCGATGAGCATATTATAATATTTGCGAAGAGGGACATTAAACAGTGGGAAGAGCTCACTTATGATTATAGGTTTCCCTCTTCTCTAAATGAGTACTAAAACTCCTTTTTTTGTTGCGATTAGTTGTTTGTGTTCCATTACACTCAGCAAATATTGTAATTCAAATTGAATACTGTGCTGACTTTCTTTGATTCATTTGACAGATTTTTCTCAATTGACGAACGGCTTTCTTGTTACTGTGGCTTCCCAAAGTGCCGAGGTATAGTAAATGATACAGAAGCAGAAGAGCGAGCTGCTACCCTATATGCACCACGAAGGGAATTAATAGATTGGAGAGGAGAATGAGGTATTTCTTGTCTTTCGAGTTTGGTCAATATTGAAGTTTCCAAGCATTACTTTATTGACATGGATTATTAGGGTGGGGCTGAACGTGCTTGCTTTACCCTCTGTTTGGGTATATAGTTTCTTTTGTCAAAAGCTCACTTCACCATCTGCAGCTAATATTATTAAGGCCAGAGGGAGCAGTTAATATTATGAAAATTTAAAGAGTGGTTCTTTAGGATGCTTTATTCACTTTTAAATTCATAATATTTTGAGGAAATTTGCTAAATTTGGTTTTAGGGAAGATTTAGTTTAGTTTGTTTTTGGTGTTGCTACTCAACCTTTTTTGTCAGGTTTTCTTCCTTTTGGTTTTGGAGATTTTAGTGTTTTATTTTTTCTGTACTTTATATTTTATTGTCTATATTGTATCTTTCTATTTTAAAAAATTGACCTAATTTGAGCATGTTGACACATGGCCGTGCTAGCAGGCTTAAATTTGTCCTTGATACTTGATACTTAATTGTATGTAGTGCCAGTGTAACATTTCACTGCTGCGGGCTAAACAGTAGCATTTATACGGTACTATAGCAGTTCCATGTGGATGATGTTCAATATCCTAAGAATGACCTCCAATATTATTGCTGTAGGGGCATTTTATGGAGGCAATTTTGGGTAAAATAGGGTTACATTAGAGCTTCTAGAAATCCCTTATAAAGTTAATACCCGGCAAACAGTGTTGCATGACCACCCTTGTGACCGTCTGGTGACTGACAGCAACCATCTAGCACTTTTTTACTTCTCTCTTATCATTATTGGTTTTTTTATTTAATAGCAGTTTATGACTTCTCTCAGTATCAGTTTATTTATTTATTTATTTAATCCACTTCTCTCTTGTAATCTTTTTCTCATCATTTGGATATTCTCACCAATCTTTCTTGTGTTTTTGTCTCACTGAGTTTTGTTTTTACTATTTTCCTTTTGTTTTATCCTAGTTTGACTTTTAGTTTTTTTTTTTTCTCTGGCTGTATTTCTGAGGTTTATATGCATTAGAAGATTTTCATTTTTGTTGCAACCTCACGTATTATTGATTCTGGTGATTAAACGTGTTCTTACTTTTTAATTCACTTGTAGCCACTTTTACTATTCATCATTCCACCCTATTTTTTCTCCTTTATTTTTGCTATTCATCATTCCACCCTATTTTTCTCCTTTATTGATTTGATTTTATTTTTGCAGATTTTTAACTCTAATATTATGTAAGTTCGTTCTGAAGATGATTGGTTGTCCAACAACTTCTGTCATGGATTCTACCATTTTCTTGAAAGGACAGTGTTGTACATAGCACATCTGATTCTTCCCATTGTTTCGTCATAACCCCAACTGATCCCCAACTGAGCGGTTTGTGTTTGCTCAATGAGGTTTCCATTGGAGTGTTCTGGTTATAATGATTGGAAAGATGTACCAGACTTTTTACAAATGTTTCATTTGAAATTCATTGCCACAATTACGGCCGTTTAACTTCAACCAACTTGCTGAGATATTGTAACTTGTCATTGGATAGGTACAGTTGTAATTACTTCAAACCTTCATAAAAATGAAAAGAAATTGAGATTTCAAATGGAAGTACTTGCTGATTGTGTCCATGCCTCTGGAATTTAGGTATGACAAACCTGTATATATAAATAGATTGAGTTATAGAAGTTAATATCATGCAAACTAAAAAGAAAATCAAAACTTATACGGAACCCAATACATAACTGGACCATAAAGTGAGATCAAACACTACCAAAGTGATTAGTATATGCTGTTTATTTATTATTTATCTGTTTTGGGATTGATGAATTATATTCAACCTTTTTAGTCTAAGTATGATAATGATTCATATTAAAAGTTTCTGAAGTTGGATTTCCTTAGTTGATATTGGGTTTTATAAAATAAGCTGAATGAATACTTGAATATATATTTTTGACTTGTACTATGTGGTTTCTTGTGATTTTAGAAATTATGTTTATTATAAATGGGACCTGGACTTAATTGGTAATTTTTTAGGTTATGATACAAGGTTAATTCATCACTCGTCTTGATAAACTTTTTTTTTTTTTAATTTCGTCATGTTAAACTCAGTTTCTATTGATGCTCTGGTGGCATTTTACACCATCTCGATTTGTAAATTGAAGAGTGGAAGGTTGATTCAGTAGAAATTGTTCATGTGCTTGAAAGTTCAAGATCGAATTATAATAAAATGCTTCAAGAGAGGTATGTACTCCTGGAATTGTTCTTGATTTGAGAAGTTTTAAATTCTAATGGAGTGGTGGTTTATAAATTCTTGTAGCCATTACTTTTTGGCAATTAAGCTAATTTGTTCTACATTTCTTGGCCACTAACTGATTTAGTTGCTATAATATTCTAATTTTGAAGTTGGAATGTAGATTTCCTGTAAATTATAAACTTCTAGTATATGAACTTTAACATTCAAAACTTTGTCTTTGTCCTGTTTCTGATAACATTCACAAATGCCTTCTTTATTATTCAAGCAAGGCTTGTCTTTGAGGTTGTTCTACCCTGAAAAGCATGAATAGCAATATCATCTAATATTTGTAGTTTGCTAATGTTTATGCGGATCACACTGAGATGGAACTCACAGATAAACTCCATCACTTATGCCTATCTTTTTTTCTATTGTTTCACTTTTTTTTACTATGTTGTAAAATTGGTTCCTTATTTTCATCTTATGTCTCCAAATATTAATTTTTAAAATATCTACAATTTAATCTAACCTTTAGCTTTTTTATACACATCTATCTTTTTTACATTTTAATTAATTAAATTATCTATAATACTTTAAATGAATATATTTAACTCTATGGTTTAATTAAAGTAAAAAAACACAATACAAAGGTAAAAATTAAATCAAAATTACGAATTTTTAAAATAAAAAATAAAAAATCAATCAAACTAATCGAATAATTAAAAAACAGAACAAAGTTACAATAGAAGTCCTAAAAATTTATCCTATTTACAGCTTTTCTTCTTTCCTTTTACCTTTTTTTGTCCTCACTTTTCCTTCCAAAACCAAGCATAACATAAATCTGTGATGATATCTCTTATCTAACATTGGAAACTTGATGTGAAATGAAGCTGCTGAGTGCGATAGGTTCAATAATCATCCACGGATCTGCTCTTAATTCTTCTGCTTAACAATATTCATAACATGTATTCAAAGTTGTTATTCTTCTTCTTATTATTATTACTGCTGAATCTGATTAGCAAACAAATTAGGAGCAATAAAGGTATCGATGAGTCACTTTCTGAATAAAGGGTGTTTTAGATTTGACATTACGTGGGTTGGATCTGGGAATAACTGCTTAAATGACACAACTTGCAAATCCACGAACTGGGATTTTAGATTACTCATCCCTTCCCAACCACTCAAAAAATTTTAGTCCAACAATGTGTTGCCATGGAGGCACATATCATAAACTTAATGAATGAATTTAAAGGTTAACTTTTCTTTTTTCTTTTAATCAGTAAAAAATAATAAATATGGAATATTATAAGAATGTTTCAACCTTATTATCGTCAATACATTATAATTCTTGTATAGGTTAACTTTTTTAAATTGGGTTAAATAGTTAATTTCGATTGCGATCAAATTGTTTATTTATGAAAAAAAATTTATACATCCTTCTCTAAAATCTTTGGTGATTTTGATTGTATTTAATGATATTTAAGTATCTGTTGTAACAAAAATGAATTTCAATATTTTAGTTCAATGCTTTTTTCTTTTATCAATAGTAATTTTTCAACTTGATTTCATAATTGATTATAATAACTAAGAAATGAGGTTTTCATAATAGAATAAAGAGATTAATTAATAAAAAGGTTAAATTACTTTTTTTTGTTTTATTATTTATTTATTTATGTTATTAAATTTGATCTGAAGTTTTGAAGAAAAACAATTATATTGTCATATTTTTGAAACTTAGAGAATTGATTTTTTTTTATTGAAAATACAACTGTAAAAAAATTATACTGATTTTTAAAATTAATAAAATTACAAAAAAAATCTTATAATATCAAATAATTATCTAAAATAATTAGATATTTTTAATTATATAAAATAATAATAACAATAATATTGACTAATCTAATCTTTTATTTTAAAATAAAATAATTAATTATATTTTTAAAAATTATGTGACGGTTTCAATTGAGGAATTCAAACAAAAGAACAAAAAGTCAATATTTCGAGTTTAAAATGTTTAATATAATACCATTTTCAAATAATTATGTTTTTTATTTTATATACAAATTTGTTGTGTTTAATAAATATAATTTCTTAATATTAAGATTTAGAATTATATATTTATTCGATAAAAAATAAAAACATATTAAAAGAGACATTTGAAATCTCTTAATCCGTCTACAAACTTAAACATTTATAAAATATACATATATTTTACATGTTCAAAATTAAGTATTAATGGAAAAATCATTTTTAATTTATTAAACCAGACGCATCGCGCCACAGTCATTACTTGTATAAAAAATAAATATATATATATAATTAAATAATACGAAAATTATTAAAATAATAATATTAAAAATTGTAATGTAATTATATAAAAAATTAAAGCTGTCAGTACATCATTATAAAAAAATTAAAAAAAGAAATATAAAAAAAAAATTAAGAGGAAAGAAAGAATAGCAGAATATTTATGAGAATTAAATACCATACAAGCAAGACCAGAACAAAGAAAAAAGTTATAATGGAGATGATTTCTTGAACTTCAGCTTCTGGATTGCATGGTATATTATCTTTCTGGGCCCAAGAGCAGTGATCCCCATATTTTTGAGATCCTTCAATGTCAATAAGGGAAGCGACTGATCATCGATCCCATGGGATTCAAATATAGTCGCGTACTTACTCAGCCCTAACTTCAAAAGCCAAGACCTAACTCCATCGCTCTTTCTCCGTTTCGGCAGACTCGGGCGGCGCATGAGCGATTCCGCAGAGAGAACTGGAGAGTTGATTTCTTGCTCTTCGCCCACTGTGGTTACGGTGGTAGTGGCAGATGAGGAGCTTTCTGGTGCGTTGTCTGAGAGTTCAAGATCGATTGCTTCAAGAGAGGTATGTACTCGATCTTGATCTTGATTGATTTCAGAAGTTTTAAATTCTAATGGAGTGGTGCATTATATATTCTTATAGTCAATACTTTTTGGCAAACGGATTTAGTTGCTATAATATTAATTGATTTTGTTGCTATAATAATATTAAATATTAACTGATTTAGTTGATTTAGTTGCTATAATATTCTAATTTTGAAGTTGGAATGTAGATTTCTAGTAAATTATAGAACCAGTCTTTGTAACATTTTTTTACTGGTACTAGGTATTTATTCTAAAAGTGTTTTTTGGAACAAATTGAATTAATTATAGAAGTTTTCTATATTATTTTTTGCATGAGTTATGACTAAATTTAATTTTGTTTCTTTTATTCTCTACACATATTTGTGGAGAGAGCTTTATTGAAACATTATCACAACTACTCTTTAATATATGTAAATATATTAATATTTTCAAATTTTGTATTTGATAAGGGTCTAATTTTAGTAATATTTCATAGTAAAATATAGACATTTATAAATATAAAATAATTTCTAATTTATAAATTTATAACTTTTTATATTTTTTAAGATCTTTAATTGAATAAGAATATTTTATTCCCAAATTTAGTGTTAATGACAAGTTTTTATGGAAGAATAGAGATTTGGACTAAAGAAAAATGATATATGCTAAAAGGAGAAAGTTGAAAGCCTCCGAACACACAAAAGAGAGGAAAAAGTCCAACTCAACCGCAAGAATACTTCAGATTATGCAAGATTGAGGGGGAAACACCATTGAGTGTCTTGTAACCCAATTGAAAGAATAGAATGTGTTATAAGATGTGTGGCTAATTTTACCCTATGGATTTTGGAGTAATATGTTCAATCTCTTATGTATTAATGTGATATTTAAATATGATATAATATTATTTCTTGATTGAGTATTGGTATTGTTGTTTTGTTTTTAAATAGTTGTGACATGTTTGAAAATCTTAAATCTGACTGGAAAGTATTTTTAGGGTTTCTGACCTAAACAACAATACTTAACATATTTGAGTGTTTTATATTTTATATTTAGCAAAAGTGTTCCTTGTAAGATTGATATCCATTCTTAAGGACAATTTATTATTTCTGATAATATGGTTCACTTGCCCTAAAATATCATCAGTATTATAACATTTTTTTTTTCGTTTTAACCAACTCTTATTAGGAGTTCTAACTCTTATTGTTGATTATCTATCTATTATGTTATGTTCTATGATGTTCTTTGATGAATATGGTGAGAACATGCGCTATGGTGAAACTTTTTTTTCTTTATTTTTAAAAAACTCTTTTAAGGTTATTTTTTTGGGCTCATAATTTTCATTGTACTCGTTTTCATATAGTCTCATGAACTGAAGTTGTGATCTAACACCCTCCTTTGGAAGTTTAATCAATAAAAAATATGAAGTATTATAGGAATGTTTCAAGTCAACACATATTATAATTCTTGTATAGGTTAACTTTTTAAATTGGGTGGGTTAAATAGTTAATTTCGATTGCGATCAAATTATTTTTAATTCTGAGAAAAATTTCGCACATCCTTCTCTAAAATCTTTGGTGATTTTGATTGTATTTCATGAAATTTAAGGTTTCTCTTGTAACAAAAATGAATTTCAATATTTTAGTTCAATGTTTTTTTCTTTTATCAATAATAATTTTTCAACTTAGATTTCATAATTGATTATAATTAAGAAATGAGGATTTCATAATAGGACAAAGAGATTAATTAATATTATTTATTTATGTTATTAAATTTGATCTAAAGTTTTGAAGAAAAATAGTTATATTATCATATTTTTGAAACTTAAAAGTTATATTGTCATAAATTGACTTTTTATTGAAAATACAACTAACTAAATAAATAATGACATAAAAAAAGATAACTAACCTAAAAATATAGATTTAGATATCAAATTTTATTAAGTGTAAAAAAATTATATAGTTAGGTAAACATTTTATTCTTAAAAGGAAAAAAAATTATACTGATTTTTAAAATTAATAAAATTATAAAAAAATTCTTATAATATCAAATAATTATCTAAACTAATTAGATTTTAGATAATTTTATATTGTTATATTTTTTTTATCAATCGAGGGAATTCAAACAAAAGAACAAAAAGGTCAGTATTTTGAGTTTAAAATGTTTAATATAGTATCATTTTCAAATAATTATGTTTTTTATTTCATATACAAATTTGTTGTGTTTAATAAATGTAATTTTTTAATATTAAGATTTAGAATTATATATTTATCTGATAAAAAATAAAAACATATTAAAAGAGACATTTGAAATCTCTCAATCCGTCTACAAACTTAAACATTTATAAAATATGCATAACTATACTTTTGCACGTTCAAAATTAAATATTAAAATTAATCAATAGAAATATTATTATATTATTATAATAGTTTCTCAACTACATCTATCTTATTTTTTAGTGTAACAAAAAAAATTTAGTAGTACTAGGTATTTGTTATTTTTCATAAATTGCAATAAACTTATACATAAATTTAGGATTAGATTTTGTAGAAGCTAATACGATATTTTTTTTTATAAATTACTTTATTAATAGATTTATTTTATTTTTATATTTTTCTTCTAAAAGTGTTTTTTGGAACAAATTCAATTAATTATAGAAAATTTCTATATTAATTTTTACATGAGTTATGACTAATTTTTTTTTTTGTTCTCTACACATATTTGTGGGGAGAGATTTATTGAAGCATTCTCACAGCTACTCTTTAATATATGCAAATATTTTCAAATTTTATATTTAATAAGTGCCTAATTTTATTAATATTTCATGTTAAAATATAGACATTTACGAGTACTAATTGCTAAAATAAGTATAAAATAACTTCTAGTTTATGAATTTATACATTTTTTTATAATATTTAATTGAATAAGAACATTTTATTCCCAAATTTGATGTTAATGACAGGTTTCTAGAGAAGATAAAGAAGAATGATATATGCTAAGAGGAGAAAACTGGAAGATCCAAAACACATACAAAAGAGAGGAAAAAGTCAAACTCAGCAGCAAGAATGCATTATTTTTATGTTTTTATCAATAAGTCTATGAGCGCGACGCAAAAAGTCACCTAAGCTTAACAAATTAGGTTAAATAGGAACTAGAGGCACAATCCTAGTGTGCAAGATTGAGGGGGAAACACCATTGAGTGTCTTGTAACCCAATTGGGAGAATAGAAAGTGTTAGAAGATGTGTGGCTAATTCTATCCTATGGATTTGAGAGTAATCTGTTCAATCTCTTATGTATTAAGGTGATATTTAAATATGATATAATATTCTTTCTTGATTGAGTATTGATATTGTTGTTTTGTTTCTAAATAGTTGTGACATGTTTGAGAATCTTAAATCTGATTGGGAAGTATTTTTAGGATTTTGACTTAAACAATAATACTTATCATATTTGAGTATTTTATGTTTTATATTTAGCAAATATTGTACATGACGGTTGTGGGATTCACATCTAACAAATTATTACTTCTAATATATTTCCTAATAACAATTCTTTTCTCACAATGACAACTTTATGCATTTAGTTCTTTTATTAAAGAACAATTTAGGCAGAACATAAAAAGTGACTTGATTATCACAAATAAGCTTAGTGTGCCAATTATTTCCCAACTGAAGTATTACATTACTTGTAATTTTGCATTGCAACTGTTATTTGACATGATATTTGACTTTAGTGTTAAATCTTACAATTATGTACTATTTTGTCTTCATAAGATTAAGTTCACTCTAATAAAGAAAACAATAACTTGAGGTGAACCTTCCACCTAATGGTAATCTTGCCCAGTCATCAACATTGGAAAATGAATAATATTTCCATTCCCCATATAAAAATTGAAGTAAACCTAAAATGATGTATTAATAAAGTAAGATAATGATAATAATTCTACACAAGGAGGTGATGGCATGACAAAATGAGATGTGGAGTAATGGTATAAGAAAAGAAGGGAGCTGGATGAGCTATGTTTCAAACTTAATCAAGCATTAACTGAGACATTTTCAATTTGAACAACCATACACAAATTCAAACTTAACACCAAATATGAAAGCAATTTAACTGTAGATAATTTCTACTCAGTGAGATAGACATTGAAATGCAAGATGGTGTCCACCCCATCGGTGGTGTGCTGGTCCTCCTTCAGAAGGGTCTCAAGTGAAACATAACCTCTAGCATTCTCATACTTACCAGATCCACCAATCACTGCTATCTCAGATTCTGTTGAAGCTGTTCTATGAATCCCGAAGAGACTTATACTATCCTCCAACCCTTCATGATGTTGATCATGTTCGCCACCATGCACCAAAACAGTCAGCAAAATGGTCTGGCTAGTGCCATCCAATGAACTTGCCAAGTATAATCCCTGTGCCCTTCCTATCACAGCAGAATCTAGTTCATGCCCTTCTGTTAACTGGTCATCAATCACTGTCACCGACCCAAACATGAGCTTCTGGATGGTGAACCCTGCAGGTAGGTTACCTGCCGAGACAAATGGCTGGTTGTTGCTTCCAGCGACAGTGTTGCTGGTGCCACTGTTCTTAAACACAGTAGAGGATTGTGCACCACTGAGACCAACAAGGTTTGGGAGGTTGTTGTTGGTGATGATGCCATTGAGCTTGGGATTGACCAGGGGGATTCCTCCAGTGATTGGGAAGAGGTTGTTGTTGAGCTTGGAGAATGGTAGGCCAGTGACATCAGTGTTTGCTACAATTCCTGCCACCACTCTTGCTGATGGATGTGACCCCCCAAGGATGTCATGCATGAAGAAAGAGAAGGATGGCTCTTTTGCCACAGGATTTGGTGTCACAGGTGTTGCATTAGGGATAGCTGGCAGCACTCCTGGGATAGGAGTTGCCACTGGAGTAATGTCCTCTGCTGGAGCTTCTGTTTCAGGAGCAGGGGGGTCTGCATTGTCTTCATCTCCAGATTCTTCTGCAGCAACAGGGCTGATGGTGGTGGCTGCAGGTGTTTCACCACTTGGCAAAGTGGTGGCAGGGCCTATCTGTTATAATGGATGGATGCATTAATGTATTAGATATGAAGATACCCTTATACTTAAATATATGAAAGATAACTGTGAAATATTTATGGCTAAAAATTGATAAAACCAATTAGAAACTATGCATCCTCATATTAATAAATCACTTCCTATAATAAGTTCAATCTCATTCCTTTGTTTAAATCATGTATAAAGATTTTTTTTTCTATCAATAAAGGACAATGCCTCTACATTTCTTTATTATACTTATACATGCTTCTATAGAAGAGATATAGAAGCTATGTTAAAATCTTATAACATTTTTTGAAGATATGAATGCTCTATAGATATATATCAATCAAATACATAAAAGTACCAGTTCTGAATTAGTATCACATATCACTCGTGAAATAAATAAAAGTATTTGAGCTTCATAGCCTACCAGTGATGTGGTTGTGGCTGCAGGTGTTTGGTTAATTGGCAAAGTGGTGGCAGAAGTTGTCTGTGGTGTAGTGGTGGCTGGACCGTTTATGAATGAAGGATTGACAGCTCCAGATGCTGCTAAGTTGCCTATGGCTTGAGGTTGGGGTTCCACTTCATCTAGGATCCTTGCAGAGTTGACAATAAAAAAGGTGGTGGTTAGAAACAAAAGGCAGAGGGTGACCTGACAAGTGTTACCATTGTGTGCAACATTGGCCATTTTACAAACAAACACTTATATTGGTGGGGGATGTGTTTTACTAGGATTTGAGAGGAGGATTTCGTTATTGATGAAGATAATTCTGGCTGTTATATATACACACAAGTACAAGGAGAGGGTATGTATTCAATCTTAAAGTGGAGCTGATAGAATATTTGGTCAAGGAAATGTGGAAAGAAAAAGTATAATGGAGTTGTTGGATATATTGGTCTGTAATGGGGTGTTTTGGTTAAAACAACTCCTCATCAATTATTGTAGGTATATGTTGTTAAACTACATGATTAAAATCACACTGCTTTATTATGTGATAAACAATTGGATGATCTTCTAAAGTTACATAACAAAAGTTATATTTGGAGGTAATAATAACCTTGTATCTATTTTCTTATGATCAAGATTTCAGTATCCATTTATCATTGGTAGGGGATACCATTATATTCAATGAAATGAAGTTACCAAAAGACAGAGACATTTTTATTTACATGGATCACACTCATGCAGAACGCAGTGAAAACCAGGATAATCTGACAATGCTTGAGATAACTGATATCAGATTAATGAAGTTTTCATCTGTAAAAAAAAGTGGAAAGGAACACAAGGAATATTTGTAAAAGAAAAAATGTGATTAAATTTTTAATAAGTTGTCATTGCTTTCTTGGTTTTATTTATCATGATCACATTACCTCCATTATAATATAATAATATTTTATTAATATATATACAATAGTATCTATATATAAAATAATATATATAATTATGAAAATATATGAAATACTTATAATACTATTTTATAATAGTATAGCTATATAAACTAAAATAAGATTTTATATTATTTTGTTTGTGTTTTTTTTTTAACTGCAAATTATAAAATGAATAAAAAGAGATTTTCAGGAATATCCGTATACAAAAACCAAGAGTTACAATAACAAACCAACCAAGAATGTAGCTCAAAGCAACCCAAAGAACAAATGCACAATCTTAACTATTAACATGAACCCCACAATCTTAACTATTAACATGAACCCACTAACTAGAGTTACAATAACAAGCCATAGTTACAAAGGATCCTAGAAACACAAAAACATAATTGTTGCAGATTTAGCACGCTATAAACTGCATTTCACAGCTTTATCTCCTCCCCTATCAATTCTAGTTTCTATTTCCTACAGAGTGGCCAAGTTGGTATTATTTTGTTTGTGTTGTTTATTGTCTATTAAACTCTATAAAAATAAAATAAAAATGTTTGTAATTCAGGTACTTGAATGTTTTCCTTGTGTTATGCTTTATTGTATGTCTAAGACTTTCTAAAGTTGATACTAAAATTGATTTTAAGTTACTCTTGCAATACAGAATTTTTGTATGGAACAAATGAGCTTCATTGCAATCCCTACCATAACAGTGTACTGTGAGGTTGATTTGGTAAGGAGATCTATGTGTGTGCCAGCAATTCCCCTCTTTCTCTTTGGCACCAAAGAAGCAATTGCCAGTGTTGCCTAGTTTTCACTTTCAAATAAAGTGGATGCCATACAAATGCAATTTCAAAGTCCAACGTACTTTACTATTAAAATAAAAGGTTGAAATGTGCAGTAATTGTTTCCTACTTCACTAATTGGTGCATGAAAGAGATGTTTGTGGAAAAAAAACAACATTTTTCCCAGCCTGTAGCAGTTTTAGAAAACTACTTGTAGTGGGTTTAGATTTTGATTTTATGGTACTATCATGCAATTACCCTTTGCACAATTAGAAGTACTATTGATTGTTAGATAATGCACTCAGAGTAAGAAAACTCATTCTCAAACAGTGTTTCAAAAAATAACTTTGTTTATGCTCTCACATAGTTTAATTTTAAGCTTATAAAAAGTTACTGGTATATTGAACTGATTTTGCTACTGCAACTAAAAAGAATTGGAGATTCCATCTACTTATTTGGGTGTTAACATGAGGTTCAAATGCTCATAGTGCATATATCTGAGAAAAGGAAGCTGAAATTTGCAAAACAAAACTTTACTTCAGACTTTCCAAAATATTACCCACACAAGACTTCTTTGGCATCTTGGAAGACAATATTTCTGCTTTCTCTCCATTTTTTATTTACAGTGCCATATTTCTCCACTAAATTCAATTGGTGATTTGAGAATACAATCATCAAATTTTCATGTGTCCAGAGTCCTATCTTTTCTCAAAGCCTCACCACATCTTGTAGCTGCTTACTAATTGATTTCACAGTTACTTGCTGGTCCTCATCATGAAGAAATCAATCAGAAAGGGTACTGAAACTTAACTTCTAGTTTATGAAATTTAACATTCATTACTTAATCTTTGTCCTGTTTCTGATAACATTCACAAATACCTTATTGATTATACAAGCAAGGCTTGTCTTTGAGGCTATTCTAGCCTGAAAAGCATAAATAGCAATATCATCTAATGTTTGTAGTTTGCTAATGTTTATGCTGATCACACACACACAGATGGAACTCATAGATAGACTCCATCACTTATGCCTATCTTTTTTTCTATTGTTTCACTTTTCTTTACTATGTTGTAAAATTGGTTCCTTATTTTCATCTTATGCCTCCAATTTTTTTCTATTGTTTCACTTATACCTTTACCTTTTTTATCCACATTTTTTTTACATTTTAATTAATTAAATTATTTATAATACTTTAAATGAATATATTTAACTCTATGGTTTAATTAAAGTAAAAAAACACAATACAAAGTTAAAAATTAAATCAAAATTACGAATTTTTAAAAGAAAAAATAAAAAATCAATCAAACTAATCGAATAATTAAAAAACAGAACAAAGTTACAATAAAAGTCCTAAAAATTTATCCTATTTACAGCTTTTCTTCTTTCCTTTTACCTTTTTTTGTCCTCACTTTTCCTTCCAAAACCAAGCATAACATAAATCTGTGATGATATCTCTTATCTAACATTGGAAACTTGATGTGAAATGAAGCTGCTGAGTGCGATTGGTTCAATAATCATCCACGGATCTGCTCTTAATTCTTCTCCTCTCTGCCCAATATTTCACTGTTTATATTCATTGTTGGTTAATTTTACAAGATTTATAAATAAACATAGGAGGGGTTGAATAACCCAGAAAAGTTTTGTTGCCAATAAAATTATGTATCATAAGTGATTTTCTTCATGTTGCGTGAAAAAAACTGTGCTTAACAATATTCATAACAGGTATTCAAAGTTGTTGTTCTTCTTCTTATTATCATTATTACTGCTGAATCTGATTAGCAAAAAAATTAGGAGTAATAAAGGTATCGATGAGTCACTTTCTGAATAAAGGGTTTTTGGATTTGACATTACATGAGTTGGAACTGGGAATAACAACTTGCAAAATTCACGAACTAGGATTTTAGATTACTCATCCCTTCGCAACCACTCAACCTAAAACCCACTTTTGCCTTCTAGATATCATCTTCCTTTTATATCATTTTTATACCTTTTTTACACAACAATACTTTTTAGGTTCAAATTATTTTATATAATTTTAAAAAATTAAAAATTTGTCCAACAATGTGTTGTCATGGAGGGACAAATCATAAACTTAATTTTTTGACTCATCTGAATGAATAAATTTGAAAGTTAACTTTTTCTCATTTCTTTAATCAGTAAAAAAATGATAAATATGGAATATTATAATTCTTGTATAGGTTAACTTTTTTAAGTTTGATTAAATAGTTAATTTCGATTACGATCCATCGTTTACTTCTGAGAAAAACTTTATGGATTCTCCATGCATACATTTTTCTCTAAAAATGTTTGGTGATTTTTATTGGATTTCATGAAATTTAAGGTATGTGTTGTTAATCTGTTGCATGTTATTTTGACAATTGTCAGTACTAAAAAATTATTAAATAAAAATTAGTTTTAAAGAAAAAATAATTAATTATATTAATTAAAGTTTATGCTATTGATAAATAGTGTATCCAACAAGGTTTTTGCTAATAAATATAAATAGAAAAAATAAATTTCTAAAATTATTAATACATATTTTACATTAATTACATAATTAGGTAAACGTTTTATTCTTAAGTGTAAAAAACTTATACTGATTTTTAAAATTAATAAAATTGAAAATGTATTCTTATAATATCAAATAATTATCTAAACTAATTAAATATTTTTAATTATATAAATAATAATAATATTGAGTAATCTAACTCTTTTTATTTTAAAATAAAATAATTAATAAATTATATATATATATATATATATATTTTTAATTTAAAGAATTATGTAACGGTACGCGTGCAGATGGTACTTTACACCACAATATTACATTACTAGTTTTTTCTTTTTTTTACATTTTACATATTTTTATAATGTTATGCTTTTTTTATCAATGGAGGAAATTCAAGTTTTCAATTCAAATATAATACAAAGTTTAAGAAAAAAAAAAAAAGAAAAAGGAGTCAATATTACGAATTAAAAATGTTTAATATAATATCATTTGAGTTTTTCTTAAAAATAAAAACCACTTTAAATAATAATATTTTTTTTTTCATATATAAAGTTGTTGTGTTTAATAGTTATAGTTTCTCAATGTTAATATTTAGAATTATACATTTTTTAGGTAAAAAATTAAAAAACATATTAATTCGTCTACAAATTTAAACATTTATACAATTCAGAAATATATATAACTCTACATTTGATTTGAAGATTGTGATGAAAAAATATTAAAATTAATTTCAATGGAAAAATCATTTTTAATTAATTAAAAAAACACTGCTCACGTTTATTAAAATTAGTTCGGTGCCCTAATTGCACCACTAGTATACTTGTATAAAAAAAAAAAGTAAAGATATAGAAAAATAACAGAAAAGAAGAAGGGAATATTTAGGGTTTGATGACATGCAAATTAAAGGAAGATGAGTTATTTGTGTTTGGTAAATTGAAAGTTATATATTAGAGAATATGTTAATGCATCTTCCTCCTCTGCAATATTCGTAAATGCCTATATATTTGTGCTTTGACAAAAATTCAGCAAGCGTGGCCTGCAGTGCAGTCATGGATACACAGAACAATTCTAGTTAGCAGAGTTCTGTGCCAGCATCCACCATATGCTCCTCTATATATATGCGTGCTCTCTCTCTCTCTCTCTCTCTCTCTATATATATATATATATATATATATATATATGTATATATATTTTGATATCAAATGATTAATTAAGGGAATACCCTTTAGAAACAGAAGTTGTAAGGCACTTCCATGTAGAGAGATTTTGAATAAAATTTGCAAAGTGGTGGATATGTAAGAAAGGGTTTAAGCACAGACATTAATTAATGAATTAGACATTTGGTTGTAGGGATGTTGGTCCCTCCTAAAGGACGCCTGCCCTATATACATAGAAAGATGAGAAATGGTTATATATTTAACATGAGTGATAATTATGATCCAGAAAAGATTAAAAAAGGGAAAGTTGAAGAACAATGTTCTTGAAGTGATGAAAGAGGGTTTGCTTGTGTTCTAAGGGGACATGCAATGCAAAGTGTGTGGTAAAGCCGAAAGGAGGAATTTATAGAAAGTTGGCCCCCTTTTCACCCTATTCCACCGCCCAATACAAATGGGATAAAGAAAAAACACCATGCTATGCTATAACTACAATTTTCTTTCTTTCTAATGTTTTTGGATATTCATCAACTATAAACAGCTACACAGACTAGTCTCTGTCACAGGATTACAATAAAGACACCATGTGTGTGTTTGTGTTTCTATTAGCACTTCTCATCCAAAAAGAAATAAAAAATTAGTTCTGTATATAGGCTCCTGCACAGAAGAGAAAGAAAAGAGCATGGCACAGAATATTGTACTCCTGTCACAGTACCATAGTTTACACCTTTTTTCAATGATAAAAATAATGAAGAAAAGTTGAAGGACAAATAAAAACCAGAACAACTTGTATTCTTCTGCAGTAGAGCTACTCTTAAACATTAAACAATTGATATTAGAATAGTAAAGTTTTGAAAGACTAATATAATAGTGTTTATGGTGAGTGAAGAGTGAATTTGATTCTGGTTCCTTGGGAGGAATATTTGGATAAAAAGAAAATGTTTTGTTTGATTTAGAAGTGTCTTGCACCTTTTATTTGGTGAGCTTAGAAGCTACGGTGCGCAGTGTATAGGGAAATAATGGTTTTGTAAAAAAGATGAAGAATCTTTAGTTGCATGAGTGAGGTGGAAGCCATGTCATTTCCTCCTTCAGAAGAGCATTATTAATAATATATGTGCATGCATGGTGATGACAACACGGTCTGTAATTTGCATAGTTGCAGTGTATATCTATTTTCTCACTTTCAAAGCTATGAATGCACTATGCAGGGTGTAGGATGATTAGACTAGCAATCATCATTTTTCTAACTTCCGTGTTCCCAAGACCCAAAGAAAGAACAGAATATGCATCATGGATTGCTGCTCATCCATAATATCTCCACATTTTTTTACTTTTTAATTAAATATTATTCTATTTTTTATTTTTTAATAAAAAATTTCATGTTAAGATCATATAGTAATTTGTCATTTTAGCTGACTATTTACCATCACATTTTATTTTTTATCAATAAATAATAAATAAAATGAAATAAGATATTTAGGTATCCAACTCTTATTAAAAAACTCAAATCAAGTATCGTAATACCAATCAACTAAGAATCTAATAAACATTACAACATATTAAATCAGGATGCAAAAGCTCAACTTTTTTCATCTATCATCACATAATATTGCTTTTATTTAATTTTAAATTATTTTTACAGTTAAAATTACAAATTTTAGATTTTTTAAATATTTGTAGTAAATAGAAAAATTATTAAAATAAGTTATTATAAGTTTTTTTAAAATAATAAATAAATTTTCAATTATATTAAGATGTTAAAATATTTTATTTTGTATGTGTTATTTATAATATAATTTATACTAAAATTCATTTTTTGTGTAAAATAAATTGATAAAAATCTACTATAATAAATTTTTTATTAAAAATATTCTAAAAATTAAACTGGAAAAAAATTTGTGTTAGTAGAAAAAAAATATTTAATCCTTTTAAATTTAAATTTCTAATAGAAGATACTACAAAATGTTGTGAGAGAAAAGTTATCTCCCACTAAAACATTTCCCCAAAAACGCATTTCAATGAAGGAAATAAAAGAAAGTTGTGGCAGTTTGTTATACTGTTGAATGATGTTTCAGGTGGACAGAACCAGAATTTCATTTGCCTGAATTCAATTCCCAAGTTAGTCTTCCATGGCTAACTTGACTCCAAACTATTGCAAAAAAGCAAAACTTCTCTTCACTGTGCAACCCTGACTTACTAAAAAATAAATGCAGAAAAATTGAATTGCCAGAAAAAACTAAAGTAAAACTGTCAAAATTAACCCTCTCTACTAAAAGCTAGATTGAGTTCTCAAAATTGAGACTTAAAAAAAGGACTAATTGAGCCTGACATGGTGTACTGGACAAGCCATTTGAAATCATGATCTAAACTATTAGATCTATTATATTTATATTTTCATTTGTACTTTTTAAAATCTGAATAAATTGAAATAAAAATAAACCAGTTTGATTCATCTTCACAAGTTAAATGAACTAAGATAATAATATATAAGTACTTCTAAGAAATTCAGGTCCTTCCACTTTTACAACCTATCTTGTCAAACAGTCCATTTGGTGAACTAACTTCAATTTTCTTATAATAAATATTAATTAATTTACTTTTATTTTAACTTTTTTATGGATCAAATTATTACAGATCTATAAGAAAAAAAAACATTTTCATAATATTATGATTATTTTATAGATATTTTTAAAAAGTAAAAATTAATTTAGATTATAAAAAAATTAATAAATAAAAATAAAATTGAAAGATAAAAAATAATTAATTAATATATTAACTAATTTATTTATTTATATATTATTTTAATGAGTAATATATTAATAGGTATACTATATCTATAATAATTTTTCACTAATATATTAATTACAAAAGTTTTAGATACTCTTCCAACCTCAAATCTGTTGGGTGAGCATAGTCAAAGTCAAGCATTGTATTTCTGAAAAATTATCTATTTTGAAACTCGAAAATTTATCATAGTTTTGTTTTTAAAGAGATATCTCGATGGATTAGGAGTGATAAAAGATTATTGGACATATTGAAACAACTACTAATTAAATTAGATTTTAATATCAATTTTAAAATTAGTTTATAAATTTTATTAAAAATAGAAATCACTTTAAGTACCAATCATTTATTTAGTTTCTAAAATTATATTTAATATAATAAATTATTATTATTTTTAAATTTTATTTATATTTAATAATTCTTTTAGTGTTAAATTTATTTATAATTATAAATAGATATTTTTAAACAACAAATATCAGAAGTTACTCAAGAATCAAGTTTTTATGAGAAATCAAACTTTAATAGAATAATATTTAAAAAAAATTAAGAATTCAATCATTTGTTGGTTTCTTTGTAAAACGGAAAATAAAAATGGTTATTTTATTATTGGTAAAAAATATTAAACAAAGGAAATATCCTTAAATGATATAAATATCTTACTCAGACACATGTCATATTATTCCTTTGTTAAAAAAAAAAAAAGTATATATTGAAAAGAAAGTATCATTTGAAATAATGATAATTTATATTTTTATTTTATTATTATTAGCAAAAATATGCTGAAATCGTATGTGGATTAATATTTTCATTATATTAATATATACAAATATAAAATTTTATAATTTCATAATTTTATTATTTTATAAATAATAAATGAAAACTATATTATAATTTAAAAAGGAAAAATTATTTAAATATTTTGAAATAAAGGAAGTTATTCAATTATTTAATTTATTAAATAAATTATTTTTTATTCCTTTTTAAAAAATAAAATTGTCCACACTTCCTTATGGTGTATTTTTTATATAATATAATGATATAAGAATTAGTTTTATATTTATTTTATAAGAAATTTTTTGTACAAACAGAGTAAGAGTTCTTCTCATGATTTATTTCAAGAGAAGTGGGGAAGTTTTTATTCAACACTAAAATAAACATTGTCTTTCATTCCTACTTTTCATCCAAAAGAAATGATGAACTTTTCTTTTGTATTTATGTTTTTCTTTCATTGACATTATGTACGAAAGACAAAAAGTACTTTTTGTATTGTAAAGAACAATACTTTTACAATACATGCCCCTGAGTGTAGGGTACTAGTACTCTACAGTACAAGTGTGTGTGTATATATATATATAAAAGAAGGTAAAAGCATGGAGAAAATGTGGTGAGACACATTCAAGAACATTGTTATTAGGGTGAGATGCATGTAATAATATGTGATAGAGTATTTGAAGAATATATATGATTAATGCTTGAAATAGCATTGTTGATTTGTTGACCAGAGAAAGGTTAGTGGAGTGAAAGTACTAGGCTATAAATTACGATATCACATGGCATGCCACTCTTATCTTAAAGCCCTAAAAGTGGACCGTGCACACGAATCTGACAAATTTTAACCCCCCATAAGCCATGCAATATTCTCTTTTCTCCCTCTCGATTTCCTCAACTTACAGTTATCCCCCACACTCTCACATGCATGGACTGACATAGCCACTCATCATCACACATGCACATGCAAACACAACACCAATCTCTCTCTTCAAACCTCTTCTCTATCATCTTTTTCACAAAAAGTCAAGAGTCAATGCCCTACTATACATATACATATATATACACACTCAGTAGCCATGTAGATATGTATGTAGCAGTTTGAGTGTGTTGTGTTGAATTGGGCCTCACTCTTGATCTTGTCTTGTAATACATATGTAGATGTCTGGAATTGGTGATGATGGTCGTGTTGATGATGGCATGATGACGATAATAAAGAAGAAAAAATGGTTCTGTGCATATAAAAATTATTACACAGTGAAACTTGTCTCTCTTCAATTGTCCACTCATCTTTGAAAGTGGGAAAAAGACACCATAGCTCTAGCTAACCCACTTTCTCTAATGGGAACATCTACATTGCAAATGCTATCATTGTTTGGTCCCCTTCCCTTAGTACCGTGCTATATCAAAATCACATAGCCCATGGAATCTGTTACATTTACTAAAAGTCATGCCACCATCCCATGCATGATTATTACGTATTTCCTCCCATCACATAAATATATATATATATATATATATATATATATATATATATATATATATTCTGTGACTGGTTTTTTTTTCTCTTCCTGTGACATTACATGTTTCATGGTAAATTCAATATATATATGTTGAAGAGGGCTTATTTCTTGAGACCGTAATTTTGGATGAAGTGATGACAAATGGAGAAAACTCATGATGAAAAATGGGAAAAAGAAAGATGGAAAAGGCATAAGGGAAGAAGAAACAGAAACAGACAAACTCATAATCTGGAGTTGTTTTCAGCGCCAACTTTTTTACCAATAAACTCCTAATTGGTCGCAACTATATATTATTTTAAATTAACTACTTACGTCAAACTTAGTTTGTCCACACTTAAAGATATATATTAAGATTTTGTGCTTATGAAAATATACTCTTACATGATTACTAAGAAGAATTTTAGGTGGTTAAGTGGAGATCCCAGTCTTTTACTTTTGTTTTTTATAATTCAAATGAGACTCACGATATGCATATTTTATACTCAAAACTTGTATGTATAAAAATTCTTAAATAAAAAAAACTGCATTGATAGAGTATGGTTTAAGTTGTGTGTGTATTAATTTGGACTGAAATATTATGCATGTATCTTGAGGGTGAAATTTTATGGTAGAAACATATCACCATCATCAACAAAGTGTCCCTTTGATTCCAATCCATGCACTGCCACCAGAGTTCACGCTTCTCATCTCTTTTGGTTGCTGCCTTTATAAGCGCATGACACATTATATCCTATTTTCTGCATTTGGCAAACACTTTTTTGGATCTAGAAAAAATGAGGTTACAGCATTTCATACAAGCATCACATACAAAACCAAAGTAATCATTATGAAGACTCAACTCAGTCTGATAAAAATAGACCTTCAATTTTGAAAAAAAAAAGAAGTACATATCTAACTTTCCCAAATCTTGTAATTAATGGATATGGGTGACAAATTCTTTGGCAAGTACAGTTTATTTCAGACACTTAATGAGTGGAGGGTTTGTTAATATAAATCCGTGTGTGTATTAAGAATTTGTCCAAAATGTTGTGTAAGAGTTGGAATTGGCCCGGCATGTCAAAGGCTTGTAAAATTTTCCAACATAATTTAAGGGAATTTGGTTGATTGACCCCTCACCCTTCTTTGAAAGTTTCTTTCGAAATAAAGCTGTTTTGCTTTAGAGAGAGAGAGCATGTTAGATGGGCTGGAAAGAAAGGACCAGCTTTTCAGCAAGGGTCAGCCAAGCTCATTCTTCATCTTTAAACATCTCTCAACTACTCTATTCAACATTCAAACACAAAATGTTACTTCACAATTCAAACCTAACAATTTTTTTTTTTTTTATCAGCAAGAAAAACCCAAAATAAAGTAGAAAGATACCACAAATTGTGATGTGTCTAAATTTTTCTAAACAAAAATGTTATTTTGACAATATAAACCGAAAATAAAATAGAAAGAGATCAATTTATAACTGTGATGTGTCAAAATCTCTGCAACCAAACCAATTCAAACCGAAAATATAAAGTAGAAAGACATCAGTTTATGTGTCCAAATCTTTGTAATTGAAAATGTTTCTTTGACAGTTCAAACCAAAAATAAAGTAGAAAAACGTCAGTTTATAACTGTGTGATGTATTCAAATCTCTCAAATTATAATTTGATAACATTTAAATACTCAATATGTAAATATGATTAGGATTACTCATAGTGAAAGATTGATTTTGAAGACCCTTCCCAAGAAGCAGAAGAAGTATAGTATATATAACAAAACATATCACAGAAATTAAGAGAGACATAGAAAGAGAAAGAGGGAGAGAGAGAGAGAGAGATAGTAGAAATAGACTCAAGGAGGGTGGGAAGCACATGGCTTTTGCAACGAATGTCTTACAATAAAAGCCCACGTCGCAGTGTGTGGATTCTTGGGTTGTGTGGAGACACCATCATCATCATGCATGCCCAAAATGAAAGTCCTATTCTATTTATTTCTTTATAATTGCATCTTAATAATGAATTAATGACTTGTGTCCAATGTGTCCTTTGCCCTTGTTTATTATATGTCTTTCTATTTTATGCCATTCTTGACAGGTAGGTCATCATGCCCTCCCACTTAAACTACTTATATTCCTTCTCTCCATCTTCTTCCCCAATTCCCAGAGCAGAAAAAAAACACACATAACAACAAAATACCCAAAAAACTGCACTTTGTTTGATCTCTCTGCTGCTTCATTATTTAATTTGGACTTTTTAGTATTTCAATACCCTTTTCTTTAAACAACAATTTAGTGTAACCATTTTGCATGATCACTGATCAGATTCATTACAATATGATCTCCAGGAGCATATCTGTGTCACAAATATTTAATTATGCAAAAAGGATGGGCAAAATGAGGCTAAAATATTATTAATGTATGTGGGCTAATTAAGTTTGGTATTGCTGCCATGCCACTCTTTAAAAACTATACCTTTAGAGTTACTTCTTCGAAAACTTGTAAGAGTCACTGTAAAAGTAAACTTTTGACAACAACATTTTCAAAAGTTGCATTATTCAAAAAGCATGCAGTTCAAACAAGTCCATTCATCAGGATCACCTTGAACATATAAACCAAAAAAGTTCGAAAATGAACATGCAGAAATACTAGATGACAACCATCGAATATTTTTTCAAAAGAGAGAAGAACAGCAGCAAATTTATTTCAACAGGTCATTCATGTATATAAATCACTTTATAAAGTTGTACCATTTCTCTGTAAAAGTTGTTAGAGTTAAAAAAACCAAAGCCAGATGAATCAAGATATATTTTTAAAAAGGTAAACTAATTTAGTTTCTATTATTTTTTGGTATCAAATATTACGCGGACTTAAACCTTAATAATTAGGGTAACCCGACCAGAAGGTCATTAGGACTAAAAAGGAGCTTTTAGGGACATAACAAAAAGGGTGAGACCCTTTGCAGTCATTTTCTCCTCGGAACATGGCCCAAAACTGTTCGCTGGCAGGACCCTTCTCTTTGTCCACCCCAATATTAAAATACACACTAATTAATAGGCATTGCAAAAAAAAGTTGTTGAAAAAGGACAGAAAGTTATCACATTTTCTGGTTTTGCAAAAATTATAAATGTTCAAGGTTTTAAATACATCATAACTACTTAATTACGTCACCCTTATAAGAGGAAATGTGTTTGCATAATCAACCTTCAAAACTTAATCTTAACAAAGAGATTGATTAATTAAACATTTTGGCATTTCAACTTAATGATCTTGAGCAAGTAATTTTTTTTAATCACAGAGTCATCGTCATTAGAGTTTAAGAAAATTATCAAATTATTCAGGCACACAAACTCTTGTTATAGAATAATGTTGAAAGACATGTATACAAATATAAAATATAGAAAAATAATTTATTTATTGAACTGACAGAGAGACCACCATCTCTCGTTCTTTCTCTCTCTCTTTTTCTATTTTCTCTCATAGCTTCTGCAAACAGTTCTATCCCACAAGCGTCCAAACAAAGAGAATTAATGGAAAGTGAGATTTGCAAGAAAGAATTATTTAGTTCTCTTTGTTGTTCTTGCTGCGGCTACTGAGGATTATTTGCATAGTTGATGGCTGTCTTGTTACTGTTAACTCTCTTCCTTATTGATCATGATATCGATGATGGCAAACCACTGTGCAATTCCTATTCCTCATCCTTTTCCACAATATAAACCCCAGATTCCAAACCCCTTCTCTTCTTCTTCTTCTCCTTCTTCTTCTCATGGATTGTGCTGAGATCAGACACGTGTCCAGCCACTACACCATCGTCATCATCGGATTTGGTTTTTTCTTGGTCTGTGGAGTGAGTCCAATATGACCATGGTTCCTTCTCAAAACGGGAAACATCAGAACATTAATAGGAGTGGTGATTATGTTATTTGCGGTAACACAACAACAACGAGTAGTGCTATGAACCAGGTTATTGAAGTTGAAGGAGGCTACAATTGCTTATTAGGATCTGATTTTGTGGTGAGGAGGCACATCATGGCTGAGGCTGAAGAATCATCCAGACACAACAACAACAACAACGAGGAAGCTGAACCTGGTGGCTGTGGTTCAACCTCAAAGGATGAAGAAGTAGAAGGAGCAAACATCAACACCAACAGCAATAACAACAATAACTGGCTTCAATTAGGCATAGGTTTGACAAGCACAAAGCAAGACCGTGATCGAACCGTTCCAACAACAATCGGTTCAGGGCCTGTGGAGTTAGACTTGCTTCCCTTACGGCGGAACTTCGATCAGCCGCCGGCATTTTTTCCGGTGGCGGTTTCCGGGAGAGGAGGAGGAGGAGGGCCTAGTTTTGGTGGTTCTTCTTCTTTGCTTTTTGAGCATCAAACGGCGTCGCCTTCTTCCATGTCCATGTCTATGGCTAGTGGTCCAATTACCTCAGCCTTTGGTCATCAAGAGATGATGAACTGGGCATTTGGTCCACTACTTCCTCCTTCTATGCCTATTATGCCCTCTTCTTCCTCTTTCACTCCTCTTCCACCTCATCCTCCTCCTTCTTCTTCTTCCTCCTCATCACAAACTTGTCACTCCTCTTTGAGGCCTCCCTTAGGATCCTACTTTCCCACAACCTTTCATCATTTCCCTTCTTCTTCTGGGTTTGATCAATATGACGTGGCTGGGGCAGGACCAAGCTCCGATGTCACCGTTCGAGTTGTTGATCCTCCCAGAAGACCTCATTCTGGAATATGGTTTATGTTACAAGCCTCTCAAAATCAGTAAGCTAATCTTTTTTATTTTCTTTTCATCGAATATATATATGTGTGTGCGCGCGCATTCATTTAGCTAGCAAGGCTAGTGCAATTTAATTGGCTTTTGTGATGAAATTCAGTTTGTTTTATTTTGCACAATGCAGAGCGAAAGAACCATTCTTGCCACAAATACCTAAGAACTACCTTAGAATTAAGTAAGTGGTTTCTTTCCTTTCTTTTGTTTGTTTCTTCTCTCTTTCTTGAGCAGCTTGGGGCTTTTCTTGTCAGTGTGTAATCAATGTCGTTTTGATCATGATTTGATCGTATTTGAAGCTGCAAACTCATCATTTCTTTTTGACTTTGTAAACTTTCAGAGACGGAAGGATGACAGTTCGGTTGCTATTGAAGTATCTGGTTAGCAAACTGAGACTGGAAAGCGAATCAGAGGTACTTTCAAGTTTCAACCATCTCTTTAGCTTTTTATATAAATATATAAATTAATAATAATCTACTTGCTGATATGTGCTTGTGTGAGGTAGCAAGCTAGGGATTTTCATCGTTGCTCTCTTACTCCTGCACCTTGCTAATCCCATTAATTTGTTGTTCCTTTATTAGGCATGTAATTATAGAGATGAAAATGAACATAGCGGATTACATAGGAGTGTCCGAAAAGGAAATAGAACTACGTTTTCATCAAAAGTACCAAAGTACATTAAAATAGAAACCTAGTGGGGTTAGAAAGATGAAAGATACAGCAGAACTAAAGCTGGTTTATCTAGTGATGGACCAAATATATGTTTCTTCCCTTAAAATCCTTAAAAAAAGTATGCAGGTGAGAGGTATATTTCTCTAAACTTCTCTTGCATTTCCGTTTTCATTACATTTCATACTCATTCTGTCTCATGGTGTAACATGACTTGATTAGAATCATGCTGTTTTCTCTCTATCCAACTAAGACTATGTATATATATATATATATATATATATACACACGCACACATATATACATGGAGCTTTCACATAGGATCCACAGAACCTTCCATTTTTGTGTTGTGTTTGGTGGTGGGAATTGGGGCATTATTAGTTAGGTGGACCGCAACTGTTCAAAAGGAGAAACTTAATTAAAGATATAATTACTAATTAATTACCTCACGGGAAAAAATTATATATATTTTCTTTCTAGCCAAAAGTTAGTTTTATAGAAGGAAGCTCCTTGTCCATATTGGCTTCACTGTTGCAGATTATAATACTCTATATACCCAGTATCATCGTAATAATCACCAGTGCGTATGCTCGAGTAGTTCATGATTTCAGTGACTTACCACTGATTTGCATGAAAGTAACATTAAATGGTCTACACCCCATGTGTAGAAAAGAGGGTAAAAATTGAAATCTTAACTAGAACAAAACCTGATTAAGATATATGAGTAGAATGTTTATCGTGAAGATAAAAGATAGTTAAGTTATGATTTATAGATGGTTGATCACTGAAATGTTGGGGTAGAATAGTTATAATACCTGAGGAGTGTCGCATGCACACAGCAAAATGGTCATATATATATATGCACTAAGCACGATTAAGAATAATAACTGGTTTATTTGGGAAACTATTCTGCATCATCTTTAACTGAATAGATTTCCTTAGTCTCTGAGGGCACAAAGATTGTACAGTAGAAAAAGGTTTATATACCTATATGTATATATAACCCTAGTATTAATAGTTTTATGCAAGATATGTTTTTGAGATTGTGAGTTTTTGTGGAAACTGAATGATACACTGTCTAAAGTACAGAACTAGTATTGAAGGTGGGTTGAGAAATTAGGTGTACTTTGAGATACTTATGATCTACGCTCATTATGAAACATGTGCACGAGGCTATTTATGCATTGAGTGATATTATTAGAATGTGCGCATTATAGTGTGTCGACCCAGAACTTTATAATACTTCATGCACACTTCATCATCGAACACCACTACTACTTGTTGCCTAATAATTACTAAAAAAAGGTTTGAATCCTTAGAGAAAACGAAGCAACACATAAATCTACATCATAATATTCATGCATGCCCTTAAAATTACTAGATCTGACCTAGGAGAAAAATTGAGATCTATATATATGTACAATCATTAGGTGCTCACCCCACTCATTTATCATTTGCACTAAGTCCATGATACCATACTCAGTCTTAGCATGATGAAACATTTATAAACCAGTTCAATTTTTGAAGACTGAATGATTATAAAAATTAGTAAAGGAACTTTGATTGCTTTTCCTCTTTTTAATTATTTTTGTAACATTGTTTTAAGATTGAGTTTGTTTTTTTTTTTTTTTTGTGTGGTTCTGAAGTTCACAGCGTACTTCGACATCAATATTCTTTCCTTTGGCTACGACACAGTCAGTAGAAAGTGAACTTTTATAGGGATAGTTACTCTTCCTTCAGTGAATTCAATTATAAAAGATTTAAGCCATTTTGGGTATTAAATCATATCTTATTTAATAATTAAATCCTCTCTTATTCTAGCTACCCCAATAATTTTCAGGAAGTGTTTTCAATCCAAATAGTTTTCAGGAAGTGTTTTCAATCTCAATGTTTTTCGCATTTGATCTTGGTTATATTATTGAATTGGCTGATTTTAGAGTCAAAAACGTGTTTTTCTTGAAATTCAATCGAAGAACTTGAAAAAAGCTTTTTTTTTCTTAAAAAATAAGCATTTCTAAACGTGGTTTCATTAAATAACTTGTAAATAAAGTTGATGATTTATTACCTTTTAAAATATAGGAAATTTTTTATTCAAAAAAACAAATTGCATGTTATATACTATATACTTTGATTTTATTTTTTTCCCACAAGGGCTAAATTTGCACAAGACCTTCTGGGTTTGAGTTTAATATTCAGTTGTACATGGAGTGGTTTTAGGTTGCCTCTGGAAATTAAATTTAGAAGAAAATATAATTTTTTTTTTAAATAATGAGTGGATAAGAGTTCAAAGTATACATGTATGATAATAATATGTGTGATATATATGTATATGTGTCCAAATATCAATGCTCATATATATATTATGTTTAGGTTTTGTTTCTGTCGAATACCTGTTCTGTCTGTATTTGCAACAACAGAAGTATTATCCACTAAACAACAAAAGCCAAGGAACACGTTTAGGAATAGAATAATGGTCTTAGACTTTTCATGCCAAACTGACACGAAAAAACAGAAGCATCAGTGTCAAATGTATCGAACATGCATCACAACTTTCATTCAGAAACCCATTTGTTTAATTTAATTTGTATTCCAGCACGCAAAATCTCGTATACGTTCATGGTATGCATTACCAAATTGTCTAAAAAATAAGTCATGCGAGATTGCAGAATGCATAAAATCGACATTCCATTGTTCGTCAGATTTTCATGCAACTTACTTTTTCGGTCAACCCTCCTCTCTGTGTTTTTTTTGTATTATATTATATATATATATATATATATATATATATATATATATATATATAGTATGTTTGCATTCCAACTCATGCTTTCGAGATGAGATGACGACACCATATTATTCACTTTCTCATACTTAATATGTATGAAGATCACAGGATGGAGCATGCATAAATACATACATACATATATATATATATATATATATATATATATATATATATGTATATATTTGAATATATGGTTAGGGTTTTTTTTCTTATTAAAAAACTAAAAGTAAATGCTGGGAGATGTCATGGAGTTGTATGTGGGATTTGTTTATTCTAAAATTCTGTACTTTTGAGGACTACAACTTTTGTTTGCTTGCTAAAAAAGGATAGTTTGAAAAAATATTTTTGGCAGAAAAATCTACTATTGATCAAATTTTAGTTCTTGATATTTGGAGAAGATTATTATGAGAATGAGAGGCATAAACTGAGAGTTTATATGTGCTGGTTATTATCATAAGATTAATCTAAGTTTGTAATAGTTAATTAGAATGTGTGACGCACTCAACATAACTCCTCTGGCTGCTGGTTTTGAATTTCTTTTTTCCCTGATGTTGTTTTGTTTGTTCTGAGAAGTCAACCTAAGACTGTTGTATATATACTAGACATCATAAAAAATATATAAGAATATGTTAGCTGGTTTGCATGTAGTTCCCATGCCGCCCGGAACGGCAAACCTCACACATATATCTAGTTGACACGATTTTGATTTCTAACTAAAGACCCAATCATTAGGTTTGTAATGAGTGTGTTACATGATCCAATATAACTTAACCTATATAGGGATATATATATATATATATATATATAGCTACCTTAATCTCTTTCTTCTGTGTATATATAAAAAGCTTATTAATCAGTTTCTGATAGTAAATTCAGGAAAAGATTAAGAAGATGATGGATAAGTAAGGCTGATATATTTTTCATGTCAGTTTCTGACAGGTTTTTTTCTCTTTATAATAAATACGGTGAAGCTTTGGTTTACCAGAAGCATATATAGCTTAATAGGAAATACATTGAAAGGGTTTAGAAAAGAACAAAGTGGTTTGTTTTATATATATATACCATAATATGAACATGGATATGTGTATATACAATAGATAGTCAAGGCAATAATGAATGCAAGAAAGCAAAAAGATGTGTTTCATTGTGGAAGGCTTTATTATATTTGTTTTTCCCTTTTTCCTTGTTGCTTTTGTAATTTATAAAGAGTGCATTGACTTTAAGATGTAAAAGCACATCTTCAACTTGGATATATCTTTATCTTGGCCTACTTAGTTGACAGCACTATACTCATACAAAAAGGTTACCAGATATTTGTTGTTAATTTAACTCAAACATCATATCCTAGGGCTTCCAAAATCACACGTGGACCCTGTCATTCTCACCTCTCAATACCTATCTGCATGCCTTCAATGTCTCTCTCTCTCTCTCTCTCTCTCTCTCTCTCTCTCTCTCTCTTTCTCTCCTCTTTCGTCACGCTTTCGCTTGAAATCCCACAGCTAGTGTAGGCCCTTCCTATTTCCATTTACTCTCTCTCTCCTTTTCTATTTGGCTTAAAAGCTCCATCAAACTGTCAAGTGCTGCACTCTCATGGAATGGAACCAAAAGAAAGAATCCCATTATGTGTAGGCAGCATCTTCCACCAACCACAGTATAAATCCATACTAACACTCTAATAAGAACAAAATCTTAATCCAACTCTCACTATACTGCCCAATTCAGCATCAAAATTCAGTTAAAGGAAATCAATTCCACATCTGCAGAATAAAAAGAAAAGAAGATGAGTGCATATTCTGTAGTATTAATAATAACAACAAAAGTAGGTGAGTGATTTGCATGCACCATTAAAAAAAACTAGTTGGAAGGACATATAAAAAGAGCATACGCCACTTTAATTATTCTTTATTAATATACCTTGTCGACTTCAAACCGGTGGTACGATATTAAATTAAGGATATATATATATATATATATATATATATATATATATGGAGTTAGTTTTTTTTTTTTTTAATATGACAGATGAAACAAGTTAGATGATGAAAAATCAAAAGGGGTATTATTTCATGTAGTAATGTTGACGCTCGCATGCATTAGGGTTTGGGTGGCGCAACGTGATGGAGACGTGCATGATGAGCATGAAAAATTTAGTAATATAAACGCGTGATTAGGTCCCTTCAGAGGAGGAAACGAAGAAGAGAATAAAAGTTTTTATTTTCTAGATTGTGGCTTTGCCTATTCTTCGCCGTGCTTCATGGATCCACCACTGCATGATATAATAATATTGTACGTTATGGTGTTTATATTTGTTTATTAATAAGAGGTGATTAGGGTTCTTGGGAGAGGGTTATGATAACAGTAGCATTAGCATATGATATGATATATAATAACAGTATTGGAGCATTATATTATATAGAAAAGAAAAGACTGAAGTCTAAGGGATGATGATTATGGCTTGGGAGCAAAGTCTGAATGGGCCCTCATAATGATTAAAGAGAGGGCAGTTTTTGAGATGGTGGGTTTGGTGGGCATTTCCACGATTGCCCGCTGACCCAAATATGCGTGCATGCTTAAGGATTTAGGAATCTCTTGGCTTAAAGAAAATTACTTTTCTCAACCATTAAAATCAAATAACAAAGTGGGGTGCTGTGTGGATCAATCTTATGCGTAAAGTAGAAGTTACAAAGATCTTATGCCTTGGTAAGTAGGCCCTAGACGTAAGCCACTGACAAAGCATGACTTCATACTGATTTCATATTCACTATATATACCTTTGCACAATTTTCATTATACCTGCTTCTTTTTCAACTTTTTTTCTCATTACAATTTCAATCTTAGCTTCACTGCATCAACATTTGGTTACTTCCACCTAGATCAGTCATTTCTGTTGCTGCTAAAAACCATTGCAGTCCAATCGAAAACTCTTGATTCATGGTTCATTTGCAATAATTTCTGTAGCTCTGTGCATCTAAATTAAATGCAGGATCAATTAACAATTTGTAAGAGTCAAATACTGAGTATAAGCATTTGACATATTCTCTCCCTGTGTGTCTCTGTGTGTGTGTGTATATATATATATATATATATATATATATATATATATATATATATATATATATATATATATATATATATATATATATATATATATATGTGTGTGTGTGTGTGTATGTATAGTTTAAACAGTGGAGTCTTTACTTGAAAGTAAACTAAAGCGAGGCGTCGCGTAAAGGAAGATATAAATATTGGGATGAGAGATTATATATGAGAAAGTAAACATAATGATGGGTTTTAGTATAAGAAAATAATGAAGATAAAAAAAAAGGTAAAAAGAAAGATAAAATTTGGCAAAATGGAAGATGAAAATGAACAGTGGAACTATAATTTCTTATAATCACGCACTAGATGTAAAGTTGTGATGATGATGTGTATAATGAGTTTAACCATGGCCAATAAGGTGTATTTCTATTTCTTTTGGTACCTTTTTTGTTTCACATAATATATATATGTATGTATACATTTGTTTTCTTGTGGTGGTGGATATATCACTGTGTAGCCACGTGATGGTGTATGTGGAAGATGATAATGAAGAATGATAATAATAGTAATAGTAATATTAATAAATGTGCAATGAATGAATCACTGTTGCAGATAGAGATAACATGCAGAGGGCAGCAACTTTTACCTTTCTTGACGTTGCAGCATGTGAGGGATAGCATTTGGAGTGGCAGAGACACCACAAGAGCTTTGCTTTCAGATTCCTCAACCTCATCAGATCATGTCATGGTGCTCCATTATGGTAGAACCACTGCTTAAGAACAACAAGTAACTCCATGCTGTTAATTGTACCTTGTTAACTTATCTAAAGTTCTAAACCCTTTTTCTTTTTTCCTTTTTCATCTTTTTTTCTTTTCTTAATTTCTTTTTTAGTTTTTTTTTTCAATTTAATTTTCTATTCTAATGGGTTTTGATTATTATTTATTTTGATTTTTCTTCCCCTTTTATATTTCTTAATTGTCATGGAGATTATGGAAAATCACACATATATATATCCCCCAAAACAGTGTTTATTCCATTAGGGTTTTGGGGTGGGTAGCATTACCCTAAATTGTATTCCAAGCACAATTGGAGGGGGTGGGTGAGGAATTGCCATCAACTGTATTTCCAAGCACAAAACTCAATCTAATTTTATCCACTAACCCATTTCCCCTTTTACTCTCTTTTTATTCTCATTTATATACTTTATTCTGCTTCTAGAAAAAGGAAAAAAACTTTTAAAAAGTATAAATATTTTTTTATCAACAAAAAAATTAAATTTAAAATAATATTTAAGAGATATTTTTTCCATACTACACTTCTAACCTTCTAAAAAAGTATAAGTTTCTTCTTCTTATTATTATTATTATTGTAGTTCTTAATAAGTAAAAACTTTAATTCTGATTATGTATAATACTGTATCTAGAATTTGTCATCAAATCTTTCTATCAGACTACAAGTATATACACCAACAATATTATGAGCAACTATGTTAATTATTATAGTTTAAATACTAATTTACAAACTATATCAATAATAAATTATTTATTAATAATAAAAAATTAATTTAAATATTAATAATGTTTTAATTTTTAAAATAATATTTAATTTAGTCAGTATAATAATTAATTTTATTTTTAAATTAATTTTTATTTAATGATTTTCATGAATAAATAATTATGAATTTTTTATTAATTATTTAAACATTTACCAATATACATTCAAATATCTTCGGAGTATTATATATTTGAGAGGTTCTCGTACAATTATGTCTATTTTTTGGATGTTCTTAATATATTTGTTATACCCTTATCTTCTAAGTTATAGAATATATGAGTAATGACAAGTATCAAATAGAAAATTTAATTTCTTTGATCGATCATATATTAGTTTGTATTTTACGATTTTGGGCCCAAATGTTCACTCTTGAAGCTGGAACACAGATTTCCATTATATTTCGAATCAAATTAAAAATATTGAACTCTAAAAGTATGAATTAATATACAAATCATTTAAACTTTTTAGAACACCTGATTCTCATGTTACCTTTTTTGTGTGCAAAAAATATTATGTTATTTTCATAGGTATATATTGGACATTAAAAATAACAAAACTAACCATTTTTTTAACAACACCTCATTAATAGTTGTGAGGCAATTGCTTTCTGCACCCAATGATTTTTAAACATACACTCAAATAACTTTTGAAATTCCAAAATTCACTTTCATTTTGAAATGAAAAATATGAAACTAAAAAATATATTTCAGAAAAGAAAATTTATAAGAGATTGTTTTGGAAATGAAATTTTGGAATAGAATTGAAAAACAAAAATCTCATTTTGGAAAAGAAATTTCAGAATATAAAAAAATACATTATGAAAAAGAAATCTCAAAAAACAAAATCCAAAAACATATTTCAAAAGAGGATTCTAGAATTTGGAAAAATGTTTTAAAAACTCAAATATAAAAATGTATTATAGAATACCAAATTCAAAATACATTTTGAAATGTACCCCTCACTCCTATTTAAAGATTACATAGGATATTTTGCTCATTTTGTGAAAGTGATAGCGTACAGGTTCACATTTATTGGGTGCAAAAAGCAATTGTCCTAAAAAAGAGTGCAACATCTTAAGGATGTTAGGCCATTACATTCTGCACCCCATATATTGATGTTGCACCCCATCAAAACTTAATTTTAAATTTTACTCTTCAGAAATATATATTATAAATTGTGCGTCTTCATCTTCCACACTGCCACAACTAATCTTCCTCTTCTGAGCCAGAACCCCTCTTCATCTTTCTCTTCTCAAGTGCAACACTCCATCTTACAACATCCTTCATCTTTCTCTTACAACGATATCAACCAAGCACCCCTTATTTTTTCTTCTCAGTCTCGTAACACTCTCATGGTAGATAAAAAACATATATTTCAGATTCTATAATTCAAATTATATTTTGTTCTTGAAAAAATTAAATTCCAAATTTCATAATTCAAAATATACTTCTTAAAAAAAAATACTCCATATTGTAAAATTTGAAAAATATTTTCAAATCCATAAACGATGAAATGTATTTTTTTTAAGGTTAGATAGTCTTTTTGATTGATCCATGAGAATGACAAAAGAAACTATGGATGTACAAAAAGAAACCCCTTATTTCCATATTTTATGAGAATTGAAGCCCCTAGTTTGGAGAAAAGATAACATATGTCCATTCTCGCAAGTGTGGTTGTGACTAGAAGGATGTTAGAGACGCAGCAAGCAAATGGAATTTCATTCATTATGTGGAAACAATAGGAACCTCTAATAACAAAAGAGAACAATTGGTAAACCTTACCTAGACATGACAAATCAATCAAACTGAATAGATTCTTAACTTGTTTGCAACGTTTTAAATCAATCAAACAGAATAAAGATTTCTTAGGTGGCAAAATGTTAATGATATTATCATATGGTGCACTGCATTTAAAGCAATATGAGGACATACCCTTAATTCAAAAAGTATGTTTGAAACCATGATTAGCTTCACAAGCACATTAGCCAGTTTAAAGTTAAAAGTAGGTCAAATGATACCAATCTATGCAAGAAGACGGATCAAATCTAATCACTATAAACCATTTTCTAGCTTATCTCACTTGCTTTTCACTGCTAATATCTGATTGAAGCCCGCTGAAGTGGCACTGTAGTAACTGACTGTTCTAGAATTCCCGGATTAAGTAAACTGTTGCTATCATTTTTCCACATGAAATCTTACTATTCAGACTTTCCACTTAGACAAACTCTGGCAGTCGTTTCATCTATAATTCAACTTAGAATAACTTCAAACATAGACCAGCTAGGTTTCTCATTGCAAAATGTAGTTACAATAAGGAAGTAGTTGAAACATTGATCATAACATTTAGACAACCTACCACCCACTACGTCATTTTTACATAAGAATGCAAAATTACAAAGTATACAATGGGAGGGGGGAATATGCCTCCACAACCACCATAAAAGTTATGACTATTCATTAATCACTTTGCAGAATATAAACATGAACTCAATTATCTACGAGGATCATGAAATCTTATCACTATAAGTACAATATCATATCTGACTCTCATGATATGTTCCCCTTATTTCAGGAAAAAAAAAAAGATCACCCCTATTGCAGTATCAAACTTAGAATACATATAGAGTAGCTGAAAGGTTAATCAGAATTGTCCAGCCAGCAATCTTATATTTTACAGACATACGAATTTTACTGGATCAACATAGTTGTTGATTCTACGGGAGACCAAGAATTGGCAGAATCAAAAAGAAGTCAGGCTCCAGTGAACAAGCACTTCACAGTGTATGGCTTAAAGCCAATCAGCACACATGCTTGAAGGCAAGCAGTGGAAAATGAACAAGTAACATAACAGCCTTGAAGACTTATTCTAAAAGACAATGTTTTGACGGAAACTTAATGACACTATCCACAAAAATTCCATTTCACAAAACCACGTCACACTTCATCGGATCAGGTAAACAGATATTTCAATTATGGCCAAAAAACAGAGATAATAACAGTCACTAACCCCCTATTGTTCATTCACCATAGATAAACAAAAAATTCCTTATACTTATACATGCCTTGTATACACAAGTTAAAACTAGAGCAAAGAAAATATGAAAAGCTACACATACATAATACATACATTGATTAATTCGTCTTGATCCCATTACACCACACCACGGTCATGGGTCATGGAAAGCATTTCCTCAACTTCTGGATTGCATTGTACATTTTCCTTCTAGACCCAACAGCGTTGATCCCCATATCTTTGAGATCCTCTAATGTCAACATGGGAAGCAACTCGTCATCGACCTCATGGATCTCAAACATAGGCGCATACCTACTCAGCCCTAATTCGAAAAGCCAAGACCTAACTCCGTCGCTCTTCCTCCGTTCCCGCGATTCCGATTCAACGGCATCGTTTTCCGAAACCCTAACCCTGGGATCCTCGCTCCGATCCACGTGCCAATAATCAACACCGTTATCTTCCACCGAGTGCACCGGACTCTGATCCTGTTCGAGTTCATTTTCGAAATCCCTAAAACCTTCTTCGTCACCGTTCTCGTCCATCGTTGCTCTCAGAGTCCAGTTTGATCTCAACCGCTTCGTTGTTGGTCCTCCTCGCTTCGTTTTTCCCCTTTTGTTGTTGGTGTTTCCGAACTCTTCGCCGCCGTTCGCGAGGAGTGTGACGGAGCGCGCCTTCGAAGTTCTGGATGATTCCTTCGGAGTCCGCCAGCTCCATGGCGGCATGCTCGGGCGGCGCGTGTGTGAGTCGTGGCCATGTAAGGCGGCGCGTTGGTCGCCGATCTCTCCTAGACGGACGCTCGGACGACGTTGCCGCTTCGGAGCTAACGCCGGAGGGGCAGCGATCTCGATGCTCGGCTGCGATGCGTTTGCTGCATCCGGCGGAGCCGTTTCTGCCACGGCCTCCGGCACAGAGAGAATTGGAGGGTCCGGCGGTGGTAGGTTGGTTTCGGGCTCTTCGGCCATTGTGGTTACAGTGGCAGTGGCGGTGTGCGCAGGATAAGGGAGATGGGGAGCTTTCTTGTGCGTTAGGGTGCAAAGGTGCAATCACCTTCTAAGTTTTTGCGCCGTTGGATGGTTATGATATGGATTTGTTGTAAAGGGTGGATGGAGCCAAAGAGATTCTGGTGGTCTTCAGAGCAAGTCGCCGAATTGAATATTTGAAATGAATCGAGTATGCCACCTGTCCACCTACTATATTTCACATTGATAAATTATGCTCAAATTAATTAATTTTCATTACTAAATACTCTATTTTATTTACTTTAAATTTAACATAAATTTTGAATTAGAGTAAATTAATTCGGCTTATAGTTTGAGATAACAATACTCATCAATTTGTGATAATTTTGGTTCCGAAAATAAATATTTCACTATAATTTATTTGATGTGATTGTGTATATCTCTTTGTTTCTAATGTAACTTTAAATCTCTTAATTATACTATTTGCATTAAATTTTGATAATTAACTTATACATGGACATAAATTCAAGGATATCTTTAGTGACATGATCAAGTATAAGCTTCGATCTCCACATGTTCAAACTTTTTTTTTATATGATTATTTTTATCAGATGTTGCAGACTATCGTACTGTGTTATTTTTTTCTCCAATCTAAACTCAATATCAAATTATTGTGGAACAAATGTTTGAATTTCATCAAAATTCTTTTCCTAAATTTCAGACTCATAAAAAAATATATTGAGGTCACATGAAAAATTATTTTATAATAATAAATATTTGCTTAGTTTATGGATTGTGGCATCAATATTTGCTTTTGATGTGCATTATAAATTATAAATAAATAAATAATAATGATTTGGAATTACTACATTAGCTTCTTTTTAATTTGAATGATTTCGAAAAAGGTAACTGAGTTTCATTATCCTCACTTTCTCGCCATTTTGCATATTGATTAAATTTGATGTGTACTATAATACTACAATCTGGTGTTTTTTAATTGTTTACAAGTGTTTTCATAATTTGTTTTTCTTTTAGTTTTTATTTATATTTTATATTTTTTTAAATAATTTTTCTAATGTTTATTATTTTTCGACATTTTAATAGATATATAATAAAATGGAAAATATAAATGTAAAAGATCATCACTAAAATGACAAAGTCAAATTTGAAGCTAAATATATTATAAATAAAAGACAAAAGAACTATCCCAAAACATAACTTATAAAAAAAGAGATTGAAATCTACTCAACATTTCATGGATATGAATATAAATATATTCTGATAAAAAAAAATAAAAACATAAACTCTTATTTTTAGTAACTTTCTCTACTTATATTTGTTGTATATTTTCTACTGTATCAGAAGATACTATAAGTTAATGAGACGCTTTTAACAATGATAAAACTCATGTTCTGTGAATTTTTTCTTGATAAATATTTATAACTCTGAATTACGTAAATATATTTGTACAGTGAGTTACCCATGTTTATACATTATTATATAGTGGGTGTTGCCCATTCAAGTGTCCAAAAAATAAATTTAAATTCAACCAACATCCAAATTAAAAAAATAATTTTTATTTCAAATTAATAACTAATTTAAATTTTATTTTACAAATTTATCTAATTTAATTTAAATTATTCATTAAAAAAATATACAATTTAATTTAAATTAAATGCGATAAAAGTAATTAAAAATTGTAATTTTGCAAAATATAATCCCTGTAGAATGCTAAAATACTGATTAGGATTAAAAGTTAGCTAATGAGTGAAGAAAAATAAGTGTTTTAATTATATTTAATTTATTTTTTAATTTAAAATATTATTATATTATTATAATGTGGTGTTAAAACAGAGGTCAAAGAACTCTTTTCCACGAAGAAAATCCAAATTTTTTCCAAACAGAAATCCAAATCTTGTCCTTTTATTCACTTCTTTACATTTATTGGGTTTTTTACTAAAAAAAAATAGCATTTTTCTCAATATTTTGTATAAAATGATAACTTATTTATACAAAATTGAGAAAAAATCTATAATTTACTAATTAAATATCTCAATATCAACACTTCACATTATTAAATGTATATCATACATTTTCAACTTGTTTGATAATATCTTAGGTATACAAATTATGAAAAACTTATAATTTACCTAATCAAATATTTATAAAAAATAAATATGAAATCAAATGACATTTTTTTACAACTTAAAATAAAGTTTCACAATAAAATCATCTTTTACTGAATAAATACTAACACTTTTTTGGTGCATAAAATAAACAAACCATTAAAGATAACATCTTTTGTTTCAAATAAGATAATCACGAGTGACAATATTTTAGTATTTAATGTAGTTATAATGACTTGGATTTAATTATCAACTAAGTTAAAAAAGTATATGCGAATTAATAACATTAATATGATTATATATATATATATATATATATATATATATTTTGTCATATCATACAAGTAGCTAATGACTTATAATAATTAATTTTTTTTTATAAATTAGTTAATTATACTAATAACTATGAGAAAGAGTGAGTTAATTTCAAATAAAATTGATTAAATGTAACTCGATAAAAAATGGTCATTGTGATTTTTCTTTTTTGTTAATTCATACTCTGATCAATCTAAGTTTGTGAAAGATATTAAGTTTTTTTTTTCAAGTTTAAGTTTCAAATTCATAAGTAATAAAATAAACTTTTAGTTTTAGTGGATTAGCTTAGTAAATGAGTAAAAAGGTAGTTGTGTATAAATTTAAGTTTAGGAAAAAAAAATGGACTTAGTTACATATGAAACAAATAGTAAAAGAGATAGATAAAAGAGATAAATAAAAGTACTAAAAGATAACGAGATAAAATGAATAATAACAAATAAAGCTATGAAATGAATAATAAAAAATAAAGAGATATCATAAGTCGTAGAAGATAAAGGGAGAAAGTAAATAACAAAAGTTAAATAGATGATATAAACAGTAAAAGATAAAGAGATAAAATAAATACTAAAAGATAAAAAGTTAATATAAATAGTAAAATATAAAAGCTTATCAATTAATTATAAAATCTTCAATTCCTCTTGGTCACGCAATTCTTTTGATTCCGTAGATATCACCAAATCAAATAAACGAAGCAAAATATACAATTAATAATTAGTTTAGTAGATTTTGAGTCTAAGACCGGAATACAAAGTTTTTTCAAGATAATGTGCTCAAAATTCTAACTAAAGCAAGATAAATCTATCTATCGATATATATATATATATATATATATATATATATATATATATATATATACATTTTTTTAAATTGTTTTTTATACACACATTTTTTCTTATTTTTATTTTTAAATTAACATTTCATTTTATTATTTTATTTTGATTATTCTTTCATTTTGTAATTATTAAAATCGTTATTGAATAAATATATTATTATTTTTTCACATTTTATTTTAACATTTATAGTAAAAAAACTCGAGGTCAAATACTTGAAGGTGGTCTTTGAGTCAACATTTCATAAAGAATCACTGGATTAATCATTTGTAGTAACAATTTTTGAATGTTTGTGGAACAATCCTTTATAGTAACACATGATAAGAGGAGTTCCACCTATTAACAAGACTTCGACAATCAATTAATAAAAATATAAAATACAACAGTGTAATATATATTGTTTGGAATAATTATTACTTTTACTAGATTATCCTCTATTTATAGAATTTTTCATCTAAATGAATAAATAATAATAATTATATATTTTATTTTCAAAATGACATCACAACAAATTAAATTATAATAATAATTTTTCTTCTGATTACCTGTTTGATTAAGATTATATTGGTATTTTACCACAATTTATATTACATTCCACATGTTCTAAAAAATAATAACATTTGAATATAAAAAAATATCAAACAATATAATCTTAAAAAAAACAAATATGTATCTATAATTGCATAAATTAGTGAAAGAAGATATTGGAAATATGAAAATGATGGTTTAGAAAAATGGTTAAAATGATTTAACAGAAAAAGGAAACACAGGAATAGCGTTACTCCTAATAGTATACGTTGTACTTGGGTCATTCTCGTTCGTAAGCAACTAAGCCCACGGTGTTCCTTTCGCGGATCAGTGACGTGGACGGTCTAGATTCAAAACCCCATCACACTTAGATTCTCCTTCGTATCATATCCCTATAAAACCCTTTCTCGCTCCCTTGTTTCCCTGTTCTTCCGCCACCTCCGCGTATAATATTTTCTTTGAATTTTTCATATCAATTATTATTATAAAGATTTTTCACTATTATCGTTACTGCTGTTTCTCTCTTTATCTCTCTGTTCTTTCGAAAAACCTGATTGCTGCATCCCTCGTCGGATCTGAAGAGAACTCTCTGCGATTCCGATCTCACGAAACAGATCCGATACCGTCAAACTTCGGATTTAGTTTTAGCACTGCTGTTGCGCCTTAAATCTTGAGAGATTTCGTAGGACCCAAATTGAAACCCTAATTTAATCACTTTCCCGTAAAACTTTTCCGCCATTTAGATCGTGCGATTCGCGGCGGTTTGTTTGTTGTTTGTCTCTGCTTTCTATGGTTTTCGGATCGTTGTTGGATTGTGAGAAATTGGGAAAATTGGAGAAGATGGGGAAGGAGGTTGAGGATGTGGAAGAAGGTGAGATTTCGGATACTGCTTCCGTGGAAGAGATTTCGGAAGCAGATTTCAATAAGCAAGATGTTAAGGTGAATAATAACAATAAGCCCAATGGAAGTGATGCTAGGGTTTGGTCTGTTCGTGATATTTACACAAAGTACCCTACTATTTGCCGGGGATATGCTTCGGGTTTGTATAACCTTGCTTGGGCACAAGCCGTGCAGAACAAGCCTTTGAATGATATTTTTGTGATGGAACTGGACTCTGACGCCAATGCTAATAGTAACAGCAACAACTCCAATCGACCGTCTTCTCTTTCTGTGAGTCCTAAGGAGGTGGTGGTTGTGGATATGGACAGAGAGGAAGGGGAGTTGGAGGAGGGTGAGATTGATGCTGATGCTGACCCTGAAGCAGAGGCAGAGAGTGTTGTGGCTGCTTCTGTTGTTTCTGAGACTGTTTCTGATTCTGAGCAGTTTGTTGTGACGAAGGGTGTTTCTGATTCCGAGCAGCTTGATGTGAGGGATGTTCTGGAGGGTGTTACAGTTGCTAATGTGGCGGAGTAAGTGGTACTGTTCATGAGTTTTGTTCCTTTTCACTGAATTGTTGACATCGGAGATACATTACAAGTTCGTCAAATTAAATTGATTGTGATTTATTGTTGTAGGTCATTTGCTCAAACTTCCAGTAGGCTGTTGAATGCCTTTCCTCAGGTGTTCTCTAGACCTGCTGATTCTGAGAAGGATGATCTCATTCGATTGACATTTAATGCAATTGAAGTGGTTTATTCTGTAAGACCTACAATATTAGCTGCATTTGTTGATATCATTCCTTTTTCCAGTGGGAATTTTGTCTTGATTGTTTTATGATTTATTGTAGGTATTTCGCTCCATGGACTCTTCGGATAAGGAACGGAACAAGAATAGCATTTTAAGGTTTTTTTAAAATACAAGTTTTTAGGTTGTGGTGTGAATTATTTCAAGGGTCTTCTATCACTAACTCATGTTTCCTTGGCTATAATTTTCATGTCAGGTTGCTTTCATCTGCGAAGGATAAAAAACAGGCGCAATTATTTTCTCCAGAGCATATAAAAGAGGTGACGTTTACTGAAAATGAAATTAAGAATTTTTTTCTTTATCTTTGTCATAATTTTTAATTTGAAAATTCAAAGATGGGATATAATCTGAAATGTTGTTGTTCCTTCGATCAGATCCAGGAGATGATGACTGCAATTGATTCTGTTGGTGCTTTAGGAAGTAGCGAGGCTATTTACATGGACACAGAATTGCAGACCCCTCAGATAAAGTCTCAGGAAAATTCAGCTCTAGAAGTGCAGACCCCTAGTATAAAGATTCAGGAAAATCAAGCAGTAGAAGCTACTGAATTGGTTTCTTCTATTAAGCCTTTGCATAGTGACATAATTGGGGCATCACGGGCTTTAAAATTTGGACAAAATAGTATTAAAGGTAGAGGGGTTCTGCTCCCTCTGCTAGACCTTCACAAGGATCATGACGCAGACAGTTTACCATCACCAACCCGAGAGGCACCTTCCTGCTTCCCTGTGAATAAATTACTTTCTGTTGGAGAGGCCATGGTTAAATCTGGTTCAGCAGCTGCTAAGATGCAGCCTGGGAAGTTGGAAGTTGACAGTGAAGGTTCTAAATTTCATCTGTATGAAACTGATGCTTTGAAAGCTGTTTCCACATATCAACAGAAGTTTGGTCGAAGTTCCCTTTTTACAAATGATAAACTTCCAAGTCCAACTCCTTCAGGTGACTGTGATGATATGGTTGTTGATACAAACGAGGAAGTCTCTAGTGCATCTACGGGTGGTTTTTTAACAAGCACTAAGCCAACCCTTTTAGATCAGCCACCTGTTTCTGCTACTTCCGTGGATAAGTCCAGACTGCTTGGGTTGATTAGTTCTAGAGTTGATGCAGCAGGATTGGGGTCTTTCCCGGTGAAAAGCTCGGCAAAAAGTAGAGATCCTAGGCGTCGACTCATTAATTCTGAAGCAAGTGCTGTGGATAACCAATTCACAGTGATACATAATATGCCTAAAGTGGAATATGCTGGATCAACAATCTCAAGGAAACAAAAGGCCGTTGAGGAGCCTTCTTTTGATTTAACTGTATCAAAAAGACTAAAAAGTTCATTGGAAAATATTGAGCATAATACGAGTGAAGTAAGAACTATAGCTGGAAGTGGAGGTTGGTTGGAAGATATTACTGGGCCTGGAACTCAGTTGATAGAGAAGAATCATTTAATAGACAAATTTGCACCTGAACCCAAAAAGACTTTGAATACAGTCAGTAGCTCTGGTTCTGTTAATTTCAATGCAACAAGCATTAGAAATGAGCAGGCACCAATTACAAGTAGTAATGTGCCATCTTCCTTGCCTGCTATATTCAAAGATATAGTTGTAAATCCTACCATGTTGCTAAGCTTACTTATGGAGCAAAAAAGATTAGTAGATGCCCAGAATAATTCTGCTGATTCTGCTACAAATGTGCTGCACCCAACAAGCTCAAATTTGGCAACGGGAACAGACTCCACTGCTAGTATTGTATCATCAATGGCCACTGGTCTTCAAACTTCTGTTGGAATGCTTCCAGTTTCATCACAATCAACTTCTACGGTAAAATGCTGTAATGAGATTGTTTGTCTTGTCAATTTTTGAATATTCACTTCTATTATCCAATTATATATTTATTTCTTCCTACTGCTTCTAAAGATTAAATTGAATTTTTTAGCATCATGATCCTTGATTATGGATGAGCTTTAGACTAAAGAATTGATTTGAGAATTTGAAAGTGAATTAAGTGTCATAAAATCCCCTTCAAGCTCATTGTAGTTTACATTTTTTTCATGCGGTTGACTGAATCAGGCACAAAGCCTACAAGATGATTATTCAGGAAAGATTCGCATGAAACCCCGTGATCCAAGGCGCATTCTCCACACTAATAGCTCTGTTCAAAAGAGTGGGAACATAGTGAATGAGCTACACAAAGCCATTGTATCCCCTGTGTCTAACAGCCTGGTAACTGGGGACAATGTCAATGCCCAGAAGCTGGAGGGTAGGATGGACACTAAATTAGTATCTACCCAGTCAGGTGCAGCACCTGATATTACTCGGCAGTTCACCAGGAATCTGAAAAACATTGCTGATATTATGTCTGTTTCCCAAGAATCATCTACTCACTCTCCTGCAGCTCAAGGTTTTTCTTCTGCATCTGTCCCCCTTAATGTAGACAGAGGGGAGCAAAAATCTGTTGTGTCAAACTCTCAGAACTTGCATGCTGGCACAGGATCAGCTCCTGAAATATGTGCACCAGGTACCTCTCGATCCCAGAGTACATGGGGAGATGTTGAGCATCTTTTTGAAGGTTATGATGAGCAGCAGAAGGCTGCTATTCAGAGAGAGAGGGCAAGGAGGATTGAAGAACAGAATAAAATGTTTGCCGCTCGGAAATTGTGTCTTGTATTGGACCTAGATCACACACTACTTAATTCTGCCAAGGTAATTTGCATGAAGTTAGTTCCTTTGAATTAAAGTTTGTGTTATTGCATGCTAACATTTTCTCAGTTTGTGGAAGTCGATCCTGTGCATGACGAAATATTGAGAAAAAAAGAAGAACTGGACCGTGAGAAGCCTCACAGACATCTTTTTCGCTTTCCTCATATGGGAATGTGGACTAAACTCAGACCAGGAATCTGGAATTTCTTGGAGAAGGTAACATGAATTATATTCTTTACTTTAGGCATGCTATATTACAAGGGCTTCATTTTGAATGAAAAAGATTCACACCTTTCCCCAATGCTTTATAGGCTAGTAAGCTCTATGAGCTACATCTTTACACTATGGGAAACAAACTATATGCAACAGAAATGGCTAAGGTACTTGATCCAAAGGGAGTTCTGTTTGCTGGAAGAGTTATTTCTAGAGGTGATGATACTGATTCAGTTGATGGTGAGGAGAGGGCTCCCAAAAGCAAAGATTTGGAAGGCGTTTTGGGTATGGAATCAGCAGTTGTAATCATAGATGATTCTGTGAGGGTCTGGCCTCATAACAAACTGAACTTGATAGTGGTGGAAAGGTCTGTCTAACATGGGTTTTAAACATATGCAATTCTCTTTTGATTTTGTATATTGGGTCAATGCTAATTTTTAAGATATTGTAGGTATACGTACTTCCCCTGTAGTAGACGTCAGTTTGGATTGCCGGGTCCTTCCCTTCTTGAGATTGATCACGATGAGAGACCTGAAGCTGGAACTCTGGCTTCCTCTTTGGCAGTGAGTTTTTAATAAATTTTCTTCTCTTAATTTGGGATGGCTTGTTATTCCAGTTGATAATTTCTTCCCTCCCCTCATTAGGTTATTGAGAGACTACATCAAAACTTTTTTTCTTCACAATCCTTAGAAGAAGTTGATGTCAGAAATATACTAGCGTCAGAGCAGAGAAAAATCTTATCTGGTTGTTGTATAGTATTTAGTAGGGTGTTTCCTGTTGGTGAAGCAAATCCTCACCTTCACCCGTTGTGGCAGACAGCTGAACAGTTTGGTGCTGTTTGCACCAACCAGATTGATGAACAAGTTACTCATGTAGTTGCGAATTCCCTGGGGACTGATAAGGTATATTTTTATGTCCTAACTCTCAGTGCGTTATGGTAGTGTGTTGTGTGTCTACAAGCATGCATTGTTTTGTTTATCTGTAGTATTAAGTCAGCAAAATTAGATTCTGCAATGCTATAGTTCTTCATAATATCAGAGTAACCCTTGATTGGATGAAAGGGCAACCTATGAGGAAATTGAGTGCAAATGAAATTTTGTGGTTTAATTTGCTCAGTACGTGGCAACTTAAACTCACTCGTAATAGTCCATGCCATGTTTACAGACAATTAATGAAAGGCCATTTTACTTATGTCAGTTAGAAGGCACCCGTTTTTTGTTTTTTTTTTCTGCAGCTACTCCTATTTCTTTTCTTATTCCCATAATCCCACACGGATCAACATGCTTTAAAATCTTCACTCCTAGTTTTTGTTCATTGAATTTGAAGCCCTGATAAACTGCTACTTTATTTATTTTTTCCTTTTTACTTGAGCAGGTGAATTGGGCTCTTTCCACTGGAAGATTTGTTGTCCATCCTGGCTGGTGAGTATGTCAGAATTTACATTTATGGTAGTCCTTCTTTCCTTTGTGGTTCTTGAATTTGACATGTGCTGCTTCTTTCCCCTTCCCTTGTAAAAAAACAGGGTGGAAGCATCGGCATTGCTATATAGGAGGGCGAATGAGCAAGATTTTGCCATTAAACCATAAAAAAGAAACCGACCTAATTCTCTTTCATTAACTAAAAATGTGATAACGTAAATCAAGAATCACATGATTTTGGGGGTGAAACCATTAGATCAGAACTGGTCAGGGGAGATAGTTTTAATTCATGATGACCGTGTCCAAGGAGATGGTGGTTGGTGAGTGTATGTAATTTTACTAAGATGACTGGCCAGTTGTTGAGGAGTTGAATGGAGGACAGTGATTCATGGGGCATAAGGGATTGGTGCTGCAGGCTTGACAGAATTGGTTGACTGGCTTAGGGACTAGGTGAGTGATACTTTGTGGGGTGGCCTTTGTGAGTAGTTCCACCAGAAAATTTTGCCTGAGATGGTTGAGTGTGAAATTTATTTGTTGCTGACAGAAAGATAGTTAAATACCTCAGTCTTAAGAGTTAAATGTGGAGGAACTCAGGCTGAGGTAGGGAGGCATAAGGAGGAATGTTAGATGAGTTGAGTCGGGATGTTTTGGAAATGGATTCATGGCCGAGCAAAATGAATTTCTGATAACTGAATTTTTATATCAATGCGTCACTGTAAAAGCATTTGAAGGGATTAAAGTAAACCACACCATTCACTACTCCCCTCCCCAAAACAACAAAAGCTTTGCAGGGAGGGGACAAAGGGTAGAAAATGAAAGGAAGCATTTAGAAGTCTTGCAATGATTTTTAGTCTAACGCTATTCTGTTGCCTTCAATTTATGCGGATTGCGTTGCTTTACAACAACCCAATTGGAAAATTTTGAAATTTGTTAAAATTCTAATCCAAGATTTAATTTAAAGCCCTTGGGACCAGAATAGTAAAAGGATAAAATTCGTGATCTGTATATATACCCTAATAATAAAGATACAGATTCTTGTGCAGTACTGAAAAAAGGACCACCAAATTGTACCCTATTCTAAGAGTCATGTTGTCGTGCCTGTTCATTTTTGGCAACATCATTGATCCTTGTTCTTGGTCGCATCTCATTAAAACTCATTGTTTTCCAGTAAATTAAGTATCCATAAACTTCATTTTAATGATAAAATGTTTTTTTTTACATTAACATTGTATTGCTGTTTTAGATTTTTTTCTCATTCTTTTATACCATCTTAAAAAAATCATAACAAGCCCCCTAGTGTTTGAAGAGTTTGAAGATGTGTTATATTTTTACGCAATTAACATAAAAATAAACGAGCCCTTTATAGGACTCCACTTCTAAGAAAAGTGTCATGCCATTCTATTTTCTCACATTTTAAATTTTTTAGAAGTAATAAGAAGAGAAGAAAATAAAGAAAGTGCTTTGTTTTTATAAATTAAATTAATCATGTATAAGTTATTTTTTAATAACTTAGTATAAGAAAACAACATGGAGAAATTTATTTTATTTTTAAGAACATTTCTGAAATTTTTTTATTCACAAGTTAATTATACTTCAGTTCCTTTGATGTTATAAATTATTCCTTTTAAATTTAAAATGATCCAGTTAGTCTAGTATTTTTTTTTCATCAACTTTATTTCATGAAAATATTTCAAGAAACTAAACATATTGTATTTCATCGGCCAAATCTCATCAAAAGAAGTTAATTGACACATAGACATATAGATATGGTACCAGTTAATTACTGGGGCTGTAATTTTTCTTGATCCAATAAAAAAGGACTATTGAATCAATTTAAAATATTTTAAGATATTAAACTGCTGTGACGACTTTTGTGCCTTGAATTTGAGAGTTAGATTTGGACTGGACTGAAATGGATGGTGCATGAGACAAAATTTGGACTCAGTACATAGTCTACACAGTACAGATTGGGCAATTACTTATTTGATTCAAATTTCAAACTGCAGCCATTTTTTTTTATATGAAATAACAAAAATGTCCTTAAAGAAAAGTGGTGTGGATAGAAGTACATTCCAAAATTTTCTTTCTGAAACATGTTTTTGGATTTGAATTTCTGAAATCCTTTTCTAGAATATGTTTTCAAATTTTATTTTTTGGAACCTATTTTTTTATTCCAAAATTATCTGGAATGAGATTTTAGTTTTCAAAATTTATTTTAAAATCTCATTTTCATAACATAATAATTCATTTCAGATTTTTTTTTTGGGATGTATATTCTTTAATTTTGGAATTTCAAAAGTTAATTAGGTACAGGAAACAATTGTCATCTACACAGAATTGTTTTTCAAGTTCAGACTTGTACAAACCCAACAATGTTATGTTCACAAAAGAACCAATTAAACAGTGTCTAGTTGGCAGAGGGAGATGAGTTAGATGTGCGAGTATATAATAAACATAATAAAATATATATTAATAATCATAATAACAGTTGATTAAAAAAATGCATACACATAGTTATGATTTAAAAAAAATATTACTTGTTAATTTTAATTAGGGATCATTAAGTTTTTTATTTTTCAAAGTACAATTTATACCTTAAAAGAACTAAGACTCAGCTTGGAAGGTAAGAAAGAGTGAGGAGAAAAAAAAAAGGAAGGAAGGGAAGAGGAGACATAGTTTAGTAGAAAGGGACAACTGATGTTTTTCTTTTAAAAAATGTCAAAAAACACAAAGAAATTACAAAATGCCTAATCAATTATGAAATCTCCAAAATTGATCAAGCATATAAAACATATAATATTACTAATAAATATGTAATAAAATAAACTAAAAATATTATAAATTTATACCTTTTTTCATTATCATCACTCAAACAGCTTTTATTTTTAATTGCTTCTTATTTATTTATTCCTATTCTATTCTCTCTATTTAGTTTCCCTCCATCAATTGGAACTTAAAATTTTGTGTAGTATAGGTGGATATAGGAATTAGTATTCTTATTCAAATGAATTGGATTCATCTGATCCACTAGAGTAAGTGGGTGTCATTTTTATGATTTGTATTTGGCTAATGTAGTATACATGTTAGTTGTTGTATTTAATAATAAATATAAAGAAAAAGTTTAAAGATATTAAAAAAATACAAAATTGATAAAAGTGAAATATTTTAAAGATCAAATAAAATATAACAAATACAATATTAAACATTAATAAAAATTCATAGTTTAGTGACTTATACTTAAGGTTAAATATATTGAATCAAATCAATTTGTTTAGATAAACTAATAAAATATTAAGAATTGATGTTTAAACTTAATCTAGTCTTACAAAATTAGTTTTATAAGGAGAGGTTTGCACTCACTTATATATTGTGAAATGTCATTGTCTCTAGTTGATGTGAAATCTCCAACACACCCTTCTTACAATGAGACCCTCCAACTCGTGCGTGAAGTGAGACTATATATTTATGGGTGATTTGATAGTGATCCGATAACGGATAACATGATAAGCTCAACAAAAAACTCTCACTAGGATAGACCATAAATTGTTCTAATACCATATTAAGAAGTGAATTTTAAGTCTAATTCAATCTTACAAAATCGACTAATAAAATGAGGTTTGCACCCATTTATATACTTGAAATATTATTATTTTTAGTCGATATAAGATCTCCAACGTATAATCTCTAATTATTACTAGATTAGTGTGTAAGTTAATAAGGAAATGATTTACACCCAACTTAACCTATTTTTACAAGTGTATTGGGTCCGAAATATCTTAAAATTGATTAAACTCAATTTCAATGGAGTGGAATGACCTTATTTGTGAGTAATACATCTTTTATATATGATTTGTCAATATTATCTTAATTACTTAAAAATATAAAGTATTAAATGTAAAAAAGTGAAATCCATTTCTTACCATTTTGAATAATTTACGATTAAGAAAGTCATTAGTGGAACTAACTTCATGCTTTTGGATTGAATGGCACAACCAAATACAATTATTAGATCTAATTTCAAGGAGAAGAGAAACCTTATTCATAAACAAACCAATTTTGAACAATAACAAAGTTATTGTTATCATTATGACTTTTGTTTGATCTCAATAATATTTGTGGTAGATGGTTGAGGGATCATAAAGATAAGATATGACATTTATATTTATTTAATTGATGAATCTTAGGAGTACCGTTAAAACATTTAAAACCATTTTTAATATAAATTACGATATTAAAGAGGTATAATTAGTAATAAATGTAATGAATAAATATTGAAAGCAAATACTGAGTCATCATCAATATTAAAAGGTAGAAAAATGTATTTTTTTTAGACTATAAAATCCTTTAATTTCAATATTGAAAGGTAGAAAAATGTTGAAAGCAAAACACTTCCACGTTCTCCCTTTCAAACCCTCAACTTAAACCTTTAGTGACTCCTCTACCTTCTTTTGATTTTGTTTTGCACATCTCTTTCAATATTTTGTCATCATTAGTTGCAAGATTTGAGATACCACATTTTCCTCACCTTGTATCATCCTACTTATCATTTGCAATTTTAAAAATAATACGAGAATGATTTAGTTACCTTCCAATGTGTATCAATGTTCTAGTCGAGAAATATGAAGATCATAAACTAAAACATTCGTTAATATTTTTTATTATTATTTATTTCAATCTAACATTTACTCATTTCTCGTCCTCTGTATAAGATATATTTTTATTATTAATTAAATTTTTTAATATAATAATTTATATTAAAAATATTTTAAGTAATATTATGGAAATTCACGTATTAAATAGTTTAACTATGCACCTACCTACGAAAAATATTACAGCTAATACGATCAAACCTGGACATATAGACTGTCCCATCACAATCTTTTATGATAAAGATAATGATTAAAATACATATTTAGTCGCTAAAAAATGTATTTGAGATATTAAAATGGCAATTTTTCAAATTTAAGGAATAAAAATGATTTTTTTTTAACTTGATGGATAAAACCAAATTTTATTTTAAATTCAAAAAAGTAAAATTAAACTTTGATAAAATGAAATTTGAGTTGAGGAATATTCCAAGGTAGTAGGTGAAAAAGAATAGAAAGAAAAAGAAAGTTGAATGTAGATGAGGATAGAGTTAGTGCATTTGAATAAATGAATATTTTATAGTGGCCTCTGTCACAGACCACACACCCTTCCTTCTTGGTGTTACAAACCCAAAAGCCCTACTTTCGTTTGTTTGTTAGAGTAGAAAGCTGTTCTTACTGTAAAAAAAGAGAGAGAAAGAGAAACACTCTTCACACAGTCCCATTCTAAAGGTGATTTTGACCTCATTCTCTTCTCTGTCTTATCCAACACACTCACTTTTTCATTCCTCATGTAACTCTTATTCTCTAAAAACATATTAAACTGCTGATGTATATGAATTTAGCAGACATTATCATTAACCAAGGATAATCATCATCATTTCAGAAGCAAAGATCATGAAAGGGCAAGAGGTTGGATGTATGTATATGGTTCCCTTTGTGTTCCATCATAATTATTGCACCTCAAATCATGATAACCCATTATGATCCACCACTCTTCTTAATCAGTGACGTATTTTATACCAGTTAATTATTTTCAACACATTCTTTCTTATTAATCTAACTTTATCAAAACTCTTTATTGAACAAGTAAAATAGAGGTTTTCTAAGTCTTAACTATCTTTTTCAGTAAAAAGAATTTTTTTACTCTCTTTATTTCATTATATAAGTCATCTCGTATATGCTCTAAAATCTTGGTCTTGCTGTGAAAAGTTGTTCTGCAAAGTTCGTTTAAACGGGCCAACAAGGGAAAGGGAAAAAGAGCAAGCAGGCATTGAGGTTGAAGAAGTGTTTGAAGAGGTAAAAATGCAGGAGATGGCATGGAAACATGGGGTTTGGATTTAAAATATGGTAGATGCAGCAGTAGTTGGTTAAAAAGAAAGAAAGAAAGAGATGATCACTGAGAGACAAGAATATTGTGTTGAGAAGCAAGTAGGAGAAGCTTTTAGCAACAAGGTAAGTGGTAATCATGAGTAGCAACCAATGTGATCACCACATATTATATTCTACTGCATCATCACTTCCATGCCCACACAGAAAGAGAAACAAAGAAGGTGCAATTTCCAATCTTCCTTTTATTTTTTCTGTTATCATAAGTTTCCACCTTTTACAAAACTTCAGTTCTTATTTACAACATTATGTACCTTGGGAAGCATATAATAAGGTATAATAAATTAGATACAATACTATTTTATTAGTAGAACCCTAATAGTATAAAAAATATTATTACCCATTGAACATGTTAAGTATTTTACTTTATTGAAGTTATAAGGTGGTTGTTGAGAATGAACCAAAACGAATTGTTACAAGTCGAGTTAACTTACTTTCTACAATTAAAAATTTGCATTAAGGGTGTTTGTAGGTCTAGATGTTTAGGATCTAATTCATTTTCAAATTTTGATAAGATATTCTTTTGACCTATATTTGACTCAATTAAAATTTCACAACATAAGTCAATATGCTGTAGGAATTTTGACATTTGATGAAATATTTTCTGCTTACAACTTTAATTAATTTACATTTATAATATATATTTTAAAATAAATAATAGATTTACATATATTTAGTGACATTGTGGAAATTTTTATAATATCATTTAATCATATTAATAGGTTGTGATTATGTAAATTATTTTTCACTTGTTATTGCATAGTCCTTTTTTTCTCTTTTGTCTTGTCTCTTCTTTTATTTCACATTATTGTTTTCTCTCTTTATTTTTGTATCTTTTTTTTTCTTTCATTTTAGTCTACTATGGGTGAGACACTCACCTAACAATTAGAGTTTAAGCATATAAGACCCAGTAATCTTCTTACTAACTTTATCCTTCGTTTCATCTTAAAGTTCAAACGAATTACTTTTATTGTTTCACTGTGTTCAAGAAACATTTTTCTTGTTCTTTTTGCTTTCTCTTTGGAAACTTTTGTTTTCTCTTTTTAAAGGCTTGCGAAAGAATAAGATTATTCCTGCGCATTGCCTGTTATGTTCTTCAGTTTACTATATATAATGATTTAGATTTTACCTTGAAGATTCCACAGAATCTTCATTCATAACTTTTCCAAACAAAGTAACCTAACTAGAGGAGAGAGAGAGAGAGAGAGAGTAATATTTTCTCACTCTTTTTACAGCATAATCTACTCTTTCTTTTAACTTTGCTGTTCTAAAAATTTTTACTGAAAAAAGAACAAGGTAAAATGAAGAACAAGTAAGAGATCAACAAGGACAGAAAGGGATCCATTATCTGTGAAGATAATTAATTTTTAAAGAAAATAATGAATAATATTTATCTTTTTAACACTGTTAATAATTTAGAATAAGATTATGACTAGTTTTGATGTAATGGGAAGACCTTGAAAGTGGTCTATAACACTTATGACTTGACTAAATCATATATAAAATGAAACCAAAGTTCTAATCACAGTTGATTTGTGATAGATAATGTGAGAAGAAGAGAAAAGCAAAGATCCCATGCAAAGTATGAAACAATGTGACTCTTCATTCTCAGTTGTTACTTCTGTTTCTCTGATAGACATGTCAAACAAAAGCAGAACTCACATTCTGCAGCTACCACATTTAGATTCAGATCATCTTTCTGTTCACCTTCAAGCTCCTCAATCATCACCCTTCACCTGTGCTGCAGAGTCAAATGCATTTGCAGCATTCTCATATCTTTTCATTTCATTTCAATCCATCTAATGCAGTACTGTGTCGCACTTTTCCCTCCAAATTGGAGATTCATACCCTTTTCTTTCATTTCGTTTTCTACACTCACCTCTTTGTCTCAAAATCTCTGTTTCCTTTTATTTATCTGAAAAATCTGTCTTTTTACTTCTCCACCATTCATTTAGAAAATATTTGCAGATTATTTTTATACTTGTAGGTATTTGTGGATCCCACGGATGTCTTTATTTAAAAATAAGTCTTTAAAATATAAATATAAATAAAATAAATAAATTTACAGTAGAACTCAAATAAAGTTACACACTAAAATATTAATACAAATAAGTTTGATCTTTTTAGATTAACAAATTTAAATGGGTTGCACCAAAATATAAATTTTTAAAAATTAATCTTTTTTTAAAAATAACATTTTTAATTTCTTGAAAATGCATGGCTCTAGTCCCCACCCACTCCAAGAAAGAGACAATGATCAAGATAATTGCGGATAATTGCGGAGGTCAATGATGAAGATCCATAACATCATTTCATTTAATCATCATAAAAAAAAATTTGATGAAGGAAACGTGTTTGAAAAAATGCAAAAGTGAAAGCTGGGAAATAAACAGTGAGTGACAATAACAAAACAACTCAAATTGTCACACACGTGCATTTACACAGTGATCCAAATGAACACAACACATTTCACTCCACACTTCACTGTACTTTCACTCCCTCGCCAATTTCCAACCCCAAATCTCCACATTATAAAAATATTCAAAAAGAAAAACGTTCCCACTTTTATATACAATACAGCACCGCTTACAACAATAACAACAACTAGCTGCTGAGCTTTTTGTGTTGTGCAACTGAGAGTGAAAGTGAGGAAGCAGAAGCCAAATCATGTGTTCTCTTCTTTGGAGTTCCATTGCTATGTGTGTGGCACTCCAACTCCTTCAGCTTGGCATTGTGCACCCTTCAGCCTCTCATCTTAGGATCACTCACTTGCCAGGCCAACCCCAAGTTGAGTTTCAGCAGTTTTCAGGTTATGTAACTATCGATGACAGAAACCAGCAAGCACTCTTTTTCTACTTTGCTGAAGCTGAAAAGGATGCAGCTTCCAAGCCCCTTGTTCTGTGGCTCAATGGAGGTGCTCCTCACTCCTTGTTTCTCGTGAATAGAAGTTTTCAATCAGATAAGATTTTTTTTTAAGTTTGGAAACTTATGCTTTGTGTTGTTGTTGCATCATGTTCGTTTGAAGGGCCTGGTTGTTCTTCTCTTGGAGTTGGTGCATTTTCAGAGCATGGACCATTTAGGCCCAAAGGAGAAGCCTTGGTTAGGAATCAATTCAGCTGGAACAGAGGTACCTACCTATCTTCCTGAACCAACTTTTTCCTACAAATTTGTATTTTTTTCTATTAATTGGGAACTTTCACTTTTAGCCTAAGTGCATAACTATGACATGCTAATTAGCATTGTTCAACTGAGTTGCAGAAGCTAATATGCTGTATTTGGAAACGCCAATTGGAGTTGGATTCTCTTACTCAACTGATACTTCTTCTTATGAGGGTGTGAATGACAAAATTACAGGCAAGTTAAATGTTCACCCTTCTATTTAACATCAATTTTTTTTGTCCCCTGCAAAATAATTCTCAATGTTATTGGTTTGAATGGTAATTGGTAAAGGACCATCAGATGCAGCATTTTCACAGGCTAAAGAAAGGATTTACTAAAGGAAGAACCGGGTCAACTTTATCTGTCTTCATTTTCCCCTTCTTAGTGCTCACTATCTCCCTTTTCCTTTTCTTGTTTGTTATCTTTACCTTTCGCAAAATTCTGTCTCTTTTCCCCAAAGTTTGCTTATTAACATATTGTTATTTCACAAGCTGCTATTTTACTTTACAGTGATGCCTTGTCCACTGACTAGATATAGTGTTGTTTTTCTTTACAAAATTGACAGATATGCTCCTTTAAGGATTGCCTTGATTTTCTGACATTGGTTGCCTTTCTCTTTATTATAGCCAGGGATAACTTGGTGTTCTTGAAAAACTGGTTTATAAAGTTCCCTGAATACAGAAACAGAAGTTTATTCATCATAGGAGAAAGCTATGCTGGTAACCCTTCTATCTATTATGTCTTTAGTGTATTCTGAAGCAAGCAATAGTTAAACTATGCATGTATTTATACATTTTGCAATTTATCATTAGGCCATTATGTTCCTCAACTGGCTGAGCTTATGCTCCCATTCAACAAAAAGGAGAAGTTGTTCAATCTAAAAGGCATTGCTGTGAGTTATGGCACAAACTTCCAATTATTCTTCTTTTTGTATTCCTGCCACGTGTCAGCTTTATTTTATTCTTCTGGTATCTGTAAATATTTTGTGAAAACTAGAAAACAATAAAGTTCAGCTAAAGATTTATCAGTTTTGCATTTTGACTAAGCAATTTAGGCATCTGAAGCTTGTTTCTTTTACTGCAGCTTGGTAATCCAGTTCTAGAATTTGCAGCAGATTTCAATTCGAGAGCTGAGTTCTTCTGGTCGCATGGGTTAATTTCAGATACAACGTACAAAGTGTTCACTTCTGTTTGTAACTATTCAAGATATGTGAGGGAATATTACAATGGTGCTGTTTCTCCTGTCTGTTCAAGTGTTATGAGCCAAGTTAGTACAGAAACAAGTAGATTTGTGGACAAGTATGATGTGACCCTTGATGTTTGTTTATCTTCAGTGTTTTCACAAACCAAAGTCCTCAATCCCCAGGTTATTTTATCTTATAGCTATCTTTAATTCCATCTGTCCCCAACAAACTTGACTTATTTTCTATCCAACTTGAATCAAAGTACTGAGGACATGAAAATCTGGTCTTGTTTTTGTTGTCAAACAGCAAGTCACTGAAACTATAGATGTATGTGTGGAAGATGAAACAGTCAATTATCTGAACAGGAAAGATGTGCAATCAGCTTTGCATGCACGTCTTGTTGGAGTTCAAAGATGGTCTGCTTGCAGCAAGTAATCCCCCCTCTCTTGCCTTCATTATTTATAGTGTTTTTTTAGAACCCTGGATAGGATAACATGTTCAGAAACTAATCTAGTTAAACTTTAGTGTTCTGCCTTGCCTCTCTTCATGAATATGTTTTCTAGTGTTACTTTCTAGAGTATTTAGTCTTCAAAAATTCATCTCTACCTTTTCTTTCCCAGCAGCTTTGTCTCTTGTTGGTGTAATATGAATCTTATGCTATATGCTTGTCAGTGTCCTGGATTATGAGCTGCGTGACTTGGAGATACCAACAATCACTGTTGTGGGGAAGCTAGTACAGGAGGGAATACCAGTGCTGGTTTACAGGTACATGTTTGTGTGCTTGCTTAAGAAGTGAATTCTGTTCAAGATCAAATTGGAATTTGGCATGACCTTAATCATTACTTAGAGTGTATGATTAGTTTGAGAGTGAATTGATAACTCTTCTTATGCAGTGGTGATCAAGATTCTGTAATCCCTCTAACTGGAAGTAGAACATTAGTACATAAATTGGCAATAAAGCTAGGACTGAAGACCACTGTGCCATACAGGGTGTGGTTTGAGAAGCAGCAGGTGAACCTTGTTCCACTGAGTTTTGCTGAGATTTCAATTCAATCAATCAGTAATTATAGTAATTAACTAAAATTAAGCACATTATAACTTCTAATTAATGGACATGCAATTTTTTCACAAACTATATATAGAAATTAAATTCAACTTGCTTGTTCTTACAATTTGTAGTTGAATTTTTGTTGTGTCTATGAAATATTTTCAGGTGGGTGGGTGGACTCAAGTTTATGGTGACATCCTTTCTTTTGCCACCATCAGGGGAGCATCACATGAGGCTCCATTTTCACAGCCTGAGAGGTCACTTGTTCTGTTCAAGTCCTTCTTAGAAGGACGACCAATGCCACAAGAGTTTTGATAAAATATGTTGGGGTTTTGGTAAAAATTGTGATTGTTGTATTGTGTAGTTTGTTTGGTTTCAGTGTTAATCAAGGGTGCCATTTTGGAGTGTAGAAAATTTTGTAAAGTGTTCAACTAAGAAGGGAAATTGTTTTTGTTTTCTGCATCACTGTGTCTTCTTGTTTATAAGCTGCATTATGTAAACTGAAGATTATGTTTACTTTATATTCCTTAAAAATAAATATTCACTTGCAACTGAAGATTAATTGACCTTAGTATGAATGATGACCTACTCCAAAAAGACAATGAATTGACCTATAATACCTAACTTTGAGTGCACCACTTTAGAAGTGCATTTGGTGATTTGTTTCAACTTGTGTTATTTTTGGAAGATTCATTTTGAAATATAGTTTGACATTACTCATTAGTTTCCATAACAAAATAACATGCTATCTCTGTCTCATTGGCCTTGTTCCTACTACACATTTACACACAAAGCATTCCTTATATTTCCTTCTAAGAAAAACAATTCAAATTTCTTACACCCACTTTTTTTTTATAAATTATTATATATAATTTCATTTTATAACTATAAATTTATCATTTATACGTAAAGAATAATTAATGATAAAGTATATTAATATATTATGAATAAAATTATTTTATGAGTTTTAAATTGTGTACAAAAAAGAAAAGAAATATTTTATTACTTGTGTTTATAGATAAAATATATAAGTACATGATTTTACACTCATTCAATCTAATAGTATTAAAAATTAATATATAGAAAAAAGTTATAAGCCTCTATGTAAATTATAATCATTTTTAATAAAAATACAATGTTAAAATTAAATTATTGCTAAAAAATAATCTTAATATATATAAGTATAATATTTATATTAAATAAAAAATATATTGATTAATTAAATAATGTACTTAAAAAATTAATTATGTTAATTTAAATATTTTCTTTACCTAATTATATTAATTACTAACTTCTCTTTTTAATGTTAAACTCACCTTAAATAAAGATATGAACTAAAAAAATATGAAAAAAATGTTACAAAATTTATTAGTTGAATATATATATATATATATATATATATATATATATATATATATATATATATATATATATATATAAGATTTAGGAATGTTAAAACATTTGACATAAATTTTCACACGTATACTTTAGTTTTCTATTTTAATATTTCCCCTTTGGTGTCAGCTTTTGTTTGAATTCATGTTAGATCTCAGTTTGTAACAGGTTTTAAAAATAAATATGAAAATTCATTCTACCTATTCAATTGTTGTACTGTTAATACACACTACTGGAGTATCTATTTGGAATTTAGGTCAGGGAGCAAATTTGTGACACATCATTCACCAAAAACATTCATACAAACAACTTCTAAAGAACATTTTTTTTGTAAACTAAATTTAACTTGAGTGCAAGTTAAAAATTAAATTTTAAAAAAGTAATATAAAATTATTTGCAGAAAACTAGCCCATATGTAAATCAATTTTAATAGTTTTTTTCTCTTATTGTCATTTGAAACTCTTCCCTTTTTACTTTCCATTAATTTGCTGAAGAATCTTCTTCCATCCATTCATTTGGCTATTACAATTTCAAAATTACTCCATCTCACTATCAAAAAATTATTTCTTTCTCCAGTTGTAATCCAATGATTGGTAACACACCAACACTCAATTTGAAACATCCATTTTGCATTTTACATCAAAAGCTTTCATTTCTATATATGCATACGGGAGAAGAAAAAGAGATATTTTGAATGTTGATAGCATGTTGGTGTAGGATACTAGAGTAGCAGTGGAGATGAAAAGAAAATTTTTGTTAACATGACTAGTCATTTACAAACATAACAATATACTATTGTGACCTAAACCAACTACAACCTGCAAAATCAGCCAAAAGAATATAGAAAGAGAAAGTAGATGATTAGAAACCACACCATGAAAACCAAGATCAAGCAAAACAATCAATTACACCAGAATGATGGCCAGCCACATACCCCTATCATCTTATTACAGCAATGGGGATAAGAGAACAAGAAAAAAATCTGTAGAAACCCAAGAATGAAGGGTTGGTTCAAAAACTGTGCAGTTGCGTTAGCATGTGAACAAGCTCGTCACTAGAAGGCCTATCTGCAGGCATATCAGAGAGGCATGCAGCAGCAATCCTAACAGCCATTAGCATCTCATCTTCCTCTCCTTCTTCCCCTAACATGCTCTTATCTAGGGCATCCCGCGCCTCACCTGCTTGCTGCAAGTGTCTCAGCCAACATCCCAAACTTCCCCCACTGGCTGCTTCTCCAAAAAATGGATCTGTAGGGTCCTTACCCGTTAACAAAACACCTAGTATCATGCCAAAACTGAAGATGTCACTTTTGTCTGTGTACCTGCTGAAATTGCAAAAAAAACACCATTCGATCTGAATGCCATGAAGTTTAACCAGCAGGAATGGAATGAGGTTCATAAACACTTTATTGAAAATTCCATGCCCATAGAAGCAATGCATCAAGCAAGTAACCTCTTTTAGTGTTATTACTTATTACTATTGATGTTGATGCATCCAGGGGCATATCTACCAATGAAAAAAACTATATAAGTTAAAAGTGGCACAAACCTCTTCAAGTGATATTATAATAATTATAATTTTTAGTTGGGTTCCTACTCTCACCAATCTATGTTTCAGTACTTTGCAGCATGTGAACTATATGTTCTTTTGGACCAGGCACAGTGTCTGAGGTCTAAAACTTCATATAAGGAAGTAATAGGTAGCTGCAACAACAATAGTTTTACATATTTTTTATTAAATAATACCATTTTCAATCCGTAAAGGACACCACGAAAATAAAATAGAGAAGAATGACTTGGTTTCAGAACAAGAGTCTTTGATGCTCCAAAGGGAAAAAACTGCAACGAGGTGTGGAGTCAAACAAAATGGCCGATAACAACCACCTAGTTACCCTTTTGACGTAAGAATCAAAGAAAAGAAACAGACTAAGTTCAAAACAGCAGTGAGTGAGCATGATTCAAACCCATTGATTTGTCTTACCTGCAATTGTGGAAACATTCAGGAGGTGTGTAGAGAGAAGTTCCTCTATCCAAGTTGGGTAGAAGTTTGGCCAAGCCATAGTCTGCTAATCTGGGTTCAAAATCAGCATCCAGCATCACATTTGTTGGCTTCAAGCTGTAGTGCAGAATCTGAGGGGCACAAGTGAAGTGAAGATACTGAAGACCCTTCACCACACCAACAGCAATCCTGAGCCTAACTTCCCAACCAAAGGGCAACTCATTCTCCCACACTCTATTCATCACATCAGCAAGACTCCCAGTGGACACATAATCATAAACCAATGAGAAACCATCAGGCTCACGAACATAGGCCCTCAAACTCATCAAGTTCCTGTGTCTTACGCTTGCAAGAAGCTCTAGCTCAGTTTGTATCTGCCTCTTCACTGAATTTTTCTTAGCCTCAGGAGAGTTGCTCTCAAAGGGTGTTAGCCTTTTCACTGCAATAGTGAGTCCATTGTCCAGCACAGTTTTGTAGTATTTGCCATTAGGACTCGAACCAAGCAAGTGGTTTTCCTTAGCCAAAGCTAATTGGAGTGTCTTGGGGGCAATTTTGGGGGAGAATATAACAGGCCCCTTGAGGATTGGTGTGCGGTTCAGGTACTGTACCACACAACGTACCACAAGTGCAAAGAGAACAGAACAAACTAGACCAGTTACTGCTCCTAGCACCATGCTCAAAATTATCTTCTTGGGGTCATCCTTGTATCCTGATGATGACGGTGATGTCCTAGAAGGTGAGGGAGGCTCTGAAGAAACATGTTTACTCAACCTTCCTTGACATTGCACAGTGTTGTGGTGCAAGCTGAACAGGAAGAGGATAAGAAGTGGCTGGAGTGCCAACAATTCCCTAGCAAGAGAACAAGCGATGTGCCTTTTCCTAAACATCAAAGCACAAGAAACAAACAAAGCCACAACCGGAAACCAATCTCGGAAGTTCCAAAATGAGGCATCAATCACTCATATGCCCAAACCTCCCATCTCCTCAACACTTGGAAACAAGGCCAAGAACAACTTTTTCATACTTATGCTAAAATGGGTTAAATAAACGCGCACAAGAATAAGCATAAGCATCTTCCTCAACCTTTTCAACCCAAAATCTTCACAAGAAAGCCATCACAGAAAAGCAAGCAGACATGTTGTCACCGAATAGTTTACATTTTACCACCGAATCCCATCCTTTTCCTCCTTTCACCACTCATAAATTTTCTACCTTCACGAGAATCAGAACAAGAATTTGAACCTCCAAAAGAAAAACCAAAAAATAAACCAAAACCCCACTGTTCCTAGCTGCCAGCAGGGACTAACAAACCCAACCAAAAGCAAACTAGCCCCAGAAACAAGTTGCTATCTTTTTCCTTGGAAACCAAACAGAAAGTCAAAAAGTTGAACAGAAATTGAACGGGCATGAACATGTGGTAGTAACTAAACTTGAACCACAACAACAACAATAACCGCAACTAGAACAGACACAACCAAATGCTCCTCAGAAACAGCAATGTCATTATATTTAGGTGTTTAAACACACACATACACACTGTGACAGAGTCACGCACACAGCATGTAGAGTGCTTCAGTGATTGTCTCTTGTTTCTCTCTCTACTCTCTCTTTCTGAAGACAACAAAGAGCCATACCTCTGCGACAAAAAAACTGGTTCCCGCCTTTGTGAGGAGCCAGCACTCAGGACACAGTACCATGTGGGCCCCAGTTTGGTCCGAAAGCGAAACATTGAAATCCGTGAGAGGGGCAATGTACAGTTCTCCTGGACCGTCCGATCTCATCAGAATGAATATGGGCCGTTCAACTAAGATGCATGGGAATTTGTGATATGCTATGAGTGAGTGGTTAACAACTCTAGCTATGTGTTATGTTTGGTGTGTCATTAGTAAAGTTATCTCTTTTTTCGATCAAATAATTGCCTTTAATTACTTAGTTTCAATTACTATATATATTGCTTGCTTTTGCTTTTCCTTCTTTATATCTTATCTTTTCTTTCTTTTCTCTGTTATTGATTAGGAATTACTTTAAGCTCATTTTTACTTCAAAGTCCTCCTCTGGAACAGGAATTAAAGCTAAGAAAATATTCTTGGATTTTAATGATATACATTTTATTATAAAATATATAACTGAGATAATAATATAATTATTTCAAGTTGTAAAATTTAATTAATCTAATAGCATAAAATTAGGTTTTATAAACAGTTTAGATTGCAAAATTCAGAAATTAGGTGGAACTATCATTTTCATAAAAATAATAGAGTTGGCTCATTGAATGCGAAAATTTTGGCTCTTAATAAACTATTTATACAAGGCATTGTGTGCTTTGAACCATTATTCATACATTCATACAAAAAAAGGGTGGTGCTAGGGAATAGAATTATTTGAAGATGACCTTCACCTTTTTAAATTAATTTAATTAATAGTTAATCAAACTTGCGTACCAAAATGTGCAGCTTAAAACACAAGCTAGACAAATAGTCATTGTCCCTTTCAAAGTAGTATTCTCCACAATGTTTGATTTTTCAGTTCAGATAAAATAAATAAAAAATACTTGTAGAAAAAATAATGGGGGTAAAATGAATCAAACTTTTTCCTCAGGTTAAAACCAATCTAAAAGAAATTTATTATTTTAATTTAAGGAAAAAATAATTTATTTACCCTTTTATTTTATTTTTCTATAAACAATTCTTAATATTTAAAAAATACATCTAAATCATCTTTTGTGCATGCCCTGCAATATTAAGATATTATCTTGTATGATTTTTTTTAATATGAAATGTGATGGAAAAATTTCAGTCAATCAAAGTAGCATCAATTCAAATTAGCATTAATTTATATAACTAGAAAAATAAAATTTATGTTGATATTTTTCAAAGACAATTTGTTTAACAATAAAGACCAAGTTAATAACACTTTTGTATATTTGAGAGATTACAACTTAGTTTTCCTCTAAAATGTGGTCTGGTCATAAGTCATAACCCAGTTGAGGAGGGTCCACTTCAGGTGTTGTTTGTTAGACTGTCACTAATATCAATAATTATGTTAAGGTCACCCGTGACAAAAGTCTGAGACTTTAGCTCAGAGATGTATTCAAACACAACATGAGCTTTGGCCTAACCTACTAGATTCAGGTTTGTTTTGTCCAAAAAAAACATGTCTATGAGTGAAATTGTTCATTACAAGCTTACCAAGTATACAACTTCTTTTTTCAAATGATGTATTTGTTCAGGAACGGTAATTCTTCACTGTTAAGTACAGAAAACACAGTGTATACTTGTACACAATTCTCCAATATTGAAAACAGGGTGAAATGGACCACTTCACTTTTTGATTCAATTGACCAAAAATTTCCCATGCATTCAAACATGGTGTCCCACTCCGTCTTTTCAAGACTAAAACTTTATTAAATTACAATGATTTTAGTTTTTTTTGGGGGTAGGGTGGTCACACTAAAATAGTAGGTGATTGATAGTTTTCTTTATCTTTTTGCCTTTGACAATAAATATATATTATATATATATATATATTTTTTTTAACTAAATAAATACAACCGAATATTAGAGAACAAGGGACATGACATCATGGGTGCATGTTCCCCCAAGTAATCCCAAAAATACAAAAATGTGAATTACAGCCACAACACCTTCACAAAAACCAATGTACACAACATACACAAATCCCTAGCCTAGTGTGCATCGCAGCTTCACCTCAAAAGTAAACAAAATTACACAAACATCATATTACAAGTGCTGGCTGAGCACTACCGGTGCAGCATAACTCTTCAACTTAGACCAATGTGGTCATTTTACATTACAGATCTTAGCACTATTTTTGCACAAGATGACTAAGGGGCAGGCATTTCAACCTACCTCTCTCCCTTAATCTTTCACACTAGGGACTTTTTACTTAAAAAAACCCAGCTTTTCAATTTATGAAATACAAATTTACATAATCCAATCTTCCATATTTTATATATGTAATAAACTCCAAGATATTTGCCTATCACTCATCCATTAGAGTCATTTAATGGAGCATGGACTTCTCTTTCACCAGCATTTGACTCTGCAGCAAGTTCAATTGGGGTTCTTCCCTGCTCATCCACAGCCCGAGGATCTGCTCCTCTGCATTTTTAAAGATTTCAATATCATCCAATGTGCCAAAACTATAATGAAAATAAGTATGAAACTCTAAGTGAATTAGCAAATAGCTTACTAGTAACTGGACTGCTCGCCTAAAAGCGCTAAATCTCACTAGATAAATTATTGAAAGAACCACATAAATCATTATGTATGTTGTAACATCAGACTCACCTAGAAAGCATTAATCTTGCAAATGCAGATCTGCCTTTGAGAATACAGCGATGTAGTGGCATTTGACCTCTTGAATCAGAGGCATTAACATTTGCACCATACTGTAGGAGGAGCTCCACCATGCCAATATCCGCAGTTTCACATGCAAGGTGAAGTAGGGTGCACCCATCTAGATTGTCCATGACCTGGCCTTCTTTACTAGAGGACCAGTCCAATGTGTTCCCTGCCAAAGTAGAGCTGTGATCATGGCTAGTCTGCTCTTGTAATAGCATTACTTTGGCAAGGGTTAGGGAGCTGTTGCACATTTGCTCATAAGCAACATTAACATCAACGTCAGAATTAACAATGTATCGATATACAGCTTTTTTGTCATTAGCATGAACAGCCTCCCAGATTTGTTGTGCCACTGAGAGATGGTTGTCCTTGGGCTTGCGAACGAAAAGCTTCTCTGCATACTGCCATGAAAACAGAAAAGGTTCAGGGAGTCAGAAATACCACAATCAGAAAGTAGCATAAAAGGAAAAATATTATAAAAATAAATATATAAACGGTCTGGCTTACAGTCCAAAATGCAAACAAGTAATCATCAAGCAAATCCCATGTCAACATCAGGGCACCACCCCCCTTGCCCTTTCCAATCATTTTAAAAGCTAATTAAATTTTTTAAGAAACTACTATCAATTAAAAAATTATTAATAAAAAATGAAAGTACTCAAACAAGTCCTCTGACAAGAAACATCGATATTCAGTTGCATCATTTTGTTCAATCCACATATTATCATAAAATGAAATCATTCTGATAAATGGTATGGACACCAGCACAAACTCATGTTTAATGGGAACATCTATTTTGAATAACATTTGTTATCTATAGACTCCCATGCATAACATCACTGGCAAAGGGGGAACAATATCACATGATACAACCATAAGCCATAGATATTTGGAATATATTATGGCTGATAAAGGCAATATTCTGTAGCTAATACCACCATAGCTCGACTTCAAAAGAAGGTTGAAGGAGAGAGAGAATTGAAAATAGGAAACATTAAATTTTGTTTTGTTATGAACCAATTACTCCCAAAGCTTAAGCTGATAGGTAAAATGCAAAAACACATGAATGCTTTCTATAATACCCCTCATGCAACAGGCATTTGGGCTTGAAGTGTACATAATGCCCATACTCACCTACCTTGTGCTAAACTTAACTTTTTCTATTAGAAACAAGGAGCATTAAGGATTGAATTGAGCTATATATAGATCACTCAATCATTGGCTCATATAGCATGACATGAATCAACTACCCCAAAAAGCTTAAGCTATTATGTTAAAACACAAGGTTATAAAATTACCTCTAAAATATCAATATTAAAATTACTTTTCCATTACATGTACTTGTTTGCACTAACTTCTAATGCAACTAATAAAGAGAATGTTTTCATAAATAATTCAAACTTATATGCTGTAGGCACAGTGACAATTTAGGTTCCAAGTTTCTGCCACTAGTTGTCTCAAGTGATATATCCAATTAAAGTATTGAGTGCCGCTAAAGAGCTTATATATCACAGAAACACAGACCATTGGACATGTGATGCCTCACTTTTATGGGATGCCTAGGAATTCTAGCTGCAAGTCCTACTTTGTTTTATCCTTCAGCTCAGCTTCCACAGTCTAAACTATGTAATCTGGTCTGTTTGCGACAACTGATAACAGTTTTAAAATAATCCAAAATCAACAAAACCTTTGTCTTCCTTTCTCATTTTCCCTAAAGCTCACCCTTTCAATGGTTTTTCTGAACAAAACCAGAACACCTTTTTCAGTCAGCAAGAGTTGAGAGTGTACAAGCAGAGTATAGACATACATACTGTTATAAATATTATAAAAATATACGGTTTCCTTATTTATTCCGTATTATTGATAATTAGTATAATTAGCATAATCAGGGAAGATTGAATTCATGATTCTAGAGATTGATCCCATGATTTTAGGAAGAAATTTATTGTTGTAACAGTATAAATAGGGACCTTGTACATTGAGATTATTATCACAAATATTGACCTTACTCCTCTTTTTTTCAAGTCATACCTTTGCATGGATGAACTTTTCCTTCACTGATAGAGAATCAGATTGACAAGGTTTGGGGAAGAAGAACATCAGCGGTTTATCAGACTTGCTTAAGCTTCACAATAATAGAAGAGAATATCAGCAATACTTGGTCAAACAATAACAGTAGTAATAATAACGGTTTTAATGCAAGGATATAATAATGGGGATTCTTTACCCTGTAGGGACAAGATCAACCTGAATGGCACTTCTTGATTGTAATAATTCCTCCCAAACTGAGTTGGCAAAAGTATTCCCAAGAGACTGAAATAAACTTATGACAGAAGGTTCCCACACTTTAACATCCAAAGTAAGAGACCTGACCTGTAACGAGATAAAATGGAGCTCGATGATCAATCTAAAGCCTCATCACAAAGAGAAAGTGCCAGCTAAACCCTAAATATCTAAACCAAGCACAAGTATTGATTTTGTATGGCATCAAAGAAGACTTTTGTCCTAAAATTACAAGTATACAAGAATATATGACCAGTCCAAGAAAGGCAATATTCCTACATATGCAATCAAGAGTTCCCCACATTTATCAAGTTCAAATGTTCATAGTTTTCCCAAGAGATGCTTATCTTCTCCAATGTATATAAAGTCACTGACTGACCTCATGTAATGCAGTAAAAAAATTATCTGTTATTATAAGGAGCACTCAAACTTCTAGAAATTGGTCTCAATTGCAATCCTCATTATAATATTAACCTCTAACCTACTATATAGGAAAAAGCACACACAAGGTGGGTTGTCTTTTATAAATACATGTATTATGTGTAGTATATTATAAAAGTTAAATTTCAAAGAGTTTTCTTTTACGAAAGAATTTATCAGAAGAGAAGACACATAAAGAACAGGAGAGTAAAAAAAGAACAAGATACATGTAAAATATATTATTTTACTGAGAAAAAATACTGAAACTCTCCCTTCCTCTGTATATCCAACAAGGAGTTCTGTTTGCTGATATTGGATTGCTGGGAATTATCAACTAGCCAACAAAGGCTCTTCAACCATAGTTATTTCATAAAGACAACCAACTGTTCTAAATTACACAATTTATATCACTTCCTTTTCTTTAGTTACACCATGCTCATTGTCAAGCATCCTTACAAATTATATTGGAAAGTAAAATAATGGTCTACCTAAACAAGGACCAAAAAGAGTGCACTTGTATGGTCTACCTTTGATATGTGCACGCCGAGGTTACGGTGCACACCAGAACACTCAATGCAAACAAGAACACCAAGATTTAGTGATGCCCAATCAGGTTCAGGAGCACCGCAATCGGCACATTTATCATTCCCACAAACTCTTCGCAGCACATCAATTGGCTTCTCACTTTTAGTGCAGGATCGCTGCTGTTGCAAACTTCTTGAGGGGCGCTCCAGATGTGCAGAAGCAAGACTTCTATCTGCTGCACATTCTTCAATAGCAGAGTGATCAAAATCTGAACTTTCAAAAGAACTACTCTCACTGGTAGACCTATGATGACCACTTCCCATTGGGCTTGCAGGCAACATCTGATAACAATTTTAAACATTAATCAAATTGACTTATATTTTATCTCTACATGATCACCAAAAGTTCTTAGAGGTTACCCTTTCAGGAATCTGAGAACTCAGTAATGAGGCAATAACCCCAGTGATTTTTTCAATCCAATCCATTTGGTCCAGTGCACTCTCTGCCTGCACTGACAAGCATAATTAAGGAATGAAACTATATAGCCTTAATCACCATCCTTGTATGAATTAAAAAAAAAAAATCTAAATCACATCAAATAACCTGCAAAGTGTAGTTCTTTGTGGGTGAAATGATCCGGAAGCAAAACCTCAAATCTGATTGGTCAGCATCTACTTTGATTGTTGATGTAAGCAGGTTCACAGTGTGATGAGCAACAGATTTTTCATCATGTACTCCACCATGGTGATGAGAAGACAGCCATCGACTTAAAAGTCCAGAACCAAGCTCAGAACTATTCCTCTGGCCAGAATGTTGACTACTAGACCCCTATACATAAAAAAATAACCACAAAAATGAGGTGAAATTTGTTATACAGAAGAAATTTTGACTTCAATTAAATCCTTCAGAAGCCAACTTATTTTTTGCATTACACTTCTTACAGATGATTTGCTGCACTGCTTACGGTAGTAATACAGCATTCCCCGACTATCAAGAACAAAAAATCTCCTTTTCCAGTCACCCCTTAAGTTTGAGGAACGCTTAGAGAGATAACCTTGTCGAATCGTTTGAACCTAAAATGATGAAGAGACAAGTATAAAAGTAAATCACTGGGAGAAGTAATTGTTAACAACTTCAATCAACAATTTCCAAGCTTAGACTCAACCTTTCCCTTTGCAGCAGATTGCATAACAGCCTCTATCATCTTATGTGAACTTCTACCAATGGCTTGTATACCATCTCCATTAGGAGACCCATTGGAACCATTTGATGCCCACCTACTCTCCCGATCAATCTGTCGTTTGTACTCTTGCATTCTTTCATTCAGGGCTGCCTGCTCATAATTGGACCTTTCTCTTGATTGCTGAGCATAAGTCAAGACCTACAATGTACCACTCAATAAATGTTTTTACAATGACATGGCCCTGAGACCAAAAAACAAGAGTATAAAGACAACTGATTCTAAACCTGGTTAATATATGGCTCCATTTGGTGCAACAACTCGTACCCCTACAAGTGAAAAATTGAAGTTGAGCATGCTGAAATATAATGTAGAAAAAGAATTATTGAACCAATATGTCTACCTGTTTGAAGTAACGAAGATGAGCATCCATGGTCCCACTGACAGCTTCCAAAAATTCAAATCTCTTCTTTGCTTCAACAGTTGACAAGGCAGTAACCTGCACAAAAGACTCTTGCAATTTATTTGTGAAAACATGTCATGGCATGGTAACAATAATCATTTAAGTACTTCTGATCAAATAAATTTACTAACCAGATTAAACCGAGCTTGCTCAAATGTAGATCTTGCACTATGAAGCTCCTGAAACATCTCCAAACGTTTAGAGGTTAAAAGAATCACATATACCAGAATGAATCTAAGCTGAACCTACATGTAAGACACACAAAGGCCTACCTCTTCTAGTGCAGTAGCTACATCAGTTTTTGTGCCTTTTCTTAGTGACAGAAACCTCTCCCGAGTCTGCAAGAACAGAAAATTTGGCAATTGTTAAACAGAACCTTAATTTTGCAGCTTCTAGTGCTGCTTGCTCCGATACATGTTGCCAGGAATTTTTTCACTTCAGCTTTTTAAGAACATATCTGAGCTTTTGGTTCATCTTAATAGTCAATTCAATTTGTTAAATTCATTACATCTCCACAGATTTCTTTCTACGTGAATGAATAATTATCATAGGCCACTTAGCATCCATGTTTTTCAACTCAGGAGAAATATACCACATGGGAAAAATAAGAAAAAACTTGTGATTGAGAATGTACCTGGTCATAGATAAGGCTAGCCTTGTCAAAGCGTTTCCGTGCTTCCTGCATTAAGAGAGGATCCCTTAGTGCAGAATCTAAGTGCATTAATTGCTCACAGAAAATAAACATCAACTATCCTCACTATTAGGTGATATTTAGAATCAATATTAACAAAACAAATACCACATATAAGTTTTAAAGTTTAAAATACTTCCCATACTCACAATAACAAAATCTTAACATGGAAAATGAAACCTAAATGTTTAGATCATTTAAAATGGAAATATTAAAAATTGTGAGTAGGAAAATAAGTTTAGCTCCTATATAGGATCCTGCAGTTTGGTTGAAAGAACCAAATATTTGACAAACTACTCTTTTCACAAGGGCATCGAAAGAATTCCTTCTCAAACTATCAATCCATGCATGTATGGATTAGCTCATTTTGAGAAATAATTTTTTTCTTTTGGCAGCTCCCTGGTATGGCTTTAGGGGAAATAAGACAATTAATTCTTGCAATTTAGGGTTCCTGAGCATCCAAGTAACTAACCAAAGAAATGAAAACCAATTACGTGCCAATTACTTCACAGGTCTACACACTCTTCCTGGAAAAGTCTATTAGTCCTCACATCTGTTTCGTACATATCTAACTTACAAGATAAACAGAAATTTTTACAATATTTATTCTTTATAAAAAATAAAAGTACCTTGACCTCTTGCAAATCAATATTGACAAACTGAAGCAACCTGTCATTTAGCATATGCTCAACCTGACAGGAAGATAGCAATCTATGTTAGCAGCATAGCAGATACTGTGTCCCCAAGAATTGATAAGGACAAATATCCAGGATGAAACTCCCAAATAGCTGACTGTTAAAGGTCATAATGGGAATCGACTTCCAAGTTGTATGCATTATTGATAAGTTTTTTTTTTCTTTTTCTTTCTCTTTGGAAAGGAATGGATTCATTTAAGATAAAAAAATGTAACACAATCATTGAAGTAAAAGATCCTCCTTTTTACATTTTCTCTCTTTTAAAATGTATCATTAGGAGTCTGTAACAAGTAGGGAAGTATTAAAAAGCACTTGCAAGTTACAACACAAAACATTACCTGTGATCGAAGAACTTCCTTGTATGTCCCAATTTCCCTTAGGGCTATGGTGAATTTGGTCATAACAGGGCCTGGAATGGAGGTAGAAACTCAATAAGAAAGTCTTTCATCGGCAATAGACTTTTAGAGTTGAAGATAAAATACAGACTTAAAAATCAAATTATGAAGTCAGCTAATCCCCAGAAGTCAGTAGCCAGTAAACTAAAGAGAAAAAAAACTGAAAACAAATTATTTCACTAAGAACTGAAATTATGAAATGTTGACATAGTCAAGCATTAAAAGTCATCCTTTTTAAGATTGACAGCTCATCTAGGGTGCCAAAAATGGAAACAAATTCAGCCAGGAGAAACAGAGAACCTTTCATCAACCATCATACAATAGATGTAAAAAGGGGCATACCTCCAAAAGCCACACTGATTGGGTCATTATGTCCACCGCCAAAAGTTTCTAGGGCACTGGCAAATGCAATGTCTCCATCATAGGCTTCCCCAAGTCCTTCACTGGAAAGTACAAAAGTAAAAGCAATTGAAGTCTATAAAGAAAAGACATGCCTAACAACTTCAAAATCAATATTGAATATGTAATGATAAGCTATGAGATACTCCTAACAACTTAAAAGGAAAAAAAAAAAACACTAAATTTTTCCTTTGGATGAATTGACAGATATTGTAGGACAATTACTGTGAGGAACATCCTCCATAGAGGATATACTAGTGTAAGACAAACTATTAACAGTTTCTTCTTTTTACCTAATGAAAAAAATATTATTTTTTTATTAAAAGATTGTATCATATTTACTCCATCATAATGAAAATAAATGTTCTTGAAGATAAAAAATACAGGATGCTGTTGGTAGGATAGGTTGAATGTCAATAGGCTATAGCTTAGAAATAAAAATGCCACTTACTTTTACACTGCCCAATAGCCACTATCATGTAGAAGTTCCTGTATTTCATATTAAAGGTTTACCACAAATAAGACAGTTAAAATATTATGGTGCCATGCAGCTTATGCTGCTGTTTGATTGAAAGGGAAGGAAACTCTCCTACAAACAAAAATACTTCTGTCCTTAAACATGCTGTCAAATATAATTGTTTTCATGCTACTGTGGTATTCTACTATCTTGATTGCTTTTGTTGTGATTTATTCAGAGCCTTTGTTTAGGAGGACATCCCACCCTCTTTTTTTATCCCCTCTGCATTCTTGTTATCAAATCTAAAATTTCTATCCAAAAGAAAATATTTGAAGCTGATTTCATATAGTCATGAAGAAAACAAACCATAAAAACTGACCAAGAAACTAATACATGAGAGGGCTAAACTAATACTAAACTAAAAGAAAAAGACATTAAGCTAAAAATATAAAGGCATAAACAAAACATAAATAAACTGTAATTTGTACGCCATAGATGCTTCAACAAACATAAGAGATATTAAGTGAGCAATTGAGTATGTTCTAAGGTTCACTGTTATTTATAAATACAGAGAAATACATACGTGTATTTTCTACATCCTTTGTAAAATTTTAAACTTCTCTCTCTTAAAGATTCAGCACTTTCCTCCATGCATTGTATCTGTTCATCAAAGAATTCAAGGAGAAGCAATCTTAGGAACATCAAGTCAGTTAAGAGAGAACCTATCAATCTGTACAACATGAAACTTATGAAACAAAGGGAAATAAATGAAAACACCAGCATATTTGTCGGATGTGATACAGCACAACAACAAATTATCACACATACTATGCCAAAATAGTGGATAATGGCTCCAACCCCCATTAACAATAACCACTAAATTTCAAATTTTACAAAATCTTTCCAATTATTATCATATAGTTCAACCAACAAGAAACACACTGTATTTCAGAATATTCAGAAGATGCTTGAATGGTTTATTAGAGCAGTAAATTATTACAAGATTTACAACCAATAAAGAGAAGAACAGATTGCTTATTAAAAGAATATCACTATGATTTAACATATAACAGGAATTTAATGGTTAAGTTGGTGAAGTAGCCAAAAACAGTAATGCCTAAACACTCTATAAAAGTATTAACATAAGGATCAGTTTGGTTTGCAGGTAGCAACGGAGTGATTTTTTTCACAGAGTAAAATCATATGAATTTGTATGTGCCTGCCGTATCAGTAGAAGATGGGGAAGCTTTCTTGGAGTAACTTTTTCCCCCTTTAGGGACCAAGTCTTCATACACCAATTAGTGATGGAGTAACAAAGGGGGAAAAGCAAGAGGACTCTCTTGATACAACTGTCGTTTGACACTGATGCCTCTCTCACTCTCACAGCTCACCCGAACTCTACCAAATCCCACCCTTGATGCCTGATCAAGTGTGCCAAGTGGAAAGTATCCTTCCATCTTAGACTAAGCTCAGAGGGAAACCAACCATAAATTAAAAATTCACTTCCAGATTGTGGAACTTCCCTCAACACGCGTGGCAGTAGTACATACCGTAAATCCATGAACACAAACAACAGGCCCATAACCATTACAGGAAAACAGAGAATCCCACTAAGGGAACCACTTTGTTCTCTTCTGAGGGATTTCTTCCAAGAATCAAAAAGGAACCCCTGGGATTCCAAGCACAAACAAAGCTCGACACAACCATTTAGACTTCAGAATATTCACATTCCACGTGACACGACCAAAACATGCACAAAATAAAGCTTAACACTTACTTCATAAACCCTTAAAACCACCCGATCAAGCTCAAGGTCAAACAAAACCCACTATACATTACACCCAACAGCAAAACTAACTGGTAACGAATCAAAGAAAAAAAAAAGGTTCTAGAAAATGACCTGCTTGCGGAACATAGGAGAGTCGTCGAGCTTGGCGAATTGCATTTTGATTGGAGCAAAGGATTCGCGCTTGTTGGTGGTTGAATAGGCCTAAGAGTGAGTATGGTTTAGCATTATGAGGGCAGGAATGGTCGATCTCGGAATCGAAGAGTCGAGGAGGAAGAGGAGCATTGGTGGCGAAGTGAAAACCCTAGCTGAGAGACAACCTTGGAGTTGGAGGTAACATATGATTTGATTTTGATGTGTGTTGGGTGTTATGAGTTGTTGAGTGTTGTGTTGTGTGTTGGTGTCATTGCCGCATCTTGTTTCTCTTCTGAGCAAACAAGAGAAATGAAATGAAAGGAAGAGAAAGTAAAAGGTATATTGGGAATTGTTTAACAAATATTTCACTAATCCAACAAAAATTCTGGAATCCCATATGTGTAACAGACACTCACTTCTCCTAAAGTCACACCCTTTGAGTTCCTTTTCATGCACCTTTCCCTTTCTTGCCCCCTTCTTTTTCTTTTTTATCTTTCCCTTTTCATTTTCTCTTTTTTTAATCATATTATTATAATACCCTCCTCATAATTACCATCACCTTCTTCCTCTCATACACTCTTTTCAAATTTTAGTTTCTTTCTTCAATTATCTAATATAATCATTCAATTCCAATACATATAATATTTTCACATCACTTAAAAATTAAAGACGATTTAAATATAATTTTATTGTTTAACTTTTTGAAATATTTTATGAAAATTATCATTAAAATTCGAATTTAGATGAAGTTCTAACTATCTTATCTGTGAAATAAAAACATTAGAAAATTTATTCATTTTATTACATAAGTAAATTTCTGACTTTTTTATTTATCATAAAATAAATAATCAGTATAATGGAATTTCAAAATGGAGAATACTGGTATACAATGTCATAACAGAAAACTATATACTTAATTATTTTTGGTAAATACAAGTATTCCACCTCTTAGAAGTTACTTTCAATGTGTTCTTATATTCTAGCTATTGGATTTTTATATACTTTTTCTTGCTACATGAAGTGAAATGGTTGAATATTTTTTACTAGGAGATAAAACTTATTATTGAAACATAAGATTGGTGTAAAGAAAAAACAAGGTTGTACGCTGTCGTACAGGAGAAGAAGAGAAGGGTGTTATTATTGTAATCTAAAACCTCTTCTTCTATCACTCACACCTTACCAAAACCAGCAACAAACAAGGCCTTGTTTGAGGGGAGTAGCTGCACGCGCCACAGCGGAGCGTGGCCTCAACAATTGTTTGTTTGTGTGAACTGTGAAGAGGGAATGGTTTGTGGGCCAAAACCTAGTTTCCCTCCATTTCATGGGCCGTATGTGGGCCCCACTCTCTCTCCTCCCAATACATCTTCCTCGCATGCTCATCAATAATAATCTATCTTCTTTTCCTTTTTTTCTTTTTTTTTTTAATTTTCTTTTCTATTTTCTGTTATTTGGCTTCTCATTCCCATTTTAGCTATGTTAGAAAACTGACACCTATCAACAATAATATTTTTTTCTTTTTTCAATTTTTTTGTACTTTTCTTTTTTCAATTTTTTTGTACTTTTCTTTTCTATGATTTGTTTTGCTTATCCCTGTTTTCTGTATTGTGCACAAGACTGCATTATTATACAATTGATTCTAATTATTTTTATAATTTATGATTTTTTATTCCCAATTGTTTCGTAAAATATAATTTTCTGTTTGGTATTTCTTATAATATTATGCTATCTATTTTAATAAATTTAATTCTTCCTTCAATATTACATTATTTATCTTAATTGTTGTACATTTTTTATTTTAATAAATTAGTTTATCTATAAACTAAAAAATAGTCAAAAAATAGCTTAAAAAAGCTATACAGCCAATTGTCCTGAAAATATCTATTTTATGTTATTTTCATTATAAAATAATTTAATATGATAAAGTAGCTTTATTTTTAACTTTCAATTGTTTTTTTTTCAAATATAATTAGCATCATATTTTTGAAGTAATTGAGATTAAGGTATACCCTTCCTTTGTCTTTTTATTATATCTTGTATTAGCATGTGTAGTTTATTTTTATTTTATAAAAATGACAAATACAATCGTGTTAAAAAATGGTCTAGTTCAATTTTTTTTATAGCAATTCAATTTAGTCTTTGAAAAAATTATTAAATTGGTCATCAAGATTGTTTTCATTAGACATATTAGATCCTCTTTTACTGTAACCTCAGATAATTGCTTCATTTACTTGACATGTTAATAACATCACCACATTTTCTCTTCAGTGAATGAATAAACATTTGCACAGTTTCCACTGTTTAAACATTGAATAAAGAATAAATATTGTTTGACACTGTTGCAGGTTGTTTCCTAAATGTTACTAGTGCTAACTTTGAGTATTATTAATGTGGTTCTGATTTTAATATGCAAGAAATTCATGTTTTGCTGTGACAGAAATATTTATTGAGTTTTGTGGATTCAATGTTTGAACATAACAGACAATTAAATGTTTATTGTAACAACTCATTATCATGTCATACAAAAATCAAAGCATTTCTCACTAAGCACAAGCTGTGGAAGAAATTTAATTTATTGCACTAAGGAGCCTGTGATATGATGAGTGAAGAAATGACAATATTTATGATTGAGTTTATTAGAGAAGGCATAATTAGCATTGAAAAGGGTCTTATTTTGTGAAAAAGAAAACACCTTGTTATGAGGCATTCATAAATCAAATTCTATTCCATGCTTATGCTTTAAAAAACAATAATAAATTTGTTGATGGAATGGTTCTTAAGGTCCTCTCAAATCACCTTTTGGATTTAGGTAAGAGTTAAAATTGTGTGCCTGATTGGGATGTTGTTGAGGTTTCAGAGCTTAATGGGTGATGATCTTATAAATGTGACAGGGTGACAGTGGAAAAAGAAGAGAAAACATTGGATGATTTTAAAAAACATTTGTATAGATTAAATTAGTGTGAGTAATTTCATTTAATGACAGAATTGAATCAAATGGGTGTATCTTTCTGGCAAAACTTAATATATATTTTTATATCAGAAATCTTAAAACATAAAAAATCCTTGAATGAAGAATACTTAGTTGTTCCGGATTGCAGATTCAAATATCAAACTTAAATAACAATATAGCTGCTGACCATAAAAAACCAATTTTTTAAAGAAAATGTAAACAAGGAGAGACAAGTAATGAAACACCTCAATCAATAATATCATCTAAGATATGCATCAGGTTCTGATATGCTAAAGGAAAATCCTTTTCAATTAAAAGAGATAAAAAAAACTCATCTCAACTAAGTTAAATCCATGAATCTAGACAGATCATGTCACACAAAGACCAATAGAAAAAACAAAAAACAATTTAACATGAGGTTAACCGGTTCTGTTACACTTTTTTCTTTTGGTGCTATTACCCTTTAAGAGCAGGGAAAGTAGCATGGACTAATTGGATGAACAAGACTCATTTTTCCCAATAGTATGGTTAATGGTTAAATCAACCAAAAAAGGTATAGATTTGTGGAAAGATGAGTTATACAATAGAAGCAAAACATTGCAAGAACACGCAAAGAGATACCACTAATAAAAATGTACCTTAATTAGTAATAGTAATATCATCTGTACAACCGCTATTATTGACCGGGAAATATTCATTATATAAACCTCACCGAAAGAAGAGAACAAATAAATGTAGTAACCTCCAAATTTGTGTATAAAATGCTGTAGTAGCAGTAATAAACCACAAAAAAAGTGACATTATGCAGTGACTAGAGATAAAGAAAAAAAGGTAAGTAGTATGTGTGACATTCATCTTCTAGAAACTATCCTGAGATAAATTATGGGAACCACTATTGTTTACTCCAATTGTTCTGTACACTATTCTATTCTGAACCTCCTTGCTCTACAATTTATCAGCAATTCTCCCTAGAGCATCTGCAAGCTTATCAAGTACAGCAACTATGTTAGTCGCAGTGTCTTTCTGCTGCTGGCGGTCCAATTGGAAATTGGCGTTCTGAGATTCAAGGTGATCACGAAGCATTTTGCCATTCTTTTCTAAGACATCAATTAATTGACTTTGCAAACTTTCCTCCTCTGCATCGGAAAATCGCTTCCTCTTCCGTCCCCCTTGAGATGTAGATCCCATTTCTGGATTTGGGGTTGCACGTTTCTCATTGGTAGTACCTGTAGAATTAAGGAATGTCAAGACATTGAAGTTACAATAATGTCATCAGTTAAGTCCTTGATACTGTGATTGTCATAATAGAAGCTTTGGTCTTATTCCTATACCTATTTAAGGAAGCTACAGCCTAGCAGCTAAAGCTCAAAAGTTTAGGTGATAGCATAATGAAAGCTTGTGCCTAAGACATAGCTTGCCATTTATTATAAGAGAAGAACTTTCTTTTGAGACATGAATTGCTGAATTGCTGTAGATAGTTGTTCATTTATTAGGGTAGGTTTAGAACGTGGAATGTTAAAAGACATGTGACAATAAGACCTAAAGTGCAATACAATGATTTCCCAGAAATGTGCTAACGTTAACCATGAGTAAGCACCATTACTCTGGCAAATATGAGTAAACATTATCCAATTCAATGTATTTAATCCTAATCAAATTCATTTTATAGAGATACATGTTTTATACCCAAGCATCCAATACAATATTAAGAAACCAATCATACATTGAATGATCCAATCCTATTAATTCTTAATCCCAGAAGCACAAAATGTGGGTTTATTGCGAGCCCATACCATTTTCATCTTCAAATAAACCATCATTCTGTTTGTACTAAAGTAGACAAATTTGATATGCAAGAATCGGATTTAGATTCCAGTAAAAGCAACATGGTACAAGAAGTATGGATAACAAATGAATGAAAAAGAGGTGACCTGGCATTATTGAAATTCTAAATGTAATAGCAAAATTTATGGCAGAAAATGGGTAACCAATTAATTAGAATGCAGCAGCAACAGAAAGAATGGGAAACAAACACATCGGACAAGGTAGCAAGCTGTCACAAATGAGTTTTTAGCTTGCTTTGTATAAGCACTGAATTCATGATATTTTGAAGACATGGAAAGGACACCAAAGTAGTTCCACGTTTTTGTTTGGCTATCCTGTCATTGACATTGGATGCCCTTTAACAAACATAGGCACTAGGTTTAGGGCCTACTACATCATGTTGGTCACATCAGAAGACCATGGGCCTAAGCTTTTATACGAAAATATCAAGGCTGTCAACAGAACACAAAAAGAATCCATTTCGGAAAAAATACAAGGTTTCAACTTTCAATGAGAATGGTGCCGGTGCTTATACAACTGCTAATCGTATTATTCCAATCTTAAAACAATAATCATGATTTTCAACCCATCATTAAATATTCAAATGCATTGAGAATAAAAGAGTATAGAACTCTATTACCTTCTCCTTCACATAGTCGAAGGAGTGGTTGAAACTGCTTCTCTGCAAAATCAGAAGGAAGAGAAAAATCAAGGAAATATATATAATTGAAGAATGCCACATGGGAATCCCAGTACCCTTGACTCCAAAGTTCCAACTTTACAACATCATTGGTAGAATTAAAAAAAAAAAAATCCGAAAAGAAAAAACCCACTAAAAATTAGTCTTTCATTACAAAAGAAAAGTGTCCCAAAAGCCATGAGAGACAGTAACATATCTAGACACTTTCCAACTTCACAACAGACAACACAACATTAGCACATACCAATAAATGCTAGACATTACCAACAGCAATGATATTTACCAAAACTTTTTTTCACTGAGTTGAATCAGTTACGTAAATTACATAATAGGGCATATATTTAGCTTTGAACTCCCTGTGAATGGGTGTTTGAAAAAATGTTGGGTTAAACCTAAGCCACTTTTTTCCAATCCAACAACATACTTGCTTCTCTATTTTCAGCATTCAATGGCTTGCAAAAACCAAACACACACTATGTAGATGAGTAACTCAAAATTGATTTCGCAAGATTAATTGTCTGTCTGGATCTGCAGCTATAGAAAAAACAATATTCAAGAAAAATATGAACATGAAATCACCACAAAAACAACTATTTGTTGCTGGAGAAAGTCACTTGCAACCAAGTTAAAATTGATTTTAAACTAAACTGAATAACTTTTTGTTTTTACTATAGATCAAGATAATTAAAAAAAAAAAAAAACTTAGTATAGAATTTGTATGAACCAGCATAAAAGTTATTTCAATCTAAAATCAACTATAGATTCATATTCAATTTCTTAACTTGAAACCAAAAATATGAATATTTACCTAAAACCATCTTAGTTGTATTTCAACTTAATTATAATTGATAAATCCAAATACCCAATAATCTTTCTTAAGATTTTCTAGTATCAATTTTCTTCATCCGAGTAATTTCAGTGACGTTTAAACTTTTGTTGAACTGCATCATCGGAATGTGAGAGATCGGTTTTACAAATACGCACTTAGTCACTGAGTATGTTTGGAAATCGATTAGAACAGCATTGTACGCAGATAGGGGGGTACTATCCAATGCATAAACGGAGAAGCATTGTGAGTGTTGAATTGAATTCAAATTCAGTTGAATGAAACTGAAATTCAAAACACACACTTACTCATCAATAGATTTTTGTCTACACAAATCCAAATCATAAGACAATTTTCTAGCATAATTTTTCTGCAATGCAATCCTTCTCAAGAGATGAACAATACGAAAATTGGAGGAAAAGGAAAACAAAAAACCCCTTTCAATATGCATAACAGCAGTTCACAAGATCACAAAGGGTGTGTCCAAAATAGATTCCAAAAAACGAACCTGAGATTGGAACAGGTGCAGGAACATCCTTGGCAGGGGCTACAAGGAACACATCCTCCTTCTCACAATCAGAGAACAACCCATCATCACTCCCAACTCTCCGATTACTATCATACAGGTGCACTTCCTCATCCCCCGCCGCCTCCACCGCCGCCGTAGGAGTCTCGACCGTCGCAGCAGCCGCCGTGGACGGCGAATCAAGAATATTATACACTTCCCTGTCAAAATAACCGGGCAATTTCCTCTCCCTCCTCAAATCATTCCTCATGAGCCAAAACGAGTCCGTTTCGTCTCTGACCTGCAACTCCCACTCCTTGATCTTCTTGTAATCGCCGGCGAGGTTGCTCCACCGCTTCCGGCACTGCACCGGCTCCCGGTTCACGCCGTGTTTTTTGCAGTACGCCGACACCAGCGCCCATTTCGGTTCGCTCAATCCGAAAGCCGAACCGCTACCCCGACCCGGTCTGAACCGGTTCTCCGCGTCGCTCTTCCCCTGAATCAGCACCAGAATCTCCTGCCGCGTCCACCGCGGCAGCCTCGCCGCCGGCCTCCCGTCGTCGCCTCCGTCCGCGGCGGAGCAAGGCGTCGCGCCGTTACCCGCCCCGTCAACGGCGTTTGGATTGGAAGGCTGGTCCAGAGCCATGAAAAAGATAATTCTCAAAAAACACGTGACTTGCACGTGAGGGTCTGTGACGGTGCCTTTGCGAATGCCCGTTACGGCGTTAAGAAAAAAAAAAGAGGGTTTAGGTTTTGTTTATTTATGTTTCTGTCCGTAAGAAAGAAGAGAGGGAGAGAAGGAAAAAATAGAGAGCAAAAGAGAGAGGGTTTTTGTTTTGTGTTTTGTGTTGTGTTTTGTGGCTTTTGGGTTTGAAATTGGGGTTTTATTTTTAATTTTTTTACTACACTAAACATGTTTTGACCCTTAACCCTTAACAAGGGTTTCTTTAATTTATTATTTTGATTAAGAATTATTATTGATTACTATTTATTGGGGTCATATCCTTATCTTTAATTCTGAATTAATGGGATTTTCTTTGTTTGTAAAGGTTACTTGTTGGGTTGGTTTGACATAAAATTCCTTCCCCAAACAGCACTTTGATTTCATTGTCCATCCTTAGTTTTTTTCTATTCCTGTTTTTGGTCATTTTCCAAACCCTATTCCATCTTAATGCTTCTTCTCCCTTCCTGTTTGGGACTTCTATGTAACGTGTTAAATTCCACCTTGAAGGCCTTCATCTTTGTTACTATGCTCTTTTTCATTTTTTCACTCCCTTTTTTTGAATAAATGTGGCATCCATGAAAGGGGGAATAATACCAAATCCCCTTTTAAATAGTTGTTGATGATGTTCATGTTCATGTTCATGTGTGGACCATGAGTTGACAAGGGCATGCTACCCTACCACTCCCACTCACACTCACTAATCCTTCCCTTATCTTATCGAATAATTTCCCTCTAATCTTTGCTTAATCTTTCTCCTTCTTCATGGCCCCCTCCATTAAACCCACTTTCTTCCTTTCTTCCTTTCTTCCTTTGCACTTTCACATAACCTTCATTAAGCTTCCTCCATTACCCACTACTCTCACACTTTATTTACACTCACTCCATTATAATTTTTCCCACGCCTACTACGTAAGCTCCCCTTTACACATTCTCACATAATCAACAAACACAGAGTATCCTTTTTAAATCATAGCAAGCATTACTACATTATTCGATATTTCACATCTACTAAAGATAAAGATATTTCATTATATCTAATTGGATGTAAGTTTCACTTTATGAACTGATTTTGTAAAATTAAATTAGACTTAAATTCATTTTTTAATGTAGTATTAAAATCATTTAACATATAATGTACCGTTATTATGACGTTATCGGATCATTCCTAAATATACATATTTTACACTAAAAAAAGTAAAACTCATTTGATACTAGTTCAATATGAACAAAATTTTAATTCAAATATAGAAAAAGATAATGTATAATATGTGTCTTTTGTGAACATGAATAACAAAAACTCAAAAAAAAGTATTATTTAGTTTATTAGATTCCCAACAATAAAAAAAGATTTGAAAGAAAATAATTTTTGTTAATACTGAAAGATCTTATAACATAATCTAATGCAATACGTAATATAGTAGAAAACCTAAACTACACAGTGCATATACTATATTCATAAGAGTCTTTATATATAAAATTTAAACTATCCAAAGAAAGACGATTCTCATAAAAGCTAAAAAAAATGCTAATTTAGACATTATTGAAATACATAGAAGAATTGGTAAACTTTTGTTCGTATACACAAGTACTATTTTTAAAAATAACATGTTTTAATCTTACTTTTGTAGTTTTGATTATAAGGTAAATTACGAATAGTTGAGAACAAATTTGGTTGCAGATGACATTATTTAAGATGCTTTGTTATAAATGCATAATTTCATTTCAAAATTGATATTTATATTATTAATATTGGTTTGTTTTAAAATTTTTTGAAGTTTTTTTCACAGAAAGTAACATGCTATTAAATTAAAATCATTTAATAATTCTTTAATTATTTTGATTCATGACTTGTCTATACAGCTAATGAGACAAAAGTTTTAATTATGGTATAAAAACATTTATGCTGAAAATATATTTTTTATTTCTACACATTCTACATTTGTTAAAAATAACAGTTTGCATCAATTAGTCAGTAGATGTAAAAGAATGAACGTAGTGCTATTTTTTAGAGAAAGAAACACCTTTTTCGTGTCTTTCTCTCAACGTCAATGTCGCAGGGTACATTAATTTATTAATTGTTTCACAATAAAAATTATGTGAATTAAATCATAATTGAATTATAATATACGAGTTACTTCTTTTTTAAGAACAAATTTATGATATTTTATTTAAATGTTTTTTTATTAGTAATAAAAAATAAATAGATATGTTTAATCCTTATATTGAATATAAACAAATACTTTAAAAACGTCCACTGCATCCTATTTAAAATGTTTGACAATAACTATTTGTTTTATATGATATTTTGGAGAAGAAAGAATGGTTTTCATCTGGATATTTAGTTTTATTCAACATTTATTCTTTGTTTTTAATAAAATGTTTGTTTTCTCTAATGGGTTTTTATTCTGAGCTGAGTCTTTGTTTGGGGTGTCTTTATCTCAAATGTTGAATTTTCAACCTTATTCCAAATTCTTAAAGCAACTTACATATAAACACCCATTAAGAAAAGGTGTCATTTTTATTTTGAGTGAGACTGAGATGAACAAGTGAGACAAATGGTTTGTGGCACGTGCCTTTTTTATTTTAAATGAAAGTAAAAGAATAAGCAAAAAGAACACAACTCTTAATTAAATTAGAAGAAATATTAATTAATTAAAAACTTATAATTTTTTACATAATTAAGTTTTTTTAAAATATATAATAAATAAATAAAAAGGATCACTCAGAACGCTGCAGTAACAGACCATTGATAACCGTGGAAATTCATTACATGTTAAAATTCCAAATTACAGTTTTATCCCAATTTATTTTAGGTATTTATAATCCACCACCATTATAGCTTCGCTTTTGCTTCCTTCCACTGTCACTTCTCACTCTTCCAACGCAGGTATCAACACTTTCTCCCTTCTTCTTCTTCTTCTCCTCCTATCTGTTCTTCCCCTTCCAAATAACAACAAACCCTTATTTCAGAAAACAAATTTCGATATTTACATTTTTTCCCCTTTCCTTCTTCTTCTTCTCGCGAGTTCTTGTTCATCTACTTGTTGCTCTGTTTTTATCATTATTTTTTTTTTTGAAAATTCTAGTACAAATTGTTCATAGCACGAAGAACATCTAATTATATAGAACCTATTCAACAAATTATTTTTCTGTTTTTAATTTGCAAGGGAATTTTACATCCTTGTGTGGCGTAGGACATGTTCGAAGCGCAAAATATCGTTACCTGCAATCTCTGCTTAATAATTCAATACCCTAAATTTGGGTTTTCCCTTTTTTATTCCTGCAATTGTAATTTAAGCATTCAATTTTTTTTATCAGCATTCATTTTTTAATTTAATAATTATTTTTTTAATTCATAATGGCATTAATTAGGATAATTACAACCAATATATATTTTGATTTGAATTAGTTAAGATTATTTTAAATTACTTAGGGTGATTATGACAATTTACATTTTTTTCTTCTTTTGACCACAATTTTCATATCCCATTCTTCTTTTAACAAGAAAGTTTTTGTCTTATGAAACTCAACTTGGATTGTCTTTTGTGAAAGATACATGTAATTTAGAACCAAAAAAAAAAAAAAATACTAACTTTTTATCGTAATGTTGTTGACTTTTCTATATTTCTCATGATAAAAAAATAACTAAGAATATTGATGCGAAAAAACTAGGGATATATTCATTTAACTATTCGGACAAAATCACGCCGAGTAATTGATTAATATTTAGCCAATACTGATAGAATATATGAATTGATATTTCGTATTTTACAATTTTTTATTTTATTTAAATTGTGAAATTACATGCAAATAATTATCTTCACAGTAGTTTTAAATGTGTCAAATATTAAATGATAACAAAAATACCATTTTTTATTTAACTCTTTATTTTAAATGTTGTTATTTATTCCTCAAAAATATTTTTCATTCTCATGGTAAGAAGAATCACCCATACACATATTGACTTTTCTGTTAAGAAATTTTAGATCCATATTCAAGAGTAAACTGGCACAAAAAAACCCTAAGCCCATATCTTGTTATAAACATATAATGACTTGTTCTTTCTGCACCCCACAATTGTCAAAATAAACATTTTATCCTTCTTTAAAAGTAACTTCCCAATAACCTGTTCTGAAAATTTTTCAAAATACACTTTAAAAAAATTTTGAAACAGGATTTCTGGAACGAGATTTATGGAATGAAATTTGTAAAACAAATTTTTTAGAATTCATAAAATACATTTAAAACAAGCTTTTTAGAACGTATATAATAATTTTTAAAATGAGTTTTTCAAAATAAGTTTTTTTACAGCATGTTCTCTCTCTTCTTCTTCTTCCTCTAAAGTGTTATTCTTCTCTTATTCTTCTTCTTCTTCTACAGTTGCAATGGTGGAACAGCGGTCAGTGATGGTGTGGTGCAGTGAAGGAGTGTATTTTAGTCTTTTTCTCTGTTGGAAACAGGGTGCAGTTAGTGATGATGGGGTGTAGGAAGCAAAAGCTGAATATAATATCTGTGCCTCTTTTTCTGGGCCAAATTGTACCTCTAGCCCAATTCCTATATCATGAAACACCTGTCCATAATAAAAAAATTATCAATGCTGTGTGAAATTGGATAATTATGTTTATGCATAAAAAACTAAAGAGAAATCACTCTGTAAAGTTCGGAAACAAGAAAAGTCAAGAGAAATGCTATTTTTAGTTTCCAGAACTACCTGCACGACCATTAATTAAAAAAAAATACATAATTATCTGCTAAGGTAGATCATTATTCTTTTAAAAAATTCTGCATTGGGGAACATAAAAAATAATTAGTTAACAAATACATACATAATCACTTATAAAACATATGTTTTAACTAGTTGTAGTTAGAACAAAAGAGTTATGGGCAAAATTTGACATTGTTAATAAGAAAATGCAATAAAGTAACAAAGTTTTGTGGTTTCATTAAACAGCATCCTTGAAAGAGCATACTCAAACAGCAAATGCAATATTATTGAATTTTTCTTATTAGAAGAAAAAATATATTTTGTTGTAAAAAATTACTAATTTTTCTTAGTAGTAAGCAAGATCAACAATATATAAAAAGAAATACAAATTTATCATTTTAAGATTTAGATCTCTTAAATGGATGGATTCGTACAACCATGAAAAATCTTTATTTTTATTCCTTTAAACACGAGGGCACTTAGTCCATTTAAAATAAAAGAAATTAATGCATTATTTTTACGTGAACAAATAAAAGAAATTGATAAAATAATAAATGCAATATAACTTTCTATACAAGCTTCTATTTTATTTATTATTTTATATTAGAAGTGTGTTTTTGGTCTATTTTATATGAAGGTCAGGTTATTGAATGTTTGAACTTTTAAGAGTGTTAATTAACAAATTAATAAATATTTATATGGAAAAACCTTATGAAAATACATTGGCGACATGGGATATTTATTTATTTATTAAAAGAAAATACGTTGAAACTCTTATCATTTTCACACTTTGTTCCAAGAAAGTAATAATGAAAATGATCGTTTAAAAATTTAAATAAACTCAGAAAAATTAATCCATCCAATCAATGTGTTAACTCGGTGACTTCAATGTAATGTAGTTGTTAAACACATGTACGGACATTTTAATGGATAAGGAGACAATGATTGTAAGAATGGTAAGAAAGTCATTTCAACAAGAACATCATAGTATGAAACCACATTGACGCCGTTAACGAATGAACAGAAAAAACAACCGTCTCTCCGTCCCTGCTTGCCGGAAAAACCACACTTCCGGCGAGAGCTCAGAAATTCCGTTGAAGTTGGGAATGAAGAAGAAGAAGAAGTGAAGGTGAGAAAGGAGAGAAGTTGAAGTAGTTAGTTAACGTGCAATGCAGGGAACGGTAAAAGGTTGTGAGAAGGTTTGGATGGAGGATCTTGCACGCCACACATGCATTGATACCTACAAAGATGATCCTCCCTTTTTGCAAATTCCCACCTTGCCTTATGCCCTACTTTATTCGTTTTCTCTCTCACACTTCTTCTTTTTCTTTCCATATAATACTACTATTTAACTCATTCTCACCCCTTCCCTCCATTTCTGTCTTCTCCTCTTCCAATTCCCACAAGGTCAGTAGAGTCTCTGTTTTTGGCACCCCTTTTAGCTTTTCCATCATGGGGTTTTTGGTTTACGTCAAATTTTGTCTCTTCTGTTATCAAGTTTTGGTTTTTGACTTTGTGGTTTTAGAATGTTCAACAGCTCAAGTAACTTAGTTTTTTTTTTTTTTTTTTTTTTATGGGGTGGGGCGGTGAATTTTAAGATGTTCAACTGTTTGAAATCCTCTTGATCGTTCAGAATGTCGGTGGATTTGCAATTAGTGTTGTGTGTCATATGAGATGGTCATGATCTTGAGAAATTATTATATGATTTGGAACTAGATGGTTTTGATCATGTGAATCGTAATCATGTTCTAAATTTACGAAAAAAAATTGAGAACATGTCACATGGAAATTGTTAGGAACCACACAACATCTCACATTCTTCTTAGTTTAATGGCTTTTAACTTTTCATAATCTATCGTAATTAAGAGTTTTAATGTTTTTAATCGTGTGCTGAACTTGGAAGGTTTATAATTCCTCGTAGCTTTCTTGCTGGGGAAGTAAAATGTTGAATTGACTGCCATGCTATGTTGTGCTCAACAGATATAAAAAGTTAGGAGATTTATTTTTTGGAGTATAGCACATTGTGGTGTTCATCATGCCTTCTGAAACAATTGACTTCAATTGTTTCTCTTCATCGTTGTATTCCTCTGAAGATATTTGTTCTACTAATGAGGTATCTTCTGGTTTCATCTCTCTCTCTCTCTCTCTCTCTCTCTCTCTCTCTCTCTATATATATATATATATATATATATATATGTGGGGCATTTGTAAAATTTTGAAATTTAAACAATGTTGCGGTTCCAGTCCTATTTATTCCTGTTTTCTCTTTCTCTGTGCTGAGGCAGGCTAGCTTATGGAAATCAGATAACATGCCAAAATGCTATGGTTAGTATTTGATTGTGTTATATTATTGTTGACATGACTGTGCGCTACCGGAGTGGATTCGTTTTGCAGTTATCTGCTGCTAAATACCCTTTTTCCCCCTAATTTATATAATTTTTGTATATATGTTGCTAGGATTTAGGAGTCATTTGCTTGCTTTGCACATGCAAGTTGCTATATTAGGAAGCTTACATTGCAGCAATTTTAAAACTTTTATCTGGTCACTGATTACTAGTTGAGCTTGACTTGTCATGTTTGAGTGCTCTTGTGCTCTGTTTGCTTCAAGCCCAAAAGGCTTTTTGCACACAAGGTGTGCTGAAAACCATTTCTACCCCTTGCTTCTGACAGCATAAGCTTTTAGGTTAATTTGTTTCTCAAAAAGAAGTACTTAGAAGTTCGAAAATTACTAGTCATGCCAAGTCTAAGAACAGAAAGTAACTCAGAGATGCATTGATGTACTACTTTGTTGGGACAGAATGGCATATTAATCAGTCTTTGACTTTTTTATGTCATGTAGATTTTGATCAAGGAATAAAAACCAGCTTGAGTGTACAAGCATTATCCCATTTACCAGATCGTAGCAAAGTCAATATAGTTGCTACTCAGAATGAGAGTAGCCTCTTTTCAAGTTCTCTGTCGGAGTTGTTTAGCAGGAAATGTAAGTTTTATTTGCCTCTTAATGTATGTCTCGCCTCGTTTGTGTGGATAAGTGAATGAGGTTCTATTGTTCTAATTTAAATTCCAAAATGATTTTGGGTTGTATACTGAAGTTTCTAAAGAAAACTTCTGTTGGTGCAGTGAGATCATCAGCAAATAATGCTTTATATGGGCATTCTGTTGACACTGTTGCTTCCCACTACGAGGAAGAAAGACTTTTTGACTCTCTTGAAGAGCTCGAAGCTCAAATTATAGGAAATCTACTCCCCAGTGATGATGATTTACTTTCTGGAATGACAAATGAACTTGAGCTCGATCACATCATCCAAGACAGCTCTGGTGATGACATGGATGAACTAGACATTTTCAGTAGTGTTGGAGGGATGGATTTAGGAGATGATAATAGTCCATCTTCTGGGCAAAAGAATTCTGAAATCCTTGATGGAGCTTGTAACAGTCAACGACGACTGTGTAGTGCTTTAATTGATGGTGAACAGCCTTACGATAAACACCCTTCTAGAACATTAGTTGTGAGAAACACTAATAGTCATGTTGAAGATTCTGAATTGAGATCTCTTTTCGAGGTATGCTTTTGCTGTTTTCTTGTCCTTTTGTTTGTATAGACAAATTATTTATTCAGAATTTCAAATTAAGTTAAAACTAGTGTATGCATAAACTAAGTTGTCGAAACTTTTTCATGTAGTTTTTAAAATTTTAATTTTCACTCTTGTATAAACTAATTTTAGTTTATGGACGAGCCCATTGTATTTTCTTAAAAGAAAGTTCTCCTAGAACACAGAAGCCCATCCAATCGTGTACTGTAATTATTGGTCTTTTTGATGATGCTACAACGTACTGTGCTGAGAATCCGATTCCTCGTAACACTTAAAAGTATTTGCTTGTGTTGAGTTCGATAGTGACATCTTGCTTGTGGAACAAATTTTATCAGGATAGTCCTTCCAAGAAAGATATGAATCAGGGCACCCTTCTGGTCTTTTTGTGTGATTCATCTGTTTCGAATAATGAGCTTCACCGTATATTTAACATATACGGAGAAATCAAGGAGGTGAGTTTGTTACCAATCAATTTATTGCACAAATATTGATCAGAACAATTTTTTGTGTCTGGTTGGCTGACTATCTTGAACTGCAGATTCGTAAAACCCCAGATGATCAGCAACATCACAAGTTGATTGAATATTATGATTTTAGAGCAGCAGAGGCAGCTCTCCATGCTTTAAATAGAGATGATACTATCAGGAAGAGGCTAAAGGTTGAACCATACCTATCTGAAGACTCAAAATGGAGGTAATCTTTGGGTTCAATTGTGCTTGTCCTCTACATATGCTTTCTCAATTTAATTTTGCTCCTGTCACACACACAGCAATACCAGTCAAATCTTGCCTCGAAACTTCTATCACAATTTAGTCTGCATTTTTTTTTATAAAATATCAGTGTTTCATTTTATGTTCCTTATTGCTTCAAGAAGCAAATTACAGGATCAGAAGCCATTTAATTGTTATTTTTTGTTTGTTTTTGTTCTGCTAATTTTTCTTTGCTTTATTTGGCTGCAGTATGACTCAACAGATTCATCCAGAACTAGAACGGAAAGAAAGTAGCCTTTATCTGCATCAGAACAGCCCTCCTCTTATTTCACCAACTAGCTTCCCAGGTAGAACATATGCTAATCAACTATCAATTCAGCAGCAGAAACATATTTTTTCCCTCACTGATGTTTGTACATTCGACCAGGTTTGCATGGCATTTCTAAATCTGGTAAGATAGATGGTGGAATAATTCTTGGTGTTGAGCCTGCCTCATGTACACCATCTGTGAAAACTGCTTGTGTTCATGGGGTCTCTTCAAGTGTTCCTAACTTCTTACCATCACTGGCCAGAGTTAAATCATTTGACAACAGATGTGAAATTACTGAATATGATTCACCAGGCCAGTTGAATTTTGATGTTCAAGACGCATCAGATTTTCATCCCCGTTCTCTTCCAGAATTTCATGATGGTTTAGCTAACAGTGTTCGCCGTATTCCTCCTGAGGTGGCATCAAACATCAATCTTAAAACACAGGAAAGAATAGAAAACATGCAGTTCTGTCCATTAAACTCCAATGGACGCTTCATGGAATTCAATGAATGTGGTAAGTTCAAAAGTGCAATAGATTGGAATGTGTAATAACTTTTTATTATCGCTTGTCTTTTTTTCTTCATCCTATGGCTAGCAAATCTATAAATCATGGAACTTCCTAGATTTAAGATATATATAAGAAATATTAAATTGATCATATTTATTCTCCCCCTTTTCTCAGTTTTCAAATCCTCTGGTAATGGAAGCTTCCCTCTTCCTCCTGCCCATCATTACAAATGTGGCAACTCCTATCAGCCTCCTGAAATGATGTGGCCAAATTCCCCTGTATATTTTGATGGAGTTTGTGCATCCCCCACCCTGCCAAGATTGCATGGACTTCCTAGGTCACCATCTCATATGATGACAACTGTTCTACCCATAAATAGCCAGCATGTTCCTTCAGCTCCTTTTTGGGACAGAAGACATACTTATGCAGGGGATTCTCTTGGGAATATGCAATTTTCTGGTAATACAACAGCAAACTGTGTAGACTTTGTTTCTTATAATTTCTTTCCCCATTTTGGGGGAAACTCTGTTGACTTTCAAATCCTCCCCAAGAATCTTGGACTCCATTTTCATAACCAAAAGGACCTAATGTTTCCTGGAAGAAACCATATGATTAATTCATTTGAGACTCACAAACAACGTACTAGAAGCCGGAGAACTGAAAGTGTATCAAACTTGGCTGACAAGAAACAGTATGAACTTGATATTGACCGCATAAAGAGAGGGGAAGATATCCGAACAACTCTTATGATAAAGAACATTCCTAACAAGTGAGTAGCAATGTATATATTACTTTTGAATAGCTTTAGCCTTTTGTGTTTGCATTTTTACTTTCTTCGATGCAAACGTTTTTATATTCATTTGGTACATTTTGGGTTGTGCTTTCACTTTGCAATAGATTTTGGAGTTTTCAGCCAAGCTTAGGATGTATGATTTCTTAAGGAAGTCCTTCTATTAATTTGATGTTGGGAAAAAGACTCACAAACACCTAGAGAGAACTCTTGTATGAACTGGAAGCTTAAGCAAATTACTCCTAGTTAGCATTGGGCTTTCGACTAAAATTTCTTCTTTAAAGAGACTAACTTTCTCTGCAAAATTCTTTTGGAAAATTCAATTTCCGTATGTCGTCAAAGAAGTTCTTTAGAAGCCTTGTTTTTAATTTTGATTGAAGCTGTTTATGTCAATCTTTGTTGCTTTTTTACTTGTAGATTTGGTTGTAGACAAGCTTCTTATTCCTTCCTTTTCTCCACGAGTGAATAGATTCTGATTCCATATGAACATGACTTATTTGACAATTTTTTTCCTGTTTATTTTTCACTTTTTGCTGTGGTTACTGACCAGTTTAGTAGACTACATATATTTATAAAGCTAACACTGTTATCATTTTACCTAGCCCCTTCTTTGTTAATGTCGGAATTATGGTGGATGAGCTTGGTGGATGGTTGTGAATATAAGCACAAAATTAAGCTTTTGATTTTTTTTCATCGGTTTTAAGCATGTATGAAACCTTGTCATCTGTACTGCATAGCTTTTGCTGAAAAAGAGGAATTCTATTTCAGTGCTACACCTCGTTTACATTAATTTTGTTAATCTTATCATTTTCCTAGACTCTGATTTCTTCTCTTGCAGGTATACATCCAAGATGCTGTTGGCTGCAATTGACGAACGCCATAGAGGAACTTATGATTTTGTTTACCTACCAATTGATTTCAGGGCAAGTGACTTCTCCCTTTAAAATAAGTTAATGGTCCATTTGTTGTATAGAGAATATCTTTCAGGAACATATTTGTTTCCTTCTCTGTTTCATGCAGCAGTCAAATGAAAATACTTTCTTGGTTTTTTACATCAAATTCAAAGAGAGGAAAATGAACTGCCCTTCTAGCAAGGAAAGTCATTTTCATGAACAAATCAGACAATAAGAAAGTTTAAGAAAATGCAACTCTCATCTGAATTATTTTCTTTAGTAAAATATACTTGCTTTCGTGAAAACGGGTTCCTTTTATAGAACATTTCTACCATGAAATTTAATTTACTTTAGTATTCCTTTCTCATTTTTTCTTTGATTATTCACACGGAATCAACATTAACTGCAGAACAAATGTAACGTGGGATATGCATTCATCAACATAATCAATCCCGACTTGATTATACCATTCTATCAGGTAAGCTTTAGAAAATGATGATACAATGAAAATGACTGCAGTTAAACTTATAATCACACAGCTTTCACACACACACACACACAACTGTACCAATTGACTAAATCATATGATGCAATCCTGGCAGGTGTTCAATGGAAAGAAATGGGAGAAATTCAACAGTGAGAAAGTGGCATCACTTGCATATGCTCGCATACAAGGGAAATCAGCACTCATTGCTCACTTCCAAAATTCAAGCTTGATGAATGAGGATAAGCGCTGCAGGCCTATCCTCTTCAATACAGATGGCCCTAATGCCGGTGACCAGGTATAGATTTCTTTTAAGATCCACTTTTCTGTTACATTTCATATATTCTTACTTGCTTCAAGCATAATATAGCATGTATTCTTGCTTGCCTCAAGCATAATATAGCATGTATTCTGGCTTGCCTCAAGCATAATATAGCATGTATTCTTGCTTGCCTCAAGCATAATATGGAATCTAGGCAACCCATTTGAAATTTGCACTTCCCTTTTTTACCAAGAGAGGAGGAAACTACATACAGAATGGCTACTAACTTTGTAAGGAACACAGGTTCCTTTCCCAGTGGGCATTAATATTCGCAACAAAGCTGGAAGAGTGAGAAACAGCACTCAGGAGGATAGCCTCCAAGTGAGTCAACCTAATTTGGGAATCAGCAAGCTCTCATCTGATGGAGACAGTAATTCATTGGAGTCAGACTAAGGAAGCCATCCTTGTTCCTTCTGCCATACCATTAATTTTAGTGGGTGCTAACCTTTGGAAGCCAAGTGATATGGTCACATTTATGAAGTATATATTTATCAACACTAACCTTGAATAATGGCAAGAAGTTTTCCAGTTCCTTTGGCTTTTGTTACTGAATCACAACTTTTCATGTGCAAGAGTACTGTATCAAAAGATTACATGTACAGGAATTTCACATTGGAGACTGGAGGAGAGGCTTGTAAAGTGGTTTGAGGAGAACTTAGTCTGTATCAATTTTACCTTTGTTTTCCTTCTTCCTCTACTTGCTTTTTTCTTTTGTATATTGCTGATTTTGGATTCCTTCTCATCCCAAACTGGTGAAATTTTTTATCAACTATTTATGTACTGTGCTGAAACCTTCTTCATTGTTCATCATTTTGATGTTTGGTGTGCATGCACACTCTTGTATTCACATTCTGATTTATCCAAACTGGCAATTTCTGATTCTTTACATCTATGTTCCATGGTACAAATACACAATTCTCAAAATAGCTGAATAATCTTAATACATTTAGTACCAGTAAGCTCTCTCAATGACTCTAACATTGAATTAACGTTTATCTATACCATAAATAAAGAGTTGACATAAAATATGAGTGTGGATTTAATCAAATCTGAGAATGTTCAAGCAAAAACTTGGTAATAAATTAAGCACATGGATAAGTTTCTAAAATCGAATTAATAGAATTATAGGATAACTTTTTTATTGGTGCGTACGATACACACAAAGTATACAATACAACATAAATAATTATAGGATAAATGTTGGCACTCACAGTGATTTTTTTTATCATCTATTAAGTTAAGTTTATAGTTAATTATCTTAAATAATAATTTTGTTTTCATGAACTTTTACAAATAATCGATTATGATAATAATTAATTGATTATATTATACAATTAAAAAATTACATTTTCATAAATAATCGATTATGTTTAATCAAAATTATATTTATTCAATATATGAATAACCGTGGTTAGTGAGATTTGGTGTTATAGGAATAAAATTATTTTTAAAGGAGAAGTTTTGAATTTTTCTAAAATGTTTTCTCTGACTCAAATGAAGGTTTGATATTAGTTCAAGTTTAAGTTTTTCTCAATTTATTTTTTTTTTCTCTGATTGGTGTCTTAATCCTATGTCTCTACTCATTTTAATTTGATGTTGGAGTTTGTTTTTGTAAGAATTAGTTTTTTTATTAGTTGTTTGGAAGGTGTTATTTGTAACAAAATTGAAATATGCTAAAGTGATTTATTTGTATATAATTTTTATTACTGATAAAAAATAATATTTATTCAATATGTTTTATGAATAATATAAATAGCATAATAATTAATTATAAAATGTTTTCAAACTTCATTCCCACGAAGTAATGTCAACTAAAGAATAAAGAGAATAAAGATAAATAACATATCTAAATGAGAATAAAGAGAGTATACATGAGTGGTGGAAATGGAACTGTCAGAGGCCCAAACTAGACTAGCTTTGAAATGACACTCCTATTACCTTATTCCCAAAGATAAAATAGTTTTCAAATAGTTAAAATAAAAAAATTTATAAAAAAAATATAGTTGAAATATGTCTGGAAGACTAAATATATTTTTTTAGAATGATTAAAACTGGATTTTTTAAATGTTTTAGAGTGACAGAAAGTGTTTTTTTTTTCTTTTAATGTATTAATTTAATAATGTTTTTTCTTTCTATTTTTATTTACTTGTAATTCTAATACTTCGATTCTTATAATTTAAATTTAGTTTTCTTAATTCTTTATAACTAAAATAAAATAATTTACTTTAATGTTCATCTAATAACCAATAAGAATGCAATAGATACCTTGATTTATTTAAATATATAAAACTTCATTTAGGGCTAAATAATAAAAATATATTAGAAACCATTGTAAAACTATAACTTTCATAAAACGAAATAATATCATATAAGTAATTTGTAAAAAACCAACAACTTAATCATTTTATTCTTTATATTAAGCCAATACTGAATAAATTATGAATGCATTGAGCCACTAATGTATTTATTATTGTAATATAAAAATATAATAAATCATAAACTATATTTACACAAACTTTATCCATTAGTTTCATATATTTGTTTTCCATTTATTTTCTACTGTCGATCTTTTTTCTTAAGTTACTTTAAATACAATTCATATTTCAGTTTTTCTTTAATTTCCAAGAAGAATACTTTGAGCATTTTCTGTAAGTGCATTTTTACCTGAAATTATTCCAAATGTATAGAAAAACTCGTACATTTCATTTTTACATATCTTAAAATTAGCAGTGAAGTTGTTTTTGGTACTAATAATTCTTTAAAAAAAATACTATTTAATGTAATTTATTCTATTTTTCATTAATCCAAATTGGAAATGTTAAAATTGTTTAAAAATGATTATTTGTGATATTAATGTGTAAAATGATCGAAAAATGGATGTTGGAGGCATGTGGGAGTGATGGTGACAGAGATGAAAGGACAGTGAAAGCATGCGAGGAGAATGCACATGCAAATGCAGATGCAGATGCATGCGCAGACATCAACATCAACATACCATTCCCATGCAACTTGCATTATGCATGCCCTTTGCTTTGCGGCTCAAACATGTGATGCAATCAATCAATCAATCAATCAATCATCCATCACTCACGCCGACACTCTTTTTTCTTTTGCTTTCCGAATCCATTCATTGAATCTTCCTAAAAAAATAATTAAATAAAACCATCTAATTAATTACTTAATTAATCACCGTTTCTCTAAGTACACCATTTCTATCTTTCTACTCATAAAGCAGAGGAAGTACTACAGGTTGTGCTCTTTCTCAACTCACCTAAAGTATTAAAGTAAGATCACCAATCATTCCATGGGATTCGATTAGGACTCAAAATTTCACTCGTGCTCATTACTTACTTACTTACTCACCCATTAACTTCACTTCTACCCATCTTCCTTCCATTTGGATCCATGCTAGCTACTACCTAATCTTACAAATTTATTCTTTCATTCCTATGCTAACTAATAGGACCTATCAATATGCCAAACAAATGAAGTTTAAGGAGACTAAGGAGAAGGAGTATCTATATTCTTTTTATATGAATATAATATTAATGAAATTTGAGTTAAGTATAAGATATAATTATATTTTTAATATCGAAGATTTTATGTCGACTAGACAATTTATATTTAGATTTTGATTTTGTAAAATTGAGTTAGATTTAAAATTTATTTTTCACTACAAGAAATAAATAAAAAGAAGACACTAAATGATAATTATAGTGATTTTAGTATCCCTTTTTAATCTTTGTGTGAATTTTTTTATAATCTTAATATCAATATTTCTTGTAGTGTTTTAAGATGGTGTCAAAGTTATTTAGATTATATTCTATCAAAAATTTGTTGGACCTATCGTATTATGCGCTATTGGATTGTTATCAAATTACTATAAATATATAGTCTCATACACGAGTTAGTTGATCTCAGTGTGAGAGAAATATGTTGGGTATCTAATAGAAATAAGACAAATTCATAGTATGTAAAGTTTAATTCTATTTTGGTGGAATTATTCCTGACTGATTTTTCATGTAGGGTGAAATACTGTTTTGGTCAATTACCTTAGAGTTTTTAGATTGTTTAATACATTCAAAATCATTTGTTTTATGCATAAGGTCTACATCATAATTCGCCTAATTAATTGTATGTTCCATGTTTGATTTTGGATTTTTTTTTTTTAAGATTATGTGGGAATTATAATCTATGTTGTAGAATAGGGTTAGACCATCTCTAAAATGTTATACATTTATTTATTATTTTTTATGATAAGAAATAAGTGAGTGCAAATTTCAGTTATAACTTAATTTCGTAAGATTAAATAGACTTAAAGTTCATTATTTAATATTAATCAATTTATAAATATTAAAATCCTTTATAAAGTATTTAAATAATGGAGTTTAGCCATAATGTTGTGTGGAACATGATCATCAAAATTCAGAAATAAAGGGCGATTTTTCTGATTAGTCCCTATCATAGTGGCATCTGTGGAGTGTAGGTGGCAAAGCCCCTTAACAGAAACCACACATAGCATATCATATAACTCCCACAACTTCATTCATATATGAGTCTCTCACAACTCAAGATCATATTTAAACTAGATTTTATTCCCACAATCTTCACCACGATTTCTAACCCTATTAGAAATAAATTGGAAAGAGTGAAAGAAAAATAAAAGAAAAGAATGAATGACATAAAATTTGATCATGGGATGCTGAAAGAAGATAGCCACATGTGATGAAACGACCAAAGATGATGCGTGAATCAATCAGAGACGAACGAGGACAACGTTGTACTTCATGCACGCGACGTGTAAATTATAAGTTGTGAATTCAATATTGATATTTGAATGAAAGAAACTTGTTGGAAATTTGCGATATAAACAATTCAAATTATCATCCAAAGCAGATAATTCTTAGGTATACTATTTTTGGAAACAAACTATATCATATAAAAAAAGGATTTTTATTTTCATATAAAACAAAATTAATTATTTAAAAATAATTTCTAATAAATCTAATTTCCATAACTATTCAGATCATAAAGAGAAATCATTCTCAAATATTAATTGATCCTATTGAAAACCTGATTTACTAAAAAGAAGAAGAAAAAAAAAAGATGTGTCTTTGTTTTAGCCACTTATATATATCATGTCACTTTCGTGATTCTTTAAATGTTATGAAGCCACTTGTTCCAGAGACAATTGGTGCAGAAGAATATGGCAATAGATATGATTTGGTCTACAATTCATAACTCAGAACTCAGAGCTCTAAAGGAATGTCAATTATACATTTACTACGAACACCCATAAATAAATAAAAAAATTATCTTTTTAATATAAACAATTTATTTTAGTTTTTGCGTCTATATATATATATATATATATATATATATATATATATATATATATATAGTTAAAAGTTTGCTTACTTAGCTAATGAATTACAATTTTTTATGGAATAATCTATTTTAATTTTACATTATTATATGTGTAAGAAAAACATTAAACAATGATACATACATATACATATGTATATATAATTTACAGGATCTTGAAAAATAAATTATAAATGTAAAGGATAAAAAGTAAAAGAAATCAAATTTAAAAGAATAAAGATATATCTAATTCGATGAAAAATGAAACTGATATTGTACCAAAATCAGACTTTATTAGAACTGCATGCTGAGTGTGTAAGGAAGCACTTTAAATAAAAATAAAAAGGAGAGTGAATCATGGTTAATCATGCGAAAAAAGAAAGCTGAGAGAGGAAAAGTTGAACAGAAGAATAAGAAATGAGGAGATATGCTTTTTACTTGGTTCTGAGCCCTTAAATTTGCGTGGTAGAATAGGGTTATATAGCAGCATTGACATGAGCACAAGATCATATTTCATAACATAAAGAGCATAGAGCAGCAACCTAAAAGTGGATCCAAGAAGGCATGGAAAACTACCACTATCTGCACAAACATCAAAGGAGGAAGAGAAAGTGGAGACAATACAAGAACTTGATGCTTATGCATCTTGGTCTTCAGAAACTGACATGTCAATGGTTTCAGCTCTTGCTCAAGTTATGGGAACTTCCAATCATAACCCTCCCATGCCACACTCAACCTCTTTTCCTCTCTCAGATTTCCACTCCAAAGATCAACCTCAGCCTCATCCTCCTCCAGATGAAGGTTTGCTAGCTATATCTTAACTTATTTCAATTCATCATTTGTTCTAGCTTGAAACTTATAAACTGAGATTTTTATTTACTTATATACCCTATGTTGTAATATCTAATTGATCTTCAAAAACTTGTAAAACTTGTTTGTGTCTTTAATGAAAATGGTGAATCTTTGGATGTAATATACAAAACCAATTTGTTTTCTATCAGAAAAACAAAAGTAAAAATAGTATCCATTTCTCTGTGCTCTATTCTGATCTATCTTTCCTTGTTGAATTCAAATAAGTATATATTTCTTATAAATTTATGAACTGTCCTGCACCAAGCCACCAACAACAATCTGTGATCTTTGTTTGTTGACATGAAATACATTTTTCTCGAAGATACTCAAGTTGCACTTTTCTTCTGTCGTGTATTTTGAAAAAAATAGGTTAGTTTTTCATGAAAGAATATCATAGTTTTATTTATCTTAATAGAAACAATTTTGTTATAGCATTGTTTATGAACGAATCTTTCTATATGTTTATATACTATCACTAGCTAATTGTAAAAATGCTTTATTAATCTTTTTTAATATATAGTATAATTTTAAATAACCACTGCCTAAAGTTAATAATAAAAAATCAAAATCAGCTACAAATTTTTATTCATAATAAAACACCAGCTGAGATAATGCATAACATAATACATATTTAATTTGCCTATAATATTGGATGATCTGCAAACCACGTAAATGCACAAAATTTTCCTCACTTGCCAGAAAAAAAAAAAAAATTAAACTGAATTTTCATTTGAATAACCAAACAACTTTCTTTTGAGTGACATGTTGTGTAGAAAAATAAAATGGAAAATGAAAACTGAATATGTGGACAACTTGGTAAATAAAGAAAATCTATGCATGCGTGTGTCTTCTTTCTTCTTATCTCAACTTTGACCAATGCTCAAAAACACACATAAAGAGGAACTAAACATAAGAATTTCTTCACGTAAGAATAAAATATATATCATACTTCTACTCCCAACATTCATACGCCACAGATATTTTTTATGCAATTTATTACACCATTTTTTTAATTTTTATATTCTTTATCTACTTCTTAAACCACGTTCTGTCTTTATCCTTTATTATTCTGCTATATTCAATCCAATAAATGTCTCATAATCTTGTTCTATTTTGTAAGCATTTGAATTTCAGTTCCCTATCTTTACACGTAATATGCATGTGGTATGAATTTTGTAAAGGTTAAGTATGTTTTTTTGTTTTTACAAAGTTTGTATCACTGTATTTATATTAAAAAAATTATTTATCAATTTTTTATGTGATAAACAAATTTTTAGTATGAATTAAAATATAAAAATATTTTATCTTATTATTAAAATAAATATTATACTATTATAATATAATTTACATTGAAAATTTATTTATTATACATAAATAAAATATTAATAAAAATTTATTTTAATAATTTTCTTACTATACAAATATAAAATTTCAACAAAAAAAAAATCACTATGTTTTACATAGAAGTAAACGTTATTAATAACAAATTGTAATAATAAAGTGTGATAATAATACTTTAATATTGAATTTGAGAAGTTTTATGCTAAAATCTATACCTACCTTACCTACATTTGATATGGTATCTTTCTTTTTTTTGTTAAGTCATTCTTCTAAAATTTTACATTATTATAAGACTGTGTTTCGAAATCGCTCCACGTTTCCAGATTCAGCCTTGTAGAAATAAATAATAACTTAATAAATTTATCCTCTTACCAGTAAATTAATCATAATATTATTAAATAAAAATAATTTTAGAGATTAAAAATAATTAATTGTTATAATAATTAAATTAGAGATTATTTTAGAGACTAAAAATTTTTAATTTCTAAATTAGTTTTCATTATTCTGAAATAATTTTTAAATTGGTATCTAATTAACTACCAAAGTTTTTTTTATCAAATTTAGAATCTAAATAATTGATACTTAAAACCTTTGTAACTAATTAGATATCAATTTAGAAACTATTTAACGATAATAAAAACTAATTTAGAACCAAAAATTTATTTAATCACTATAATAATTAATTATTTTTTTTTCTAAACTGATTTTTATTTAATAATTTTTTTTAGTGAATAGGGTAGGTTAAGTTTGACTTTCCTCTTACCATTACATAACAACTTAATTTATTTTATACACCAATATGTCATAATATATCTTATCATATAATTCTCGAGATGTTGGGTTGCTTGTCATAATTTTTTTCTGAAAAAATAAATATTTTTTTAGTGAAATAAATAGATTTCAACTTTTTTTTCAATCCACTTATTCTAAATAGATAGTTGTATATTTTCTAAATAAGTAAATTTTATAAGCTTCTTATTTAATAAGGTATAGTTTTAAAATTATTTATTCTAAATTAAACCAAACTCATCCCTTATATTATTTTATAAAATAAGTTAATACCATGGTGATTGAAATAGGCTTTTAATCTACCATTAAATAAGTATAAAACTGATCTGATAGGTTGAAGTAATGTTTTAATTTGTAAAAAATCAATAGACTAATAGATTTAGTGAAAAGTAATGATATCTTGATAACACATCAATTCAATAATATAATTTGACAACTGTATATTAAAAAAAAGACTATTAATTTATAATTATAATTTGACTAATGTAATTTTTCATTTCTCAGTTATAATCTAGTACATTGTTGTGAATCTACTAAGAATATAGTGAAATTTACATTGAAATGTAAAGTTAATGTAAGTTGAATCTCTTATTGATCTGTGTGTGTTGGTAATGAAGGGGTGAGAAAGAAGGCACACTACAGAGGAGTGAGACAGAGACCATGGGGGAAATGGGCTGCAGAAATCCGTGACCCAAAGAAAGCAGCAAGAGTGTGGTTAGGAACCTTTGAAACAGCAGAAGATGCAGCCCTTGCATATGACAGAGCAGCCCTAAAGTTCAAAGGCACAAAAGCAAAGCTTAATTTCCCTGAAAGAGTTCATCATAATGTTCCTTATATGCAACAACACCAACCTTCACCAAACACAAACACTTTTCCCTTCCATGCAACTTCCAACACTGCCACTGCTCCCACTCACTCTTTTTCTTCTGCTCATGTTGTTGCTCCACCCTCATCTTCCACACATGATTCCTCACATGATCAACATGGCCACCAACTTTTTCCAAACCTGCTTCAATATGCACAGATTCTTTCAAGTGACGATGCAGAGTTTCCTTACTACACATCTCATCTTTTCAATCAACAACATCAGCAGCAGCAGCAGCAACAACAATCTTTCAGCTCTCAATTCTCTACCACTTTTTCTTCAACCTCTTCTCAACCATCCTACTTCTACAACCACCAACAACAATTTGATGAACAGGGACATGATCACTCAGGCCAATAGCATGGATTTAATACATGTGATTTGCAATGGTAATTGCAATCGTAACATCAAAGATTTTGAAAGTCTTGATTAATTTGTTATCACAATATTGCAACTGCAATATTGACCCATCAGCATTACTTGTCCACAATTTTTCGGAATATCAAGATTTTTTAGATATGTAACCATGGCGATAATTTAGTAGTATATGTTTGGACATTTGAGTTTGCATCAAAATTTGCAGTTGGACATTTGAATCTGCAGAAGCTTTAATCCAAACACGGCTTTAAAAACTGGACAAAGCAATTATAAAGCTTGACTAGTAGAATATGTATCTGTTGGTTTTGCTGTAGAAAGAGTGAAGGATTAGTGTATCTTTCTTTAAGCTAGCACAAGACAAGGATTAGTGTATCTATTTTTTCTTTATTGATGACCTTTTTTTGATAAAAAAGAAAAAAACGTGATTTGTTTTAATCGAAGAGCAACATGTATACAGTGAAGTGAGACAAAAATAATTATTTCAACAAATCATAATTTACTTTGTTTTCATATTTTCTTTTCTCCAATTATTAATTAATCACAAAGATGTTGGTGCCCATGATCCATTAAAAAAAAACACTTACTATGTATTATTGAAATTTAGCTTTATTGATTGATAGATAATTTTATACATTTATACATTGTGTGATATACTAATGGATTGATAATAGTTTTGGTAAGGTTGATTTAACTTTAAATTTCATTCAAATTATTTTTCATCATTCATAAATATAACATACGAGTTAATAATTTCAATATTAAAATAACGAATCTCATTTCAATTTTACATTCACTTGTATATTATAAAATATTTTTATTTTTAATTCAGATTATTTCAAGAAAGTAACTTAACTTAGACTTCAAAATCTATCTCAACTAAACCACATGTATCCTTGGCCTAAAATCTTTGAACTTCTAAACAAGAATTTACTAGTAATTGCATGAATTGTGTACTAAAATGCAGATTTCACAGTGGCTGTTAGGTCTTCATTTTCTACTTAAAAGAGAAGAAAAAAGTGTAGAAAGTTTTGGTTGGCGTTTAACAGAAGACTACAAATAGTAGTATATTATGAAGTATGAGGCGTTGAGTAGAAGGAAGTGTCTGTGTTTGGAGAAGTTAAAGAAAAGAAAAAGGAAAAAAGTGAAATTGATTTTGATTGAAGAAGCTTTTTGAGCTGTTCATTTTGCATGCGACGAGAAGAAGTAGAGAGAAGAGATTAATTTTGGTAGAAGGAATGATGTCCCATGAGGCATGCTTCCTATAGAAACTTCTATTCATTATGGCTTTACTTTAAGTATTTGGATTTCTGACTTCTCACCTACCAATTTTCACTTTACTTCAATCTACTTTTCACTTCTTTATATAATATAATGTATTTAATGATCACGTAGATAACTATTATATTTTTTTATATAATTTTACTGATTTGTATTCTATAAAATATTATTTTACTTATAAAACTTAAAAATCCATTTAAGAAGAATATAAATATATATATAATTATATAAGTAGGGTAGATATTGTTATCTCATCATATCATATTTAATAAGATGCATGTTTATGGATGAGAACTTCTTAGTATGGACTTGACTGCGTTCTTATATCAATATCTAATAGGTTTGAATTTTTGTTTTATCTTCATTTCTATTAGAGAATAAGTAGATTTGTATATGTATTTGTATTTTTCTTTTTATTGTTTTAAATATTAATTAAACAATTTTTTGTAAAAAAATAAAACTATAACAAAAAATATAATATTATTAAGTATTGAATATAAAAAAGAAACGCATTTTTTTTCTCTAATATCAAATGTTTTTTATAAGTATATAAATATAGAATATCAAATAACAATTGGACAAAAATAAACTAATTATAAAAAATATAAAAATGATAAAATGTTTCATCTAAAAATAAGTCACAAAATTAAATAATAAATAAAAATTAATATAAATTTTTTAGATTGTCTAATAAATTAAAGATGTTTTAATAATTTAAAACAGAGACAATACAAAAAATATTATGAATATTAAAAAATGTATGGAAAAAGAGACAAATATATATATATATATATATATATATATATATATATATATATATTTCAAAAAATTGGATATTACCTATCCTCATATCCTTATATATAATGCATGCGAAAAATTTTCCATCAAAATTAAAACAGCTTCAACAATATCCATCCAGAAACACAAATTCATTTTTCATCCCTCTTCTCAATTTTGCTCAATTTTGAAAATACGATGATATATTCATTTAAGAATGACAACTCAAGTGTTGGTTTCATTATCTCCTTTCCATTTTCCATCCTTATTTCTATGCGTATTTTTATCGTTAAATAAAGATACTATTAATTTACAATTATCAAATAATATTGTATCATAAATATATTAATAACATTTTAATTCTTTATAAAATATAATTATATTCTCTAAATTGTATCAGGTTCAATCAACAGTTGTAAAGTTCAAATATATGTCAATTAATTTTGTAAAAATGGTTTGTTTTAGATTTAGTCTCTACACAAAAAAATTATTTGTTTTTCATTTTTAGAAAATTTGATATCCTTTTTTTTAATTTTATAAGGTGTCCAAATTTTTGTTTTGTATTAATCCACTAGTACAAATCAAAATTGCCACTGAGAACATAATTAATTCATTGCTTCAGCCTACAAGTAAGACAAAGGGAAAAAAAAGTCCTTTCTATAAACCGGGTACAAAGTTTATGTTTATTCTCCCAATAAGTGTTGAACAAATTCCATTCAAAAATTTGAACATGACCTTTCATATTGATAGAAGAAGTCATTATGTTTTTCATCCAAAAAGAAAAAAAAACTGAACATTGATCTCAAAGCACATGATTTTTTCCTATATAGTCATTTCATATAAAACAGTTATAAGGTTAATTATACCAGACTTGACATGCATGGTTAATTTTACAACAATATATGTCAAACTGTTTCCTCAAAATACAGAACAAAATCATTATTTAAATGGTGTATCACCTTGGTCACTTTGCATGTGGTTCTCATATTTATCTGCCATCAAAGGAAGAGATGGGTGCAACTCTGAGCGGGGAAATAAAAGTTTCAAACGGAAAGCATCAACACCATTCAAATAGTAGTGAAAGAGCCTTTTAGATCTAATAAAGCCAAGGCGACCATACAGTGCCAGAGCTCCTTTATTTGTCACTTCAGCTTCCAATGTAACCTATACAAATAAATAACAGAGAATGTGAGTCTAGCCATTAAGTTTGGCCCTAAGGTCAAATTCTAAATATTTAGGCTTAAGCTGATATTCAATATAACTTTGGGTATAGTGTTTTTTCACTACATGACAAGAATCAAAATCTATCATGGCAGTAGGATTAATTTCTTCAAAATAAATTTATCTCTTAACAAGCTGTCAGCATTCAACAAGGAAAAACATAAAAAATTTAAGCACAAAAAAATGTCATTCCAAGGGTGTTTTTAATAAACAGAATCAAAGAGACAAGAACACAACTGATATTTTAGAGAGTCAAAAAGGGACATGTGTACTACCACAATCCTAGCTTAGAAGATGGAAAATCAGGAAATGCAGGGACAGGGACAGCTCCATAACATGGAACTGTTCCCACTCTACATGTGATTCAACTTTAGAAATAGGAGGTAAGACAAACATCCTTCCATTTGCATGCAAATTAAATTTAGTAAAGTTGAATATTTGCTTTTTGACTAAATATTCAAACATATTAAATCAGCACAGAGTTTTAGTATTGTATTTGAGCCATATACTAGTATTTAAAGAGGTGCATGCCTGCATGAATAAAACTGCAAAAAAAAATAATATTTTGATACTTGTATATACATTCAATTTATTGATATGTCCTGCACTATTACAATGCCAATGTACTTTGTTTTTCTTTTCTAAAACAATATCAAAGTCAGCCAAATTAAACAATAATCACCCAAAAGCTTTAGGTTCCAATTTCAATGTCCTACCAATGTTTCTACATTTTCTCTATTTGTAATAATATATCACAAGGCAACTTTTTGATAAATAGCATGAAACCATGGGCTGGTGGTAAGATGATGAACCATTGGCATGCTTGTACAGAAGGAAATGAAGAAATGGAAAAATGGGTCTTTTGGTGTATGAGAGAAGAAGAGAAAACGAGGCCAGAATGGAATTTGAAGAAAGAAAGAAGAGAAGTAGGAAGAATTTGGTTGGAAGAGAGAAATGTTGAACAGAAGGCATGGACAGCTAGCAAAAGGAGATTGAGAGGAAAAAATTGGTGAATGATATGAGGAATAATGAGGGCACTCATTTAGGGAATAAGCCAGAACATGAGGGGGCATGAGTATTTTGGGTAGTAAAGACAACCTTGGCCTGGGGAGGAGAGTGCATTATTCTATAGCATTTTGGGGCTGTATTTGTTGCATCAAAGATCTAATAGACAACTAAAGGCAAAAACTAATTCTCTGCTCTTCCAGTAAAGGAATAAAATAAGTGTGAATCATATTTGGGAGTTCATTTTCATCCCATCTACATGACATTTACTATTGGACCAGTACACCAAAACATTAACTAAAATGCAATCATCATACAAATGCAAATAAATTGTATAATAAATGCATAATCATCACTCCCAAATCCGATCCAGTGAACTTCTATTGTTTAAGATGAAAGCACAATGAAATTATCATTTTCAGTTTGTCATATCAACCAACAGGGAAACTACAAAGTTTTATTTCTCTCAGCCTTTACTCCTTTCTACAGGCTTAACTACAGAACACTGCAAGACAACAACATATGGTAACACACATACCTCTTCACAACCTGATTCCATCATCACCTTGATAGACCTAGTAACAAGCTCTGTAGCTGCAGAAAAATTAAGCAAAAACCAAAAACCTAAACATTAGCATTTAGCAACATCATGACACTAACGCTTTTACAATATCCAGTAATAACATCACAAAACAGGAAATTAACACAAAAAATAACCATTGATAACAAAGTGGACATGTGTATTACACAACTCATAAATTCCTTATGCTAGATTGAGAACTGCTTTTTGGAAGAAATCATAAAAAAATGTTTTTTAGTCCCTACATTATCGATTAAACTTGGCCAAGGTCCTAACTTTAAAAAAAATGATGTATTCTCTAGAAATGAGAGACTAAATCCAGATGTTTCTTAAGTTTGAGACCAAAGCCATCATTGTGGAAATATAGGAACTTTGACCACTTTTGACCGAAAATATAGAGTCTGAGTCTAGAAACGCACTTTCTCCTTATTTTATTTGTTCAAAAGCTCTTACAGGAAATTGATAAAAAATAATCAAAACCAAATACAAGCACCTTAAAATCTAATAGGTTTCACTTCTTTCCCAGATAAAAATTAAAGAGAAAAAAAAAAGGACAGCATAGAATGAGAACTACCAATGCCTCTTCCTCTATAAGGTTTGATTACAACCAGCATGGCAATGTAGCCTCTGAAAGTGTTGCGGTGTTCCCCCATCTTACATACCACCGTGCCCACGCATTTGCCCTTGTGGAACGCCTAAAACCAAGCACATGCAGAAAACAAATCAACAAAAGGAAAACCCATAAATCTTGAAGAAATTCAATTAGCGAGAATTAAAAAAAAAATGAAAAGTTGAGGAACCAGGAAAGAAAGCTGAGGCCAGAGATAGACGAAGTAACGGTACGTGAAGATGGAGTAAGGTTCGCTGAGCTCTTGGTCCACCAGGTTCATTATCAGAGGAAGGTGATGCTCGCCGCCATAACTGACGTACTCAATCTCCGAAGAGTCGAATTCCACGTTCTCCATTATTTCTTCTTCTTCTTCACCCTTGTGCCCCCATCTCTTGCACAGCACTAAAGGATCTAACTTTCATCATGGCCAACATATATATGGGCCTTGAGCTTTTCCCTTTCGGCATTTAGGCTATTGATGTTCCTACTCCCCTTTTTCTCTTCTCACCCCTTCTTTTTTATCAAGTGCAAAGAAACGAAAAGGGCATTTCTTCACTTCCATACATTTCTTCTCCACCTTTCTCATTTTCTCTACTTAAAATGTAAAATTTATGAGTCAAAAATATCTTTTAAATTGTAATATTTTAATTAAACAATATGAAATTTTTTTTTTCTCTTAAAAAAAACTTTCCAAATTATACAGTAGTCATGTGACATTCTTTATAACAAATAATTTTATATCTAAATTATTTGTTAGTAGATAAAAATTAAATGTAGTTATCAATAACTCGACCTAATAATGATAGACTCAAATATTTATATATATATATATATATATATATATATATATATATATATTACATCATTATTCGGAAAGTATTTTTTAATCTCATATTTATTAAATATTCTTATATTTTTTAAAAATTTATTACTGATTAGAGTATCAACAAATTTTTTATAGATGTTTCATCACTTGGTCTAACATTCAATTATTCGCCCAAACATCTCGAAGAAACAAAACTCATTTTCGATAAAAAGAAATACTATTAATTGAGACAATTAAAATGATTGATTTGTGATTTTGAAACCACAACTAATCTTCATATTGTGCAACCTAAAACTTTTTTTAAGGAAAGAATAATTTGCTAATTATGTAATCTATATTTTAAAAATGACTTTCAATGTGCGAACACATCTTTTACTTACATCCTTTATTTCCAAATTATTCAATTGTGGAAAATGTGAGAGAAAATTATCCAAAGAAAAACTAGTCTTGTTCTTGTTTCCTTCTTTATGGCTAAGTTTTTTATTTTTATTTTTAAGTACTCTTAAATTAAGGTGTTGATTAAGATATTACTAATAATTACTCATTAACGAAAAATACTGCAAACAATGTTTTAATAATAGGCTTTAGCATGGAAATATTAATACCCTGTTTTAACATTTTGACAATATATTAATATCTTATATCGAGGTTATTTAATTTTCAAAAAATTGAATATAATATTAATTTTTTGTAGAATCAAAATTGTACATTATTAAATATATAAATAACGATAAAAAATTAATTAATTATTTTTCAAGTTTTAGATTCATTGAAGTTTCAAAACTAATAAGTGAATAGGAGAATATATACATTTTTTTAGACATTGATGCTCGTCTGGACTTGTGTTAAATATATTCATTATGAATTATGAATATTAACTTAGGATTATTGAAGTGTATTTATGTTATCAATGTAATTACTATGTGCTAACCTGGGCCTTGTTTTGAGAAATATTTGAGGCCCATTATCGAGGATGAACAAAAGGCCCAATCCAATCGAGCATGAATAAGTACATTATATCAAACCCTAGTGACCAAACATCACAGCTTCTCAGTCGCCGTTTCCTCCGTTTAGGGTTTCTTCTTCATTTCTCCGAACTGCAACAATGGTTGCCGCCAAGAAGACCGTGAGCTCTCTATCCTTCTATGCAATTAACGTTCTTGATCTGTTCGTAGTTCTCAATTCCAAGTCGATTCTAATGGGACTATGTTTTGTTGGTTTTAATTTGAAAAATGCAGAAGAAGACCCATGAGAGCATCAACAACAGGCTCGCTCTTGTCATGAAGAGTGGAAAGTACACCCTTGGTTACAAGACTGTTCTCAAATCCCTTAGGAGCTCCAAAGGTCACTTCTCTACACTTCTCTCATTCTATGCTCTTATTATTTTCACTTCAGTAGGTGCCACCTTATGGTTTCGAATTAGGCGGCTGTGTGCTGCTGTTGTGTAATTGTTGTTTGTTAATTGATTATTTGTCAGATTCCAAGATCTCTCTGAATTTTGTATTTTTGTTTCAAGTAATGTGTTTTATTTTTTATGTTTTGGTGATTGTATGAAACGATATCTAAATACTGTTGAACTTCTTTCAGGAAAACTTATTATCATTGCCAACAACTGCCCTCCTTTGAGGAAGTCAGAGATAGAATACTATGCTATGTTGGCAAAGGTTGGAGTTCATCACTACAATGGAAGTAAGTTCTTAATCTAATATCTCTTTTATGTTGGCTTGGATGAAATGATAGTTGGAAAATTGTTAGTTACTGATTTATGTTAGTTTAAGTAATCTGCACCTCGGAACTATTTTTTAGTTTAATAGGTGTACGATCTTGTGGTTTTTAACTTAGGGTATTTGGTTTAACATCAACTGGTTGACATTATCAAGTCAATATATAAATATGTAGGTTGTCCATTTAAATTTATAAGTTATTGAGAAATGAACATAAAGCTTGAAGCAGTCATATGACTAATAATTAGTTTTCTTGCATTATAACCTCAACAGTGCTTTCATTGTACTTGGTTTTGACCATCTGGCTATTAATTTCCTTAATATATTTATTCGATCTTCATATATATCAGCTAATATTTCTAGCTTTTCTCTATTTTTACAATTAAGAACTATATAGATAGCACTCTTGATGTTATACAAGTTTTTTTTGATGTTATTAATTGATGCAAAATCGGCGTGGTTGTAATTTTATCTATCGATGATAATGGTTGAATGTTATGGATCTGGTAGAAAATGTCATTTGAGACTTTTTCAAGATTCGGTGTAGTTCTTCTCATTAAGAAAATATTTATGTTTGTAGACAATGTTGATTTGGGCACTGCATGCGGGAAATATTACAGAGTCTGCTGCCTCAGCATTATTGATCCTGGTATCGGTTGCCTCCTTTCCCTTTTCATCAATATTAGAAACTGGTTTTGATGTTTTTGTTTTTCTAATACTGTTTTTCTTTGTTTTTTCAGGCGATTCTGATATCATCAAGACACTGCCTGGCGAACAATAAAGTAGTATCCGAGTTGCATGCTTTTATATTTTCTGTTGTTAGTTGATTCAGACATTGCTGAAAGAGTATCTGATTCAGTTGTAGACTTTTGATGTAAGGTGCATGGTTTTTGGGTATTATTCTAGCTGAGCATCAAGTAATTTTGAGTTTTCATCATGTTTCATTGTGTCAATTTTTATGGAGATAATATAATTTTATTTTCATCATGCTTGCTTCAAGTGTCATTCCCGTGTGTTATCGTTGTTCGTTTCGATTTTTCATGACAACTCTCCCCTAAATAAGAGCTTCAATTGGATAAAGTTTTTTTGTCCATGATTTTAGAATAAAACAATTCTGACTTTAGCTCAACGTAACGGGATACAGGAAGATAAAATCTATAATTTTTCTTATCGATTGCTAGTAAAATTCAAGTAGTTTTTGTTTAACTTAGTATCAGACAGTTTGAACCCCTCAAATCTTTTTGAAGAAACTCTATGGAATTGCTTTAAGATAAACAGACAGATCTAACTATTTGTAGCTACTCGTTAATCATCTGAGTTAATTATATGCATCAATAAATACAGTAACAAATCTGGAAGAAAATGAAAATCAATGATTTTTGACGGAAATTCAATTTAATGTAATTATTAACAAAATTCGTATACAACAAAGTATGTTCTGTTAGCAGAAAATGAAATTGAAGAATGGATTAGAATGAAATCAGGAAAGCGCAGAAAGTCAATTGACCTTGTCCATCTTCTTCACAAGCTGAGCCATTTGGAACCTCCAAAAGAAAAAATAAGCGAAGCCCAAACCTATAAGAACGAAGATCCAAATACTCTCGTCTTCACCCTCTCTTTTTGACCTCAACTCAGCAATCCCAAAACTCTCTCTTCCCGAATTCCCCACCCTCCCTTCATCCACGTGACCGTACAACACATACACTCTGTCTTTATCTCCCACCACCACCGACGTCGGGAACCGCTGCACATTCACTTCCACCTTGTCGTACACCACTCCCTCCGACCAACTATCTATGCTCTTCAACATCCACAGCTCCTTCATCGGCGATACCACTGCCGCCACCCCGTCGCTCCTCACCGCGATGTCTTCTGCACCGATCAGGTCCTCGTTTAGCAACACCTTCCTCGCCGTGCCGTCTTCCGCGTCCACTTTGAAAACCTTCCCGGTGGTCGATTGCACCACTAGGAGGTAACCCTTGTTGACGTAAGTGATTCCGTTTAGCCCTAGGGAATCGTGAGGTGAGTCGTCGTCGGCCGGATTGTTTGTATCCGCCAAGTACTTCGGCGATTTGGAGAAGATCGAGGCGGATCCGTCAGCGGTGACCTTCCAGATGAAGTTTCCGCCGGAATTGGTGACGAAGGCGTTGCCGCTGTAGTCGACAGCGACATCGTTGGCGGCGTCGATGCCTTCGGAGGGGAGGGGAGTGAGGAAGAGGCGGCGGCGGGAGCGGAGGTCGTAGGCGGCGAGGGCGTTGAACGGAGGGAGGGGAGCGTACGAGTGGACGACAGCGAGGAGGCGGTTGCGCGGGGTATCGACGGCGAGGCCGAGGATGGAAACATCTTCGGGAAGGTCGGTGTCGGAGATGTAGGTTTCGACAATGCCGGAGTCCGATACGGCGGCGATGATCCGTTGGTGGAGGGATCCGAGGAGGAAGTGCTGCATGAGTGGATCCCAGGCGAGGGATTCCGGGTAGAGATTGGGTGACCGGAAATTGATGACGTGGGCATTACGAGCGAGGACTGGGACTGGGCCCTGGCCCAATAAGGAGAAAATAGTGATTGTGATGATTACAAGGAAGGTTTGTTTGGGTGATGAGATTGGCATTATGATTGGAGAGTCTGATCTGAAGATTATTGAAATCAGAATAAGCTTTGGCATTGAGGGAAAAACGGAAACATCAAAACTCCACTTTCTCTTCCTAAGTTGAGTAAATTAGGGGTTGACTAAGATCTATGTTCGCAAACTCTCTCACTGCAAAATCGTTCACAGAAATTAATGTTATTGTTTTTCCTGAAAATACTCAACCACAACACCATTCAAAATCGTTAGTTATCATTTTGCTGGGAGATGGTTCAAGCTTGGTGACCAGGTTAGAATCTTAAGGCCGCTAAATTATTATGTTATTTCCCACCACTTTACCTGCAATCATTTTTAGATAACTATAAAAATTACTCAACAACTTATCAATTAAATCTATTCATTTTCATTGTCTATGAAAGAATTAACTATTTGCTTATATTGTCATTTATTATTGTCATATAATTAAAAATTATTCATTTTTTAATAGTAGTTACTTTAAATTTATATCTAAACTATTTTTAATAGGACGATATTGTAAAAAAATTTACACTAATAATGTATTAAAATTAAATTATAGTTTATTGCAATTGAATTTATAGAAAAAGTTGTAGTGATAAGTTTGGTCTTAATTATTTAATCAAAATGGTCGGAAGAAACACAAAAATAGTTATTTCAAAAAGCCAATTAAATATATATTTGACTATATAATAATATTATATTTAAATAAATATACTATAAATAATTTTAGATGATAAATTTTATTTCAATACAACAACATATGCCTTTTATTACATCATAAGTTGTAGAGAGAACACGTATATATATGTCTGAAAATGAAAAAAAAAAAAAAAAAGCTGTTGAAAGTTTTGGAAGTAGTTTTTGAAGAAAATATTTTTTGAACAAGTATTAGAAACTAATTATAATTTTAAAAATTTTAGATGAATAAGAACTTTTTTAAAAAAATGTTTTAATAAATTTAGCAATCACCCCAAGTTGTCAATCAAATTTTTCTAAGTTTATGAGTCCCAAACATGCTCCTTGTTTGAATAGCTGGAAAATTATCCATTTTAGTTTTTTCAAAGAACATTATACTAAATTTCATGAGGTTTTGGAACATCAACTAAAAGTTTATAAAAACTATGTTTTAGGCCTTCAAAGTGTAGAAACTTGCAATAGTTTCAGGAAAGAAGTTTGCTTTCTAAAAGTATATTCTAAATCTGATTAGGAATGCTATTTTGGCACATGCCTTTTCCTGCTCATCATGTTTTAGTGTAACTGCTACAAAGATTGGCAGATAAGTTCGTTACCGATACTTTTATACCCAACTATCAAGATCAATGACGCAAAGCAAAATCAACTTTAAAACAAATTGAAACTATAGCCAGTATACCACTCCACATCCATTTTATTCTACTCTTGCTGTTTTTTAAAATCACTCACTGCCTTATCAAAAGTGCCCCTAACATGCTGGCACATAAGCATCAGATCTTGACACGCATCTTTCAATACCTCAGATGCTGGATCTCCTACAGATGCAAAGAGATGACACATTCAACAGTAAATTACTGATGCAGTGACATTGAATTAGATATAAATTATACGAGACAAGGTTTAGAACACAAAAATACAAGATTGGTAAACAACCACCTATGGGCATAAATAGTCCTGATGAAAATGTATTTGTGGATGAGCTACTATGTCCAATAACGTTTTTGTTGGAATGAAAAATAATTTGTATAATGTATATGACTGTTTAATTTGTTTTTTTTAAGGATGCAGACCTAAATCTTGTAATGTGTTCATATTTTAACTTTCAGAAGAAAAACCTTTCATGTTCAACAGAGAATATAATGCAACGAAAAAGATTTTAGTATCACAATTTTATGGTAGAATAATTGGCTTTAAAAAGTTCAGCTTCCTTTCACAACTTCATATCTATCAAAAGTAACAAATGGCAACTCGGCAGAATATACAAGATTGTCTAACAAAATATGAAATTGGTAACTAAGTACACAGTACTCTAGTGATTTTAATACAAAAATAGCAGTAGATTGCAGAACAAATTTGCAAATCACAATCATTGTTCCTTACCTGTTGTCTGAACTCTGATATTAACACGATTCTCCGAAGGATGAGGAATGCTGTATCCACAAAATGACACTCGCGGACTGCAAGATAACATTTTATAATGTGAGGTCTTAAAATGAAATTCCTTCAAACTACATTTAGCATAAATGTAAATGGATTAATCAATCATGCCACGCATAAAGACACTAAATCAATATGGAACTTCTTGACTTAAACTCAGCTCTTCTTCATTCCCTCCCCGATGGATAAGAGGGAGACCTTTCAATCAATTCGTTGTCCAAAAAAAAAGGATCAAGTTGAACTCAATTATGTTTTGGCCAGCACCACTTCCTACTTCGAAGCAGTTTTACAGGCTCCCAACAATAGGTAGACTGAAATTCAAGTCAGGTGCATGACGATTTTTCAGACCCTAAATTTGCTATGAATAAGCAACCGTTTATGGCTTTCGTGTGTGATGTTCTCAAGGGGATTAAAGCAGACATTTCAAAATTCAATCTCGCATTCCTAGTATGTAGAATCCAGTGTTTGAGATGAATATCTTATCCCCTCTAGTTGCAACTTTTCACTTCGCCAACTAACAAATATTTTTACATCTTATAAAAGTAAAAATATTTTTATTTAAGATAAAAACAGCCAATTATCAGTGTTAGAACAGGTATTAAATATAAGTAATAACTAGTTATATTGGAAAATTACTATATGAGCTGCTTACTTATTAGCATTAAGTTCCTGTAGCTTATGGTGTTCTGGATGTATTTTTCTTCTCTAAATAACAAAGTTCAGCTCGAAGAGACGAAATTTGGTCATTCTCCCGCACGTGCTTCTTCCCATGAACAATTCAGTTGGCTTAACGCCGATCACCCTCACTCCTCGGAAGGAGAAGATGAACATTTTCTTTTTATCACATGTCCCCTATGTTTTAGGAATGTTATTTGACTAAATTTTTACTCTATTTGACTAAATTTTAGGAATGCTATTTTTTCTAACCCAAAATTTAATTTACTATCATACACACACAGGAGAACCCTAGAGAGTTAAGAAACGAAGTGCGTTAGTTAGGAACTCAAAGGAAAAGTATTAGTACCATAATAAGTTGGGAGCAAATGACTTACTCTTGATTTAAGGTGAATCTGACAGAGTTTGCTAAGGTATGATCCTCATCTGCGATAGAAAATGTGGATTTACTAGGGTCAGAGGATGAACCGTATTCCATTACTGTCACTCACAAACAACCAATCTGCAATCAAATCCAATACATATTCTATTATTCTAAGAACAACAACTGAACTGAAGAACCACAAGAAAGAAACAACAACTTGTAGAAATCGATAAGAAAAATTAGAAACAAGATCAGTAGTCGTGAAGGCTGAGAGGATGAACCTCCTTCACGCTGTTGAGGATGAAGGCTGAGAGGATTTCCGATTCCGCGGCGATAGCAGCGTTGTCTGTGCTAGGGACTGGTGTATTTATGGTACCATACAAACGGTGTCGTTTTGGACCTTCAAACAAACTAAAATTTAGTTTTGCATTTTAAGAAATTTTGTCAAACAAAAATATTTTTTTTCCTATTACAAAATTGAGCTTAAATAAACAGCACACTGTTTCACACAATCCTCCTAAATATTTAATTTATAATTCATTTAAAATCACAAAATCACATATATGTTAAGATATTATGTTTTTTTAATTATTTCTAATAATAAATAGTGCTCTTGAAAATGTTATTAGTTTTTTTTTTCAAAAAAATTGTGTAAGTTTGACCTAAAAATATTAATAGATTATCATAAAGAAAATTTTATTTGTTATGTTGAATCAGTGAATTTGGAATTTTTTTTATCATATATATATATATATATATATATATATCTTATAATTCCTATGCTAAAGCATAAAAAATAAAGGATTAAATTAAAACCATAAATGACTGAGTTGGCAGTTTTTTTTTCTAACTTTCTTAACAATTCAGACATTTAAGGATTTGATTTTTCACAAATAACACATTTAAAAAATATAGTGAAGAATCTTAATTGCAATTATAGAATCCTTTGGAATTCCAAAAATTAGTTTTATCCAAAAATAAATAAACTTTGAATAGAATTACCTAAAAAACTACAAAACAATACCTGATGATGGGCAGTGATAATTGGAATATTGAGAATTATTGTCGTTATTTATTCAAACACTTTGTTTCTAAAGAATTATATTATACTAAAATTTATTACAAAATTATAAATTTCATAAATATTATTTCTTATTTTACAAGCTTTGATTTAGAGATCTTATCAAAATTTAGAAAATTTAAGAATATCAGAAATATATATTAAAAAGAAAATATGTAAGAGAATATCAAACATTACTTGATTGTATAACAAATTCCCTTTGCAATCAATACACATTTGTTTTCAAATATATGTTGGAAACTAAAAACCAGTGGTTAATAATTAATTATATTCAAATGTTGTTATTGTTAAGGGTTTAGGATTTATATATATAATACATTGAGTTACCAATTAATTTTACGGATAAATATATATTTTATATAGAGAGAAAGAATAGAGGAGTAGCGATAAATGAAGTTATATTAAAATCAAATATTGATAATAAAATTTATTTTTTTATTTTAACTTAATTAAATAGTTTTTATAATTAATTTGTTACCTGATTTCTAAAAAAGAAAAGAAGTAACTTTTAAAATAGAAAGGTAAGAAAAATACAGTTTAAACATATTTTAACGAAGAGAAAAACTAATTTACCATATTAGTTTTATATGAAAAATATTTAAAGTTATCCTTAAGTTATTATTTTTAAAAAATTTTAATTATTTGAGTTTTAAAAAATATTCATACAAACATTGAACTTCGATGAAAACATGTTTTCTGAATTTTCTCAAAAAGAATATTGAAGTTCATTTTTCATAAGACTTTAAAAAAGTGTGCTTTATTGTCAGGACAAATTTTGTACACTATTGTTCATTCAGAAATTATTACATGTAACACTATTAAAATAAATAAAAATAATTATGTTTTGAAACAATCATTAGCGTTATGAAACATATTATTCTCATGCAAATAAAAAAATATATAATTATAAATATATATAACTATTTTTCAAAATGGCCCAAACTAGACCGAAGGCCCTTGGGCCGAACAGTCCAAAATTAGACACTATTTCCGTTTTGAAAGCTGTGGCATGCACATGATTTTTTTTGGTTATAATTCTATATTATAATCTCTAGAATAAGTATTCAAATCTTGAAACCAATATAGAAATCAGAAACAAAATCTTTAATTTATTAATTTTTGAGATTTTCTTCCTTGTTTGGTTTTGTAGTTATCATCTCTAGAATGAAAAAAAAAAAGATTTTTTTAAAATTATTTCCTCTTTACAACACCACAATACTTTTTTTTTTTTTACAAAATGTTGATATCCCCATCTACTTATATTTTTTATATATATTTATTTCTTGTAGACAAATATTTTCTTTTAATTTGAGAAATCTAATACTCGTTTTATAAATGAGGTTTTTTTAGGGCATTTCAAAATATTAGCAAATTTTAGTAATTAATTACACATATACATTAAATTAACAAAAAATTTAAAAAAAATATGGGTGCAATGTTACCAAGTGAATCGATGATGATTTTGAAGAAAATCATATTTAAGATATGGTTATATATCCTCAATTTGAAGGCTTTTATCTTGGACAGTTGTTTATGAATTAGAATTGTAAGAATTCAAAATGCAGAAACAGAAAGCATGCACGTGAAGCCTAAGATGTCAGAGAAATCTCAGCACCACAAGAACACAACATGCCATATTACTTAATATTTAGTAAGAAACACAAAAAAAATGGACCACCAAATAGAGAAAGAAAGAGAGCCACACACCATAGTCCATAAGCTTTTCAATTGCAATTTGCATTAATGCTCTTAACTTTTCTATTTTCAGCAAAGCACTGCAAAAACTGCTGAAGTGAGTGAGAGAATCTTAACCATCATGAATTCTTGCACTTCACTTACATCCTTTATCAGATTTTGGATGCTCTTTATCTTTTGTTACCTTTGAAGTGAGTGAAAAACCTGTTATTCCTTCTCTGTCTTTCTCTTTCTCTCTCTGCCTTTTCTTTCTTTCTCATCCACCCAAAGCAACCACTTTGTTTGCAAAGTTGTTCCTCTCTCTTGCTCCATTCCTTCTTTTCTCTTTCTGTTTCTTTTGTCTCCCATATTTCTTCATCTTTCACTTCCACCTGCACAACCATTTCCACTCTCACATATCAATCTCATGCTTCCTATAATGTGCTTCTCAATCCCATTAATTACCCCCCCACTTTTCCCATTTTAGGAAACTCTAACCAACATCATTTCTATGTGTCATCTTTTGTGGAAAGTATTCGTTTATGAATTTGTTGTCATTCAACTTTGTTACATGCTCTCTAAATATGTATAATCTATACATATGTAAATCAATCTTACACACTTAGTATAATATAGATTCATTCAGTTTATGCATACTTTTGCTTAAAAGATCACTGTAATCTTTTATAGCATTATTGAACTTTTGAAAAGTGTTTTATTCTGGAATATAGAATTTTCTTAACATATAATTATGTTTAATAAAAACAAAAATAACTCCAAAATATCTATACTGGATCAATTATGATTAGATATAAAATTAATCCTATTTTAATGTATATCTTTCTGAAGATAATTGGAAGAATATTCTTTTAATTCACTTGTCAATTGTCTCTACCTAATATTCCAATTCTGTTCGAATGATATGAACCGACAATTTCTTCTGACAAAGAAAGAGGTAGGCCAAATTGACGATTATAAAATCCATATAAATTTAAACTGAAGCAAGAGATGTCTCATCTAAATCAGAAAAGAACACAAGATCATTATTTGTGATAACTTACTCATTGTTGCTAATCAGCTTACTTGGGAATAATAATTCAATCTCTAACAACTTTTTGGCTATATTATGTGACTATTCTATGATGTTATTGTTTCCGTATAAATTAGTCTACAAGCTATTCTGTGTGTAATCCTAGTGAAGGAATGGTACATAGCATGACAGTGAGTAGACAATTTGTTGAAGTACTCATAAAAGATAAACTAATGTACTTGAATTCCAGAATCTTATATGGTTTCATATGTGAGACAAGGGAAGAGCTACATAGGTTCAAAAAGAACCACACTATCATGTTTTAATCATATTCAAGAAGGAGAACTAGGTTGGATTAAAGAGTTATAATATGAAAAATTTGACCCTTGTAACTTGTAACTGTGATAATACTTTCATTACTGGAAAATGGAATACCAAAACCACACAGACTAGTGCAACTGCATGTGTAGTGGAAAACAGCTTACTAGGGGGAAGTAGGGGCCAAAAACAAAAGATACACCTAAAACATGAAATACTGAGAGACAATATATCTATCACTGCCCCCACATTAGAAAATTATAATCTAGACAACAGATTTGATTCTTTAATCTTGGAAACAGCAGGATATTGTTCTCTTTCTATCCATTCATTTTGAATAATTTTGAAAAATTGAAATGAACCTGACTCATGTATCTGATTTTTTTTGGACACTTCTGCATATTGTCCAAGACTTTAATTTATATGTAGTATTAATGTAAAAGATTAATACTATTAACTAATAAAAAGTTATGATTGTCATGAATTTTAAAATATTTATAGTAAAAGTCAACAATATATACATATTAGATAAAAATATAAAAACTCTTTATATTACAAATGCATACACTGTTTGTTTACTCTAGTTTTTATAATTCCATTCTGTCAAACAAGGAAAAACAACAAATTAAGTACAAAGAGGCACAAACAATTACAATATATTGAAACTGGCAATTTCTTGTGTCTAGTGTTTTCTATTCACTGAATTGCACATTCACTGCTACTGAGGACCAAAGAAAAGGGAAGTATGAATTGAATCTAAAGTTTGTCTTAATTAGGACATGAATAAGATTCTGAATGATAAACTCATTAAAGGATTATGCAGTGAATGCTGTGTGACGCATACCTCTTCCTCAGATTTTGTTTTTGCAATTGAATTAGGCGAGTCATCAGGTCGAGGTTTTGATCTCTCCATGATGGATGGAGTTGAAGCAGGGCTGGGACTGCTGGAACTAAGACAAGGAGGTGTGCTTTGAGTACCCACATCTCTTGTCATACCCTCTTTCTTCTTTTCTGCATACAGTGGCAGAGTAGAATTGAGAAGTAATTTAACTGTCCTTTAAGCAAAAAGGAAAAACAAGAAGAACATGGTTAGTTAAGTGTGTGAACCTTGATTGGGAAATTGAAGAGCCACTTCTTCTTGAGTGTAAGTTGCTGTCTTTGTTGGAATGTGTTTTGAGGAATAAACTAGAGGAGCAGACATGGCAATTCTGTTTACTGAGTTTCTGAAAGATCTTCCACTAAGAGTTTTTGCTGACAAACACTCCAATGGTACCTCCCCTGAGAGAGGGTTGCATATATACCTTTCTGCTTCATTCCACTTGGAATTCAAAGCAAACCCATCTGGAGATGAGCATTCCCAACTATTATAGGCTGCCCTTGCTTGCAATGCTGCAATGAACCATCCCCATTCAATTGAATGAAAAAAAAGCACAAAAAAAATATGAACCTGCTATGCTAATTATCATTGTTAGTCACTTGTAGTTGTACCTTTAAGAGCAGTAGTGAAAGAATATGTTGAAGGGTCTATTTCATCTGCAACAAATGGGAGAATTTGAGGTGAAAATGAGATAAAAACTTAAAAACATGAACTACTTTGAATTGGATTGAAAAGAAATGTACCTTTTAAGGGGTATCCGGGTGAAGAAGCAGCGCTAGAAATGACTACGTTTGATCTAAATGACCTTGTTTCATCTCTAAAGCTTCTCATGTAAGATCCTGAGTACCTTCTGGAGTTGGTGCTCTCACGGCTGATTCGAGCTTTCACAGTCCATTCTCTCAAATTAAACTCTGACTCGTCTCTTCTTCTTGAACTACAAGGAAGTGGTTCAGCTGTTGAGGCCATGAATGAGTTAGAAAAAGTATTCAGCACGGTGGAATCTTATTGTAAATGTTGATTCAAGTCACTCTCACTCCAACTCAAACTTGCACAGGTTTGAAAGTGGATGCTGCAGGTTTAGACATGACAAAAGTGTTCTGAAGTTGAAGCTTTTTGTCTAGGTAAGGTATAGGTAAGTGGAATGTGCCTTTGGTATCAATTCAAAGACTAGGCATGCCTAAGTAGTTCTGCTAGGAGTGTTTGTCTCTCCTTAATTTTGCTCTTTCACTTTTTGAATCTCCATGGTGCAACAGCATGCCTCAAATAATATCATTCTATATTACAACTATCTTATTTCTGTTTTTTGTCCTGTGCATTAAATTCATTGGACTCTCTCAGCAACTATTATTATTCTTTTTACCCCTAATATCCTAGACCAGTAGGCGAGTTTAATCTTCAAGTGAATCATGGAACACTAACTATTAGTCCCTTTTTTTTATTCCTGAAGCAAGACAAAATGAAAATTTGTTTATCTTTTATTTCATTTCTAGTTCCATGAAATTAGGATGCATTAATTCAGGCAAAAAATGTGTTGATATCACAATTCATCCAGCCCACAACTTCACGTGGAGGCAATATTAAAGCTTAGAAAAAGAAATGGATTTTCATTTTATTCAGATTGTAGAAAACAACACGAAATAATGGATTAGCTTCATGCATCAACATCTCTTTGGGTGACGATGGCTCCTCATATTTTCTGTAGGGATTTTTAACAGCACACTGACATGATATACCAAACTCATAAGCTTTCCTTTCTATTCATTGAGCATGAGATTCATTGATTAATCATTAATAATTACCCAAATGTGATCTACATAAAAGTTTTGGTATACCAATAAGTTGAATTATAGGAGTAGTCAGAGCCTCCATTAGTCTTCAGCGAATCCACCTTTAACGATAGCCGTATCATATTTAATTTAAGTGGTCAAAGAAAGTGTAATTTGGTTGCAATTTTCAATTCATTATAGTCAATATGTTTTGTTACAACCACATGAGGATGAGGTTATCACATGAATGATTAGGGTAGGTGAGGATTCAAGCAAAACATGTTTTTTTGTTCTTTTTGGTGAGGATTTAAACAAGAAATGTTAAACTCCCTACGACAACATCATAATTATGTTACCCTAAGGTACAAAAGATAGACAATTGGTCCAGTACATAAATAAAAATAACAGTTCACTGTCTCCAAGAAAAAATAATGGCCATACAAATTAGAAGACCATCATTTAGTGCAATTATGGCAATTCCATGGAGAGAGACTGACACTTATGCTTCCTGTGGTTTGCCACAAATCAAAACCAGCACCATCACCTTATCCAAACTGATATTGCAACAAGAAATCACTGATTTCAGCTTCATAAAACACCATTTTTTTTTATCATGAGACCCAACCCCAACTCAGGAAACTCATCCATATTGAGCTGCAATCAATGTAAGTCAGACCCTTTTCAATATAAAAAAACACAAGAAGGAAAGTGTCTGGGAAGCTTGTATAAATAAAAAAGGGAATGCATTATTGAATGCATAAACCAAAACACACACGTTTTTTTTTTCTTTTAAAAAATGATTCTTTCTTGGAAATTTGATGAGATACAATAACTGGGGTATATATATATATCTATACAGGTTTTAACTTTTTTATAATATAAAGCAGGAAGGGTAAAAACATAGGTTTGTTAAATTTTGCAGGTGTGAGTAGTTTATGAGTAGCATATACATTGTATAACTTTATTTTGTATTTAAAATTTGAAAGAGTGGTACTAGAATGAAGGAATGAAGTTTCCCTCCTATGACTAGTCCAAATTTGACGTAGTTGTAACCTAGTGAAAGCCCAATGGGGTGAATCCTTTGGATTAACACTGTTTTTGAGTGGAGGATGTTGAGAAGAGAATAATGAGGTAGAGCATAATATCATGAGTTTGCACTGTTGAGTTGTTTTCAGTGTAGGCTGGATATATGTGGAGATCAAAAGAGTGGATGTCAGGGCATGCAGTAGTGTTTGTTGGAGCAGGGAATGGTGAAGAGTTTTGTGTTATGTTGTGTGAGAATGTCTTTTCTATCTTTCTTTCCTTTGCTCTTCAGCATGTGCATGTCACATTCTTGTCTTAACCCTTGACAATGAGTGAGGTTGGGGCCCTCACATTATGGAACCAGGACTAGGGTCCCACACTGGACCTCATCATAGCCGTCAGTTTTGTCTGATGTGTATGCAAGGTAAGTATCAAGAAAGAGAAAGGTTCTGTTGCACACCCACCTCTGGGACCCCTTTACTTCATTTATTTTCTAAAGCGTTTCTATTTTCTACCATTCTTTGTCCCCACAAACTACTTCCCATTGAACTGTCTCATCTCAAATTTCCCATAGACTCTCTTGGGAAACCATTACCATCCAATATAGGTTAGGCCATTCAAAAACACCACTGCTTTACTCTTCACCACCATGTTAATTAGTCTCACAAGTCTTGATATGTTTATAGTTCAACAGTTAATTATTTTAGATTACAACAGTTAAAAAGTATAAAGAAAAAAATGTTATTTTCACAACTCCAAATTTCTGAAATATGGATCCATATGATGAGATAAAAAGTTTTAAATGGTTGTAAACTCATATTTTTTATTATGCAGTGGTAAAAATAACATTTTTTTAGTCTCACATTATTATTTTGCAGTTTTGAACTCACGATATATAATAGTAGTACTACATGTCTAGTATGATACAAATTATCCGTGACATGAAATTTGGGTTCATTTGTGGTTGTAAGTATCCAGGACTGACGCTTTCCATGACACTCATGAGTTGTTGTTGTTGTATATATGCTTCAATAAAAAGAACCATAAAAGTTGAATTGAAAACTCAGCTTTGAAGCATTCACGTTTGGAAACATTTTAGCTTGCGAGAGACAAATAACTGTCTGATTGTGTGTTTTTTTTTGTCTTGATATATATTTCTGCAATGACGTCAAATTATATGATTGATAACTTGATTTGATCACGTCCAAAAACCTGTTGCATTTCCCTTGTAGGCAGCCAAATACATATTTCCAAAATACCTTCAAAAGAGGTGAGGGCCACGAAGAAAGTTAGATCAGAGATTGTGTATGATACGATCTGCATATGTTCCTAGAGATTCTGTGCTTTTTTAGGGGAAAATCAATCTGATCTGATTTGGGAAAAGAGTACATTAGTTTAACCTTTCTTTAATCTTGAAAACTTTAGTTATTTTCTACCATTACTCTTCATCTTCTTCCTTCTCCACTTTTCCATGTTTATAGTACATTTTCTCCAATTTTCTATGTTACAGGTTTTGGACTCATCCTTTCAGGAAAAGTATAACTTATTTAAATATAATTCATGATTTACTATAAATCTAGAATAAATCAAAAACATAGTTGGATTAACATTTGTTACAGTTAATTAAAGTTAAATAGTTAAATTATTAATTGTGATGAAAATTGCAATTCTCACACTTTTTCCTTCAGTTCTATCATGGTGTTCAAAAATGGTACCAGAGCTCCCATAATATTCATCACAGGTATCTCTCAATTTCTCCCCTCATTTTCTTCATGTTATCCTCATTTATTGGTTCATTCTCTTTTTCTTTTTTTCACTTCTATAAATTTGTTTCACTTTCTCCCATTAAAACCTTTAAAAAAAAACTACAATTTTTTTAACTCATTTTGTCCATTTATGGGAAAATCCTCTTCTTAATTCTCACTCATACCAATCACAAATTCAACAACAACAAAAAAAAAAGACTCAAAAGAAATGAAGATGATCTTCTTGATCTTGTGCAGTTTTGTTCGTTTTCATCATTCCATTTCCTACTTTTTTTTTCAAAATTCATATTTTAGTTCTCTCTCACATACACAATGAAAATGAGAATCCATACAAAATCATGTCACTAACTACTTTGTTAAAATACTCGATCACGATTGATTTTTGTAAAAGTGGGTGAGTGAAAAAAATTATGGCCCGGTTTTGTTTTGCATTTGCTTTCAAAAGCCCAACTATTCATTCTGTGGGTCTCAAATTTTATGTTCAATTTCTGACAATTTCTTCCCGTACCTCTCCGTAGATCTTTTAATTCTAACACTACCCTTTGGTAAAAGGTACACAATTATTTTTCATTTTTGAATCGTATAAACCGTAGATTTTTCACATCTATGCTTTAAAATTAGCAAGTAAAAGAAGAATTCTCTTACATGGCTTTCATATCAGAGGACATTCATCAAACACCTTTGTCTTGTTCTGTAAAAACTCCAAATACAAGTTCTCTCACCTTCGTAACAAAACACAACAGAACAACAACAAATGATAACTGTACCAAATACTTGTTAGTCAACCAAATGAAATAGATAGCAAAAGTAACTCTTTGGTGCCAAATTTGCACTTCCTTTGATGGGTTGAAATAACTATGAGGCTCCCTGAGACAGACTAGAACATGTTGTGATGAGAATCAATGGCGGAAGTGGATTTATATCCTTCAACACCATTCACCATAATGATACATAACAGGAACAGGAAGATTAAGAGAAAGAAGAAGAAATTACTTTGTTGGTGTCACCACTGCCATTGATTCCCATCACAACTTGCTCCAGCCAACTAGGGGATTCAGTGGGGCTGATCCATGACTTGGCTCAATCAGATGCAACCATTATATGATGAAGGATCTGCTACATGTTATTATATAATATTTATTGATTCATATCTGAAAAATGTGATTAATGTAGTACACCTTGTTTCAGTGATTGGTACTACCATTTTGCTTAATTCATTCCTGTTTTCATTGTACTGTCATCTTGTACTGGAACACACACACTGTACTACTCACCCCTTTCTGGATCAATTCTTCTACTCTGCACACTGTAACTCAGTCGCCAAATTTTGGGAAATTATTTAGCAGGGTTATAATGATTAGAATACAACTAATAAATTCATGTAGGAGCTATATATTAGTAAGGAACCACACAAAATATTATTAATTTAATTGAAACAGACTTAAATACATTATTTAGTTTTTTGAATTACTTAATTCAGTTTGAGTTTCAATCAATATTTTCTTGATAACAGACCATTTATATATATAACTAAATTGTAAAGATTGGATGGCAAACTCTTCAATGATTGCAACAATCCCATTTGTTTAAGAGGACAACACCTAATCAAACTTTAAAAATGGAAATAATAATAAACATAGAAAAATGCTTTGAGGGACAGCTACATACACGTGTTTATAAAATATACAAAAGTAATATTATAAAATGATAACTTGAACATGACTTTTTTATGAATTATAAAGGCATTTGCCACAGAATAGCTATTTTAGGTGAAACATTCAAGAAACGAAAAGATTTGTTTTACACCCAAAAAGTAAACCACACATATTTCCCAACCCATTGTAATAATATGATAATATTTTAAATTAAATATAATTAAAATATTAATTTATTAAATTATCAAGTGAATACTTTATTTATTACTGTGTGATGTCAATATATCAGCATCCTTCAAGAAATCGTGGTTAATTAAGGAGAAGGCAATAACCATAATATACACCTTACATAATAAAATTACAAAGTCCAAGAAATAAAAACTTTAATCATATAAAATTAATGAGTGAATTATTAATTTAGTTGTTCAATTATAATAGCAGGATAACTTTGTATCTGAAATTGATAAAATAATAAAACAGTTCTTAAAATTATAAATAATTGATTAAATTGGTCTAAAATGAAAAAAAAAAAAAAAGTTGTCAAAATAATCCTTGATTGTCTTTCCTTTAACATTGTTGAAAATGTACATTAACAAGTCATAATATATGACACTATAAAGATTAAAATGACCAAAACATTAAATAAATAATAACAATTATTTACCTTCCTTGCCTATTTGTACTGGTCTTTTGATATATATTTACAAAGGAAGTGTCACCACATGCCCATAAAATTAAATGATGTGAAAATATACATAATAATTAAATAAAGGGACTAAAGTTAAAACGGGACATTTTTTATGGGTAAACAAAAAAGAGTAATGAAAAATTAACAACAAAGGAAGAAAAAATAAAAATAATGACTATTCTCCATATCATATTATTGATATAGTATTTTATATATATATATATATATATATATATATATATATTACTTTTTAATATGGCCAATATTTATTTTCTAAACAAATGAATTGTAACTATGAATTTGGTTTAAAGATAAAAAATATGAATTTTTGTTTTTTCTTTTTACTCATTATTTATAATATATATTACAATTATTTACACAATAAATTTCAAAATTAATTAATTTTTAATATAAAATTTACAAATTAATTAAAATATAAAATTTTATTTTTTCTACGAAAATAATAAATAGTATGTAAACTCAAGTTATTAGTAAAAAAAAAAAAAAATCAAACAGATCAACAATTTGTTTAGTAGATGTGGTATAAATTTTCATCATAATTTTACATATATAATTTTTTAAAAAAATATGTACAATTAAATAGAAATCAACTTTAGAGACAAAAAATAATTAGTTGTTATATTGACTAAATTAGAGATCTTTAGAGAGTAAAAAAATTATTCATTTTTAAATTAGTTTCAATTATTGATAAGTAGTTTCTAAATTGGTATTTAATTAGTTATCAAAGTTTTTGCCACCAAATTTAAAAACTAAATAATTGATAGTTAAAACATTGATAACTAATTAAATACTAATTTAAAAATTATTTATCAATAATAAAAACTAATTTAAAAACCAATAACTTTTTAGTCTGTAAAATGATCTGTAATTTAATTAATATAACAACTAATTATTTTTTTTTCTAAAATTAATTTCTATTTAATGATTTTTTTTAGTAATTATAAATGTAGTTATTATCATGAATAGTGTTATTGTTTTAAATTTTTAACTTCAAAAATTAAAATTTGAAAGAATTGAACTTTTGGAATTTAAAATAATTTTATTTATAATATGATTTCACCACAATGATCATATGTTAAAATTTATGCTCAAACGCAATTAATGTAAAAAAATCTTTAATACAAAATAATTTGTTAAAATGTATAGTTATTGAATACTCATAAAAAAACAAGTTTTGTTTTAAAAATAAGATTGTAAAATTTTATAAAAAAAAGGTAGTTACAAAATTCATTGCATCAAATGGATTAGAACTTGTTGCCTTTATTATATATAGACTTAATTAAATTTAAAGTGTTTTACTTCCTTATTCTCATATTGGAGATAGAACTAAACAGAGCTCTTATATACGATTGTTTTTCATTTCCTCATTCTCAATTTTGAGAGAGAAGTGAATAGAGCTCTATTTAGTTATATCTCCAATATATATTCTATTTAGTTCTATCTTCAATATAAGAATGAAAAACAATAGTGTTCGGAATGTTTTCCCTATTTAGTTTCATCTCTAATATGAGAATGAGAAACAATAGTATTTAGAATGACCTTAATTATTTGATTATTTATGCAAGATTCATTTTTCAGCAAACAAAACAATATAAAATCAAATCGTTCAATGCTCTTGATAATTTTCTTGATAATTTAGTTAATAAAGTAATAACTAAGAAAATGACCTTTCAAATTTATTGCACCTAAGCAAATCCAAAACTAATTCGGTACAATAAAACTAAAGATCAATAACTATCTCTAATCAATAATTTCAATTGCACCATGTAAAAGGGTCAAATTTCACACTAAAAGACATAAGAAATATAAGGGTAACAAAACCTAAAGCTTCACATATCCCTGGCTAGTGTTTCCACATCTTACCTCACATACCAGTCTCGAAAAATATGCTCCATGTACAAAGTTTCAAATAAAAGGGAGACATCTTCACCAAGCATTGTATTATTATTAACCTTTAATGTGCTGAAAAGGAATAAACATAATCACAAATCAAATAGCTAGATTTGATAGATTTCAATAATCAAACAAGAACAGTATTCAAATCTATGTTTTCTAATCCTCAACCAGAATCCTGCTTAAACTCTTATGCCTGTTACAATTAGGCATGAAATCTCACTCTGCTAGATTATCCAAAGATTAATAACTAGAAAGAAAATAATGAAGATAGTGTTGAAGAAGAAGTCACACAAATATGAAGTCACGCCATAGTGATCAAAAAAATCACCCATGACGAAAAACAGTGTGGGTCCTTAGAAAATAGAGAGGCAACAAAATTGACCCACCATTCATGCATTATGGGTGTTAAATAAGCCACGGGATGAATCCCACAAGTTTTTGAGATATTTTTTTCAGTCCATCACATAATATATCAACAAGTGCCCACCATATTTCTTTAAGATTGGTCAAGATTTTGAATTTCATGAATTTTTTTCAAAACGATCAAATTTCCAAAATTCAAAAAACTTCAAGATGACTTAGGTTTTCCCCAAACCTTTCCAACATTATTTTGGGTCCATTTGTGGTTGATTCCCACCAAGAAAGCTAACAAACCATGAGGTCAACTTTTTTGACACCGAAACCCCACCATTCATGCATTACGGGTGTTGAAATAAGCCAGATGATGAATCCAACAAGTTTTTGAGTGATTTTTTTCAGTCCATCACATAATAATATCAAGAAGGTGCCCACCATATTTCTTTAAGATTGATCAAGATTTTGAATTTCATGAATTTTTTTCAAAACGGTCAAATTTCAGAAATTCAAAAAACTTCAAGATGACTTGGTTTTTCCCCAAACCTTTCCAACATACTTTAGGGTCCATTTGTGGCTAACAAACAATGAGGTCAAAACTTTTGACCCCAACACCTCACCATTCATGCATTACAACTGTTAAAATAAGTCACAGGATGAATCCCACAAGTTTTTGAGTGATTTTTTTCAGTCCATCACATAATAATACAAAGAAGGTGACCATCATATTTCTTTAAGATTGGATAAGATTTTGAATTTCATGAATTTTTTTCAAAACGGTCAAATTTCCAAAATTAAAAAAAACATCAAGATGACTTGGTTTTTCCCCAAACTTTTCCAACATTATTTTGGGTCCATTTGTGATTGATTCCCATCAAGAAAGCTAACAAATCATGAGGTCAATTTTTTGGATACCAAAACCCCACCATTCATGCATTATGGGTGTTAAAATAAGTCACAGGATGAATCCCACAAGTTTTTGAGTGATTTTTCAGTCCATCACATGATAATATGAAAAAGGTGACCACCATATTTCTTTAAGATTGATCAAGATTTTGAATTTCACGAATGTTTTTCAAAACGGTCAAATTTCCAAAATTCAAAAAACCTCAAGATGACTTGGTTTTTCCCCAAACCTTTCCAATATTCTTTTGAGTCCATTTGTGGTTGATTCTCACCAAGAAAGCTAACAAACCATGAGGTCAAAACTTTTGCCACCAAAACCTCACCATTCATGCATTACAACTGTTAAAATAAGTCACAGGATGAATCCCTCAAGTTTTTGAGTGATTTTTTTCAGTCCATCACATAACAATATCAAGAAGGTGACCACCATATTTCTTTAAGATTGGATAAGATTTTGAATTTCATGAATTTTTTTCAAAACAGTCAAATTTCCAAAATTCAAAAAACATCAAGATGACTTGGTTTTACCCCAAACCTTTCCAACATTCTTTTGGGTCCATTTGTGGTTGATTCCCACCAAGAAAGCTAACAAACCATGAGGTCAACTTTTGACACCAAAACCCCACCATTCATGCATTATGGGTGTTAAAATAATCCACCGGATGAATCCCACAAGTTTTTGAGTGATTTTTTTCAGTCCATCACATAATAATGTCAAGAAGGTGACCACCATATTTCTTTAAGATTGATCAAGATTTTGAATTTAATGAATTTTTTTCAAAACGGTCAAATTTCCAAAATTCAAAAAACTTCAAGATGACTTCGTTTTTCCCCAAACCTTTCCAACATTCTTTTGGGTCCATTTGTGGTTGATTCCCACCAAGAAAGCTCACAAACCATGATGTCAAAACTTTTGACACCAAAACCTCACCATTCATGCATTACAGCTGTTAAAATAAGTCACAGGATAAATCCCACAAGTTTTTGAGTGATTTTTTTGAGTCCATCACATAACAATATCAAGAAGGTGACCACCATATTTCTTTAAGATTGATCAAGATTTTGAATTTCATGAATTTTTTTCAAAACAGTCAAATTTCCAAAATTCAAAAAGCTTCAAGATGACTTGGTTTTTCCCCAAACCTTTCCAACATTATTTTGGGTCCATTTGTGGTTGATTCCCACCAAGAAAGCTAACAAACAATGAGGTCAATTTTTTTGACACCAAAACCCCACCATTCATGCATTATGGGTGTTAAAATAAGTCACAGGATGAATATCACAAGTTTTTGAGTGATTTTTTTCAGTCCATCACATGATAATATCAAGAAGGTGACCACCATATTTCTTTAAGATTGATAAAGATTTTGAATTTCATGAATTTTTTTAAAAACGGTCAAATTTCCAAAATTTAATTCAACTACTTAAATTGAACTGACTGTAGCTCAATCAGGCACATTACCCAATGCTACCTTCCTAAGCTAGACATTCAACGGCTACAGAGCAAGCTGTGACCAGGGCTGCGCATATTAAGATCCTGTAATCCTACGGACCTCAATAAAAATGATCGAATGGAGGATTCCGAGGCAAAATAACTTCACTGCCAGGTCATAATAACAAAGTTTCCCATCACCACTGTGTGATAACAGAATTAGCATAGTTCTGTTTCTATGTATGAAGGTGCAACTTTTTTTTATGCAATCTGTTTTACTTTGATATAGCTACTGTATTTCTGTCCAAAATAATGCAGGATATTGATTACCTCATTCATCCTAATATTCTTCTGCACCTTACTCCTGATATGCATTTTGTGATTCATCATGTATGTTTATTTTCTTAAGTGCGCACAAGCTGGTTTGACTCACTTTGAGTCCTATCTATATCTATAATTAAGACAAATGAAGCAATCCAAGCTTACTTTAAACAAAAAATGGCAGCCTTTTCACTGTTATTGATTTTCTTTCTAACCAAATACTTCTGAAGAAGGGAGACTGCCTCCATTTCAAGACTAAGACATGCCATAAGTTTCAGGGAAGGCTTATAGATGAAGTAAAGACCTTTGAGTCAAGAATGCTCGATTCTATCAGTTGAACCAATGCCCATTGGCCCAAATGATAGGTTAAATGACACACAGTATGCTAAGATCACTATTGACCTTTTTTCATCAATTAAACTAACACATAAGTATAAATATGTAGATAGAGAATTAATGCCACATACCGTTAGTATAACATCTCTTTCAAACAATGTCATGATCATGTCCTTGGTTGAGCCCTTTTGCCAAATTTCCACATCTACCTATATCAAAGCAAGTCCATTTCTCTTCAATTAGTTTATGTTTCTAATGCATCATTGAAGCAATGCACAAATCAATTATATTAGAACCAACCAAATGATAATGAGAAAAGTATAAAATATCTCAAACCTTCAACCATAATTCTAGATCGTCAGGGTTTGGCACTGCAGTCTTTGGCAAATGCATAAAGAAAAGTACAGTTGAAGAATATGGCTCATTATCTAAGTAGATGAGCAAAATCATGTTCACAAGTGAACACATCTCATCCATTACTTGTACAATTTTAAATTTCACCTTATTAGAATAAAGGGTATAACTGAATTACAGATCTATTGACTAGTACAAATGCAAAAAGAAGCTGGTAAAAGTTCTTTTATTGCAAAAGCCCCACATCACCAATTTACCAGCGATACATTTCTACTCCTAGATCTGCGCCAGAGGGTAATACTGGTGAATGTAGATTAAATCTTGAAAATTTTTTCCCCAAACCTTTCCAACATTATTTTGGGTCCATTTGTGGTTGATTCTAACCAAAAAAGCTAACAAACCATGAGGTCAAAACTTTTGACACCAAAACCCCACTAATCACCAAAACCACCAAGCATGGCTAAGTACACATCAAATCAAGATGACCCAAAATCACCAAATTCTAATCATCACATATATCAAACTTGTACATACATAGTTGTTACTTGGACAATTCCTAATCCAAAAAACCTAGAAGACTTTTGACTTTTCCCAAACCCTACCATGTCAAAACAACAATCAAGAATTCAGGGGAAATGATAATTACACTAAAGAATTCAGGTTACCAAACCGAGCCATGCTAAATATTTTGGCTCTCATATTGGAGATAAAATTATTAGAAATCTAATAGAGGGCTCTATTTAGTTCTCTCTCCAATCTGAGAATGAGAAAATGAGAAACAACAGTATATGAGAGCTCTATTTAGTTTTATCTCCAATATGAGAATGAGAAACAATAGTGTTTGGAATGTTTTCTCTATTTAGTTATATCTCCGATATGAGAACGAGAAACAACAGCATTTGGAATATTTGGAATGACCCTAATGATTTGATTATCTGTAATGCAATATTCATTTCTCAGCAAACAAAACAATACAAAATGAAATTGTCCAATGCTCTTGATAAGTTAGTAAATGAAGTAATAACTAAGAAAATGACCTTTCAAATTTGCTGCACCTAAAAAAATCCAAAACTAATTCAGTACAATAAAACTAAAGATCAATAATTATCTCTTTTCAATAATTTCAATTGCACCATGTAAAAGGGTCAAATTTCACACATAAAGACATAAGAAATATAAGGGTAACAAAACCTAAAGCTTCACATATCCCTGGATAGTGTTTCCACATCTTACCTCACATATCAGTCTCGAAAAATATGCTCCATGTACAAAGTTTCAAATAAAAGGGAGACATCTTCACCAACCTTTAATGTGCTGAAAATGTATAAACATAATAACAAATCAAATAGCTAGATTTGATAGATTTCAATAATCAAACAAGAACTGTATTCAAATCTATGTTTTTTAATCCTCAACCGGAATCCTGCTTAAACTCTTATGCCTGTTACAATTAGGCATGAAATCTCACTCTGCATGATTATCCAAAGAATTATAACTAGAAAGAAAATAATGAATGCAAAAGATTAGAAAAACCTAAAGTTTCACAGGAACTCCATGTTTCCCAAACATATGACACACATCCATTGTCTCCCTGTAAAGGACGAGAGGAAACCTGGAGAATTAAATCAAGAAAACTAATCTCTATCTTAAGAGATTACATGCAGTTTAGGTACATTACAAGAAACAATTCCAAGTACTGATGGAGAGAAACAGGTTGACAATACAACCTTTATGTTTGGTGATCAAGTCCAGAAAAATTACATGATAAGACCAAATTAACAAGCTTCCGAGATTGAACAAGATCAGCAAGGGATTAAAATTGAGAAATATAGCAATCAATAAGATGATCAGACCAGTAAAGAATATAAGATCATATCCAAAATTCACAAAGACAATCACTGCTTCAACAACCAACCACATAGTAAAAGACAAATCCTCCCCAAATTCAAGTGCCTCCTCTAGTACTCTTATAAACCTATAACGCATCCCAAGCCTATGAGAAACACAAATAAGTAGGAAAAATAAGAAAGTTGTTTGATAGCAATGAACACAAACAAATGCAAGTCGAAGGGAATGGAACTCAACCCTCGAATGAATATCCACATCACTTCCAAATAACACATCCCGAGAACGCAGTGAAGCTAAATAACATAGCTGAGAAGTAAGAAAGAAACAAAGTTTGTTTTGACAACAAAGAAAACGAAAGGAAACGAAACTCTTTGCTATTAAATGAAAATGGCTGACACATACTATTTATAGTGTCTGTCATAAAGAGGTAAGTATTCCCAGTCCACAAGTTTATCCGTGAACAGTAGCAGCAAAGAAAATAATAAAAGCAAAGAATAAAACCTATGTTTTGTGTGTGAAACTAAAATAATGAACTCCAAAGCCCATTGAACAAGGTTGCAGAGATTGGAGAAATAAATCCTTACTCTATCCCTAGGCTTCTAGATGGCAGATGAAGAAGATATCCCGTTTGCAAAAAATATCTGCAAAGCATCAAAGCAATTAAGACCATAATAAATTAATTCAGGGAAGTGAAATCATAATAATTATAATTAATCCCTTAGAAAAAAAAACAACAGAGACATTTGCAATATCTTCATGTTTCTCTTGTGTATACAATCTCACTCTGATATAAGTCAATATAACATACTTGCCTACCTATCATATTTTCTTTTTATACTATTTATAACTATACAGATTAGTAAAGTTCAAGTATTAGAAAGCAACCAACAAAATTTCATGTGTCCATATTAATAACATGGGTCACTAAACAAGTTAGCTAGAAATTAGTACAATACTAAAAATATGCCAAAAGGAAAATTAAATGCCACTCACCTTCAATTTTGAGAACTGATCAGCCAACAACAGATCCTGATGAATCAAGTCAATCAATCCAAAGCAAGATAAAAAAATAGAGTATCAAAAGATTGAAATTTTGTAATTTAACTTTTAAGTTTAGGACATCCATGTAAATAAGTTTGAAACAAACCACAGTTATATCAAGCTTAGCATGATTAATTATGAACTCCATATGCCAAGTAGGCATTTTAGTGCAGTTGGATATGCATTAAGTTGTCAATAATCATTGTCCACATTTACAGTCAAATGACTAGGACAATATGTCTGGCAAAATGGTTTATTGTTAGGCACCAAAAATCAATTAAGAAAAAAAATAGGAAGTACACTGAGAAGTAAAACAGATATTGTTCTTGCCAACTAAAGTTTCGATGCCTCTAGAAAAGAATCATGCTTCTAGACTAGCTTCAAAATATTTCATAAATTCAAAAAAAATTAAGAACCTTAGAAGGAACTTTAGATGGAAGTATGAATATCCAGTGATTTGATATCAAAAAGACAAAAGCCAAACTTTCAGTAAAACTCTTTATAGTAAAAGTATTTTCTACGTTTTTTTTCTGAAGCTTCATTTAGCATTCTTTATCACTTTTGATTGAATTATCTTCCACTTGATCAACGTTTCTTGCTACAGCTTATATTGTGCTTCTCATATGTCCAAACATAATCTTCTCAATAGGAGATAATTCAACTTTCTCCGAAATGTATTTGTTCTTAAATTTATCTTTTCTCATGTCTAACCATCTCATCTCTGCTACACTTACTTATCACTGCCTAATATTAACTACCATAGAGCATTGACCATCTTATACATGTATTGTAGAGTGTTTGACAGACATTTGATTTCACGAATTGTGCTTTAAACATTTTTAGCCAACAGAGATTGCTGATCTAGACATGCAAAATGACTATTGATTAAAATCCAATCTGTTACACTAGTTTGTTAACTCAATCTCTATGATTCTGCCATGAGCAAGGTTCTTGCTCATGTGCAATCTCAACCACAACTTCCTACCCCTGCTAATCTTCCTCAATCAATTCCCGTTTTCCTCCCCCTAATGCTCCTCCTACATCCTCCACAACAGGGTTTACCACATCCACCTCCAGTTCTACTTCCAAACCAATTCTCTCCAAGCCACCTCAGCCAACACCTGATCCCCAATATCAGCAGACCCCACATCCCCAATACCCTTCCACTACATACAATAGAGCATAATCCAATGCACGGCAAGCTAATTAAGCTAACAATAACAGCAGAATGGAAAGTCTCTAGGAAAGGAAGGCTAAAATAACCAAATGATCAACAACAAATAACAAGAAAATGACGAAAGAAAAACAAAAGAAAGGGCACATCACCGTGAAATTACAGAGAATATGAGAGAGAAGAATACGTACCACGTGAAGCTTAGGGTCAGTCAATAAATTGCTAAAGGATCAAAGACAAAAAATTACTTAAACTTTTTAAATAACAACAAAAGAATATGTCAAACACAGCAAGATATGAAAAAGGTAATCACATATCAAGATTCAGGTGACAACAAAGATGTTTTCGTCTTGTACCAAACTGCAACAAATTATTGTTTAACTCAGTCTCCATTTAATTTCTGAAAGGGAAAAAAAGTCTTTTTGGTGCACCTTTTCCCGAGTATGGTGACTCACTGATTTCCAATAAGCAGCATGGCCATGTTGCAGTTTATTGAGGTGTAAATATAGCCATATAGGCATCCAAGGTTAAGATGAAAAATGGAGCATAAAAATCTGATCATGTATTTCTGAGAAACATAAGAAATCACATATCCCTCTACTTGCTTAAGAGCTTGACAAAGAGCAATCACATACCTTAACTATGAAGACAACATCCCACTCTAAACCTTTTGGCTGCAGGTAAAAAAAACTAAAACCTTCATTATCATTGAGCTAAACTCAATTAGATGCTAAGCAAGTGAGACAGGTACCTGATGAATGGTAGTCAGTGTCACGGAGTTTTCATTGTCCCTCCTCCGATCACGAAAATTTTCTCTCTCACGTTCAAATAAATAATCAATGAATGCTTTTAAGACAAAAATGCAGCCCTTATCTTCTGAAGCCAAATGAACATATAAATAATCCATTCAACTAAAAAGAATAACAATGTACCTCAACCAAGGCTGCAGTGTCCTTTAGAGTACCCTTGAAATTGTGTAACAGAGGGATCTCAGAGTCATTTGCCCATTTGATACAACAAAATATCAGTCAAAGAAACACAGCCAAAAAACAAAGGTAATTCATAACTTTTTGTAGTAACTTGTTGAACAAACCAAGGAACTATGATCCCCCTACACAATGTAGTCAAACAACAAAAGTGAAAGCACAATAAAGATAAACTCCTCAATCTTCAAAACTAAGACACTTTGTTAACTTCAAAACATTAACCAGAATAGTAAGTCTTACTAGGTGAGGTAGGCTGCACAAACCATACAACACCATTGGGAGTAGTTAAAAACTAATTTACAAGAAACCTAGTTAACTTTGTTACACAATATTTATCTAATAATTTAATATCAGTTAGTGACTTCCAATGAGCAGTTGCAAGGACTTGTTGCAGATAACCAGGTTAAAATGTCAGTCAATAAATTGCTAAAGGATCAAAGACAAAAAATTACTTAAACTTTTTAAATAACAACAAAAGAATATGTCAAACACAGCAAGATATGAAAAAGGTAATCACATATCAAGATTCAGGTGACAACAAAGATGTTTTCGTCTTGTACCAAACTGCAACAAATTATTGTTTAACTCAATCTCCATTTAATTTCTGAAAGGGAAAAAAAGTCTTTTTGGTGCACCTTTTCCGGAGTATGGTGACCCACTAATTTCCAATAAGCAGCATGATCATGTTGCAGTTTATTGAGGTGTAAATATAGCCATATAGGCATCTAAGGTTAAGATGAAAAATGGAGCATAAAAATCTGATCATGTATTTCTGAGAAACATAAGAAATCACATATCCCTCTACTTGCTTAAGAGCTTGACAAAGAGCAATCACATACCTTAACTATGAAGACAACATCCCACTCTAAACCTTTTGGCTGCAGGTAAAAAAAACTAAAACCTTCATTATCATTGAGCTAAACTCAATTAGATGCTAAGCAAGTGAGACAGGTACCTGATGAATGGTAGTCAATGTCACAGAGTTTTCATTGCCCCTCCTCCAATCACGAAAATTTTCTCTCACGTTCAAATAAATAATCAATGAATGCTTTTAAGACAAAAATGTCGCTTCAGATCTGAAACAAAATGCAAACGAGTCAGTGGGTGATTGACAGTTTTTGCCTACCCCTACCAAGAGTAATTCTCCAAATTGTTGAGTAATATTTTTCTCATGCTATTCCAATGCCTTTAAGATAGGAACAATTCCTGATATGAAAAGGAAGAAAACAACCAAAGAACAAAACACAAAAAAGAAAATAGCAAGTTTAGAATGAAGATATAATAGAGATCACGATTAGAACAAATAAGTAGAAAGGAAACTCATAAAAAATTAGGTTATCCCAAGTTGTAAACCGTTCTAATCTTATGATTTTTAATACTCAGTCAGAAAATGCTGAAAAATAATGAAAGCTTTAATTTTCAGAAATAAAATAACAATTCCAACAAGATGGATGAATCCAAAGGTTTGGAAAACTAATAAAAGAACCAAAGACCTATATTAGAGGATTATCTGAGAAGGCATCAAAATTGAGTAGTGAACTTTTCAAACCAAAAAGCAAATCATCAAATCAAAGAGTAAAAGCCAACCGCACTTGTCCCATGCTCATCCCACAAAATGCCTCTTATGAACCATACACCATCAAAATACAACCAAGATTATAATCAAACCATCAAAGAAATATTTAGCTTCACAAATAATAGAATTTCAACAATTCAATCCTTGGAGATCAAGTAGAGAAAATAATTCAAACATCGAACGCCATTCAATCCAACAATAGAGACATAACTCATAGAGAAATTAGGATATCCTCAGCTACAGCCGTTTTAAACTCTTTTTAGGATTTAGGGTCAGAAGCTCAACTTGTTGAACCGTGGTGACAACCTTTTCATCCATGTGGCTACTCCCACAACACCATCTACACAAATCAAATGAAATTCGAGAGGCAACAAAATTGAACTCTATTTGGCACTAATTCCACGAAGATTCGAGAGGCAACAAAATTGGAAATAAGCACCGATTCCATGAAGATGGTGTTGAAGAAGAAGCCATACAAATGAAGTCAGGCCATAGTGGTCACAAAAATCACCCATGACGAACAATAGTGTGGGTCCTTAGAAAATCAAAAGGCAACAAAATTGGTCCACCATTCATGCATTACAGGTGTTAAATAAGTCACACGATGAATCCCACAAGTTTTGAGTGATTTTTTTCAGTCCATCACAAAATAATATCAAGAAGGTGCCCACCATATTTCTTTAAGATTGGTCAAGATTTTGAATTTCATGAAATTTTTTCAAAACGGTCAAATTTCCAAAATTCAAAAAACTTCAAGATGCTTGGTTTTTCCCCAAACCTTTCCAACATTCTTTTGGGTCCATTTGTGGTTGATTCCCACCAAGAAAGCTAACAAACCATGAGGTCAAAATTTTTAACACCAAAACCCCACCATTCATGCATTACAGGTGTTAAAATAAGCCACGGAATGAATCCCACAAGTTTTTGAGTGATTTTTTTCAGTCCATCACATAATAATATCAAGAAGGTGCCCACCATGATTCTTGAAGATTGACCAAGATTTTGAATTTCATGAATTTTTTTCAAAACAGTCAAATTTCCAAAATTCAATTCAACTAGTTAAATTGAATTTACTGTAGCTCAATCGGGCACATTACCCAATGCTACCTGCTTGAGCTAGACATTCAATGGCTACAGAGCAAGCTGTGACTAGGGTTGCGCATATTAAGATCCTGTAATCCTACGGGCCTCAATAAAAGTGATCCAATGGAGGATTCTGAGGCAAAATAACTTCACTGCCAGGTTGTAATAACAAAGTTTCCCATCACCACTGTGTGATAACAGAATTAGCATAGTTCTGTCTCTATGTATGAAGGTGTAACTTTTTTTTTTTTTGCAATCTGTTTTACTTTTATATACCTACTGTATTTCTGTCCAAAATAATGCAGGATATTGATTACCTCATTCATCCTAATATTCTTCTGCACCTTACTCCTGATACGCATTTTGTGATTCATCATGTATGTTTATTTTCTCAACTGCGCACAAGCTGGTTTGACTCACTTTGAGTCCTATCTATAATTAAGACAAATGAAGCAATCCAAGCTTACCACAAAAAAAATGGCACCCTTTTCACTGTCATTGATTTTCTTTCTAACCAAATACTTCTGAAGAAGGGAGACTGCCCGCATTTCAAGACTAAGACATGCCATAAGTTTCAGGGAAGGCTTATAGATGAAGTAAAGACCTTTGAATCAAGAATGCTCGATTCTATCAGTTGAACCAATGCCCATTGGCCCAAATGATAGGTTAAATGACACACAGTATGCTAAGATCACTATTGACCTTTTTTCATCAATTAAACTAACACATAAGTATAAATATGCAGATAGAGAATTAATGCCACATACCAGTTAGTATAACATCTCCTTCAAACAATGTCATGACAGAGCTTATATAACTAATTAGAAATGGGATCTTAAAGATCATGTCCTTGGTTGAGCCCTTTTGCCAAATTTCCTCATCTACCTATATCAAAGCAAGTCCATTTCTCTTCAATTAGTTTATGGTTCTAATGCATCATTGAAGCAATGCACAATGAATTATATTATAACCAACGAAATGATAATGAGAAAAGTATAGAATATCTCAAACCTTCAACCATAATTCTAGAAAGTCAGGGTTTGGCACTGCAATCTTTGGCAACAGCATAAAGAAAAGTACAGTTGAAGAATATGGCTCATTATCTAAGTAGATGAGCAAAATCATGTTCACAAATGAACACATCTCATCCATTACTTGTACAATTTTAAATTTCACCTTATTAGAATAAAGGATATAACTGAATTACAGATCTATTGACTACAGTACTACTATTGCAAAAATAAGTTGGAAAAAGTTCTTTTATTGCAAAAGCCCCACATCACCAATTTACTAGCGATACATTTCTACTCCCAGATCTGCGCCAGGGTAATACTAATGTAGATTAAATCTTCTTGAAAAAAATTTCCCCAAACCTTTCCAACATTATTTTGGGTCCATTTGTGGTTGATTCCAACCAAAATAACTAACAAACCATGAGGTCAAAACTTTTGATACCAAAACCCCACTAATCACCAAAACTACCAAACATGGCTAAGTACACCTCAAATCAAGATGACCCAAAATCACCAAATTCTAATCATCACATATATCAAACTTGTACGTACACAGTTGTTACTTGGACAATTCCTAATACAGAAAACCCAGAAGACTGACTTTTCCCAAACCTTACCCTGTCAAAACAACAATCAAGAATTCAGGTAAAATGATAACTACACTAAAGAATTCAGGTTACCGAAACCTAGCCATGAGAATTCAATAAAAAAGAGAAAATCTAAAGAAGTTTATCCAGTCACGAATAAATGCACAACAAAATTCAAACATAAAACTTCACTGGATCACGTGTAGAGTGTCTACATTCTTCCTCACACAGTCATTGCTTTTGTTGCTCAAAAAGACGAAGTATAGAAGCAATAACACAAATTCAAAACAAAGAGTGATACTTACTCACAACATGATCGATTAGACGTAGGATCTGTGTCGTCCCGACAAAGGCAGTATGCCACTCCAACGCACGCCCTTCAACATGTATAATCGCGAGTTGCAACGTAGTTCTTGAAAAGCCATTGACGGACTCGCTGGAATGTGCCATGAGTACCCAGCACAAGCACGAACCAAGGATTGAGAGGAAACAACAAGAAGGTAAGTGTGGGGATAAAAAAAACCAAGAAGGTTACTCTGTTATGTTCTGTGGTTACTCTGTTATGTTCTGTTTGTTAAATGGGAATCAACCTTGCTTTATATAGCAAGATGATTCATAACGCGTTCTTTTATATATTTACTGTATCAATAGTATAAATTATAAAAATTATTTATAGAAAAAAAACTTTTAATATAAATAGGTATAAGTTGTATTAAGTTCAATCCATTTTTTTGTTTGATTTTAAAATAATTATTTTTTATTATAAAATAATGGTAATTTTTTAATAAATATTTTGTATATAAATTTAATGTATTTTTCATCACTTCTATTATTAGTAACTGTGAATCTAATTTTCAAAATTATACTAAAAGTTGAAAATAATTTTTATCAGGCGCAAAATTTATACATATAAAAAGAATACATTTAAATTAAATAATAAAATAGAAATGTTTAATAAAAAAATGAATTAAAAATATTTAAATTTGTGATATACTTAAAATTTAATTAAGTTTTATATATATAAATAAATAAAAGATGACATCAATTATTAATGGAGGAAATAGATCCACTAATGATTTATCATTTTTTGAATTATTTTGTCATTTTTAATGTAGTCGTTAATTAAATTGTAAATATAAATTTAATTATTTATTTATAGGTTATAATGTTTAAACTCGTTTTATTATTCTTTCTAATTTAGAATTCAATTAAATTAATCTTTACAATTTGAAAATTATAAATAAGTAATTCCCTTAAAAATTAATACTCAATGGTAAAAAATCCATGACGACAAACCCATTTGATAAATAAATAAAAAAATAACAAGCACGGACCAAATTCCATCTAATAAAATAATTAACTTTGATGATTAAAAGGTATTCGACAACAACTAATCACACTTAAAAAAAAAGGAAAAGTTATTAAAGATGATATCCATAAAAAACCAAAAAAAAAAAACACGTGTTTATAAAATATACAAAAATAATATTATACTGACACAACCACAATTTGAAGACATAATAACATACGAGGAAAAAAGAAAAAAGACGCGCGAAGCTTTAAAAAGGTATATAAGAAACAATAATTAAAACATAAATGGTCCAACACCAATGGTGGCAAAGGCACTTCCTTTTGTTACGCATTATATTTGTTCAAACATTGCTAGTGGAACAGTGTCAAGTTTTTCATCAAATAGAAACTCCACCACTACAGAAAAAAGCATCAAACACTCAACTTTTATTCAGAATCTTGTATCAAACTAAAAAACAAAACAAAGTAAGGAAAAAAAGTTTGAGTATTGATTAGTCTGTGAAACCAGCAATGGTAGCATTCGGTTCAAGGGCCTTAGCAGCAGGAGAAGCTTCAACAGATGGAATGGGTTCAACAGTCTTCACAAGAAGCTCCTGAGGCAAATCCTTTATACCCTTTAGATAAAATGTGTACAAAATCTTGAAAGGATACACAATTTGATGCAGCTTCACTTGACCCTTCACTCCCTCAAAAATTCCAGATCCACCAGTCACAGCCAAATATGAGTCCTCATAAGTCAAGTAAGGTCCCTGCACTGCTATGTGACCATAGTCTCCAAAGTAGAAGCTGAAGATTGCTTCATATCTGTCCCCTTTCTTTTCAGCTTTGTTTTGGATCAAAATACAAATACCAGATGTTATGCCGATGCGCTTTTGCAAATCTCCAGTGTACAACTGCATATGTTCAAAAGCACAAGTCACTTTCTTAGCATAAATCACATGGAAAATCCAACATTTTGCTTCTGCATCATTATAACCATAACAGCAAGGAATATATAAACCTTCTGCAGCTACTAAAGTTAAGGTTTAAACACAATACAACACAACAAATAATTCAGTACAACGTAAATGTAAAATGAAATTAGCATAAATAAAGTAAATCTTCAAATGCAGAAAAAAAGTTAAGGATAGAAGTTGTGTACAGTTCCTAAAGAGGATTTCACTGTTGTTTGCTGACTAGGATACGAAATTTTACTTTACTAATCAGCATAAAGTTTGCACTGAAGATGAACATAGATTAGGAAACAAAAACACCAACTTTGGTGGAATAACAACAGTGAAACTCGGTGTAAATTTTGTCCTGAAAGTGAAGAAACTTACCTTGTTGCTGAAGGGGACTAAATCACCAAGGGAATTGACAGTTTTATAGCTCAATCGAAGGTAAACAGGGCTTCCACGGTCTCGCTCGTTGATCTCGTACACACTCAGTTCTTGGACTTTTTCTAATGAAGCAAAGAAAGCAAAAGGGTGATGTCAACGCATGATCAAGCCAAACCCAGTTTAATTTCAGCTATAAAAAAACAAAATTTGAGAACTGGGTGTGTCTACCAGAGCTAACAGGCTGAGCCTGGCTTCTGCAAGTGAAAGATTTGTTGGGAAGTGAAGTCAGGGTGGAGTTAAGCTTGAGAGTTTTGGTGAGAGAATGGTTTGATGAGGTGAAGGGTGAGAAAGGTTTGGTAATGGAGGGTGTGAGGAAGGACGTTGGTTTGGCAGCGACAGGTTTCAGAAGGGAAGAAGAAGGGATGGTTTTGACAGCATGGCTTGAGAAGGCTGCCATTGTTAAGGGGTGAGGATGTTTTTGGATGAGAAAAGAAGAGAAGGTTATGGAATGTGTGATGTGAAGAAGGTAAAGGTGGTTTGCATTATATAGTGGAAAGTGGTGGCTAGAAAGGGAGATTACAGGGTTAACAGGTGGACGGTGGAAGAAAGGTGTGAATCTTATGTGAGAAATGTGTTTGAGAGGGTCAAAGGTTGAATCATGGTTAGATGGATAGTGGACGGTCTCATGAATAGTGGCAGTTGTTTTTGGAGGGGAAATAATAAATTGAAGGTAGCAAGTCGGTGAAGGTTTTGTGTAGGTGTACGAGGTTGTGTTCAATGGCGTTGTTGAATTTAAACGATGAGTTGGCGCATGAGTGAGTTCTGCTTTTAGATTTTGAAGAATATGATATGAAGAATGGGTGGAGCAATGAGTTGTTGAGGAAAAGAGAAGTAATATATTAATAATTTGCACCATTCTATAGCTCCATCTCTTTCCTTAAAAAAAAAATCACTTTTCTTTTATATTAATCACATGTCGAAGCACGTTGTGTCAGAAAAATTTGTTTAGAAATGTATTGGGTGAGGCAAAATCAGAGTTTTCTCCGCCTAAAAATACTTCCTTTCACCTTTTTTTTCATATTTTTCTCATTTTTAGATAAGAAATTTTAAGAATTTTTTTTTATTTTTCGGATTTTCTATTCCATAAACACTATAATATTTATAGAACACCTCTGTTCCATAATTATTCAAAACATTCAAAGGTAATTTGGGTATTTTAGAAAATGTAGGGTGTAAAAAGAAAAAAATGTAAGAATGCAGAAAGAAACACCGAGAGAAGAATGACCAAATGGTCTCTTGCTAGGCTTATCGAAAAACACAAAGTTCCAATTGAAGAGCCCATAATGGATGAAATTATATTAACTATATGGCTTCTTCTTTCTGCAACCCTATGTTTTTCTTTCTGCACCACCACAATTTCATAAATTCTGAAGCTCACCTTCACTTTTTATTTGAAATTGGAATTTGGAGTGCGCTACATATTCATCAATCTAGAAGTGAATCATGTTACTTTCCAAATGAGAGGATGTTCTAGAAGCAAAGTTTAATAAATTATTGATTTTCGGATTACTGAATATTGAAGCCTAATTTCTATTACAGATGAATCTGGAATGATTTTGTTCAATAGATTTCTAAATCTGGAATTCATATTTTGAAATATGGATTGGCATTTTCAGAATGGTTTTTTTTAATAATGGAAGTTCTGCATTTTATTTTCTCATCATTCATCAAAGAGACAACCTATAAAGTCAATTACTCATCAATCTACCACCTTTTCCTATTTCTTTTCTAACCCCGCTAGAGAATTGGATTCCGCTGCTTTGTTCCCTCAACTGGTTTTCTTCCTTATGCTACAAGATCAAGTTTTGTTGAAGCCCAAACGTACCCTGTGGCTTCTGCAATTCTTGATCACGCTTCTTCGGTGCCACTTTATCACTGGTCTTCCGTGATTGGCCCTCTCAAGAGGAGGCTAACAACTTACCTGAATTAGGGTTTTTTTGGTCAAAAAGGTGTTTTCTGGACAGGTTTCTGTAATTCGAAATACATTTTTATATAAAAAAATGTTTTATAAATTATATAATCTATAATTTCTTTTTTCAGATTACATAATGCATGATAGAATTTCAGATTATATAATCTATGATTTATGGTTAATTTGAATTTTTCTCACACCCATTGAGGTGTTGAAGAAGCAAAAGAAATTGTCCACAATTTCATGAAGAAATCACACAAATGTTAATGTGCCTTGTTTTAATGTCTCACTTCGACTTTTTTCTTCTTTGTTGTCTTGTCATTGGAACAATTTACAGACCGCTTCTTCCTGCACCTCCATCATTTCTTTGGCCACCTCCATATCTTTTTAAATTTTCAAAAATACCCTTCAAATTTTACATTACAGATTACGTAATCCGGAAGTCATAAATTACAACTTCTAGATTACATAATCCGGAACCTATTTAAAAATTCACAATACCGGATTATGTAATCCAGAAGGCAAAATTAAGTTAAAATTTTTGACTTCCAGATTACATAATCCATAAGTGGTAATTTTTGACTTTCAGATTATGTAATCCGGTATTGTGAATTGTTATATAGGTTCTGGATTATGTATCCGGAAGTTGTAATTTTTGACTTCTGAATTATGTAATCCGTAGTCTAAAAAATATGAAGGGTAATTTTTGGAAATTTCAAAAAGTATGGAGAAAACTGAAGAAGGGATGGAGGTGCAGGAAGAAACAGTCCAATTTACATGACCCACATAGGTTCTACCAAAATTAGCCCAGTTTTCGTTATCTCAATGTTTTGACTGTTTCTTCCTGCACCTCCATATCTTCTTCTGCCACCCCCATACATAGCATGAAAATACATTTTTATCCTTCCTATGCTACCTTCATAGAGTAGCTTCCGGATTATGTATCCAGAAACGCATTTGAAAAAAGACTTCTAGATTACATAATTCAGAAGCTAAAAAAAACTTCCGGATTATGTAATCCAGAAGGTAATCATGTATCTGAAAAAAGGCTTCTAGATTATATAATCCGGAAGCTAATTACAAATTTAAAAAATGACTTCCGGATTACGTAATCCAGAATATTATAGATGGGCATTTTTGGAAATAAAAAAGTCTATGAACGTGAGAGAAGAAGGTATGGAGGTGCAGGAAGAAGCAGTCTAATGTTTTTCTCCCTTTTGTTACCATCTGGGCTAATTCAGGCTTTGGTACCCAGGCACAAGGTCGACAAGTTTCTAATTAATTATAAGATCTACCTAGAGAAAACTTCTTTATAAAAATTAATTATAAACAAATTAAAAATTATATTTTAGATAAATTAATGAAAAAACAATTTGCATCAGCTTATTTATTTTAGGAAAAAAACTGATTTTATTTGTCTTTATTATTTTATCTATTACAAATACTTATTGTTCTTGCCGGTTGACTTGCTGTTGGTCAAACTCTACGATCGCTAGAACCTTCTTCCTCCTCCTTCACTGTAAAATAGCTTGCCTGCAAAAGAAAGAAAGATAGGCGCCCTCACGGCCGTTTGCACTCCGACGCTCAAGTCAAAACTAGGGCAAAAAACACCAAGTGTATAGTAAAAGAGTAATAGTCTCCAAAACTGCGTACCTTCCCCTGGAGCCTTAAGCCCCTTTTATAGGGAGTCATTAGGTTATCTCTTGTAACCAACTTTCCCTGCATGAAACTTTATCTTTAGCAGGAAAATATTTAGTGAGTGAGAGAATGTTGTTATACGTGCGTAATCTTTAACAGCATATCTTTGTATATTTGGAATGCTACTGCCGCCACCTGCATATCAATGAAATATTACTAGGAACAATATCTTTTATCTCTTAATCCTTTGGCGTGTATGGCGGTAACCTTCTATCTTTAAGCAATTATCTTTATGAGCGAATATCATGGTACACTACTAACCCTAACGTTGCTGTTCTGCAACTCCAATCACGTGCCCTTAAACCCTTCACGTACTGTTCTGCAACTCCGAGGATAAATCCCTTATGCCAAAGCCTAACGTTTCGCATATATCCCGCATGTATGGCGTATCTAGGGTTCAATTCATATCTTGACGCGGATGACTCCTGGGACCCACTATGGGTTCTACTATACCGACCTCTCTTGTGCCGAGGACTGATCAGCCTGCGGTGCAACAAAGACACATCAATCCCTTCTGATAACCACCCTTCCTGAGGGAACACACCGATGACTCATCACCCTTCTCTGAGGGAGCACACTATGACTGACCACCCTTCGGGAACACACCGACTGATCCCCATTCTCTGAGGAAACACACCAATGATTGACCACTCTTCTTTGAGGGAACACACTGACGACTGATCACCCCTCTCTATGGGAATACACTAATGACTGATCATCCTTTACTATCTGTTCTCGACGACCGAGGTCTGACCACTACACTTATATACAAAACATTATACTGCCACTGATAACATACTAACAAACTAAGTTGCTCAACATATTTGGTAGAAATATTTTAAACATGTTGACTATATAATTCAATTACTAATTTTGTCTCTGATAAACATGTTGACTATATTCAATTACTAACTTTGGCTTAGACGAATTTTTTTCATTACTAATTAATTTAGTAGCTAATAAAATATTAATTTAAAAACCAATTATTAATAATAAAAATTATTTTAAATGTCAATAGTTTTTTTATCTAATTTAGTTAATATAATAATTAATTTTTTTTTTTTTTAAAATTAGTTTATATTTAATAAGTTTTTTTTAGTGAGAGAAAGTTAAGACACCCATCTAATGGAGACTCCATCTCTAACTTCCTACTCTTGTTGTGATGGACACATTTTCTCACCTTCTTCTATTTTCTAGTCTTGGATTTTTGGCTCTTATGAGCTTTCTTGCTCATTCTCAGATTCTCATTATTACTCAAGAAATTCCTACTATCCTTAGGATTTACGCAACTCACCACGAATAAGTTATTAAGAACGTACACCTCAAAAAATCAATTCAATTTTGTTTGTGTTTTTCGCCTTAATTTGCTAAAAAAAATAGATATATATATATATATATATATATATATATATATATATATTTTGTTGTGTTAAATGAAAAAATGCAATTAAGATTCTTAATATCTCATCTAATGGTAGGAGAGTCCACATGTGACAGATAGTTAATTCAGCAATCACACAAAAGTCATTTAAATTGAGTTACTATAGCTAGCATTCTTCTTGTACATTGTCTTGTGTGGAATGAATGTAACCAAGTACACTGAACCGTACCAATGAGATATGTGGTTATATGTGCATAATCTTTGATCAAACCAAGAAATTTAGAAGATCGCCTATTGCTTTGTTTTGATTATTTTATCTGGAAAAGAATATGGGAATGTTAATGCAAAATTAGCATTTTACAGAAACATGAAATGGACAAGAGGGTTACAAACTGTGAACGCCAAGCAAAAAAATCAGGTGTGTCCACAGTATCAAAGGCAGTAACCATGCCACTCACGAGCATTTCACGTGCTCCAATGTCTTCTTAATGCGTTACATCTTTGCCTTTTGGTCCATTAACATATTCTTATGACGAAACCCCAAAGGAACATGGTTCAGACAAGTTTGGTAGTGAAGGCCTTCTAGACATATTTAAAGTCACCATGTCCCTTATGCTTACACCCTTCAATTAATTCTTCCACACCTTCTCCTACTACACCTAACTCAAATGCTTCACTTCTTCATTATTCAACATCAAAATCACATTCTTCATTCACATACCATTACATTTTCACTATTTTCTGTTACAATCTCAACTCCATTAATATAGTTCTGATTTTATGATATATACAGATTTTTCACGTGTATCCAATTTGTATAAATAAATGCAATGAATTCAAGTTTTTATGAGGATAAGCTCTCTTATTATCTCTTTGAAGTTTCTTTATTTTATTTCTAAAAGGATAAGCTATCTTAATCATGCAACTTAAGTTTTATCGTATACAAAGAGGGGAAAAATAATCATTTTTTGTCACCATATGTAAGAGAAGTTCCCTTGAAGGAATCTATATTGTTTCTATATTATACCACTGTTAATTAAGCACGACAAAGCTTTCATTTAAGCTTCCAAAGAGAAAAGAAATAAAATAAAAATAGAAAATTGAAGCTGCAATTCTAAGTGATATGGGTGGAGCACAAGACGCAACCTGTGGGATTATGCTTCTTCTTAAATCCAGATGAAGCCCTGAATATTGAAACAATTGGTTGGGTTTGAAGAAGTGTCTCAGATTAATTAATTTCAGATTCATCAGTACAAATTTTGTATCTTTTACTATTTTTCTATTTTTGGCTTCAAGCTCAGGAGATAAAAATGTGAATAGAAAAAAAGATTGATTAAATATCTTTGATCTTTCACTATGTCTGTGGAGTTATTTACAGACAGTGAGAGAATCTTGCTCATTGCCACACGATTAAGCACATTAGGCCATAACTCGTGGAGCCACAGCCATTTTACATTTATACTATGATGTCCTTTAAGATAACCTTCTCTGACACACCCTTGTCTTTATATCCCATATTTGAAATCACATGCCTAACTTTGACTATTAGCCTGCCATTACAGTTTTCAGACGATCTAGTGTAAGATAGAAGGTGGCTTCTGTTAGTTTTGCACCAACATGAACATCAACATATGGGTAAGATCAATTCAAATTAAGTCTAGTCAATTTTCCCTTTTATACCTAACCAGCAGTGAACAGCATATATTCTATACTGGTGTTAAGAAAAGTAACAAGAACAACAACAAAATGCTAATGATTATGCTTATTATTGTGATAAGTCTTGTTGTGTACATTCATTAAAATGAGTTAAGTAAACATAATGAATAAAAAGTCATAAATCACTATGAACTTAGTTAAAAGTTCTTTCAAATGTGTCCATGATTGAAGTTTGAATTAGAGGAAACTTCACACGGATATAGATGTCACAAATAATTGGAGAATATAGTCAAACGACATGACAAGGAAGCTTCGTTGTTTCTTGGATTAATTATGAGGTTGAAACCATGGAGGGCTCAAAAATCTAAGATAACAATGGCTTTTTACTTAGCATGACCTAAACATTATTATACGCTTTGCTTAATTCAATGGCCGACCACTTATCTTGGTGGTTGATGCCACATAAATGTTGGTGCAGAGAGATGGAGAGAGAAATGGGGGTATGGAATCTGAATTGAGGGGCCTATAGACATTTTTTTTCGGAACCATGGACCACACATTTCTCTCTATAAGAAGCCCTTTGGAGCTCCATTTGTAACACTACTTCAAGTGGTTGCAACTTTCAACACACACATTTCGCTCTTCACATCTGTCTCTCTACACTACAAACTGTAAGTTAACAAAGAAAGGAGCTTCATATACACAAAGATGAGCAAAGATTCCCTGAGAGGTTCAAAGAAGAAGGTTTCATGCAGACGGCTTGGAGGGTACCTCAAAGAGCAAAAAGGAAGACTATACATAATCAGAAGATGTGTAGTCATGCTACTCTGCTGGCATGACTAGATACAATCATTCTCAACATCTGCAACTATCATTGTTCATCGTTTTTCTTTGCCTATATCATGGATCAACACACACCAGAGCCCTCAAAGCCATGGTCAAGGATCAAAGTTCAAGCATGCAGAAAAAGAATATATATATATATATATATATATATATATATATATATATATATATATGTTTTGCTAGCTAGTTCTTTCTTATTAGTTCCCTATGTAAATAGCAGAGAAAGTAACGTTAGAGAAAATTTCCTTCATATCTAAAAAATGTAAGTTCTCTACGTGCAAAAAGGCTAATTGGCAATGGATTAAAATTTTCAGATTCTATTCTACACTTGGTGCAGTACTTCGATTTGTTTCTTTTGAATGAAGAACTCTTAGTTTGGAGGAGTTAATTGTATGGTTATTACACTCCCCTGGTGTACAAAAGAAGCATTGAGAATAAGGTGATTAATTAATGATAATCAGGTGTTTAGTATCTGTAGAGTCTTCGTGATTAAAAACAGAAGAGTAAATAATTGAAAATTTGTGAGTATATGAAGGAGAATGTTGCCTTGAATGGTGAAAGTAAAAGTTAAAAGTAAAAAGAGAAGATGCATAAGAGCTATATTTATACAGCTACAAAAGAAGGACACAAATGGGTGGTAGTGAGTTGAAGAGTGTGTTGTGTCTTTTACGTAGGCTCTATTTGTTGAGGTCTTGTCAACTCAAAGTTACATTATATTGCATTTTGAAAAAGAGATCGTGCATCACATGTGCCTGATATGACCCTCTTCCATTTTTCTCATTGTTCCTTTGGACATCATTTGTTTTTCTTACCGTTTTATCCACTTCTTCATTTGTCTCCTCTCTCAGTCACTGTTTCACAACACTTCCTCATAGCTTTTGAAAAAGAAAAAACTCCATGTGAAGACTTTTCTTTGGTTAGGTTTTTCTTCTAAATATTGTTACTGTTGGTGTTTGAACTCGTCCAAACAGTAAAAAAATGTACATTCAATATGGGTTACAACACTAGCTTCTGCTCAAACATGGCACATAGATAAGATTCCAAACTCACTAACTGTTATTTCCACATTTTTTTTCTTACCAGCTCACAATTTTCTTCCTCACTGTTTCACATTATACGCAGTAGCCTCTATTGTTAGTCTCTTTTCTCCTTCACTGCAATAATTCACACAATTCAGAAAAAAGTGAGGTATAGTATGAATTGTTCCCAAGGTCCACCTCCTCTAATATTTTAATTTTATACCATATATTAGGGTGGGTATGGATTCGTCTTTTTGAATTCAATCTAAATATCCACATTGATTCTAAAAGAAATAGTTTTAAAATTCTGTGATTGAAATCTAAATAATTGAATTGGATTTTAAATCTACATTCATATTTTTAAAAAATCAAAGTTTAGATGTTTATACATTGATCTGAGGTTGATTTTAAAATTGATATTTTATAATTTATATTTAAATCTAAGATAATTAAAATTATTATATATTTTCTAAGAATAATTTCCAGAATAAAAATTTGCTGAAATCCTTCATATTTCATAATAAAATCTGTAATTAATTGATAATATAAAAAATAAATCAGTTTTTTATACTTAATGCATGTTCTCTGGATATAGATACCATGTTTGTTATATGTTCTGAATTTGAACGTATGTCACTTCTTAACAAACGTAATTTCTTGAGAGTTTTGTTTTGAAATGTGATTAGGACAAGGATTTGATTTTTTAAATCCAAACCAAAAACTCTATCCTAATTTACTTTAAATGTAAATAATTAGGTTGAAGTTAAATTCAAAATAGTTTTTTTTTTTTAAATAATCAGTTTGAGTGATTATATGTGCTTTTTTTTATTGATATCTATTTTCTTTTATCATCTTATTGCTACAAATTATAAAATTGAATTAGACAAGTGTAGGATGCATCACGTGAAGTCATATTTTTTATATTTTTTAAATGATGTTTATTTATCTATATGTATGTGTTTCATACAAAATATTTCATACTAATATATGAATTTATTTGGTTTCATCATTTCCTCTAATTTAATTTAATGTATTAAAACTAATTAAACTATTAATCAAACAAAATAATTATACCAAAGTCGTTAATTTGTTTTGGGGGGTTCGGTAAGAACTTTCGTATATTTTTTGGTGGTTGTTCCTTGAAAATGACTAATCACAAAGTACTTCCTTTCCTTTATAACACGTTTCATCTACTAGCTGTGCTTCGTAAATATCATGGAATATGCTTTATATACATCATATTGAGCTTTAATTTCACAACTTTATTATTTCATATAAGTGCTATATATAACTTGATATATTATTATTGTACTCCAAAATTTTATTTCTATTTATTTTTATCATTTAAATATAATAATTTATGATCATGTAATTGTTTAAACATATGATTGTAAAAGGATTATTGTGCTTAATTTTTAATGTATAACTACAAAATTTTGGTTGAATGAGGAAACGATAATGTTTGGAGCTATAATATTTGGCAATATCAGTTGAGATGTGTTTACTATTAGTGGGGTACTGACAGAGTATATTCAGAATTAGAGGTTCATTCTTTTGGTGCAGACATGGTGTCTCTGTTATCAATAATATATGTTTCTGTATTAATCAATCAATGCACTTGTTCTATAAGTCTACTCAGATTATTATTTTGTCTGTACAAATAAAATAATGCATGCATTTATTTTTCTTTAAATTAAGATTAACACAATTATTAAAAAGTGGTTTAAGTCTAGTTGAACTTATAAATTTTATTGTTAATGTGAGATTTTTTTTATTTATATATTATAAAATATCTTTATTTTTAGTTGATGTAGGATTTTCAACATATTCTGAGACCTTATAACTTATTTATATAAAACTAAATTATTGTTAGAATATACTCTAAACGACTTTAATATTATACAGAGAAATGAACTTTAAACTTAATTTAATTTATAAAATTGATTCTTAAGATAAGATTTATACTTACTTAAATATTATGAATATTTTTATTCTTAGTTCATAATTGTTTTGAAATTGTATTTTTTTAAGGAAATATTGCAAGTGAGTTATAACTTTGATTAATTTTTTGGATGATGTTTATTTTTCATTAAATAAAAAAAAATTAAATGTAATTAAATAAATATGTTCATATAGAATGAAAAAACAGATAATTTATCTATTAAAATAAAATAAGTTGTTAAATTGAAAAAAAAATAAAGACTTAAATATAATTTTTATTTTCTTAATTTGCTCAATCTGCAATTTTGTTTCTCTATTTTAAAATAGAGTTATTTTTAGATTATCTGTTTTGGAAAATTCATAATTTTAGTTAAACCTTTCATTTTGCTCATATTTGTTTTATTTTTTATTTTTAGCAATAATACCCGATATTGTTTTATATGTTATCTTTTTCATTTTAATTATTTTTGAAGGTTTTGTTATATAATAATCACCTCACACTTTTAAATATTAAGAACTATGTTTCTTGTTACCTAACTCAAAACAGATTAAAATTAATCATAGCATTGATCCAATTTATCACCTTGATATAAACTGTCATAAACTTGCAAACAAAAGCTTTTGATATATGAATGAGGTGAAAGTTTTTGTTTCTCTTCAATCTCATATTTATTAATAACTTAAATTTTCTCTTTTTCTTATCATATTTGCAATTTTTAGTTTCACTTTCTTTCTTTCTCTGCATTACTCTTTTTCCACCGAAACATGTCATTTCTCTGACAAGTTTATCAGTTTGAAAAAGTTAACCATTATAAGTTGAGTTCGAAAAAGTATGGTTTTTTTATCTTGATCTTAGTTTAATGTGGTTCGGTTCTCACAAACACTCCCATGTTCCAAAAAATCACGTTCTCTTCCAGCTTTAACAAACACGTAATACGACAAGGCTCCAAAGGGGAAAAAATTCATATACAGAATCAAAGTTCAAACACAACACTTGCACTCGTGCAGTCTAGGACTGTGCGTGACTAAATCAAAGATGGGTCAGATTTCAAACACTCATGCCATTATTATTTATATTCTCTGAAAGACCAGAAAATGTACATATTTTTTCAAAACAACATGCCATTATTATTTATATTCATATTAAATTTTAATAAATTAAAGAGAATTATGTTTATTTTTGCATATTTAATAAATTTATAAAAAAAGAGTTTTGTAAAGCAGAGAGAGAGAGAGAGAAATATTGAAGGATGGTGTTTAGGGCCCAATGAACAGAGGGAACCTAATGATTTAGTTAAGCAGTGAGAAAAAGTTTGATTGGTCAAAGTGGCAGCTTTATGATGCACACATGCACCCCAAATCCACATGCTCTCACTCCCTCACTCATCCACATTCACCCGTGGTCGTTTTCATCATACCACTCCCATTACTCTGTGTTTTCATTCTTTCACACAACTTTAACATGTGTAGGACCATCTCCATCTCCACCCCAATTCATTTCTCTCAATTAAAACATAATCTTCCACAACCACATTAATGCATCACCTTACTTTACTTCTCATCACACCAACTTCTTTTTAATGAAATGACTGAAAAATCATTAACAAGATAAAGTAACTTTTTAATATAATATCAGACACTTAGGGTAATTTAGAATTTATCAATAGTATTTTTATTGAATTTATTAGGTTATTTGTTATTAAATTACTATTAAATTACTCATAAATATATAATTTCATACACGAATTGATTGTCTTAACATTAATATATGTGTTAAACATTTCACTGTTGGGTATAAAGCCAAGACTAATAGTTGTCCTGTGGATGTAGGTTACAATTAACGATCAAATCATATTAAATCTTATGTCATTTATTTTCTTCTGTTGTTTCGTGATTATGTATTTTGCTTGTGGTTTTTCCATCACTCACATTGACTAAAAATTAAATTAAATATATAAATAAATATAAATTTCACCTGATAAACCAATTTTACGAGGTTGAGTGTACCAATCCCAACTTAAAATCATACCATAGTTACCTCACAATTAAATGATCACACTATTAACCACTAAGAGAGTTTAATGAGGGGAAGTGGGAAATTGTAAGATAAGAGTAGAAGGAAAATGAAATGGAACTTTTAACATAAACCAGTATTATTTTGGTTCATGTTGTGCATCTTAACATGTCACTTTTGTACTTTTGGTATTGCTGGTCCATGTTAACATCATTAACAAATTGATATTTCAGGAATATCAAGAACAACTCTTGCAATTTTAAAGTCTTACAACATCATTTTAATAAATCTCTCAGATATTAACTAGACTGACTGAATGTTTTAATTTTCTTTATAATATAAAATATATTTAGCGTTGTTTAATATTTTATTTATGAAATATGTAAAATATTACATTCTTTACACGTGTATGAAACCTAATTGCTAGTGATTGTTATACTCTTTTATATTTGTATTTATTTACACTTCATACAGCTGTAGTTCCAAGGTTATTCTGAGTTTGAAAATAACTACTACTTCGATATTAATGGGCCTCGCTGTTTCAAACAGCTCTATACATGGGCCCATAGCATGGGCATCGATAGTATGCACTTGGCCCAAATAAGCAACGGTCCATGTATTCTCAGTCCAACTCAGTAATAGATAGCAAGCCCATTTTCTGGACCTTTTCCTAAAAGAACAAGGTGTGTACCTTGACTTAGTTTTTATATTATATATAAATACACAAATTAATTTTTAATTTAGTCGCATTTAATAAAAATAGTGTTGCAAAGAAATAAAAAAAAGGAATATTGGTATTAGGATAAAACAATATTAGAAATGATTGTGGTGTTTAAGAGTAGAGAAGGTGGCAGAATTAAAAGTGCAGTAAATCTGAAAGGACCCTACCGCGCGTGCACGGTGCACCATCGGTGGAGGAGTGGGTCTTCTAAAGTGATTCTGTCTCCATGCATTACGCACCTCTTTTTTTCTATTTACCTATTAATGTTTCTTTGTGGACAATATTTAAGAACACATCACATCCATCTCAAATAATAAATTCAATACGTAATTATACTAATTTGCTTTCTTTTTAGTGTTAATTATTATTTTATATCTTTCTCATTTTAAAAATTGTATTTCATTTTTTATTTTAGTATTTTTACGGAGACTTTATGTATAAATACTATTTAAGACATTTGAACTTAAACTTTTCTGGTCAAAATCAACTTCTTATAAAACTCTTTCTAATAAATATTTCATCATTGATTAAAAACTAAAAAGAAAAAAAGAAAAAAAAAAGACAGATACTCATCTATTTCACTTGTACCAACAGCCACCACTAAATTTCTTCTAAAATGATGTTTAGTTAATGCAATCCCTCAGCAAATATGGAAAAAATATATATATTTCATTTGAAGTATTAAATTTTCAATAAAGTTGTTGTCTTTTCCTTTTTCCTCTTTTATTGTTGCATTTTATTTTTCTCTATGTAGAGTTTTTTGTTGATGGGATTAGCTGCAATTTTGTGTAAATTATGGATCTCTAAATTTTGACCAATTTCAATGAAAAAAAAAAATTGTTTATATATCTATGCGATATCTGCTACAAGATTTCAAATCTTATTAGTAGAGTGAGCTAAATCGATTTTAATATGAAATAAAACATTTACAATATTTTAATAATATATAATGTCTAAAATTATTATAAATTTTAATGTTAATTAAGTTATGAAAAATCTATATTAAGGGCACTCTGACATATAAAAAGTATTAAATTCATCTTATCCACTAATAATATTAAGTATGTTTTATTTGATGAATTAGTGTCAGTTTAATGGACAATGTTATATTATTATATTATTTAATTTTATTAATAAATATTTTCGAGCCTCTCCCAACACTATAATATTAGATTAATATTTTTTTTAATGTGTGTTAGTATCTATATCATTACATTTTGACTTCTTAAAATTAATAAAAATATTTATGATTTTTAAGACTAATATAATATATTTTTAATAATATTTATTTAAGTTAGTGTTAGTTAAGTTGATGCTAATTTATATGCTATTAATTTGTTCATTTTTACGAAAATAATATGAATCATAAATTATTTTTAATCAATAAGTTCAAATTCAATGATGTCAAATCTTTTCAATTGTAGTTTTTCTTATTTATTGTCTATATAAATCTTCTCACACTCTTTTTCTTTATCCAAATTTATTTTTTTTATTCATACTCTTGTTATTCCCTTTATTTACTTATCTTCTTTATCCACATTCATTTTATTCATTCACATTCTTCTTCTTATGTCACTTATTAACATTCATTTTCTTCGTCCACATTCTTCTTCTTATCTCTTTTATTCACACTCATTTTCTTTATCTACACTTATCTTCTTTATCCATTATAAGTTTTACACAATTTTTATTTTTTTTTTGAATATTGAAGCATCGTACAGGAATTTTTTTTTTGAAGTTTTATCATTAAATATATTTTATTTAACATGATGGTCAATATTATTTATTATTAAATATTTGAATTTTATAATTTTTGAGTGAGACAAATCCACGTCACGTTGTCATAACGAATCAATGGTTAATATAAAATGTTGGTTTTGGTATGGATTTTGTCGCCAATAACAACATCCGTTATCGAAATCTAACACAAATGCTTTTACAAGTTAATTTTTTGACTGACATAAGACAAATAGTAATCCTGATTTTGTATCATCTATGTTGTCATATGCTATGTGAAATTCATATTTTCTTGTAATGAGTTGAGGTTTTAATTATAAATATACATTTAATTAAATAAAAATATGATTTAAATAATTTTTAAAAATTCTATAGTAAAAGTAAGGAATCAACTTGAAATAGATCCTATTAGTAATTTAACATGACTTATTGATGGATTTGGTCTGAAACGGCATTAATGAATCTTTGACAGTGAAAATGGAAGAAGAATGGTAGAAACGAAAAGATATATGATATTTTTGAAGTGCAAAAACAAAAAAGGAAAAGGATGAGAAGCATAAGAGGTAATTAAAGTGATAATTAATCATGGAAGTGGCCAGCTAGCATGAATGCGATGAAACAACCACCTGACACGACTCGAAAAGTGGCAACGTACCACAGTGTCGCCGAATCCTGAGAAATGGTTTTCCACAGCACATGAAGGTATGTGTCTAAGGGGTTTTTTGGTGGGGGCATGGCAACAAACAGATGAGCAGCAGAAGAAGTTTGATTATGGGACCCCTCAAAAAACCAAATATCTTTGCCCCAAGCACATGATTATGCTCATGCAACGCACAAAACCCTGCTTTTTTGGCTTCTGCACTGCACATTCTAAGCTAGAGATTAACCATTTCTTTCTTTCTTTCCTGTTACCACTGTCTACCACTTGTTCTCTTCGTTTCACTCCCAAGAACCAAAAGGTACCACTCGCTTTCAACCAATGTCTCCATGGATCAGTCAAGAAGGACCAGTGGGACAAACTTTCATTTCGCATACCCTTCTTACAATTATTAATGTCTTCAACATACTTCAACTCTCTACTCCTCAAATTTCTTTATTCTCTCAAATTCATATATACCTTGTCGTATTGTTTATGTATGATTCTAATGTTTTTCAAATATCTCTAACAAAATACTCATGCTGCAAAGGTTCAAATGTATGTAGTTTTTTTTTTAATTATTGTAACATCAAAGCGTATAATAATAATGAACAATAATATATATCATAAAGATTATATGATTTTCACATTTTATACATTCAATTGTAATAAAAATAAACATTTATCTTGATTCATAAGAATATTTATGTGAGCATTTCTTTAATCTCATCTTCTCAATCTATTTGTTGGCAATTCTATCTTTATTATACTCTTTTTTGATAGTTAATGGTGAGACAAACTTCTTTGCAAGGACAAAATCTTATTTTCTTTATATTTTTTAATCTCCATCAGATTATGTTTTCCTAATTAATATATATATATATATATATATATATATATATATATATATATATATATATATATATATATATATATATGCACTGACAGGTAAATAACATCTCATAAGAACAAAAGCAAAAATTTCTTTTTCAAGTACTTCATTCAACATTCAGAATACGTGAAAACCGTGTGTGTTTCCTTTGTAGTGATCTATGCTCATACCTTTCTTTGTACCACCGCAAATGCCTCTATATGATCCACTTTTCCATTCTTGAAAATACTCTTATTTTTATGCTTCCAAATCTCACCAATTATTGCGATCCACACTCCCCCCAAATTCTGGATAAAATTTCCTTCACACTTGAAAGTCTAAAAGACATGAAGTGATTGAGAACAGGCCCAACCAAGAAAAATGCAAACACTAAATTCTCTAGGTAAACTTGCAAACGAAGAAAAGATGGTTTACTGTCTCCTCCTCTTCACTACACAGACCACACAAGGAATTCAACAAGGCTACACCACGCCTCGTCAGATTGTCCTTTATAGCCATTCTATTAAGCATTACTCTCCAAGTTGTAACTTGTGCAACTCAGAGTAGCTTTACCTTCCAAAAAGACTCAAACAAGTCAGATTTCCCACCACGCCTCTCCTTTAAGATATTATACGTAGATTTCACAGTATACCCCTCCAGCTCGTCATCCCTCCACACCCACTTATCCTCTATACCTTCCCCACTCTCATCTATTACTTTAGCCTCCAGAAATATGCATCATATCATCAACCTCCATACTTATTTTTTTGATCAGCGAAGAATTAATAAAATTAAAACGGGACACTTTAGGGGTGTCCCAACCCTTTTATAAAACATCCAACCTTTCCATCTCTTTCGAAAAAGAGAATAAGTCAGAACCTCAAAAAACAACCACTCTCCCTACATATAGATAAGTCCCACATATGAGACCAATCAAAACAACTTTTAGGCAACCCAACCAAATACTCATCTAGTTATATCCAAGCAAAAAAAAAAACTTGCAGCAGGTTCATAAACCATCCATGTATAAACCAACTCAAATGCCAAAAAACAGAACCACAAGACAGAAAAGCACACCCGCAAGAACCGTAGCATATTAGCATCTAAAAAACCTTCTCTACCTTAACCAAACATATAAACTAATATGAATACTACAACTTTCAAAAAACAGAGAGAAACAAAAAACTGCAGCAGAGACTATACCAGCTTTGATCCTTTGTGGTTTATACGCATGCTTCAGGATATTCAAGGAGCATCTCCTGTATCACCAAAACACCATAAGAAAACAACACCCCTTTATCTAAGAACCATGATCCCTCCTTCTTCACAAGAGACCCTTTTACATACAACTTTTGATACACAACACAGGATTTAAGTTCCAATCAGAAAAGGAGAAAAAAAAGTTTTTGTCCCTGTGTTTCAGCTAGAGCCACGCTCTAAGTTGAGCCATCTGAAATAATCCCTCCGCATCAGGTACTCCTTGTTTAAAAATGACCTTATTCCTTTGATCCCAAATCCCCCTCACTATTGCTGCCCACATACCCTTCCACACCTGATTTTGCTTAGAATTCAGATAAACCAAATCAAAACTTTCAAAATGAGCCTTCAAATCCTTATGTTGAACTCCTAGGATGCCTATCCACTTAAAGCAAAGAGACCAGACCCGCTAAGCAATGGCACACTCAAAGAACAAGTGTTGAGATGTCTCCTCTGTAGCCCTCCACATCTTACACCCAATATGTGACACTAGTACTCCTCTCCTACTAAGGCCGCTACGTCTTAGCATCTTATCCAGTAAAATCCTCCAAGCAGTGGTTAGAACATTGAGAAAAGCTTTAGCGGACCAAAGATGATAGAAAATGCCTTTAACTTGCCTTTCCTGAAAATTTCCTGGGTAGTCATAGGCTGATTTCACTGAAAAACCCCCTATTGTATCACCTTTCCATATCTGTTTATCCATATCCTCCCTCTTAATAGAGCCTGAGGAGATAAGCCTATACAATTCTTCCTCTTGTAAAGCTTCCCACACAAACCTCCATACTTAGAGTCCACAATTTCCTTCCACATGCCATTCTTTTTACTTTTGGCGATACACAAACTATTATCCCTAAAAAGTAGTTTAATCATGCATAACTTAGTCCATTTTTTTGTATGTAGATAAATTAGTACAATATTATAATTGTTGGAAAAAAAATTGAAAAATTACAATGCAATGCTTGAACAAACAAAATTTTATTTAGTATATATTTGAGGTTGAGGGAGTAAAGAAAGTTATACAGAAAATCTTATGCACTATTAGAAAATCATTAAATAGAAATCAATTTTAAAAACAAAATAATTAATTTTTATATGAATTAAATTAGATACTATTTTGGATACTAAAAAAATTATTGGTATCTAAATTAGTTTCTATTATTAATAAATAGTTTCTAAATTAATATCTAATTAATTACCAATATTTTAACTTCCAATTATTTAGATTCTAAAGTTGAATTAATTTTTTTTCATTCTTTGTAAAAAAAACCATAATTAAGTAGTAACTCCTATGTATCATGTCCTCTACGTGATGTAGGAAGATAAACTTAATGTGCTTTAAAAAAATGAAAATAATATATATATATATATATATATATATATATATATATATATATATATATATATATATATATTAAGTTTAGCACGAATAACATACACATAATATTCTTTAACACACCAGATGAATGATTTGCTGTAATAGTGTGGTTATTAGGGTTTAGGTAGAATCCTGAATGGAAAATCTACCATTGATTATTGTTGGGACATTCATTTTCCAAATCTTCATTGTATAATTAAAGCAACTCCCACTTACTTTTGTACTCTTACCAATTTATGGAAACAAATCTCTATCAAACTGTCATTTTCGATAAAGCTATCCTTTCTCGTATCATTTCACTTCAAAATCACTTTTTTTTTAACTAAAATTGTTTTTGAAAAAACTAAGACAATTCAAAATTATCTTTGAAAATGCTTACACCTCATAAAAGTTTTATCAACAGAAACTAAAGAACCAATGTTTCTTAGACAAATAAATAAGTTTGTGCTTGGATATGAAATTTTTATAAAGTATTCCCTTTTTATAAAAAAATTAAAACATTTTGTATAAAATAGTTTATTTAAATAGAACATTTTGAAAGAAATTATTATTTTTTGAAATTCATAAAAGTAATTTGATTAAGTTGTAAATTTCCATACTTTTTCCTCTTGTGAATTCATGTATTTTTTTATATTCTTTTTAATTTAATTTCAATTGAGATATTTTTTTGTTTATTTTAGTTGGGACATGATCGACTCTTTTGAATGTGTTATTGACTTTATATTATTTATTTGATTAATTTCAATGAAAGTTTTATTTAATATTAGAATTAATTATGATTATTTTTCAGTCGTCATTGATAATATTGTTTTTTTTTATCAATATAAATTAGTGTTATTTTGTAATTACAAGTATTATTCTGATAAAAAAATAAAAAAAATCAACAAGTATTATTTTCATTTAATGTGAGTTGAAGTTGTTTTCTACTAATATCGATTAGAATATAGGTCAAAATTATTACTCGACCAACATTATAATCAGTTTCTTTTACTAATATTGACATGAATATATTCTAACTGATACTAGTTAGGATAGATGCCATTAAATTTTTTTTTTTTATTGCAAATAAGCTTTTTTAAGTCTATATAAATTACTTTTTAGTTAATATTATTTATCCGTTAATGTATATCAAAGTTCTTTTTCTATTGGTACTTGTCAGAATTTTCTTAAATAATATCAGTGAAGTTCTTTTTCAAAAGATGTTAAAGAAATTCAGTTAAATTCTATGTAATTATTTTTATCGATGTATATAAGGTTGAAATAATAATTTTTATATTTGTGACAATTAAAATACTCTGCTAAAAAAAAATAAGATTCAATAACTTAAAATTGTCTTACCTAAATGAAATATTTAAAAATTGAAATAAAAATAAAAATAAGACAATTTAAACTTTATAAAAATTATAAAATTTTCTTATCCATAGTAAGTTCAAACTTTCAATACACAAAAAACATGACACTCAAACTTTCAATACATTAAAGAAAAACAGTGTTGATAGTTGTAGAACTAAGTTAACAATTAAAATAAATTAAAAAACCAAACATCAAATCTTTAAAACACAGATATCATTTATACATTCAAAATATTTATTTACAATGATTTTTAATTATGATATATTCTATAAAAATAAATATTTATTTTAAATTTAGTGCTATAAAATATATATTTATTCGGTATTATATATTTTTGGTCCGTAAAAATAATATTTTTTTATCCATATTCCGTATTATATATAAACTAAAATTAAAATGGGTTGCTTGGTGAGTCTACCGACAGTGAAATAAAATATAAAACGAGAATCGGTCCCAGAAAGAGATCTTACTAATTAAGTGTCGAATCTAATTTGTATCAATTATCCAATTTACATTACGTTCTGTTCTTATCACTGGACCCAACCACTTTTATGTATTTTTTTTTTCTAAGAACAATTCTTATTCATCCCCTTTTGTTTCGACTTGGAAAATTTGAGAAAAACAAATAAAATATATCTGAAATGAATAATAAAATGAAGAAAAAAGTTCTTTTTTTTTTCCAATTTTCTTTCTGCCAAATGCATAAGCTGAAAAGGACACCAACCTGAAGTCTAGTATAATATGTTAATCAAAAAAAAAAAAATCGAAAAAAGAAATAATTTATGAGTTTCAGAAAAAATTGTCTAGTTATATTTTTTATCCACTTGAAATCAAAATATTTCTTAAAAGATGTGAATTTAGTTTGTCTTAAACTATTAACGCATTTTTAGTTATGACTAGTCAACTTTGTGTTATTTATAATTTTGTTAATTATGTGTAGGAAAACAAAAACGCGTTATTAAAAATGTTAATAATTACTAATGAAAAGATTAAATGAATCGAAAATTAAATTAAATTAAATTTGAAATGTGTAATTTAATAATGATGTGTGTTATACTACTTTGATTAGTTTGGTTTTGCCAATACAAAGTGGTTGAAATTGTGTTAATAAAATCATATATCATCTGTGAGTTAAAAATAATTTCATATGTAGCACTTTTGATAACAATAAGCAATCATTTTTATATACAAACAATCATTTATGTTATTTTTCTTTCTTTTGTTTTTGTTGAATGAAAACTATATATACAATCATTTTTTTAAAATTGAATTTTGAAGTAAGTGAATGATTGGTTGTGGATGAAAAACATGCAGCGTTTGAGCAAGTATAAATTGATGCTATATATACCTGCATGGCCTTAACTGTGAAGAGTGAATCACTGAAGTGAATGCTGAAAAGCGATTACTACTTTACTACAAATGGGAGGGAAAAGAATTAGGTCAAGAGACAGTTATGTCCACATCTTGGAAACCCAACCTCAAATCCTTCAAACATTTACTTTTTTTGGATCAAACCCTCTGTGTTCCCTCAAACCTTTTTCAAATTTATACCCTTTACCTTAGTGGTGGAGGAGAAAATCAAAATATATAACTACATAGCTAGCATGTAAAAAACAAAGGCATCATCATTGATTCATTTCTTGTTGTGACTACTTAAATATATTCGTGATTTGTGTCGAGTGCAGATCAGAAGGAGGATGTAACCCCCACCCTGCTGTGCATCCAGCAATGTCAGACATTGAAAGAGCTTTCTAGCTATATTGAAAATGACAGTAGGTGGACGATACGACCAAGTCAAAAACACCACAAATCTTTCATATTAATCACCAATTTTTCTTTCACTAAGATCATGTTAAACACTTGAGGTTTATCAAATAATGCAGAAGTGTGTACATGAACAGTATAAGATGAAAACTGAATGATTTCAGTTTTGATGAGAAATAAAAGTGAATATAAGTTGAAGGAAGTCTTTGTATACTGTGAAAGTATTTTGCATATTCTTTAGTATATACTTGTATCAATAATATGCATATTTTAAAATATAATAAAAATAATTGAATTGTTATATTTGCTGATAATAATTTATGTATAAGGTATTATATGATATGATGTGCTTAACTTTATTGTTAATATGAATTTTTTAACTTGTTTTTATTAATTAATTAAAAATCACTAAAAGGATCTTAAGATGCTTTTATAATGTATGATTAGAAGATGATAATAGAAAAAAAATTATCTTAATACAACATATTGGACTTTGTAAATGAAAATCTGCGATTTATTTATTAGTCATTGAGTTAGTTTATGTAAAAATAACTTGTTTTTAATCACTATAAACAGTACCAGTTTAATTAAGATTTTTCATGCTAAAAAATAATGTTACTAATTGGAGTAAATTTTTATTTATATTAATAACGTAATTTATTTCTTAGAAAAAAAATCTTGTTCACAAGAACGAACTTAGCTTTAACGTTGTTTAAATACTATATGAGTTTATAAGTGATGGGACTTTGCTGATAAAAAAAAAATAGTGATGGGACTCTTTTTTTTTTTTAATTCTGTATCAATAACTAGTTTTAAAATTCACCATAAAAAACTAAAATTTCAAATTATTGATCGAGAAACTTTGGTATTTTCTCTTTTCTAAAACTTTAATGTAAAATAAAATCTGAACCGAATAAGAGCAGTTGCACCATATTTAAAGCTTCTTAACCTCATCTCCCTTGGGAAAAGTGAATCCAATCACACTCTGTAATTTCTTCTGCAGAAAAAGGTCACTCCCATCTCCTTTAATTTTGCAGAAGAAACATAAGAACATTATATACTTTTATAAGTTAACACACATAATAAAATACTATTATAGATATTATTGAAAAATAATGTTTTATGTTGTTGTTGAATTCTGTTAAGCTATACATGAATCCAATTTAACTATAACTTGTTTTAAAAACATATTATTTAGTATCTATGGCTCATTTGTAGTGTTTATTTAACATTAATCACCTCTTAATTATAAAAATAATAAAATTGATAAAAAAATACAATAAAAGTGGAAGAATATAAGAAGTAGTTTACTCTGATCGCTTACAATATATTATAGTGATTTTTTTATAATTCAGAAAGGGAGATAAGGAAAAAAAGTATATAAAAATAACAGAAAAAAAAAACATACAAAAAGTTTTACAATTAAAAAATATTATCGGTATAACTTTAATTAATAAATTTATCATACATGGATATTTATTTTAAAATACTTATGTAAATAATTTAACATAAAGAGGAGTAGAGAAACTAAAACACAAAAAATGATGGTTATCTGCATAAACCTAAAATCATATTTAGGTTGATTTGTTTAAAGTGTGTGGAAACTAAGTTTAACCCTAAACCCAACGGATCCACGAGAAGCCAGAGAATTACACCCATATACGTATACATAACACATATTAACGGGCTCAAAAAGCTGATTGATTTGACCTTCTCTTGTTTATATTGCTTCCACATAATGAGGCACACAATCCACCAATTATGTGTGTCTTATCCTCTGTGTTATGCTACTCCTACATACCACTCTTACTCTCTCTCTATCTCTCTCTTCTTCTACAGTCCCCACCCCTTTGGTACCATTGAGCATGGTCCTGCACCACCACACCTGATAACTATGGTGCTGGATTCTAAGTATAGTGGAAACTGTGAAAAGTAAACCACAGTTCCATCATTGGCCTAAGCCTTTCACCACTTTCTCAAATCAAACCACTTTCTTTTTTCTCTTATTTTATCAGCAAATGGTTCATATACAAAAAAACATCAATGTTGTTTTAAAAAACATGTCTCCTTAGAGCTAAGGAAGATAGATAAGAAACCTCTTCTGCGTTTGTTGTGGTCCTCATTCTGCAGAAGCTGTCTAGGGTTTCCGTCTTCCATTGGAAATTGCAAAATCTGTTTATGTGAGATGTTCCCTTCCTCTAATTACACCTCAGGTTCTTACCCTCGTTTCCCTTCTTCGTCCTCTTCTACTTCGCCGTACCCTTCTTTCACTTTCCTTCACCCTGAAAATTCTTCGGCTAGCAGCACCTTTCTCCATGATCCACTTTCTGTTACCTTCATACCAACTAATTATCATGCTCCAATCCCTGAAACACTAGCCAATTGGGCAGTTGCAGATTATGCTGCTGCGGCAATGCTCAATCAGGATCTCGGCGGTGCTCTTTATGGCATCACCAAAAAACCAGCGAAGAAAACGACCAAGAAAGACAGGCACAGCAAGATTCACACATCTCAAGGCTTGAGGGACCGAAGGGTGAGGCTGTCCATTGAGATCGCACGCAAGTTCTTCGATCTTCAAGACATGTTAGGGTTTGATAAAGCCAGCAACACCCTTGACTGGCTCTTCACAAAGTCCAAGAAGGCAATTAAGGAGCTAACTCGCAGCAAGCACAGTGTTGATAGCTTCGAATTCTCCTCATCTTCAGATGGTGAAGTGGTTTCTGTGATCCACCAAGACCAACAACATCAAGGGGTAGACTTGGAAGAGGGGAAGTTGAAAGAACCTGTTTATTGTGTTAAAGCAAAGATGAAGGAATCAAGGGAAAAAGCAAGGGCAAGAGCAAGGGAAAGGACTAGTTGCAAGATATTGTGCAGTGGGGAAGGGACGGTGCAAGAGTTGAAGAAAAAGTGCCCTGCAACTGAAAACCATGAAATCCTGAACCAATTAAGGTCACCCCCTCAACCTCAGCCTCAAGATGTGGATGGAGGAATGCCAAGAGATGATGACTTCAACGTTATTGAAGAATCCATTGTCATCAAGAGAAAGTTGAAACACTCTCTGATGTCTTCCATTCATCAGCAAAACGCTGTGATCCCAAAGGAAGCAAGTGTAAACAACAGTGACTACCACTCCTTCCCCAATTTGTCGCCAAATTGGGAAGCTAATAATGCTGCCAATGGACGCTCCGCCTTTTGTGCAATAGCCAGCATGAATCTATCAGCAGGTAAGTTTTTCATTTTCATGAACAAGTACCTGAGTTTCTTTTCTTTCCTCTTGAAATCGCTTATGACATCTAAAAGTTATTCTTAAAATCCTATGTCTTGATTTTTAGGGCTTCAAATTTTTGGAAAATCTTGGGAGGAGTGCACCAATCCTCATCCTACCTAATATGTTAAATTTCAGTATATTATCCGATGATTGTCTCTAGTGTTTTGCAAGGAATACCATGATCATGGAGGAATCTTTCTGTGTTTTGTACCTGTAACTTTTGTTGTCCTATATTTCCTTTCTAAAATGTACTGATTTTTTTTTGCTCTAGATTAACCAAGGGCATGTCACAGTTGTCAAAAAAGGATGCTGCGTGTATAATTTCTGACCAGTATTTTAATTGTGGCTGTTATTATGTAAGGGTCAATTATATTTACAAAGAACTATCCTTTCTTGCAAGCAGATTTCCATGTTTACATAATTACTTTATGATCTATATATATATATATAATGATTTATATATTGAATTGTTGGAAACTTTTGAAGTAGCTAAATCATATGGTCATGGGAGGAGACGGATGCGCAGAAGAAAATTCAAGATCTTTTAGCTAAACCATGTGCTGATTTACCTTAGAGATCATCCAGTAAGAAAATTTCCGTTTTGAAAAATTTCAGAGAAAGTTATTTTATATGTAATATAACACTTAAATATGCACTAAACACACATGGATGAGTGTAAATTGACCACCTTAAAATTTAACAACTGATCCAGTATAAGAAATCACACAATAATGTTCAAACCTCAGAACAATGTTCAATCCTAGACCAATCACTAGGAAGTAAGCCTTACAAAGAAGATTTAGGTTTCATTCAATTCTAAAAAACTTCACTGCAAGTTGAGATTTGAAAATTTGAAAGATTGAAACTAAAAATTTGTAACTATCTGAATAATGATCTACACAATAAGACTAATAAATCTTATTAAAAAAATTCTAAAATTTTAATATTATCTTATAAAATGAAGTTATATTTTATAAAATTAATTTATAAAGAAATCTTTCTAAATATAATATATATATTATAATTTAGTTATATACTTAATTAGCTTAGGAGCTTTTAATAAGTTTCATTTATACACTTCTTTAATTTTGTACAATATATACTTGTTGCTCTTCTGGCATACATTTTTTCCATTAGGTTTAAGAAAAAAAAAACAAATGATAATTTCTTACTTTTCCAATTCATAATAATTTTCTATAATTGGAAAATGCATGCCAGTAAAATGAGTAAAATTAATAGAGAAATTAGATCCTAATATAATTGTCAAAGCCTTATCCACAACTACGTCCCAAAAACAAGGTTTAGTGAACAAAAATATAATCCTCTAATGTCATTACTATTCCAAACAAGTATAATAAGCCTATTAATCATTTAATACACTTGAATCAAGTATTTTCCATGGCTTAAAAAAAGAGTTAAGTGAGTTTAATATTTTTAACATAATAAGCTATTTATTTTTATTAAACATTTTATTTCCGTCAATGCCTAGCATAGGTGAATCATCTTGAACCCATGCAATTTATAATTCTTCATATTATTAGCATTCTTCCACTAACAAAATCAAGTGTTTTTTACTCTTTTACCTAGTTCAAAGGTTGTAGTTATTTTTAATTAGAATTCTAAAATATCTATTGTGAGAGAAAACAACAATATGTACTTGATGACCACAAAGAGCAGGGGTAAATAATGATCATATAAATATTCAATGAACCTTTTAGTTTAAATTTGAATTCGTCTATATTCAATGAACCACTATGATATATATTTAGCTAAAAACTTTGTATTCTAACAAAATAATAATTAGTTTAACCCTTTGGAGTCCATGCACTCAAGACTTAACAATGACTTTGTCAGAACTTCTTAAAAAACTCAGACATTTATGGAAAGATTTCTAGCTGTGGACAAAATAAATGTGCTCATATATTCATCTGATTATAACACCCTTAACTGGCTGTTCACTAAGTCCAAGGAATCAATTAAGGGCTAACACTCAAGAACCAAGCATTAAATTTTTGTTTTGTTTTAGGTTGTTATATTCAAGAACTGAAATGTACTTTGATTGCTTTAGCAGAAGAATTTGTATTTCATATTACAAAGACAATTTAATGTCTCACGGTTCAGATAGACTCTGATTTCTTACCTACTGGCAGAAACTGGTTCATCTCATAATTTTCTTATATAGAAAAGAAATTATACGTTATAAGCATATCTGACTATTGAATCTGAATCATATTCAAGAACTCTCAAATGTGGACTTTTCATTCACTGCTAAGTTGTGGAGTTGCATAATTTGGTCTTTTGGTCTAACTCTAAAGCATATATAGTGTACATATTTCTAGCCATCTGGTTTTGAGTAGATCTAAGTAAAATAATTCCCACCTAGATTTTCTATAAGTTAGTATGTTTGTGTTTGATGAAGAAATAGGGTGTCCAAATCATGCATTTAACATTTCTAGCCTCATACAGAGGTATTCTTCAATTATTTGTTTTTTATGGAGAAGATATATTCGCACATCTCAGACTATAAGAACACAGATTGGTTACTTGTATAATGTATCTATGAAGTGGTTGCTTTCAGGAAGAAAATTATTGGAGAAGAAGAAAGTGTCTAACTTAAGAGTCATGTCAACATGTTCTCTAGATATCCAACAAAAAAAGGCTAATAAAATCTTTTAGATAACCCTAAAGGCATAGAAGTTTCAGTAGCTAGGTGGAGAATAGCTAGAATAGAATCTGCCATAAAGGTTTCTGCATAGCGAATTCGTGTGTCAATGCATAATATTCAATGTTTGTAACCCAGAATTTTAGGCTAGTACAATTCAAAACTGCATCTGAAGTTTTGTTGAAATCCAAGAGAAAATATAAATGTTTGTAATTGGACTCAAATCACTGATGAACAATGTTCGACTAAAGTTTCAGCAAAGACTGAAATAAGTTATATGCTAAATTATTATTTAGTTCTTTATCTCTATTTTTTTTTAAATTTGGATAATTTGTGAAATAGTGTTTTTGTTTTCAATTTTAAGTTTTTATTGATTCAAAATGTTAAAACTGTACTGCTAAATTCAAGGTCAAAAATTTCAAACCAAAAAAAGTAGTGTTTAAAGATGGTGAAAATCGAGTGAAAAATAATCTGAACAAACAATAAAAGAATTGAAAAATCTGACATCTCAGAATTCTTTTTTGTTACTTGTAGGACTTTTATTACACAAATTTCATGATAACATAATGCATGGTTCTTATTCACTATTTGTTATATTTTTTATTCTTAGAATCTTATTGTTATATATTTTTTATGAAATATTTAACTTTTTATTAATACATTTCTTCACCATATATTTGGTTAAGATAATTAATTTCTCTAAGTGTACAATTGCTTGCTTTTAAAATTCTCTATAACTTAAATTAAACAGTTTTTCCTCTAAATAAGAGGAAAAAAACCTGCATTCAGAATATCTCCAACCATGGTACTAAGCCAAGCTATTTATTTTTTTTATTTAATTATTGTTAAAACTATACAACTTTTTTGTTAATCTTTTTACAGCTCAACAGATCTTCATTCTTATAAGGCATCTTTTAAATTTTTACTAAATAGTTGTTATGAATTACCTCACATATCTTTATATCTTTCTCATAATTTTTTTGTGTGTTGTACCAAATAAGGGAATTAAAGAAAAAAACTGCATTTAGTGCCAAAGTCTTGTTGGTTCTGTTCTTCAATTACATTTAAAGTTTTATCTTACTAATTAATATTCTATTAGATGCACCGTATATTATCAAAGTAAAATTCTAAATATGATTGAAAAATGACACCTACAATATCTATGTCATGTATTTCTACTCGAAATTGGTTTTCTTTCGATTCAAACTTTAGATTTTGTATCTAATTGTAGTAAGAAAACTATTAAAATAAAGTTTTTATCTATATTTTTTTACATAACATCTTAGTTCACATTAAAAGTCTGTTTATTACATAAAAAAAAATAACAAAAAAATTAATATATATCTTTTACATAACATCCTACTTTACACTAAAAATTAATTTACCATATAAAAAAATACCGATAATAATTAATTTTAATAATTTTTTTACTAAAAATACACATAAATAAGTAAAGTCTAAATTTAGAGTAAAGACAGAAATTACTTTCACATTATAATAATAACACAACTTCTCAATTATATGCTACATCGACTCTATAGCAAAATATAAAGAGTTGAAGCAATGGAGTGATTAATTTGACAATGAAGATTTGAATGTACTAAAGTTTTGGGTATATAAATGAGTCAGAAAATAGTACTGTTGAAGGGGAGTTAGGTAGTGAAAGGTAAGGATGGGAGATCTTAGTTGTCACCTAAATCATCCAACCTAAATATCTAAGCCATAAAAGTCCTATATGCTATATATTCGTACGTTTATTAGGTCATTAGATTTCGATTGCACCCTACCTAACCATCACCATCCATACAAATTGCCCACTTCCATTGTACTTTTACAATATAAAATCACACACAAACCCATATTCCAGAACGAGACACAGGGAACATCAACAAACGTGTTATTAACCATATGAATTTCACTTTATCATCACTATTGTTACATAGTTTCTTAATCTTCAAACGTGTTATTAAGCAACCGAAGGCTGCAACAGTTGATTTCAGTAATGAAAGCATACAACTTAACCAGGTAACTATTCTGCATAACATGTCAATTACCAAATCGCTTGTTTCAACTTCTTTTGTGTGTGACGCTCATGAATTTAAGCAGATAAACCAGGGAAGAATCAGTGTTATTAATTATTTAATACCTTAAGCTTTGCAGCACATTTGGATAAGACGTTTTACTGGTTTCGTGGCTTGCTCCTCGTTTCTGATCCCTTGCATTTTATAATCTACACACAGATCGTTTCATATATTAAAATAATTTATATATATAAATACAACTTTATATGCCTCAATGTTATATTTAATAATGTGTATAATGTGAAAGAAGAAGATAAAATGTTACACACGTACCCCTTTGTTCTCTTTATTCAGTCATCTGACTCAATCCACTTCATTAATAGGGTTTTTCAGTTTCTATATTCGACATAAGGGAAAAAAAAACTTTAATCATTCGAGAGTAGCAGCAAGATTTGGAATCTCAACCCAATATTTGGATTTTAAAATTCCTAAAAAAGAAATTGATCAGAGTGACTGATAGTGGATTTTTTTATCAGCAAAAGATTGAATAAATAAACTGTGTTCATTGAAGAGGGGATTCAGAGTGATAAATCGATTAGCTGCATAAATTGTGTTAACTGGTTTCTCTTCTTATGTTCGAAATTTGTTATATAATTAAGTTGTGTAATTTTGTAAGCACTGTCTTTCTTTTCTTATAGGTGAACTTTACTTGCAAAGTTTTGAAACTTAAAAACTTTAAAAGTAATTTCAATTAATAAAATATTATTTTAACAGTAACTTTTAACTATATTATTATACTTAACACAGACTTAAGATTTGAGTACTGATCCATATACGGGAATTAATAATAAAGCTCAAGATTTTTAAATACATTGGTTGGCACGTCCAATGAATTAGAAATAAAACTTATTAAATATTTTATCTTGAGAAATTACAATAACATATAGGTAATAAATAATATATGTATGTCCTTAACATTTGCCCAAAAACATGTGAAAACTGTAGAATGCAAATTCAAACTACCTCCATGCAAATTTTTCTACTGTTACAAATTAACCATGAATTAGAGAAAATTAAATTGTTCCAAATTGCTGGTGCAAGTGTTATAATTTTATATTTAATGGATATATTATTCTTTTTGTTTTTAAATTTTGATTGTGATTCATAGAAGGGTTTTAGATAAGTTTTTGATAAAAAAGTTAAAATGGAAATGAGTGAAGTTAATTAAGTGAAAAGAAAAGGTAATGATTGCTTACAATGGCAGAGTGAGCTTTATACATGGCTCGCTTCCATGCTGTCTCCTCGTTCTATTCTATCGTCAGAAAGTCAATACTTCACCTGAAAAGTTGTGAGAAATTTGCAGATTAGCTTGTGACGAAAAGAAAGACAAAACATAAATCATAACTAAATCTTCAACACCATCAAAACCATAACACCATATATAACAGACCCTGCGCAGTGATAACTCATCGTGCAGTGATAAATTAGATTAACAAAATTTGTTCTTGGATACCCTGTCTTAATCAGCACAAGAGATCAAAAAGAAAGAAAGATCAGAAAGATATTAAAACCAATTTAAGGAATTGTTTTCTTATCATATTTTTAATTGGCATAGTAGATTGAACTCCTAATAATCAATTTTTGTAAAGATAAAGTTATTTTTTTTAATAAGATATTATAAATGAAAGTGTGATAAAAGTGGAAAAGGATGAAAAACATTAATTAAAAACATGTACTATACAGATTTTGATTATATATAATTGTTTAAATTAAAAATTATAAGTTTAAGTGGTCCATAAATTTATATAAATAGTTAAAACAAAATTAGCTATATCATTTAAATATAAAATGTTTACACCTATGGTTTTTTCAAATTTAATCAACAATAGAATATTTAGTTAATTAAAAAATGATCAAGAAAAGTATTATCGATCATAATAGTTTTATCAAAATTTGAGCATAATTTTATGTGAAAAAATATTAATTAGGGGTCTAAGATTATTGTTGTTTTAATTAATTTTTATATTGGAATAAAAAACTAAAACACGAGTACATTTTTTTAAAAATCTTGCGAATTTCATTGTGAAAAGTGTTTTTTTTCCTTCCTGAAAATGGACTTCAAGCTTTCAAATTATTAAATAAAAAAATAATTAGTAAAGACTCACAGAAAGGGGTGGGATGGGGAAATAATCTTCATTATAGTTTTGATTCCTTCAGCAAACACTACATACTGAAATTGTTGTTAACTTCATGGATTAAAACAGAACAAGGGAATAAACAAGCTCAAGAGTTGTTGAACAAAAATATGCAAGTTTGTATGAAACAAAAAGCAATAGAGTGAGAAGGAAGATAAATGATACGTACATGCTAGAAGAAGAACTTGTTGAACAGAAGCAGCTGGTATTGTACGTAAAGAACCTCATGGAGAAGAAACTCCTGGAAAGAACACTGTTGAAAAGCAGAGTGACAATAACCTTGAGAGAGACCGAGAGAGATCTAATTAAGCCTTATCACTGAGAGGTATATAGAACCTGAGTTTAGGTTACATACTCTTTGCAGAAGTGTTGGATTACTGCATGTTTTGGTAATTTCTTCTGCATGCTACCTATAAACCATTACTTAGGTTCTGGCACCCTATACCATATATAGGGAAAGTGAGTGGTAATGGAAAAAGTAGAAACTGGTTTTTGACTACTCCTTATTCATCGTCTCAACTAGCGTCTGCATAACAAATATTCAAATTTCACCATCTATTATACATCATGCATAGATTAACAAGGCCACCATATAATAAGTTTTCTCTAAATAAAGACCGTGAAACATTGTGATTTCTTGAAGAATTTCACAGAGTTTCATTAACTCCATCCTAACAATATAATTACATATATTTTTTATATCACATCGATTACTATTTCATAATATATTTCATAATATATAAGTAAGTGTAAATTTTATAAGTTAGTCTTGTCAATTTTTTTAATATGTTATCAGAACTGTTTAAAGATGCAAGAGTTTGTTAATCTTATTAGATTACCATTTTTAAATTATCCATAATATAGTCTTAAACACGAGTTTCTTGAGTTGACAGTCTCAATATAAGTTTCAATATAAAAAAGATGTATTCAAAATTTTAACTAAAGATAAAAACATTTTATAATATATAAAATATAAGTATATGTAAACTTTATCTTATAATTGAGAGAAATTCCAACTAAAAATAAAAACATAACAACAAATATTATCTTATAAAAATAATTTTATAAGATTACATTTCATTTTATAAAAAGTTCATAGAATACTTTTGTTACTTATTATAAAAATGCTTGTACATAGATATGATGATTGATAATGATGTTGAGTGCATGGCATGCAGATACCCGGTGCTGAACTTGTACGTCTCTCTCTTTGTCTCTGGGCCGTATGTAGCAGCAAATAAAGTATAACTGTGATGAAAAAAAGCTGATATGATGAGGGCACACACAGACACAGCTAAGGTGAAGGCAATATTATGTTGGGAAAATCATTTTGTTAGATATTAGTCTGACTAAGGTGGATCCTTCAGAAATTTCGAAATTGGTACGTTTAATATATACACCACTGTCTCATTGCTCCATGACCCATCCCTTTCTTCAGCTATTTTTCTGGCTCTCATGTGAAATATTAGGAGAATGTGAAGACTAGCTGTAGCTACCTCACTCTATTTATCACTCTTTACCTAACCAGCTTTACCTACACAGATTTAGGTTATGATCCAAAAACATAATTTATTTTATGATGATACAACATTAAATAGGGTAATTGGCACAATGGTCGATGACTACGTGCAACTCCTTTATTTAATGTCAGTGTTCATTATGTTCATTCATTGTGATTTTCTTTGACTGTCACGAACACAAATTTGACCAACCCTTGCATAAATTTTAAATTTAGAAACATAACCCTACCTCTATATATATATATATAGGTCAATCATGAAAAGCTCTTTTGAATTCATTAATTATTAGCGCAGCCAAAATTAGTTTAACAAAATAATGAAAGCCATTAGAACTTTCGTTACAATCATGACTGAGATTCTAGTTTTGTCAGCTTCACCATTACAATTTTACAGTGAAATATATATCAATCAGGTCTAATCTTACAATCATGTTTTTGTTATGAAAAAACAGTTTATTTTAATCTTTAACTCTCCATTTTAATATTATCTTTCTGAAACAGCTATCATTTTGAATCTTGAAGCATGCTTTTAAAAAAAAATCATATAAAATGTGAAATTTCTTATATTTTCTTCTATTATATTCTATTCCATCTCATTTTATTGTTACTCATTATTATCCATGTATATATGTGTGTAAAAAAAAAGGAACAATATCCTCAAAGATAAATATTTTCAATATTAACACTAAAAAGAAAATATAAATGTTCACATTAATAGTAAGATTGTGTTGTGATTATGGTTTTAAAATGGCTTTTAATGAAATAATCAAAATTTAGGTTTTCATGTATCTGTTTTAAATTCCTCATAACATGCATAGCACTTCATTCTTTGGTTAAATTAAAGTAATTACCAAGAAAAGGGAAAAATAGAAAAAAATTTAAAAAGGGAATTCCGTTGCCGGGAATCGAACCCGGGTCTCCTGGGTGAAAGCCAGATATCCTAACCGCTGGACGACAACGGATCTGTTGATGACTTTGGTATGAAAATTTTATTTAATAAAATATAATCATTGAAAATCAAACCAACTAAATGTTTTAAGATAATTTTTATTGCTTTGTACTAGTAATCAATAAATAAAAATTCAAGACCGATTACCTTATTTGAATTTTATAAAAGATATTGATATTATGAAATTTTCAAATAAAATAAAATATCATTTAAACAAAATAAAAAACAGCACGTAAAAACACGCATCCAAATAATATATTTTTTAGTTTTTTTCTTTTGTTTATTTAGATTCAATAAGAATGAAGCACTAAATTAGCGACAACACATACCCTTTGTTACATTAGTTTTTAAAAAATAAAAAATACGTTTTTTACTTTCACATTTTTATCAAATATAATCAATGCTTTTATATTTTAAAATTAATAAATTTGATTCTCCAACTTTAAAATCACTTAAATTTAGTCATCTGTTAATTTAAAATTAAGACAGAGTAAATCCACGTATTTTACAAAGTTAATCGTGAGATTTATGAACAGAAATTCATAAAAAGTTGAAAAACGTTTGGCAAGAAAACATATGAATTAAAAACACGTTTAGTGGTAATAAACAAACAATTTCCTATTTCTTTTTTTTTATTTGTCACTTTTTTTCATCGTTTCTTGGCTGATTCAACTTAAACTCCAAGCTGAAATGTGTTCAATAAATTTCCCGAAGAAAAAGAGAAGAAAATAAAAGAAATTCTTCCGTATTTACTTTCCTTGCCCCCCAAACATACCCTCCGAATATTACTAGACCCAAACAGAACCTAACCTAATCACTTTTTCCGTCATGGATGCGCGTAGAGCTCCACGCGCCGTCATTGATCCTAAGGTCCGCAGAGTCGGATTCTTCGCCCCGCCGGACCGCTCTCAACCGGGTCCACCCCACCCGCTCTCATTTGACGTCTCTCCCGCAGCCAACTCCCTCTCGCCGGTCATGATTCCACCGCCGCGCCATTTGTCGGAGAATCTCAGCCTCCACGGCCGTCCCGCCGTCACTTCTCCTTCCGTTGAGGAATCCATCACAGCCGAGAGCTATTCCAGCTCGTCGGAGTTCTTCCCCGCTCCGATGTCTCCGATGCCGTCCTCTTACTCGAGCAGGATGGTTGCCGACGACGGAGACTTCTTCGACGGTGTTAAAGTGGCGTCTTCGTTTCCTCAAGGCGGGTTTGACTTGACGACGACTAAGGCCAGTGGTGTTCCGGCGAGCGAATTAACCACCGATGCGGTGGTGAATGCTGATTCCCTTGCAATTCGCGGTGAGGTTTTGCTATTTTTGCTTTGTTCAGTTATTTGGATCGGCTATATGCTTTGAGCTTTAAATTGTTTCTGAAAGTAAAATGAAATTGCAATTCAATAGTTAATAGCTTTGATCAAGTTTTGTGTCAGCACATTGGAAGCCATGAATGTTTTATGGTTTCATGCAATTGAATGGAATGAAGGCTTGTATCGTTGCTTTTTCAGCTTCCTTGTGGTCTAGATTTAACTTTCGATAGCGTATTGAGTGCAAGTCAACTCTACCGTGCATATCAATTGCGAGAACGTTTTACAGTATAGTGTTGCTTGGTCTTTATCAGATAGGCCCTTCTGCCTACATGCTTTCAGCTTGCGTATTGTATTTCCAAAGTGAAGCTGCTGAATATCTTTTTTTATTCTAAAGATCATTTGCATGCATTATCATTAAATTCAAAAGTAGTTCAAGTAAATTCTTTGTTATTGTTACCTACTTCTCACAAATTGGTCACATTTTATCATTAGTATATTTGTAGTTGCTTGAAGTTTGTGTGGCGGCTTAAAATTTGAGATATCTATCAAGGGGCTATATATTACCCAGCCCAGATAAAATCAGAGATTTGCCGTTGTGGTTAGGACTATCTTCTGTTATTCATACTAGCAAAATGATAGAACTGGTTCATACCCTAAAGGAAAGAAAATAATGATTTTTTATTGGTGTTTTTTTCATAGTCTAGGCGTTTTTCCAAACTGGGTCTCACTGCTGACTCTGCAGTCTTAGGCCAGGGTGGAGATACAAAATGAATGATTTCTCTGGATGTTATTCAGCAGACCAGGACTCTTCCCGCTCTTTAAGGGTCTAATCCATTCTCAAATGACCAGATCTATCTCCCTCTCAACCCATTTTCTTATTTACAAGCAACCTGCTTTATTTCTCTGATTATCCCAACCCCCAACTAACTAACTAATTATTCCTATAACTAACTACGGGGGTCAACTAGCACACAACCATGTTTTAGCTTCTCTGGTTGAAACATCGATTGTGGTATATCTTGGCCTGAATAATTCCTTAAATATTTTAAAATTTTTTTCATAATTAAAGTCCACTTGATAAAAAGGAGAAAAACTACAAACTAAGTTTTAATAGAAGTATAATTCTATGTCAATGAATAGCTTGACTTTTAGATAAGTACAAATAGCCAAAGGAAAGTGACAATAATTGGCTTCATGATAGATGCCTATTTGTTGCTATCTAAATCTAAAATGTTTCGCAAACAAAACTAGTTATTGCTTTTGTGGTGAAATTGGATTCAAGTCATGTCCAAATGAAACCCAAAATTATAAGAGTAAAGTAGAATGTTACATTCAAGTACTTGATGTTGATTGAAGCTATAGTAGTACCTGATGCTGTGTATACCCTGTGGCTACTGTCCAGAAGTAGCAACACTTCTTAAGTGACTCAAATTATGTTGAAAAAAATTCACAAAATCCACCTAATTTTGTGCCATGTAAATCTTAGTTTTCTGGTTTTTGATACACTTGGTTCTGATATTTACTAGGATAGATAGATGTATTTTTAAAAAAAAGAGTTGTTTGTGTTTTTTGCCATCTTCTATATTGTCCAGTCAGAACATATGAAGAATAATTGTTGTACCAGTCTGACTTGCCTGTTGTTAATGCTAGATGTTATCGTAACATGCTCTCTCTGGTTCTTGTCATCTTTCATTTTCTTCCTTGGATGTTTTTTTAAAGGAATCTTTGACAATCAGAAGTTACTATTTGGTATTTAAGCATTTTCTCCCTCAATCCCCTTTAGAAAGAGAGAGGGAAGACAAAGGTGGAGGATCAGCAGTGGAAGTGAAAGATCAAGCTCTGAATACTAAACCTAAGAAAGAAAAGACCTCAAAAGCTGAAAGACGAGCTCTTCAAGAAGCTCAACGAGCTGCTAAGGCTGTTGCAAAAGGTGTGTATTAGCATTTAGCGTGCTCTTGTTTGATTGAGATTAGTGCAATGTTGATCTTGTTTATCTTAGGCATAAAAGAATTTCAGCTAGAGCATGTGAAAATATGAAGTTTCTCTGCAAAGTCAAAAAGTGAATTGAAATTTGTACTTGTTAGTTTGGCCGTCTATATTTTACATTTCCTGTTGAAATGTTGCACTTTTTTATTTTTGTCCTTGGATCTAGCTTCTTGAAACCCACTGTTTAAGAACTGACTCATTTTTCTAGGAAGCCTGAAGTAAGAATTTATTATGAGATTTCACAGATCTTTTTTAATATTCATTGTAACTAACGCTGCTCATTAGTTCGTCCTTTTATATAATGTTTTGTTAGCTGAAGGAAATAAGGCATCTGGAACTCTGGCTTCAGTGAATGTAAAACCAGCTAAAGCTGCAAAGCCCCCACAAAAAGTTGATAATGCTTCAGTTGCAGCCTCTGAGAAGAAAGAGGGTGATCGTCCACAAGAAAAAGATAGAAAGAAAGATGTTCCTCAACCGCGGATGCAATATGATGATAAGAGCAGAGTGGAGAAAGCCAAAAGGCGTGCCGTGGTAAAACAAACTGAAGCTAAGAACAGAGTTGAACTATTCAGGCATTTGCCACAGTATGAACATGGGAGTCAGCTCCCAGATCTTGAGGCAAAGTTTTTCCACCTTGGCCCTGTGCATCCTGCTGTTTATAAGGTAGCTATGTTGTTCCACTGTTCTGTTTAATCTTGTTATAATTCATGTTTCTTATGTGGTTGAGTCAGGATCCATCGTTTCATAATATATGATGTTCTAATGCCATTCTCATTGCCCAGCAATTAGATAAAACCCACATGATAAATGGAGTTCGTTGCCCTAAATGAAGTTGAATCTTAAAAACAGAAGATTTCAGTACCAAATTAATTTAATATTACCGAGTTTAACGCAGCCTAGAGTGAAAAGGTTCATAAAACAATCATTCAGCATATCGGAGGTCATTTATTGTATTGAGCTGCAACATTCCATATGTTTAAATCGTTAAATGGAAATGGTTTTTTTGTGCCTAGCCTAATGTACTATATTAAATTCTAATAGTTTCATTATACAATTTCTGGACTTAAGTCTCTTCCAACATTTAAATTTAGAGGTTTTGTTTTCAGCTTTTCATCAATAAAAACCTCATTGCTGAAATTTGCACATTCCTCAAAAACACCCTTAGGCTTATTGGCAGTGTAATGGTTGAAATTTTGCATGATGATGGATCACGTCCACTACTAGGGTAAATTCTATGCTATCTCCAAGCATTTAGGTATTTTACTTGCAGTTAAAGCAATTATCTATTCCATGGTTCATATGAGAACAAAGGCTAGGCAAGATGAAGAATATGAAATAGTATGAAGAGTTACAGTCCTTAAATACGTTCCACTCCTTACAGGGCTCAGAATTATTTCACGCCTCTAATGTTTTTTGCACTACTTTGTGGATGTCACTGTACTATTTGAAAGTTAAAAGTTCATCCTTAATGACATCTAAATTGAAAATAAATTGTATCTAGGGACCTATTGTATGCTTGGAGCTACTATAAGCTGAATCATGAGTTCATCATTAAAATTTATCTATGGTGTTGCTGCCGATACGGCTTAGGTTAGTTATTAAGACCTGGTTCAATTTGTTTTGTAAATTTGGCACTTTTTATATGTATTTTCCTTTAACTGTTGTGGTCTTAATGATGATTATCAGGTAGGTTTGCAGTATCTGTCTGGAGATATAACTGGTGGCAATGCTCGTTGTATTGCTATGCTTCAAGCATTTCAAGAGGCCATTAAAGACTACAGGGTTCCATCCGAGAAGACTCTGGTGAGAGACTTAACAGCAAAATTAAGTGGTTATGTTTCTTTTCTCATTGAGTGTCGACCACTTTCTATCAGTATGGGCAATGCAATTAGATTTCTCAAAAGTCGAATTGCCAAGCTACCTTTGACGCTGTCCGAGTCAGAATCAAAAACCTCTCTTCAATCAGATGTTGAGCGTTTTATAAATGAGAAAATTATACTTGCCAACAAGGTGATTGTCAAGCATGCTATCACAAAAATAAGAGACGGTGATGTTCTTCTTACTTATGGGTCTTCATCAGCAGTTGAAATGATACTGTTACATGCACACGAGTTAGGTAAACAGTTTCGAGTTGTAGTGGTAGACTCTCGTCCAAGACTTAGAGGGAAACTTTTGCTTCGTAGGCTTGTGGAGAAAGGTCTTAGCTGTACATACACTCATATAAATGCTGTTTCCTACATAATGAATGAAGTTACTCGAGTATTTCTGGGTGCTTCATCAGTGTTGTCTAATGGAACAGTTTATTCAGGAGTTGGGACTGCTTGTGTTGCAATGGTTGCCCATGCATGTCGTGTCCCTGTTTTAGTATGCTGTGAGGCTTACAAATTTCATGAAAGGGTGCAGCATGATTCCATATGCTCAAATGAGCTTGGTATGTAAACAATGAGAGATGACGTCCATTGTACTTGATCTCTTGCCTTGTGTCTGGAAAAAAGCTGATGCTTCTATGATTTTCTTACAGGTGATCCAGACGTCATTTCTAGGGTTCAGAGTAGAGAGGATGTCAACCACCTGGAAGCTTGGGCCAATACTGAAAACCTGCAACTTCTAAATCTGATGTAAGGCATTTATATTTACGTAAGAGAAAACCAAAATTGTCATTTCATTACTCTGACCTTGCGATTTTATATATTGATGCCAGCTATGATGCAACACCTTCAGATTACGTTTCCATGATAATCACAGATTATGGCATGGTAAGTGCTACAATTAAAGAAGATTTATCTAGTTACTGCTAGCAAATACCTAAAGTGTGCTTTATTCCGGGCACCCCAACGTTACTATGGATTCTGTCTCGCGATTTTTAGTAGAATGACACTATCAGAATTAAGATAACAGTTTGGACTAAGAAAATCCAAGAGGATAGATAAAAGGAAAAAAATTTTACTTGCATCCTTCCTCAAATATTAGACAAAAGAGGCACATTAAAACAGTAGACGACAAGAATTTAAGCTAGGTTAATCTTCATAATATAGCTCTCTTTTTTGTGGTAAAGTAAATGCATTTTTTAGTCTTAAGGAGCATTTTCCCTTTATCACTATTTACGATCACGAAAAATAAAAGATTTAACAATTTAACCTTGGCAGGTCCCACCCACAAGTGTACCTGTAATTGTAAGGGAATATAGCAGAGAACAGGTGTGGATATGAATGCTTCACATGTGGATAATCTCAATTCTTGTATGCATGCAGAGACCATATTTTAGCAATAAAAGTTTTGTGAAGGCTGTGATGATGCCATCTTTCTGTATTATTATTTTCTTATACTGGAATAATGTAACGGTCCTTTTGTTCTTTTCGAGATTTTGGACGCTTCTCTGTATTCACCTGTCGCAGTGAAGAGTGCAGATTGTCGCCTCTCCCGACAGATTTTGGCCATGCATTCTCACATGTAACACTTTTTTAGCGGTCTTCAAATTTTGAACAGTTTTTGGTGCTTCATTATTTTTTTCACAATTTTTTTGGTTTCTTTGATTGTTAAACCCATCACGGTCTACCGGGGGGAAGCTGTTACTGATTTTTTTTTTTTTTCACTTGAATGCTCTAACCGGTAAACATGGAAAATTGTTAGATATACCTACAGCCACAGTGTAATGTGCACATGTTTGAAGCCGCTGTAAGGGGAATCCAAACACACTTAAATTATCATGTTGCAAAGTTACGTTGCAAATGGAATGATTGTTATAGGAAAAGACTGCATGTTCAATTGCTCTCTGTCACAATGGTCGGAGTCCTCTTTTTATCCATCGAGGAGTGTGTCTGTAAAAAATGGTTGAAGTTATGACAGTGGTGCTTTTTGTTTAAATGGCTAACTGTTCAGTGTTTATAGAAGTCATTGTCTTCCTGCATAGAAAATTGTATTTTCAATTTCTATTGTTAAACAATTTACATCTTATTTTATTTTAATAAAAAAATGTTTTAAGAAATTTCAAACAGTTTACTATATATATATATATTTAGACTTTATTAAGATATGTAATAATACTTTAATTTAAAAACATGTCAATTATATGACTTTTAATAAATAGGTACAGATGAAAATTTAATGACATTGAGTCCTCGCTTTTACTTAATACAGTCACAATAACTTTTGTGAACTTCAAATTAAATTCATCTAATTTAACATTTTTTAATTTCATTTTTAAGATCAACATGAAGATTGACATTTACACTTGTTTTTTCTTTATTTTTTTAGTTGTTTTTTGTCCAATAGGCGTAGGATATTGGTAAAAATGTGTCATATTCATAAATTTTAATGGGTATTCCTTGCTTAGAAGATGATAAATTTGTACCTAAAGAATAAATATTTGATATTTTTGAAGAAGTATGACCAAATGTTAGAGTTTTATTTTAGTTAATGTTGTCTGAAGGTTAAAATTTTATATTTACAGAACCCAACCATTTCATAGTTTAAGAGCTTTCTTCTCCCAACCTCGAACACTCTCCCTCACACTGAAATAACTTCTTCCTCTTGATTTGTTCTTGTACTTGTTCTTCCTTCTCTGTTATTCTCCACGAGACACAAATAAAATATTTTTTTATTTGTAAGCGATAGTTCCTTGTACATACAATTCACACAATTTTTTTAAGCAACTATCATTATCACGTCAACACCCTTCCATAAAGTAACTATATATTTTTGTGTAAACATATCCCCTTAGATATGCTTCGATATCTCATTAAGTTGACACTCATGGTTACTTGAGATGAAAAATAATTTAATTTTATTTCAAATTATTAATGAATTACACAAATAAAATGTATTATTTTTTTAAAAAAAATCTATTCAATCTATCTATTAATACTTTTCAAAGATAAATGTTCAATCCATTAATAAAAATTAAAGTAATATTTTAAAAAATTAAAATAATATTTTTAAAAAGTTTAATGTTAATCAATTATTTTAATTTAATATTAATCTGACCTTCAACTCAGTGTTTGAAACCTTTCTTAATTCTTATATATTTGTTTATTTGACTTTGTATATAATTGAAATATCTTAATCAATTATTTTAATTTAATATTTACATTACATCTCAATAATATCTCACCATTTCTAACTATTAACATCACATTAATAGATCACATATATTAATATGCATAACATATAATTAAATATGTTTAGTGATTCACAACTTAATATTCAATAATACTTACTATTTCTCATCAGTCAAATACATCTTAGAGGTCAAATACATCTTAGAAAACACACGATAAAAGTTGTGAGTTGTGTTCAAAGGGAGTTTACATATATGTATACATAATATTAGTCAATTAAATAATATCAATCTCATATATATACATAATATTTGTTAATTAAATAATATCAATCTCATTACATGAACAAAACATTCTTTATTGATTGAAAGTCATTTAAAAAAAAAGATTTTTGTTATAATTTTTAGCTTGAACAAAAATATCTTTAGAAAGAAATTTTTGTCTCACTTTCGTTTTCATTTAAAAAAAAATATAAAAAGAATAAATTATATAACAACCTACAAACATTGCAAAACTCAACAAAAACTTATTCTGAGTACAAATATCTTTAACAAGTTTAAAACCTTAATCAACACTGCAAAATCAACTCATAACTCATAAATTACAGTGAAAATAAAATTATTAGCTACACAAATTATTGTAGTGAATTCATTTTTTTTTTAATACATGTAAGAATCTTATTAAAAGAATTACTAACTTATTAATATAAAATATTTTAATATTACAAGAAGAAATATTTTCTTCAATGCGTAGTTTCAAATTCATGTTAATATTTCGAGAAGATACAAAAAAAAAAAAAAGCAATATTATAAAAAATATTTAATCTTTTTGATAAATATTAATGTTCTAAAAAAGTTGAGGAATTATAAATAATTTTTTATTCAAATATATAAATATACCCCCTTACGATTTCGTAATGTAATTTCATATAGTTTTACTAAAATATTTCTCATTTTAAGTTCTTAATTAGTACCACTGGTTAGGGTGATTTTTCACTGACAGTGAAGCTGGAAATTAGTATGAAGATATAACGGGGCAATTTAAGATTCATATTCCTTAATAAGAGAGCACCATATACATATATTCAATGAATGTAAGAAAATTATTCCAAACAATTAATATATGATTATAAATTCGTTTCAAGATTAAAAGAAGAAACCCAACAAAAATGAAAGCATTACAAGAAAAAAAATGTTTTTTTATGACAAATATTTGTAAAGATTAAATCTTGCTCCCTTTTGAGAAAAATATTAAATAAAAAGAAAATATTGAATGTGTAATATTTAATATTTACTATAGACAAATGCTAAGTGTTTTAAGAATTATAAATGTTTTTTCTTTTTCGATTTTGGAATGCACTCTTATACAATTTTTAATGAAAGTATTCTCTTTTAATTTTTTTTAATTAGTTTCCTAAAACTGGTTAGAGTGATTTTGTACTGGACAAAGAAACTTGGACTGTAAAAGAAAAATTAAAAAATAATGATATAAAAATGAAAGAAGTAATTAATGCATTAATTGTCCTGAAATTATTTCCATAACATGAATAAAGTTGAAGTATCTTTGTTGTTTTCCAGTTAGGTAAAATTAATTCTGGAACATTTAATGTCTTAAATTAAGGTGTAATTAAAATTGAATTAGTAGCAGATTTTGATTCTTTAAACAGTACAAGTATTTTTGTCAACGCAAATCGTAGTGGCAGCTTTCCACTGTGATTGTTATCTGAAGTATTCCATACTGGTGCAACAAGAAACCTCTCGCAAAAGACAAAGGGATGCTTCCTAGTAAGTGTTACCTTACCAAATACATCGTTGTTGCTCCTTTTACCCTACAACGTTGTAACCCTTTTCTACTTATCCCCTGTAACACTGCCCACAACCCAACAACAATAACAACATTAACAAAAAAATACACGCACCAATCCAATATATAATGAGTTAAATATTTTGTTTGGGTATAGTTCCGACTTCAAGTTAGAAGCTGAGGTATTGTGGAGTTCATAAAATATGTTTAAGTAGATTAAAGAAAAAAAAATATTTAAATTATTTTTAGTTTTAATTTTTAAAATTTGTAAGATTATATTGAGTATATTGAGACAAATCCACAGTTAAGATCTAAGTAGAATGAATTTCTCTTAGTTGAAGAGCTAAGAGAACCTTTTCGTTCTCATAATCAACATTAATATTTAAGACATTGTTCGCTTTGAAACTCAAAATTCTGTCATAATTTTATTTTTAAAAAATGTTTTGATAATTAAGAAGGATGAGTTATTTAAATTGTCATGACCTTAACTCCTGAGTGATATAAGACTATAAATATATATCATAACTTGAAGTTAAATTTTATTTTTATTTCAAACTTTGTTTTTATCAGTTTTATTTTTTATATAATAAATGAATATAAAACATGTTACTCACACATCAACTATGATTTAATATGAAATAATAACATCTTAATTTATAGTGAAAATTTAGTTTATATTGGAAATCTATTTGCAAATAAAACAATAGGAAAAATTTACTTTAATAATTAGTTTACTTTAATTATTAAAAAAATCTAAAATTTGTACTAAAAATAAAGAGCAATTCTGTTTCATTTTGTTTAGTGATGAGTTCCGTTTCCCAATGTCATAATAAACTGCAAAACGACATAAAAGAGACATCATCGTTTTTAGTTTGAGATTGTTGAGGATTCCGAAGTAGTGTGTGAGTGGAGCAGAACGATGAAGTGTTGGAAGGAAAATGGGAGAAAAGCCATGGCAATTGGCTCATTCTCTTTTCCAACTTAACAGCTCTACAACACCCTGCCATTTCCAACCGCATCTTCTCTCAAACTCAATACCCATGCATTTTACCCAAACACCCCTCACCAATTATCTGTTAATATACTACTTTCTCATTATTCTTTTATTAATTATAAACCAATCCAATATATTTTTATTCTCTTTATGATGTTAAAGTTTCTCTTTAAGTTTTCTAATTTTTTTCTCAACTTTCAATCTCTCTCTAATTTTTAATTCTTTATTTTTGGTCCCTTAAACATTATTTAAATCATTTTTCTTCTACGAAAATCACTTGCTGTATTTGAGAAAATAGATATTTAAATTAGTCCTTCAAACATGAGTATACTTTAATGTAGTAAAAATATAAACCCATTTACACGAAACTCATATGTTTTCACTAGTTTTAATATATAGTTTTTTAATTATTTATACTTGTATATGAACATTGTAATCCAAAATTTACTATCAATACACTCATTTTCAAATATTAGTTAAAGGTTTTAGTCGATTTTAAATTGAAAACCATATTTTATCCCCACAAAAATAATCAAAAAATTCAATCTTATTTCTTATTACTTATAAGTTATTAAATTAACTAAAATTATACTGTTTGACGCTTTTTAAATGATTTCAATTATCAATAGTAAAAATATATCACACAAATTTATACCTTTATTACATTTCGATTGATAATAAATAACGCATTAATTTAAAATGGTTAAAAACAAATAAAATTTTCTATAATTATAAGTTGCTCAACATTATTTTTCAATCAAAACTGGAATTTTACTTTAATAGTCTGTGGACTTTTTAGTATTGTCTTTTTTTACAAATTATTAATTTAAAACTTCAACTCTAATGAAAAAAACATGGGCAATATGTATGAACTAAAAATTTATATTAATTTTTGCATTAAATAAAGTGTGTCTTTTTTGGCTAATATTTTTCTTTGATGTATTTTCAGATTTTCATTACTCTACCAACAACTGGCAAGGGTAATACCGTCACGCGAAAAAATACACGAGAACCCACGTTCCAAACCAAAAGGCGTCGCTGCAGAATTCCGATAATACCCTAGGTAAATTGGCGCGACCGTGAGAAAGGCAAGGGTAGTCTCGTACTCTCACCCACGCTCCAGACATTAAACGAATAAAATAAAAACAAGGAACGTGAGCGATCCGCGCAAAAGCAAAAAGAGGAGAGAGAAAGGGGAAAGAAGTAGAGAGAGAGAAAGAAGAGAACCGTTTGAGAATTTTAGAGACGTTATCGGACTTCAAATCCTCAATTCGCCGGAATTTGGGAACCGCGGTTGCGTCCGGAGGCTCGCCTAGTTAGGGTTTCCTTTCTCTTTCTTCTTCTTGTCGGTTTTGAATTTTCCCGACAGCGATGGTTCTGCAAGGCTGAGGTTGAAGGTTCGGGTCGTCGCTGTGGAGGGAAGAATTCGGCTGTGCTGGTGTTTGGACGATGTTTACGCCGCAGAAGGTGTGGTCAGGTTGGTCCCTGACGCCAAACAAGAGTGGGGTTCGGGGAGGAACCGGGTCGGGTTCGGATTTGGGTCCGAATTCGGGAGATGGGGTGAGCGCGAAGGAGAAAGGTATCGTCGCGGTTGTTGAGAATGGCGGGAACAACTTGGATCGCGGGGTTTTGGTTGAGAGAGTTTCCAGCCTCGAGAAGGAGGTTAGTTAGTTGATTAGTTTTTTTTTTATTTTTTGCTTTTTTATATTCTTTTGGTTTTAATTTTGAGGGATTCCTTTTCCTTTTGCTGTGATACTGTGATGAAGTGTGCCTTCAAGTCTTAGTTAAGGGTTACTTTTTGGTTGAGTTTGTAGTGTCGATAGCTTTAGGTTTTTATTTTGAATTTCTTGGGTGTGTAATTATTATGGTGGAAATTGAGCAATTGTTGCGTAAGTGTTTTTTTTAAAGATTTTAATTTTTGGGATAACGTCTTGGTCCTTCGTTGAATGTGGAAAATATAGTTTTGTTTAGTAGGTTTGGGTACTGAAATTTGAAGCTTGACTCTGGGGCGGTAACTTGGTATGTTTTGTTCTTAGAACGTGATTTGGAGATGTTAACTGTAGGGGATTTAGTTCTTAATTATTCGTTTGGATAATTCAGTTTGCATGCCTCGCCCGCATTTTAATTATGTTTTCTCCTTGTTCAAGAAACCTTTTGGCTATTATGTAATTGTTGAAGCAAAGTGGATTGTGTATACTGCTTGCTTCTGTGGCCAATTGGGAGGAACAGTTTCGTTTTGTTCTTCTAGTCCTGTGATGATTCATATTAGGGCTTGGCAATTATTTTATATCCTAGATCCTTGGTGATTTCTAGACCGAGAGAAGTGCTAGAATTTTCAAAAGTTAAATTTCAAGTTTACATGATTCGTAGTAACATTGAAATGGCTCATTTGGCTTCTCTGGAGTGCTTAGACTCTTGAAGGGTTTATTTGTATTGAATTCTGAGAGTTTGGAGATTTCAATTTGGTTGTGTTTTTTTTTTGTTCTTGGCTTCTCTTATATGTATTTTTATGTCCTTATTTATCTATTCTTTGTTACTATTATTTTTATTGTTCTGTCAAAGAAGGAAGGGATATTTAGCATTATTATAACTAATTTTATTATTGATATGGAGTATTTGGAGACTCTCATCATCGAGATGTGATGTTTTGGTCGAGTGAATGTGGCTGTGAAAGTAGATAGAAAGAAAAGAGAAGCGTTTCAATCTTTTAGTTATATTTTACTGAAGTTTAGCATTGAGCAGATATGCTGTATGCATTGTCACTAAAACTAGGGTCAGCCTTCTATGTTTGGTATAAAACTAAGTTTTAGCGTATATGTTGTTTGAATCTGTGCACTTTTATTTCAGAATAAATTATCTCTCAATTTTGGTGGCTCCAGGTGTTATTCTTTTATTTTCATTCACCCTGGGTTATCCAATCTCTAGATGTTGTTGTACTATGATAATACTGTTTGGCTTTAGGATGGCTACAATATATTAGGCTGATGTTAAAATGAAAATAAAATAATTGAAAGGGGAGCTTAGTGAATAAGGACATTCATAAGCAGCGATTTAAGCATGGGTAGCTGTGCAACCTAACTGTTTTATTATTTTTTACCAATTATATATTGTGGTTTGACCTGATTAAAAGTTTTTCTGGGCCAGCTTTATGAGTACCAATTCAATATGGGACTTCTTTTGATTGAGAAAAAAGAGTGGACTTCTAAGTATACTGAACAGAGTCAAGATTTAGTAGAGGTGAAGGATGCTCTAGAACGAGAAAAAGCTGCTCATCTAATTGCTCTATCTGAGGCAGAGAAGCGAGAAGAGAATCTGAGGAAGGCCTTGGGTGTTGAGAAAGAGTGTGTTCTTGATGTAAGTTTTTTGACATACATGTTTACATATGAATCAATTTCTCCCTTAATTAAAAATGTGCGTTTCCTGTATGATCCTTATTTGTGGATAGTCTGCATCTGTATTCTTCATTTATTTCTTACTGATATCTGGAAATTTGTGATTCAAACAGCTTGAGAAGGCTCTGCGAGAAATACGATCAGAAAATGCTAAAATTAAATTTACAGCGGAGTCAAAGTTGGCTGAAGCAAATGCTTTAGTAGCTAGCGTGGAAGAGAAATCTTTAGAAGTAGAAGCCAAATTACGTTCTGCTGATGCCAAATTTGCAGAAATCAGCAGAAAGAGTTCAGAATTCGATAGGAAATTACAAGACCTGGAGTCTCAAGAATCTGCACTTCGAAGGGATCGATTATGCTTCATTGCAGAGTACTCATTATTTTTCATTGTCTTTTTAGTTTAAATATTTTTTCCACTCTCTTTTAATTGAAATATTTGCTGGGCAGTAATTGATTTTTGATTTGTGACAGGCAAGAAGCACATGAGAGTACATTGTCTAAGCAGAGAGAAGACTTGTGGGAATGGGAGAAGAAACTACAGGAGGGTGAAGAGAGGCTGGCCAAGGGTCAGAGAATTATCAACGAAAGAGAGCAAAGGGCTAATGAGAATGACAGACTATGCCGACAGAAAGAGAAGGACCTTGAAGAGGCCCAGAAGAAGATTGATGCAACTAATATAACACTGAGAAGTAAAGAAGATGACGTGAACAATAGGCTAGCAGATATAGCTTTAAAAGAGAAGGTAAATATTTGCTTATGTGATATTGTTTACCTTTATTCTGTTTTTTCTGGTGGTAGGATTTATTGGTCCATGTCCTCTGATGCAGGAATATGATTCTCTGAGAATAAATTTGGATCTCAAAGAAAAGGAGTTATCTGCATGGGAGGAAAAGCTCAATGCCAAAGAAAAAGTATGTTCTTATATATATATAGATATATTCATTTCCTTAATGTTTGATCTTGGAAATTATGACAATGGGTGGTCAATGGTCCTATGTAAGTTGCTGAATTTTATTGATTTATTTTTTCTGAGTTTTTGCAACTTTTGGTCATTCAAAAGTTTGCAGTGGTTGGGTGTATGTTTCTGAGTAATTGTGTAATTGGAATGTTATGAAATTGTCAAACTGGCCATGTTTTTCTATAAATGATTTATGCCAATAGTTTTCTACTTTTTCTTTCCTCTGCTGAATACAGCTTGGCTCTTTGCAGGTTGAGATGCAGAAGCTTCTTGATGAGCACAACGCTATTCTTGATGTGAAGAAGCAGGAATTTGAGGTGGAATTGAATGAGAAAAGAAAATCATTCGAAGATGGATTGAAGGATAAATTGGTGGAACTGGAGAAAAAAGAAGCTGAAATCAATCACATGGAGGAGAAAGTTGGAAAACGTGAGCAAGCCTTGGAAAAGAAAGCAGAGAAGCTTAAAGAAAAAGAGAAAGAGTATGAACAAAAAGTCAAAGCTTTGAAGGAAAAGGAGAAGTCTATTAAGTCTGAGGAAAGAAGTTTGGAGACCACGAAAAAGAAAATAGAAAGTGAGAGAGAGGAACTGGTCACACATAAGGCTGAAGTTGAGAATATAAGAAGTAACAATGAACAAGAGTTGTTGAGGATAAATGAAGAGATTGAACGTCTTAAAGTAACTGAGGAAGAGAGGTCTGAATATCTACGATTGCAGTCACAATTGAAGCATGAAGTTGATCAGTACAGACACCAGAAAGAGCTACTTCTGAAGGAATCTGAAGATTTAAGGCAACAGAAAGAGACTTTTGAAAGAGAGTGGGATGAGCTAGATCTGAAGAGAGCAGATGTTGAGAAAGAGCTGAAAAGTGTGATTCAACAGAAGGAAGAAATACTGAAACTACAACAATTTGAAGAAGAAAAGTTAAAGAATGAGAAGCAGGCCACACAGGACCATATACAAAGGGAGTTAGAAACTCTTGCATTGGCTAAAGAGTCATTCACTGCAGAAATGGAGTTGGAGAAGTCAAGCCTAGCTGAAAAAGCACAAAGTCAAAGAAACCAAATGCTTCTGGATTTTGAGCTGCAGAAAAAGGAACTTGAAGCGGATATGCAGAATCAGTTAGAGCAGAAGGAAAAAGATTTGATTGAGAGAAAGAACTTCTTTGAGGAAAAGAGAGAGAGTGAATTAAACAACATTAACTTCTTGAGAGAAGTAGCTAATAGAGAAATGGAAGAAATGAAGCTTCAAAGAAGTAAGTTAGAAAAAGAGAAACAAGAGACTGATGAGAATAAAAAACATCTTGAAAGTCAAAGGATGGAAATGCAAGAGGACATAGATTTACTTGTTGATCTCAACAGGAAGCTGAAAAATCAGAGGGAACAATTTATTGTGGAAAGGCGGCGTTTTATTGAATTTGTTGAGAAACTTCGGAGTTGCCAGAACTGTGGGGAAATCATCTCTGAATTTGTACTGTCTGATTTACAATCCTCTGATGACATTGAGAACTTAGATGTGCCTTCTCTTCCAAAATTAGCTGGTGATATTATACTGGGAGATTCCAATGAAAATTTAGCTTCTTCAAGGCAAAATATTGGAGCATCACCTGCAACAGATCAAAAGTCACCTGTTTCTGCTGGCACTATCTCTTGGCTACGGAAATGTACCTCTAAGATTTTTAAAATCTCCCCAATTAGTAAATTTGAATCCATAGATTCTGGTACTCTAAGAGATGTTGTGAATTTGTCTGTTGAGAAAACTAACATGGACGATTCACCAGGAAGAATTCATGGCCATGAAAATGAAGCAGAGTTGTCGTTTGCTGTTGTCAATGACTCTCTTGATGGTCGGAGAGCACGATCTGGCAATGACATCACAGAGGTTGAAGCTGTGGCTCAAGATCCATCAGTTGAAAACCAGAGCAACATTGACAGTAAGGCACCAGAAGATTCAAAGGCTGAGCAGAAGAAACCCCGCAGGGGAGGGGGAAGAACTAGAATAAAGCGAACACACACTGTGAAAGCTGTTCTCAAAGAGGCTAGGGGAATACTTGGGGAAGCTGCTGAATTATTACCTGGGGAATCTGTGGATAATCATGAGACCGAGTTTCCAAATGGAAATGCTGAGGATTCTGCCAATGTGAATTCTGAAAGTCAGGGACTATCCAATAGAAGAATACCAATGAATGTCAGGAAGCGTAACCGGGTTCAAACATCTCAAATGACTGTAAGTGAGCATGATGGAGAAGCCAGTGAAGGACATTCTGATAGTGTCATACCAGGGCAGCGCAAAAAAAGGCGACAGAAGGCTGCTGCTCCACCCGCCCAAACTGCTGGTGAAACAAGATACAATTTGAGACGACCCAGAACGTGAGTATTCTGATATAGAACCAATTTCCATTTTATTATAGAATGTGAGAAAATACTTTTCTTTTTTGCCATTTGTGCACTTACTCATATGTGCACTGAATTTTTGTAGTGGGGCAACGACTTCGTCCGCCAGAGCTACATCTGCTGGTGGCAAAGAAAGTCAAGGAGAGGTTGATCGTGTAAAAGATACAGAAGAGGAAATTGTTGACTCGAAAATTTCTCATTCACTTTCGGTGGGCATTACTAATGAGGATGGTGGAAGTGTACATCTTGAGCAGGTAAGCTTGGTGTAGGTTTTAAATGGAAGTATTAAGACATTGTGAGAAAGAGAACTATAAAATATAGACCATTATATCATAATTGAATAGTCCAAGATTAAAAGATAAATACACATTATTGTTTTCAGCGGTTAAATGATTTCTAACTTGTAATCTTTGACCATCCATATATCTGGTATGACTCAGATTTATGTTTCTCATTTCTCATGATTAAGAATTCTCTTAGCATAATACACATTAAAAATTGGGCACACAATCACATTATGAATCATGGAACTATTGAAATTTGGGAATTTGATAGTAATAGGATCCGGATCTCAACAAGTTTTGGATTTCAGTTTACTGTCCTTTTACTCCTTGCGAAAACAGTATGATGCTAATGTTAGTTGCATGTCATTATTTCAGTCTATTAAAGGTGTTGAGACAAGGGACGGTTATGGTGGTGATACCATAAGGACCTTCGCAAACAATATAACCTTGAGTGAGGAGGTGAACGGAACAGCAGATGATGCAGAGGAGAATGATGCCGAGTATAGGAGTGAATCGCATGGGGAAGACGCCGGTGTAGTTGAGATCGAGGATGACGAAGATTACGAACAACCCGGTGAAGCTTCAATAGGAAAGAAGCTTTGGAATTTTTTTACGACATAACTCCACATGCTTCTTGATGTCTTGACCTCATCAACTTTAGGGATGATGTCGGAAATTATCTTGTATTAACAATTGGATGTAGATCTCTAAATTATAACCACGAGGGGTAGTGCTTAGGAGAGGTGATTGGATTTCTCTAGCTTTTTTTTGTGTACGTTTTCATGGATGTTTGGATGGAACATATGATATTTGTTGATAGTTTTAGGCATTCGATAGTGTAGCTAAAGTTTAGATAATGGATTTTAGCTACCTCCCCTTGGAAATTGATTGTATCCAAATGTTGTATCTCTTCTGCTAAATGTGATTGTTTGAATTTAAGGAGGGTGAAATGTCGTTTCTATTTGTATGGCATTCGTTGATACAAAATTTCTTGAGATGAAAGAACACGCCCCTCATAGTAAAAAAATGCTCAATTAATACAAACTTGTATTGATTTCTTATGATTATAAAAAGGGTGTAGAAATAAAAATCTTAAAAAAATAATTAAGAACTATTATTATGGAAAAAGAATAAAAATATAATTTTTTTTATTAATCTCTATCGAATTTATAGTTCTCAACTTCTTACTAGTAATCAAAATCAAGTTTACAAGAAATTTGTATGAATATTCTTCTATAGAAGTGGTGTTCTGGTGCAAATAAAAACCATTATACTTTTTGGAAAAGTAAACTATGATTTTATTTTGTCTTTACAAGAATAGTGAATATAAAGACTATGAGTATTCTATTCTGTCTTCCGGTGGTGCTTGGATGGATCAGCAAGGACTGTAGCTCTCCCAGTGAAGGTATGTATATATTCCAATTTTGAACATTCATTGAGACCTCAAGTTACCATATCTTCATTACATTTTACCATCATCATGTTACTGTCACTCTCCGACAACAAAGAATGGTTTATGAGTTTATCCACCATCACATTTCCCTCATCAAATATTTCCTTCAAACTCCTCTTTCCATTCAACAATCCCTGTCAACAAGCTGTTTCAGTCAAGTCAACCGTTGTATTTTGTTGTGTTTTTCTTATATTTCAGCAAAATATATTTCTTCTTCTTGCATAGAGGAACACTCAAACTGATTTAATGAGTTTTTCATATGGATAGCAAATTGTTTCTTGTCGTGCAGTTGGTACAACCAATGATCAACCTCTCTCTTGCGCTTCTTGCCATGTGACTCCAAGAACTGTAATTGTGTCTGAAACTCCTCTTCTTTACTTGCAAAGTAGTCATCAAATCACCATTACCAGCTTCATAATCTGTTTCATTATTTTGGTGAAACTTAAATCATTTAAAGTAACGAATGATATATTTAAACAAATAAAAAAAATACAAATACATTTTAAAGTACAAAATCTAATTAAACAGTATTTTATCTGTTGACTTTTCCTTTTATTACTTTATCAAAATAATATATATATATTTTCAGCCAAAATATTTAATTAAAATTATCAAATGTTATGCTTTTCTTTTATATTTTTTAGTTTTTATCTTTTTATTTATTAATTTTAGTCATTTTTTATTTTTATTCATCAATATTACTTCATGAGAGACTTGAAATAAGCAAAAACTAGCCCCTAAGAAAGACTACTATTGATATAAAATAAACAAAAAGTCTAGAAATGATTAAAAAAATTATAGGAACTAAAATAAAAAATTTAATAAAAAAGTTAATTAGCCCTGATAATTAAAAAAAAAGAGTAAGTAACCTCAAATGGCTGTGCTTTACAATTCCAACAGACATAAAAAAATGTGGTTAATTTAAATATATATATATATATACATATATATATATACATATATATATATATATATATTCGCATCAAGAAATTTAAAAAATGTGATTAATTTAAAATACGTAATAATGTTAGAAACACCAAAATCTTCATTGAGTGAAATAATAAAATTGAACATTAAGAATTAAAATAAGAAAAACTATGTGTTGCATGACCTAAATAATATGATAAAAAATGTGTGAAAAATAAGAAAAAGAAGACAATATAATGGTAAGTAGAATGCATAAGTGTTTAATATGACAAATTGTAAAAATCTTCAAAGAAGATTGATAATTTTATTGAAACTATTTTTTTTCTAAAGTCATCCTTCATTTTCATATTTATTAAGAGACATGTTTACCCTCTTTTAATCCTTTTCATGTTTTCATTTTCATATTTATTAAGTGATATGTTTACCTTCTTTTAATCCTTTTCATGTTTTGATTTCTTTTTCATTTTTACAACTAAATAGTCATGAGTCTTGTAATTAACTTCTTCAATTTTACAACAAAATTATGATGAGTCTTGTAATTAACTTTTTCAATTTTATAACCAAATAGTCACGAGTCTTGTAGTTAAGAAAATAGTTTTATACCCATTGGTTAGTGAGATTGCTTTGAGTTCCTCTTGGTTCTTATCTTTTTTTTTTAGCTATCTCAATTTTGTAAGTATTATTATTTAATCTTTCATTTATGATTTACGAAATGCTTTGGATTTGTCTATTTATATATTTTCGGTGTTTACTTTGCATTTGCCTATTTATATATTTTTGGTGTCAAATTGTAACATCTTTTTAATTTTGTCTCTTTTTTTATTGTAGATCTTATATGAGCTTTTTCTTGTTTCTTAGATGATTTGTTTATTTGAAAACGCCCAAGATGTTAGATATGGAAGATATTTGGTGGATGAAACTTTTCTGTTGAAGACTTGGTCTCCTCTTAAATTGCCTGAATATAACCTCATTTTGAAAAAAAATAAAATATGAATATGCTTAACTTATTGAATGATGATATTACTAGAAGTGGTTTAAAATTGTTTATTTGAGGAGTGAATATAACCTCATTTTGAAAAAAAAATAAAAATGAATACATTATGTTTAACTTATTAAATGATCATATTGCTAGAAGTGGTTTAAAAGAGTGAAAACAGCTAGGATGAATAATTTAAACCACTTGAATAAAATCGTATCGTGCTTTAAATAAAATTTATTTATCAGCATATTCCAGATGTATAAATTTCCAGAAAAAATTGTTAATGGTATGAAATATCTACGACCCTTGAAATATTAACTACTCGATTTTCATTATGAGTGGCTTGGCGGGTGAAAAAGTATTTAATATAATGCATATTCTGCTCCTGTATCTCAAGAATTCTTCTCCATTTGAAAAGCCCCTAATTGCAGTCCTTTTGTTACACTTTGATCTGCTGGTATGCTCAACTAATGTTAAAAAATTTACCCCAGTTTTACAAGGATAATCCTTTCATGTATACTCTAAACCTATATCATGTGTCATAAGTGCAGCATCGTCGATCAAAAATGCAGAAAGCAACTATGTATTAAAAAAAAAGGCGTATGAAAAAGGAAGAAACTGATGCATAAAACCAGAAAACAGAAAAAAAGAAAGATGATGAAATGTAAAATCATAATTTACATTTCGAAAAAGTATATTGAATATAAAGACTAAGCGTATCTTAATCTGAATCAACACAATCAATCATAAAGCAACGTATTCTATTCTGGGTTGACATGAATTGGGACAATCAGTGATGTCCAATTTAAACCCAGATTTACAGACTAAAATCCCCTTACACACCATCTTTAATTGTGGTAAATTTCTTACGCTCAAAGTTGTTAACTTAGGGAGTGTAATTTTGATACCATCATCATAACTCTCTGCAAATATCTGTTCCATTGAAGGGCAGTCTGACACAGATAGAAACTCCAGGTTTTGAAGTTGTGGCACTAAGCTTGGTGTCAGCAAAGTCTTAATTCCAGGGCAGTCATTAATATAAAAGTGTTTGAGATAAGAGAAGAGGCCTCTCGGAGACAGAGGTGGCATTAAATTCGCAATATCTTCCTTGCAGATCGCAGTTAAACTTTCCAAATCATAAAGATTCAAGGACTGAAGCCTTTTGATATTAGCGCATAAAGAACAAGACAAACAGAATAAGCTCTTTAGGTTTGTGCATCCAAAAACGAAAATACCCGTCAAATGCTGAGGACGATTTGAGGACAGAGGAGCACAAAAGCATTCCCATTGATGATTGTGTTCTACAGATAATATTGCAAGGTCTCTCGGAAGAACATATGACAATTCTTTGCAATCTCCAATGTTTATAGTTCGGCACTCAAATTCGATAAGAGTTTCTTCGCGGCTAGAAGGCTCCCAATGCCCTTCGTCATCCCGATAATGGATACGATAAGTTTGAGGTCCATAACCACGGTCCAGGGTTTCTCGCACATAACGGTTAAGGTTGAGATTATCCCGGACCACAATCGTTCCTGAAAAACATTCAAGCAAAGTCATCCCCCGTACATCTTCTACATTTATACCTGGACAACCCCCGAGATTCAGGTATTGAATATTGGTCAAACTAGGGAGAAAACTTCCTGATACCAACTTCAAGTCGGGATTCATGGACAGATCTAGCCATTCCAAGTTAATTAGATTCTCCAAACCTTCCGGTACTGCTTGGATGGAACAACCTGAAATCTGCAATCTTAACAATGACCGTAGCTCCCCTAGTGGAGGTATATATTTCAAATCTGAACAATCATTGAGTGTTAAAGAAGTGAGAGAACTCAAGTTAGACAGCGAATGAGGCAAACACGTTAACTTTTCATTTCGTGATAAATCAAGTGTTGTTAGAGCCTTCATGCGTGTGAAAAAACACCATGGAATATGTTTAATGGAATTGTCAAATAAAAGCAAGGTAGACAAGCGTGGACAATTAGGAGAAGTGCCCTCTGGAATTTCTTTTATCCCGTTGTTCGCCAGAGAAACTGCTTCCAAATCAATTGTCCATTCCCGTGTGTGAGGTATCTTTTTCATAAGTTTATCACATTTTACCATCACGTTACTGCCACTCTCCTTCAAGATATTGCACGCCATTTTCCTCATCAAACCATGCATTGTTACTGTCCCATAATTAGCCGACAATAAAGAATGGTTTCTGAGTTTATCCACCATGACATTCCCCTCATCAAATATTTCCTTCAAACTCCTCTTTCCATTCAACAATCCCCTGTCAACAAGCTTCATAATCAAATCATCTATTTCCAAAACGTTAGGTAGCAATGCACTATACAAGAAACATTTTTGCACGTCCTTTTCAGATAAATTATCATAGCTACGTCTTAGTACACTTAGAACTTCTTCCTGCATCTCCACTCCCATTTCCAATGTGTTATTCAGCGCATATCTCCACCAATAAATGTCAGTTTTTCCTTTCATGATTCGAGCAATCACACTGATTCCAAGTGGTAAACCATCACATTCCCTTACAACAGATCTTGCAATATTTTCCACTTCAGGGGGAAGTGTTGAAGGTGTCCCACTGTGTCCGTGTTTTAGCAAAAACAACTCCCAAGCTTCATCAACATGAGAATATTTATAATTTTTATGGAAATGTATCAGATCAGAATCATCAGAATATTCAGAATATTCAAGGAAAGGTTTCACAGGGAAAGGTGTCACACATATCATATTAATTGGTTGGCAATCCATCTGTTCAAACACATGTTTCAAACGACTTGTCATGATCAATTTAATACTCTTTACTCCAAGAGGAATTCCCACCTTTTCTAGATCAATATATTTCCAAACATCATCCAAAATAATTACTATCTTTTCTCTTTTTTCTAACTCTGAAGCCAAAACCATTGCTCTTTTTCTCTCATCATCTCCGTAAAGCTTTACCTTTATTATTTCTGCCATTTGCTGTTGCAATTTGAAAATGGTGAAATCATGGGAAACAGTTACCCATAAGACATCTTTGAAAGTTTTGTGTCTTTTTATCTCATTCTGCATGTAAGCTGCTAGGAATGTTTTTCCCACTCCCCCAATTCCATATATGCCAATAATCAAAACTCTATCTTCTTCCAGAAGCCCCTGAATCTTCCTAACATTTTTTCCAAATTCTCTACCAACAAATTCATTTGACAACACCGTAGGCTTCTCTTTCCCATGTTGTTCCACTTCAGCAGTCAAATGTTGTATTTCCTTACGGTTTTGTGATTCTTCAGTCAAGTACATTTCTCCTTCTTGTGCATACAAGTTAGAGCACCCAAATTGATTTAGTGAGTTTTTTATATCAATAGATCTTTGTTTCATTTTGTGCAGTCGGTACAACCAATGATCAACCTCTATCTTGCGCTTCTTGCCATGTGACTCCAACAACTGTAACTGTGTCTGAATGTCCTCTTCTTTACTTGTCAGATTGGATATAATCACATCTACGTTACTTTGCAAAGTAGTCGTTAAAGTCCTATTACCAGCTTCATAACCTGTTTCATTGAAACTTAAATCATTTAAGAGTAATGATACATTAAACAAAGAAAAAAAAAATACAAATACATTTTAAATTACAAAATCTAATTAAACAGTATTTTATTTGTGGGCTTTTCCTTCTATTCAATTTTTGAATCCAAGTTTGAAATATATATTACTTTAGCAAAATAATATATACATTTTTCAGCAAAATAATTTAATTAGAATTATTAAATTGTATGCTTTTCTTCAATATATTCTTTTTAGTTTTTATCTTTTTACTTATTAATTTTAGTCATTTTTTATTTTTATTCATCAATATTACTTCATGAGAGACTTGAAATAAGCAAAAGCTAGCCCCTGAGAAATACTACTATTGATATAAAATAAATAAAAGTTTAGAAATGATAAAAAAAAATTACATAGGAACTAAAATAAAAAAGTTAATAAAAAACTTAATTAGCCCTGATAATTTAAAGAAAAGAGTAAATAACCTCAAATATTTGTGCTTTACAATTCCAACACATACATAAAAAAATGTGGTTAGTTTAAAATATATATATATATATATATATATATATATATATATATATATATATATATATGTTCACATTAAGAAATTCAAAATTATATATGTTGAAACAGTGAAATAATAATAAATTGACCATTAAGAATTAAAATAAGAAAAACTATATATACTGCATGACCTAAATAAAATGATAAAAATACTTGTGTGAAAATAAGAAAAAGAAGACAATGGAATGGTAAGTAGAATGCATACCTTCTAATGATGCACTCCTTTCAGGGTTAACTGCATTATCAAGCCTTTCTAGATCACCTTCAATCACTTCAATGTAAAAAAGAGTTGTAGATAAAAATAAAATCTATTCATTTTTTAAATTTCAACTAAAATCAAGAAAATTTTTACAACAAAGCTAGTAATTAAGGTAAGTTTATCAACACATGTCTCCCTCTTGACACAAACAAGATTAAAATTGATGATTGAAAAATAGAAATCAAACTATATTGTATCACCTAGAAAATACAAGCACAAGAATGAAGAAAAGGAAATAAAGACAAAAAAATATGTAACAAAGTTGCATACCTCCTAATAATGTTGATCCTGTAACTGTTTCATGGTTAATTGAACCACCAACCGTATCAGTCATTTCCCCAGCCCTTTCAGCAACTTCAATAAAACATGGGATAATTAAAAAAAAAAAAAAACAATAACATTTTTATGTTCTTTGAGATTTTTTTATACTGCTGTATGATTTAGACTTCTTAATCTTAAAGTTTATTCCTTGGGTTAATTAAGTAAAAATATTAATAACTTAAAAGAGTGAGAGAGAGTGAGTGAGAAATAAAAAATAGTTGTACCTTGTGATGTAGTGATGACATTTATATGTTGGTGGGAATGAATTGAAGATGTGATATGGTTAAGAGGAGAGGAGCATATACGAATGCCTTGTCGTTCTGTTCCCTCAACATGTGCTTTAATTCTTGAAACTCCTCCTCTGAATTTCAATCCACACTGCTTACACTTCAACCTACCATCTTCTTCTTGAGAAACTTGATTCCAGTACTTCTTATCTTTAGGTCTACCCATTGTTATTATATTTTCCTCTACCCACAAAATCAAATATAATTCTTGCTCACCACCTCAATGACTGAGAGTTTAATCAAAGTGTCAAAGAAAATTCAACAGTTTAATCGTTTCTACTGCGATAGGGTTGAAGGGATATCTATTTCTATGGAGTTAAATTAGTTTAAATTTCACTCCAACAGAAGTATTTAAGTAACCATTCACAGCATCCATTAACTTTGATTTACAAGTAAGTGAGTATCCAAGTACTATGAAATGCAAAATTAGATAATTTTCATTGGAAAATCAGAGAAAGAAAAAGGGAATTACCGAATGGAGCCCTTCTTCCAGGTGGTTGATTACTGAATGCAGCAACTTACTCTCTTTTAATATATATATGAAATTATGTTTGAAAATGTAGGAGTGATTTGAGAAAGAAAAAGCAAAAATGAGAGAAGATGCATCTGAAGTTGTGTATTGAAATTGACTGTATGGTATTATTATATAGGTAGTTTTAGGGTTGGAGAGAGATTTGGTGGAAATTTCCACTTGGAGAAAAGTCAAACACACTTGGGTGACAACTTGGTGACAGCTCCAAAGAAAGATTCGCCATTCACTGTTTGACACGGAAAATAAACGTATACCGCAAGAAGAAAAAAATTGACGTGTTTCAAACGACTTGTCATGATCAATTTAATACCTTTACTCCAAGAAGAATTCCCACCTTTTTTAATCAATATATTTCCAAACATCATCCAAAATAAATACTATTTTTTCTAACTCTGATGTCAAAATCATTGCTCATTGCTCTTTCCTCTCATACAAACTATCATCAATTTTAATTAATTAGTTATATTCGTTATATCATCAATTTTAACTAGTTATAGTCGTTCTATCATCAATTTTAACTTGTTATAGTTGTTCTATCGTCAATTTTAACTTGTTATAGTTGCTCTATCATCTGTTTTTATCATAACCGTTCTATCATTAGTTATAAGTTATAACCAGATCAGTTATAATCACTTTGTCATCAGTTATAACTAAGTGCTCTATCATCAGTTATAACTAGTTAAAGCCGCTTTGTCATCAGTTATAACAAGTTATAGCCGTTGTCATCACATAAAATAATGACACAGAATTTTTAATGTGAGAAAACCTTCTCAATTTGATAAATAAAAACTCATGGGACCTAGTCCAGAAAATGTCTCCATTATGAAAGTAGGATTACAATATTTGTTTCTTTCACTCTGTGAGGATAACAATAAATCTCACCCAACAAGGATGGAATACAATGTCTCTCTAACCTTTCACTAGGATTTCTTATCTTACAATCTTAATCTTACACTATGTTGGATATCAACTCTCTCTTTTACTCTCTATGTTGCTCTTCTCACTTGCTTGCCTTGTCTCTTCCTCAAAAGTTTCCTTTGTATAGAGAATGAGAGAAAGACTTCTTCATAAAGAGATAGTGGATAATTAATGTTCATCACAAAGAGAGAGTTATAATTCCAAAACTTTTGAAATGACCATAATTGAATATATTCAATGGATCAGTTATCAAGATTCATTGGTCATGGTCCACATTAGAATAAGGAGGGATTCCCAACAAATCTCCCCCTTCCCAAATTAATTAAAGGGTATCAACAAACCAGCTCCCCTACGACAGTCTATTAGCTTCTTAGCTAATATTGCCTTGGTCATCATGTCAGACCAATTGTCATCTGTATGAACCTTCTCTAGCTGCAACTTTTCATCCTCCAAAGCATTTCGTATCCAATGATAACGATAATCAATGTACTTTGTCCGAGAATGAAATGTAGGATTCTTAGCAGGTGGATTGCACTTTGGTTGTCACAATGGAAAAGATATATTTCTTGAAAATGACCTAATTCATGCAAGAGATTTTTCATATATTTTACCTCTTTGCTAGTTTCAGATGCGACAATGTACTCTACTTCAGTTGTTGATAAAGCAACACATATTTGTAATTTGGATTGCCAAGATACAACTCCCCTTACAAAAGTAGTTAAATATCCTGATTTGGATTTTCTGAAATCTACATCTCCTGCCATGTCGACATCTGTGTATCCTACCAACATAGGATTTTCATTACCAAAACATAAACATCTTTGGGCTCAATATCCATTTCACTGCATTCCAGTGCTCTTCGTCACGATTGGACAAGAATCAACTCATAATACCAACAACATGGGCAATATCTAGTCTTGTGCAAATCATGGCGTACATTAGGCTTCCTACCACGGAAGAATAAGACACTCTGCTCATCTCTTTCTTTTCTTCTTCACTAGTCGAACATTGCATTGTGCTTAGCTTGAAATGTTCGGCAACTGGAACACTGACAGGTTTTTTCTTATCCATGTTGAATCTCTTGAGAACTTTCTCAATGTACTTCTCTTGTGATAGTCATATCAACTTCTTGGAGTGATCTCTGATCACCTTCGTCTCAAGGATTTTCTTTGCAGGACCTAAGTCTTTCATGGTAAAAGACTTGCTTAAAGCATTCTTCAAACCAACAATCTTGGTTTTACTTTGTCCAATGATCAACATATCATCGACATATAAAAGTAGGATAATTTAGTTTAGGGTTTAGTACCTCTTGACGAACACACAATGGTCAGCAGTTGTCTTTTTGAAACTGTGTTTGGTCATGAAAGATTCAAACTTCTTGTACCATTGTCTGGGTGCTTGCTTCAAACCATACAAACTCTTCTTCAGATGACACACTAAGTGTTTCTTGCTTCGTTCTTCATAGCTTTCGAGTTGCTCCATATAGATTTGTTCTTTGATGTCTCCATGTTGAAAAGTTGTTTTGACATCAAGTTGTTCAACTTCTAGGACTAGGCTAGTTGTTATACCCAATGTTATTCTTATGGAGGAATACTTCACCACTGGTGAGAATATCTCATCAAAATCAACTCCTTTCTTTTGATTGCACCTTGTCACAACAATTCGAGCTTTGTACCTTGGTTTCAAGCTTCCTTCTTCAGTTTTAAGCCTATACACCCATTTGTTTTTCAAGGCTTTTCTTCCTTTAGGTAGCTCCACCAGATCATAAGTATGGTTCTCATGTAAAGAGTTCATCTCTTCTTCCATGGCTTTGATCCACTCCCCTTTCTCAACTAACTCCATTGTCCATTGGTTTGGGGGGTGCTCGACCGAGCTCGTTATTGACTTGATGTTGAGTCCTTCGTAGAAAATTGGAACCCTTGATCGATGAACTACCAACCGTTATCAGTTATGATCATATGAGGTACTCCAAACCAGCACACTATATTCCTTCATACGAAGTTTTGGACATTCTTGGCCAAGATGGAGGCGAGGGACTCAACCTCAATCCACTTGGTGAAGTAGTCCACCTCGACCAAGAGGAATTTGGTATGCCCGTTTCCCGGGCTGAAGGGACCGATGATGTCCATACCCTAGATGACAAACGACTATGGAAAAATGATGTCGTGGAGTGCCTCGAGTTTGAGATGGGATAAGGGGTCGTGCTCTTGACACTTGGTGCCTTTTTTCACACATTATACACAATCGCTCTGGACGATCGGCCAGAAATACCCGGCCCTGAGCACTTTCGCGGCCATAGTTCTTGCGCCCGAATGGCTCCCACATACTCACTCATGGATCTCTTGAAGGACGTACTCCTCATGCTCGTTGGTGATGCACTTTAATAATGGCTTGCAGTATCGTCTTCTATAGAGGTTCTAGCCCAAAATGTCATTTCAATGAAATTTCTTAAAGTTGTTCTTTTAGGACCTTTGAGCTACACTAAATTATATTTTGCACCGCATTTGCATAACTAAATGTTTAAGAATCATCTGGCCAAGTTTATACCAAGCATGGTTTTATTAGAGACTCTTACATACTTTAGTCCATTTTCCGAATTTATCCTGAAATAATTCTTTGTTGCGTTCATTTTAAATTCAACTGCATTAAGCGTGCAAATTTTAGCTATACTAAGTAATATTCGTACATTGTAAATTGTTTTAGCAGAATGCAAAACGCTTATGAAGACTATGGCTGAAGATGTTGCCCCCTTCTTCATGGACTTGCTGAGGTAACATGGACGGCAAAACAGCTGCATGTCCGTTGTTTCAAAAAAAATATACTCGTCTCCTCATTTCTGGAGTTCAAATTTTGATAGGGTCCGGTTTTATTGTTAGAAGAGTTATGCGCATATATATATATATATATATATATATATATATATATATATATATATATATATATATATATATATATATATATATATATATATATATATAATACCTTTGGTAGTCTCTTTCGGAAAGATGCCTCAACATGGTTTATTTTTATCTAGAAAAAAATGTACATTGAACTCATTAATAACTTCTTTTTGTTTCATCCAACTGGATAACCACATGATTTGTGTCGATTGTGTAGGGATAAATTTTTTTGAAAAGTTGTGAATGTGACACTCTATCATCAGTTTTAATCAGTTACAGTCACTATGTCGTCCATTTTGACAATTTATAATCTCTCTATCATTAATTTTAACAAGTTATAGTCGCTCTGTCATTAGTTTTAACAAGTTATAGACGTTTTGTCATATGTTATAACCAGTTATAGTCGCTTTGTCATTCATTATAACTAGTTATAGTTGCTCTCTCATCAGTTATCACCCGTTATAGTCATTCTATCACCAGTTATAGCTGCTCTATCACTAGTTATAATCAGTTATAGCTGTTCTATCACTAGTTATAATCAGTTATAGCTGCTCTATCATTAGTTATAACCAGTTATAGTCGCTTTATCGTCAGTTATACGTAGTTATGGCTGCTCTATCATCAATTGTACATAGTTATAGGGGTCATAAGTTGTAGGCAATTATAACTGCTCTATCACTAGTTATAAACAGTTATAACTGCTCTATCACTAGTTATAGTTCTAGCACTAGTTATAACCAGTTATAGTTCTATCACTAGTTATAATCAGTTATAGCTCTATCATCAGTTTTAACTAGTTATAGCCGCTTTGTCATCAATTTTAACCGGTTATAGTCGCTCTGTGATAAATTTTAACCAATTATAGTAGCTCTATTATCAATTTTAACCGGTTATAGTCGCTCTATCATCAGTTTTAACCGGTTATAGTCGCTCTATCATCAGTTATAACCAGTTATAGCTGCTCTATCATCTGTTATAACCGCTCTATCATCTGTTATAACCAGTGATAGCTATTCTATCATTAGTTAAAGAATAGTGTCAGAATGATGGATTGTTAAGAGGAATTGAAAAATGACTTTTGAATTTATAGTTTGATCCTCTCTCACACGTGGATTTGCTTCAAAGTTCAGGACCATTACATAGAAACAAAGAATGCTAACTATATTGATTTATATTCTACAGAGTGGTTCATAGAATAGCTCAAATCCAAATGCCAAATTTCAACTGTCTAAACCTACATACATTTTGTCAATTCTCTCCCAAATTGAGATGGTCATGCTTTGTGTCGCTCTAGGGATCATCAAACCTTACTAACAATTTCCTTGTCTTGGTTTTCCGTGTCACCTTCTTCAATGTTGATACTCTTGTACCAGCGAGCACAGAAGAAGTAGAGCACAAAGTCAAGAGCAGTTAGTATTGCAATGAGGAAGTAAAACCTATCCAGGTGTCCCACATTCAAGTTATTGGGAATCCATCCTGGATTATCACCTCTTTCAGTGATTCCCATGACTATGTACACCAGTATGCTACTCACATAGTTTCCAAGGGAAATTGATGCCATACAAAGTGAGCTCCCAAAGCTTTTTATGCCATCTGGGGCTTGCCCGTTAAAAAACTCCAACTGACCCACATACACGAAAACTTCTGAAGCACCAACTAGAACATACTGCGGGACTTGCCAAAATATAGTCAAAGAACTAGCCTTTTTCCCAGGTATAACGTGCTTGAGCCTTTCAATCTCTGTCACACCAGCTGCAATCATAGATAGCATTCCAATAATTAGGCCAACTCCCATTCTTTGAAGTTCAGTTAGTCCCCTAGGATTGCCAGTGAAACGTCCTGCCAGAGGAACAATCATTCGGCGATAAATTCCAGTGCTTAAAAGGACACTGCAGATATCAAACACTGACATGCTGGCTGCTGGCAAGTGAAAATTTCCAATCTTGTTGTCCATCACATCCCCTTGCTCGACAAAAAGAGAAGCCATTTGCGTAAACACCACCGAATAAATTATAGTACATAGCCAAACTGGTAACATTCTCAATACACACTTGGCTTCTTCAACTTGAGTTACGGTACAAAGCCGCCACTGATTATTCTTGAGATCAACTCCATCTTTCTCCGTTATCGTTGCTGCCTTGTCCATGAATCTGCTCAACATCAACCAACATGAGCTAAGGATGTTAGTTTGTTTGTTTCAATTCCACACAACCAAGTACTGTAAGAATACAATCAAAATAGTTGGATCATGTATTTCTTCAGTTACCTCAAATCACTGCTGTGCATAATCTTTCTACTGCCTTTTATGGCAGATTCTGGACCATCAACCTCATAAAGTTGGTCTTCCGTGCTTGATTGAACCTTACACTTTCTAAAAGCAGCCACACAAACCTGAACTACCCTTTTCACCGGATTCCCGTATGCCTTTACATATCTATATTTTTTATATCCTGCCAAGTATGAAACTAAAGCAGTAATAGCTGAGGCCAAGGATACCAAGAAACCCATTGTCCACATCCCTGAATCCTCATAGTATACTAATATAGTATTGGAAAACAAAGATCCAACGTTGAGGGCAAAGTAAAAATAAGAGAAGAAAGCTTCTCTCGCGTTCCTATGTTTTTCGTTCTTCTCATCGAATTGATCTGCGCCAAAGGTTGCTAAGGTGGGTTGGTGCCCTCCGTATCCAAATGCAACTAGATATATGGACAAGTAGAATACACCAACACCCACCGATGATGGTTCTCTGCATTTTGTTTCTTCATTGCTACAACCAGCTGGGTTGATCAAAAATCGCCAAGAAGTCAGGGACAACAGCCCCAAGCCCTGTTCATTCATGTTCAACAAGCATATTTAGAATTTTATAGTATTATTAATTTGTTGGTAATGGCAAAACAAGTGTTATATAGTAAGATGAATTCAAAACAATGCAGTACCACAACAAAAATGATCTGAAAGATTGTGCAGGTTAAGTATCGACCCCAGTAAGAATCACTGAGAAAGGCTCCAATTAAGGAGAATATGTAAACGGTTCCGGTCCACTTGCTCACATTGTTGGCAGCCTCAGCACTGTCTTGGCGAAGGACTCGAGTCAGAAACAAAACCAAGTTTACTCCAACTCCAAAGAAAGCTAGTGTGGCCAATGCTTGATTCACTGCATTCAACTTATGTGTTACCATTCATTTCTGGTTTTTCTAAAGTAGGAAGTGGATTACGAATTAACTCATCATTTTTCAGTACCTAGCAAGATAATTGCAGTTTTCCACCCTCCTTTACACTTGTTATCATTTGTGGGTGACTGTCCTCTGTAGCCATCATTTTCTCCTCTCACCTATTTTTATTTAGAAAGAAAGAAAACACATTATAAATAACAAATTTAGCTTATAACCCTTTAACAAAAGAAATCTACCTACCTATCTATTTATCTATGATATTATTGGTATGTGTATGCAGTTGTGACATGAAATATTTATGCAGAGAACCCCTTCCCTTTGTTTTTTATGAAACAGAAACTCAACCTGATCGACTAAGAATAACTCACCTGGATTGCGTCAAAATTGCCGGGGTTGGCAGTGTGTGAATTGGCGATTCCCGGTTCCATCTGCGCCATGAAAAACTGTTTAATTCTTCAATAAAGCGTAAGATTTCTCTCAAATTCCTTATCTTTCAATAAGTTCTTCTGTTTAACACTTTCAAGTATGAAAGTTCACTATCCTTGGAGTTGTTGTTTTTAGAATCCTAAATGAACCACGTTTTTAATAAGATTTATTAGTTCGCTTAGCTAGCCTGTTATCTCCATAATCTTCTTATTTGTAGATACAGAATCATATCTGAATAAGAAACCAAGTAAATTATTAAGGAACAAGAGTGTTTATATTTCTCTTCAATTATGCGTAATCATAACAAAACAGGTGCTATATATGCTATTCTTCTTTACAGTCACAAAGAAGGAAAATACATATACAACACCACGACCAAATAAGCTGAATTGCATGGATCCTGCAAGTTGACACTCAACTTACTGAGCTGATCGATCACAATAATACTTATCAACACAACAATATAATAAAAATAATAAGAAGAACATATTATGGATGATAATTTCAGTTACAGTTTTACGAACATGCATGAACGTACTTCTATTTTCATGTATGTTGGATGAAATCATTTGGATCCAAACTTTGCAAGCAAAATGCATAAATGAATTTCTATTCTTTTCATGTTATAAAAATACAATTAATATAAATATCTACACTGCATATGGAAACAAACAAGTGTAAGTGTTGTTGGCTGCCTTATACATCAAACTAGCCGAAACATACAAAAAAAACTTCAATATGAGAGTTTTACGTAAAAAAAATTGAATGCTAGAAATACAAACAATAACAACAATAATATAAAGTTGTCTTGTGTTGTGATGAATAGTAATAAATAAGTAGAAAGTGTAACCTTTTGCGGAACTTGGTGACAGAAAGAATGAACTGTTCAGGAATAGTGTCGAATTCTGGTGAAGGGGAAGAGCTATAAGTAGCAACTACAAAGGAAAATGTTCCCGGAGAGTCTGCCAGGTTCAAATTCTTTGTCATTTATGGTTCACAATCAAGGATGTCAGCACTTCCTTCTCTCAATCTAAACACTCATACATACAACTTATACACTCTTAACAATGTTTATCAACACTGCAGCTCTAGTGACCAAGAGATGGAATTAACACTGCACTATAGCCAGTTCTTTGTAATGCTGTATTTAAATTGTATGGTTAACAATGGAGTCGGATCTTAATTAAGCAGCATGTGTGGTGATGATGATGATATAGAATGTAATGAACGCCCAAGATGTTAGATATGATGGATTTGTTGTTGTAACTGAATTACTATATCTTGGGACAAATTTTATATTTATGTGGATCTGTTGAAGACTTGAAGTGGTCTCCTCTTAAATTGCCTTATTTTCATACACTTACTGTTAAGATTCTTTTCATGGACCTGTTTATTTGAGAAGTGAATATAACTTCATTTTGAAAAAAAAAAAAATGAATACATTATACGTAAATTGTTGAATGAAGGTCTAAAATTGGATTTATAATTTCTAATATCACTGTCTTGAGAAGCTGACTAAGTACAAACTTAGAACAACATTGTGCTAAAGTAAACATATGGTTGTTAGAAGTGGTTTAAAAGAGTGAAGACAGCTAGAATGAATAATTTAAACCACTTGAATAAAATTGTATCGTGCTTTAAATAAAATTTATTTATCTGCATGATATAAATTTCCAGAAAAAATTGTTAAAAGCGTCAAATATCTACGACCCTTGAAATATTATGTTTTTCATTCATAAGTGGCTTGGCGGGTGAAAAAGTATTTAATATAATGCATATTCTGCTCCTGTATCTCAAGAATTCTTCTCCATTTGAAGAAGGTAAAGTGAAGAGTTATTACCATTCACTGAAAAATCAACGTTTTAAATTTAGTTGCTTAAAATTTTACATGTATTTTGTCACAATGACTAAATCTTAACAGCTGAATTTCCAATCAAAGGTTTATAACTCATGAACTTTACCTTCTTAAAGCGCACCCTCTACTTGTCAAAACTCCCCTTATTTCATTACTACTTTTCAGTTTTACCACGTAGTTTCTTGCCTCTAAATCTTGATATAATTGCAGTTGATAAAGGCATACTGTAGATTGTGCATTTACATATAAAATGATTAACCATTGTAACATATAATTTGTGTCTTGAAACTTTCCAATCTATCCTCGTTTTTCAAGGCATTTTAGGGATGCGGCTGCATTTGCACATCTCTATTTCTTCGGTAGGAAAAGATGTTAAAAAAAAGACAGATCTTTGTTATAGAACATTAGCAATTCATGCCTACGCTCTTCTTATGCTTACTATTGCTTGGAATATTGAATCCTAACCTAACCCAAAACCATGCATTTTTGCTTCATTTATTAGAATTTTTCCAACCATGGTTATTCAAGTGCAGCATCGTCTTCGCTCAAAAATGCAAAAAACCACTTATGTATTGGAAAACAAAAAACGCGTATGAAAGAAGGAAGAAACTGATGCATAAAACCACAAAAAACAGAAGAAGAGAAAGGAGAAATAATGTAAAATCATAATTTACATTTAAAAAAAGCATATTTAATATAAAGACTAAGCGTCATAATCTGAACAATCAATAATAAAGCAACATATTCATTCTGGGTTGACATGAATTGGGACAATCAGTGATGTCCAATTTAAACCCAGATTTACAGACTAAAATCCCCTTGCACACCATCTTTAATATGGTAATCTGAATCAACACAATCAATCATAAAGCAACATATTCATTCTGGGTTGACATGAATTGGGACAATCAGTGACGTCCAATTTAAACCCAGATTTACAGACTAAAATCCCCTTGCACAGCATCTTTAATATCATAATCTGAATCAACACAATCAATCATAAAGCAACGTATTCTATTCTGGGTTGACATGAATTGGGACAATCAATGATGTCCAATTTAAACCCAGATTTACAGACTAAAATCCCCTTGCACACCATCTTTAATTGTGGTAAATTTCTTACTTTCAAAGTGGTTAACTTAGGGAGTGTAATTTTGATACCATCATCATAACTCTGCAAATATCTGTTCCATTGAATCGCAGTACGATACAGATAGAAGCTTCAGGTTTTGAAGTTGTGGCACTAAGCTTGGTGTCAGCAACGTCTTTATTCCATGACAATGGTAGATATCAAAGTGTTTGAGAAACGAGAAGATGCCTCTCCGAGACGGCACTAAATTCGCAATATCTTCCTTGCAGATTGCAGTTAAACTTTCCAAATCATAAAGACTCAAATATTGAAGGCTTTCATTAGCGCATAAGGAACAAGACAAACAGAATAAGCTCTTTAGGTTTGTGCATCCACTAACGGAAATTTTCGTCAAATGCTGAGGACGATTTGAGGACAGAGGAGCACAAAAGCATTCCCATTGATGATTGTCTTCTACAGATAATATTGCAAGCTCTCTCGGGAGGACATATGACAATTCTTTACAATCTCCAATGTGTATAGTTTGACAATCAAATTTGAGAAGAGTTTTACTGCTAACAAAAGGCTTCCGATGCCCTTCGTCATTCCAATCCTGATAATAGATAAAATAAGTTTGAGGTCCATAACCACTGTCCAGGGTTTCTCGGACATAACGGTTGAGGTTATCCTGACCCACAAACGTTCCTGAAAAACATTCAAGTATAGTCATCCCCTCTACATCTTCTACACTTATACCTGAACAACTCCCGAGATTCAGGTATTGAATATTGGTCAAACTAGGGAGAAAACTTCCTGGTACCAACTTCAACTTGGGATTCAAGGACAGATCTAGCCATTCCAAGTTTATTAGATTTTCCAAACCTTCCGGTGCTGCTTGGATGGAACAACCTGAAATCTGCAATCTTAACATTGACTGTAGCTCCCCCAGTGGAGGTATATATTCCAATTTTGAACATTCATTGAGCGTTAAAGAAGTGAGAGACCTCAAGTTACACAGCGAATGAGGCATACATGTTAACTTTTCATTTTTTGATAGATCAAGTGTTGTTAGAGCATTCATGTGTGAGAAAAAACACCCTGGAATATGTTTAATGGAATTGCCAAATAAAAGCAAGGTGGACAAGCGTGGACAATTAGGAGATGTGCCCTCTGGAATTTTTTTTATGCTGTTGTTAGCCAGAGAAACTGCTTCCAAATCAATTGTCCATTCCCGTATGTGAGGTATTTTTTTCATATATTTATTACATTTTACCATCATCTTACTGTCACTCTCCTTCAAGATATTCCACGCCATTTTCCTCACCAAACCATGCATTTTTACTATCAAATAACCAGCCGACAATAAAGAATGGTTTATGAGTTTATCCACCATGACATTCCCCTCATCAAATATTTCCTTCAATCTCCTCTTTCCATTAAAGAATCCCCTGTCAACAAGCTTCATAATCAAATCATCTCTTCGCAAATCATTAGGTAGCAATGCACTATACAAGAAGCATTTTTGCACGTCCTTTTCAGATAAATTATCATAGCTACGTCTTAGTACACTTAAGACTTCTTCCTGCATCTCCACTCCCATTTCCAATGTGTCAAGTTTATTCAACGTATGTCTCCACCAATAAATGTCAGTTTTTCCTTTCATGATTCGAGCAATCACACTGATTCCAAGTGGTAAACCATCACATTCCATTAGAACATCTCCTGCAATATTTTCCACTTCAGGGGGAAGTGTTGAAGGGGTCCCACGGTGTCCGTGTTTTAGCAAAAACAACTCCCAAGCTTCATCAAACTTTTCAGGGAAAGGGCTCACACTTATCATATTAAGTGGCTGGCAATCCATCTGTTCAAGCACATGTTTCAAGCGACTAGTCACGATCAATTTAATACCCTTTACTCCAAGAGGAATTCCCACCTTTTCTAGATCAATATATTTCCAAACATATCCAAAATAAGTACTATCTTTTCTCTTTTTTCTAATTCTGATGCCAAAACCATTGCTCTTTTTCTCTCATCATCTCCGTAAAGCTTTACCTTTATTATTTCTGCAATTTGCTGTTGCAATTTGAAAATGGTGAAATCATGGGAAACAGTGACCCATAAGACATCCTTGAAAGTTTTCTTTCTTTTTATCTCACTCTGCATGTAAGTTGCTAGGAATGTTTTTCCCACTCCCCCAACTCCATATATGCCAACAATCAAAACTCTATCATCTTCCGGAATATCATCTTCCAGAAGCTCCAGAATCTTTGTAACATTTTTCCCAAATTCTCTACCAACAAATTCATTTGACACCACCGAAGGCTTCTGTTCCTCATGCTCTCTCACTTCTTTAGTAAACCATTGTATTTGCAAATATTTTTCTCGTATTTCTTGCACATTGAAACACCCAAACTGATTCAGGGAGTTTTTTATATCAATAGCTCTTTGTTTAATGCATTGCAGTCGGTACAACCAATCATCAACCTCTCTCTTGCGCTTCTTGCCACGTGACTCCAACTGTAGTCGTGTGTGAATGTCCTCTTCTTTACTTTTCAGATCGGCTATAATCACATCTAACTTACTTTGCAAAAACTTACTTTGCAAAGTAGTCAAAGGACCATTCCCAGCTTCATGATCTGTTTCATTGTTTTGGTGAAACTTAAATCATTTAAAGTAATGATATATTTAAACAAAGAAAACAAATTCAAATAAATTTTAAACAGTATTTTATTTGTTGACTTTTCCTTTTGTTCAATTTTTGGATGGAAGTTTGAAATATATATTACTTTATCAAAATAATATATATATTTTTTCAGCAAAAATATTAATTAAAATTATTAAATTTTATATATTTTTTTAGTTTTATCTTTTTACTTATTAATTTTAGTCATTTTTTTTATTTTTATTATCAATATTACTGAGATACTTGAAATAAGCAAAAACTAGCCCCTAAGAAATACTACTATCTGATATAAAAATAAAAATTTTAGAAATGGTTACAAAATTATAGGAACTAAAATAAAAAATTTAATCAAAAAGTTAATTAGCCCTGATAATTTTAAAAAAAGAATAAATAACCTCAAATGGTTGAGCTTTACAATTTCAACACACACTAAAAAAAAATGTGTGGTGCATGTGTTCGTATACATGCATGTGTTCATATATGCCAAGAATGAAGGAAATGACATAAAGCCCATAAATTTGTAACAATACCTCCTAATAATGATGTTGATCCTGTAAGTGAACCACCACCAACATTATCAGTCATTTCCTCAACCTTTCTCCTAATAATGATGTTGATCCTGTAATTGAACCACCACCAACATTATCAGCCATTTCCTCAACCTTTCTCACTTCATACAAAACATGAGATCACAAAACATGACCCTCATCAAATATTTATAAAACAAGAGATGATTAAAAAAAAATACATATTACATATATAAACTCTGAGTGGCTATTTTTGTTTTTCTTATAAGTTTTTTCTCCTAAAATATGTCATATTTGATATGGTTATCATTTAGAAAAGTCTAAATTATATTAAACACTTCTATATAAGAAAAATGTATTTTTAATCTGAAATAATAAATTATTTAATGGTGAAAAGGATAAAAACAATGCCATAAAATAATTAATATAGGATAAAGAAAAAATAGTGTTATATAAAATTGTAGTATAATATAAATAGAGTAATTTGTTTGAAATAATTAGTATTCTCAAAAACTATGACTGTATAATGTGACACTAAAAATTTTTAATACCTTGTAATGTTCAGAGGATTTTAGTTTATTCTTTGGGTAATTAAGTAAAAGAATTTATTCGATCTTGGAACTCCTCTCTGAATTTCAGTCACAGTGCTCAGTTCAAATTCAAAACACTCAAAACTCAGTTGTAAAATCCTAATTGGTCAAGCCAGATGATTAGGACATGATGATCCTGCACATCAATAGTTTATACTGCGGTAGGGTTGTAGGTAAACCATTCACATCATTATGAAATGCAAAATTAGATAAATAAGGAAAAATAGTTTTGCTCGGATCATGGATAAATAATGGAAGACAAATCAATATTTTTCATTGGAAAATCAGAGAAAAATAAAAAGGGAATTACCGAATGGAGTCCTTCTTCCAGGTGGTTGATTACTGAATGCAGCAACTCTTTTAATATATGAAATTATGTTTGAAAATGTAGGAGTCATCTGAGAAAGAAAGAGCAAAAATGAGAGAAGATGAAGCTGAAGTTGGGTATTGAAATGCACCCTATGCTATTATTATATAGGTTGGAGTAACCAGCATCCATTAACTTTGATTTACAAGTGATCCAAGTATTATGAAATGCAAAATTAGATAAATAAGGAAAAATAGTTACAGTTCTGCTTGGATCATGAATAAATAATGGAAGACAAAACAATAATTTTCATTGGAAAATCAGAAAAAGAAAAAAAAGAATTACCGAATGGAGCCTTCTTCCAGGTAGTTGATTACTGAATGTTTGAAAATGTAAGAGTGATTTGAGAAAGAGAGGCAAAAAATGAAAGAAATGTGTCTGAAGTTGGGTATTATATAGGTCGTTTAGGGTTTAGAGGGTTGGACTCGGTTAAATATCGTGTTTCATAATTTAATTTTTTTAAAATAACAAAAATATTTTTAACTTTAATCATATTTAAAAAATAATAAATATTATTAATTTGTTGTATAATATATTTTTAATTCAATTTATTTAGAATATTTCGTATACATTTTTAATATATTAAACTTGATTTAAAATAAGTTTATTTTGTATAAAAAAGTTAGTTTTAATTCTTAAGCTTTATTTATGATTCTTTTAAATAATACAAAATTAAATTTAAAAAAAAATAAAAACACATTCTTTACTATAATTTTTTAAAGAATATATATAAATACTTTGTACACCTATTATTGATTAATAAAATATATCATTTTCTTTTCTCTATTTTCTCTTTTTTTTTCTCTAAATGAGATATATAAAACTAATATCTTAGACGTGATCTTAAAAAAAAATTAGTTATAATTATTAATTGTGTCCACTCATTTTGATTTTCAACTCAACTGAAAATTATAAAGTACAAAAAGGTTGCATAAATTGTGATTTTATGCGCCGTAAAGGATTCTGAAGTGTTACAACTCATACATGGTTACATGAATAAATACATTGAATAACATAATTTACAAAGAATAGAAAGGGCCTTTGCAAGCAACATGATGTTAGGAAAATGAGAACAAAAATAGTAAAAATGAGATTTACACGATAGGACACTCCACCAGCAAACTGAAGTTCAAAGGTGTGTCTGTGTTGTGTGCATCAATCAAAATTTGTGCAATCCCTGAAGAGTGAGTGAGTCATGTGATGTGCTCAAACATTCCAAGGTCCAGTTTTGTTTTGGGAAAACATTGTTGTTGAGTCCTGATCTCTACTCCTCCAGCTACTCTGAGACTCATTGAAGAAACTTGAACTATCTTGGCTCCCAAAAGCCATCCTCCTAAACATTCTGATTTGTGCAGATTGCTGTGCAGAATCAAACACCGAACTCTGCCCCGGTTTCATTCCATTATTCAGATCCGTAAACTCGTCCAAGGAATCTAAAGCTCTCACCACCTGGGAAGCAGCAATGTGCAAAGCATACACACTTAACATCTTCAAAATCACAACAAATATATACACATATATGTCTACATGCGGACCTGCATAAAATTACCTGACTCATGCGTGGCCTCTTCACCGACAAGTGGCGTACACAGGCGGCGGCAGCCTCAATCATCCGGAACATTTCGTTTCTATCATAGTTCTTTCCCAGTCTTGAATCCACCAAGATTTCAAAGTCCTCTTTATCAACTGCTTCACTCAACAAAGGCCGAGCCTACAAACAGGTTTGTTAATTATTAAACTCAACAGTTTATTTATATTTGCATTCCCTTGCCTTGTTCCTTTTTTATAATCCATACAAAATGCATGTGATTTACTACTATTATGTGAAAAATAAAGTGAGTGCAATCTCTTAATTCATCACTGCACAAAGAAACAAAGAAAAAATTGGGCTGCTTGGTTTGCTCTGTGTTTACATTCCCAGGTTTATGCTTTCAATAGATAGGAAACTTTCAGGCTTCAGTAAATTAAAAAACCTATACATAATAACAATAACCAAAATAATTATGTGACTCACCCATTCAACCAGGCTCTCATCACCAATTGGTTGAGATGCATCTACAGGCTTCCGACCTGTAATTAACTCCAACAGCACAACGCCATAGGAATATACATCAGACTTTTCCGTTAGTTTCCCACTTGTTGCATATTCTGGTGCCATGTACCTGTCAACTCAGACCATTATTCCTCTTAGGTATACTCACAAAAGGCACAGTTCATACTTAACCAATATCCTAAAGACTCTAAAAGATTCATATGTCATAAACACCCTAAAACAAAGGCATAATAGATCAAAGATCAATAAATAACATCCACACAAGATACAGTCTCAGAAAAAATTTAAGGGCTAATAATAGGATACGATTCCACTAATAAACACTAAATTATGTGACTCAAGCTACAATATAGACAAAGATGTATCCTACCCAAAGGTTCCCATTACTCGTGTTGTCACATGTGTATTTGAATCTAGTGCCAATTTTGCAAGCCCAAAGTCCGAAACCTGATGATCAAATCATACAATAAAAATGTCACAACAATGAAAATAGTCTAAGAAGCTGATGTAGCACAAGCTGACATTTAAGTGTGAATCAATTTACTTAACTAACTTCATAAAAAAAAATTCAAAATGTACTCCCATCAGAGGTACTGGTTAACGAAGTAGCTTACTCGAGCTTCATAGTTGAGATCAAGAAGGATGTTTGACGACTTAATATCTCGATGAATAATGCGTGGATGGCCTGATAAATTAATTAAATTGAAATAAGAAGATAAACCATTTATTGTGCTAAAAAAACCAGAAACATCAAGTGTAAAGAACGTAAGTAATTATGAATGTGCAATCAACAATAATGCAACCATGTCTGATGAATAGTGGTAGCAAAATTTCTAAAGATTCAACGTACTTCTTTTAAAGAAAAATATATATATTAAAGTAAAGACTCCAAGCATCGAAGGAGCATGCAGTACCATGGAAAGAAACACCTTGTGTTCAATGGATGATAACTGTATACTCGAGAATACTATGAAAAAAGAAGGAACTTACAGTCTTCATGCAGGTAAGCTATTCCTCTAGCTGCACCAGCAGCAACCTTCATTCTGGTAGGCCAATCCATAACTGGTCTATTTTCACCTGAAAAAAGAAATTAAATTTGCTGGTCAAGTTTTTTATCAAAATTTAGGTGAACTATAGACCACATGATGATGGGAACTTACTCAACAACGTAATTGGATAGTAAATTCAGGTGCAACCACATTGGTGATGATAATAAATTCATGGAAAAACAATATATTATGCGTTTCTACTGGAACAGTAAATACTTAGATTAGATATATTATCCAATATTTTTCAGCATTTTTTAACTTTGCTACTAAGCAAATTAAAAATAATATCAAAAAAGGATTTAAATCATTTGTCATCAAACAAATAAATGATACTTATCTCATAGCCCATCAAAAGGGATATCATACATATAAACTTCACAAGGCAGGGAAACACAATATCAGTGCCATGTACTTGTCCAACAGGACTGACATGGTGACACCTGTATGAGACAACCTCTGTGTGACCCTAACTACATATGCAACAGAAGTAAGGATGTATCCATATTTTTTGCTCTATCATGGAGGGATGCAGCATAGATATGACATGGAAATTTAAAAAAAAAAATAGCATTGTTCTGTTTTAAACATTTTAACAGATGTAAAAAATAAAAACAAATATAAGGTAGGGGTGCTAAGGTCAATGTAGTAAATCATTTTGATTGAGCATGTTATTGAACATGGCTAGGTCTATTTGGATGAGTTCATTTAGGTAATATTTTGAAAAATGCCAACAGAAATTATGTTCCATGTTTTATGGAAGGGGCTTACAAAATAGCCAATGTTGTACATGAGACATATATCAAGATAATGTTAAAGTAGAAATTTGTTTATAATATTGTAATCAAGGACTTTTTTCTTTAAAATTTTTGATTTATGTGTGGGCTGTCTATGTTGTACAAATTTAAGAAACAACTCTAATTGTTCACACCTTGTTTTCTACACCCCTCTCTAAAAAGGGGTGTCAAACTCTCATTCAAACTATGCACTCAATATGTATTTATCTTACCATGGAGATGGAAATCAAGAGTATTGTTGGGAACATAGTCATATACAAGCAATCTCTGATGCTCAGATATACAGTAACCAACCAAGGAAACCAGATGACGATGATGTACACGGCTAATAATCTCAACTTCTGCCCTGAATTCACGTTCCCCTTGCCCACCACCAATTTTGAGTTGTTTCACAGCTACTTCTCTTCCATCTACGAGCAAACCTTTATAGACACAACCAAATCCACCTTCTCCCAGCAAATTTTGTGCCGAAAATCCATTTGTAGCTTGGATAAGTTCTTCATATGTGAACCATGATCTTGAGCTACTTACTCCACCTGGTTCTGATGGAGAATACACAAAATCACTACCAGAGCCACTACCTGCTACGAAGTTGGCTGGAGAATGTGGCCTCAAGAATAAGGTACCTAGAAGAGAATGCCAATGATTTAATACGTAAAATTGTAGCTGAAGTAGGAAGTTACTAGAAACAAATACAATTGCTAAGTGCCATGCAATTTAAACATAATGCAATTAAGCAAAACTTTTCAGAACAAAGTCAAACATCAAATATCCTGCTTAATTATCTTGATCAGCTAAAATTTGCCCAGACAGCATGGAAGTTTGAACCAATAAAAGGCTTCAAACCTCCCAAAACTGTCAGTCTGTCACCACTGACCCAATTCTAGTGTCTTGCAACTGAGTTTACGGTTCAATTAATGAAAAATAAAGACATTATTAGTGTCATTGATTTCAATTTAACTGCCAACAGAGCAAAAATGGAACAGTATAAAAGCTTGCAGGGTAAAAATGGCCGCTATACCAGTTCTCGGCCATATAGATCACGATGCAATTTTACATTTATAGACAATTGAAAAGCCATAAACTAAAACCACCCCTTTTCAAGTATCAGATTAATCGTATTTCCCTGAAGATGGCAAGCTACAGTATAACACTTAACAATTATTGATACAGAGATTTGCAAAATCAAATAAATGAACTCCATTGTGAATTAAGAGAAATTTGTATTACATGGTAATAAATATTGATACATTAACATGGGACTTGAGGTTGAGTCTATGATGAATATTTTAAGAACCAGAATTGGGGACTTCTCTAATTCATTAATGAAGTATCCAGAACCAGAATCCATTATATCTGGATTATCTGATTCAAGTTTAAGGAATATTGGGGAAATCCTTTCGCATTTATCTCAATAAAAACAATCAAGGTAAACAACAAACAACATGCAAGAACCAACAGGATTATATTCCTAAACCCTAACAGTTAGTAATACATAATGCAATACCTGAATTGTGGGATGAGGTAAACGGAGAAGGAGCAGCATAACCACCTCTTGATCCTTTTTCCTTCTTCTTTTTCTTCTGTACAAACCACACGGCCATAACAAGAAGACTGAGGACAATAAAACCAACTACAATTCCAATGGAGACGGATACTCCAGCACTTAACCCTCCTGAATGTGAAGGCGTGTTAGTTGTAGCTATATTGTTAGAACCATCATTAGTTGGTCTAGCAGTGGGTTTCTCGGTTGGAAGAGACGGTAGTGGTACCGGTGGACCCCCAGAGGCTGTTTCATTGGTTGGGGGGTCAGGCAAAGAAGCTGGAGGTGAAGATCCTGAAGGGGCTGAAGGAGGAGTTGATGGCAATGTGGATGGAGGGGGAACATCAGAAGGAGGGGGCTTAGGAGGAGATTGAGAAACTGATGGAGGGGGTGCATGTGAAGGAGTAGTTTTTGGAGGACTTTCTTTCGGTGGAGGAGTACCGGTGGATGGTGGCCTTGGAACATTGGCTGGAGGAGGAGGAGATTGTGAAATTGGTTGAGAAGGAGGGGGAATTGTAGCGGGAGGAGATTGGGGAGGAGGGGTAACAGTTGGTGAGGCTGGTGGAGACAAAATTGGAGGGGAAGGTGTAACCTCAGCTGGAGGAGGAGCGGTGGTGGTGGCTGGTGGTGAGGGGGGAGATGTTGCAACTGGTGGCGTTGGAGATGCTGGTGGTAATGGTGGTGGAGAATCTGGTGGGGAAGGAGGGGGCAGAGTTGGTGGTGATGGAGAAGATGGTGGGGGAGAGAGTGATATGGAAGGAGGAGGGGTTACAGGCACTGCCTGAGGAGGTGAAGGAGGTGGAGCTGAAGGGTCAGAGGGAGATGAAGGAGCAGGGGAATCGGGTGTTTGATTGGGCTGGGAAGAATTGGGAGGTGATGGAGGAGTGGAGGAATTGGTTGGAGAAGATGAAGAAGGTGGTGGTGATAAAATACCACCAAGTACAGGAGGAACTGCAACAGGGGAAGCATTTGGAGAAGGGTTGGTTGAAGCCATCACTGCACAAATCTTCCCTCAAAAACAAAATGTACTAGCTAAACACTTCCATCGCCCCTACTCTCATACTTTCTCAAACCAAACCACTAACACTCCAAATTCCTATCCTTTCCAGAAACAAATTCCAGATCAAGCATCAACTTAAGATCTCAATTTTCAGAACAACCCTTCACAAGCAATGCTCAAATTTCTTCAGAGAGAAAAAAAAAACAACCACCAAGACCCAATCCCTTAAAAAAAACACTTAACTTTGGCAAAGAGCAAAAAGTCAATACCCTCAAACAACTTTCAAGAAAGCTGCACTTTAGTGAGGTACAACAGCTGACAAAAAGCAAATTCACAGTGGGGAAAAAGAAGTCCAGCGCGTGAAACAAAACCTTTTTGCAAATCAAGGAGCATCTTCCTGCATTATGACCCAGGTTAGTCACTGGTCTAACCCACTGGAGAGAGGCCAAAATACAGCATACCCAGCTCAGCAATGAACTAAAAATGCAACCTTCAGCGATATCTGAAAAGAGGGTGCTTGCAAATTGCATCTATGGTTGGACATGGGCAACGAACGGAAGGTTCAGAACTCCGTAGGAAAAAGCTGAATTTGCGGAATATGAGAATAGTGGCACACATAAACAGACACAGAAAGAACACCCCACAATCAGTGCAAAGGAGAACGTGGAGACGACTTTCAGAATAGGCTCCGTTTCACACACTCTCTATGTCACTCCTTCACTCACCTCACATGCACTGCTAATGGGAAAATGTGGTGTCCCAATTGAAAATTCACAAAACGCAATCATTCAACCATGTGATGTTATTTTGTTTTTACTTTTTTGAATTCGAGGGACCAAAGTGCTTCTGCTGTTGTACGCTGTCACTTTATTTTATTAAAGAGAAATCCCACTAACCCATTGAATTGGTCAAATTTATTAGACCCATTACAATTTACATTCCCTTTTTATTTTTGAAGTTTCTTTTGTAATTTATATTTTAATAAATTTTAAACAATAATAAAGTATGCTAGAAAGTACTAATAGCATTGTTTTTAACACTTTTTATACTTTTTTTAAGTGCACTCCTTTTATTAACAAAACTCATCAGAAATTATAAAATAATTTGTTATAAATAAAAGATAAAACTTACAAAACTTGTGACTTTTAATGATCAACAGTTGAATGAACATTAGATTGTGTAAGTAAGAACTTGTAACCTCTTCTCTTGATACCATATTATAAAAAGTTTCCCTTTTTAGGTGGAGTTTCTCATTGAACAGTTCTAAGATTCTTTACTATTTTGGTGTAGACAATATTCCTCTTATGCTTAGATTTTTTTCACTATGTTGGTTCTAAGAATAATACTTCAACCATGTCAATTTTGATGGACTGAAAAATTGAAAGAGTATCTCTAAAAGCTTTTATCTATAATCATAAACTAATCAATAAATATATTTTTTTGTAATTATAAATTTTCCCTTTCAGCACTATTGCAACTTTTTCATTAAAATTTGTCATCGAAAAATGATTAAAATTAATTACATTGAGAAGTAGTTTACTACAAAAAGTGATTAAAAAAATGATTTGATTATATATAGTTGGAGAGTAGTGGCATGGAATGTAGCAGTTATTGGGTGTGATTGAGTTATGGTTGGCATTAAATATTAAATATAAATTATAGTAAGGGAAAAGAAGAAGCAAAGCAAAAGTATTTATTATTGTTGGAATAGTCAGAGGCTGAAGTTTATTGTATTGAAATGCTGTTGTTTGTTGGATCACATTGTTGTGAAACTCATCATTTCTACCAAAATCCATAGACATTGCAAGAAGGGAAATAGTCTTAATAAAGCACAGAATTCTTCAAAGCTGAGTTTACAGTTTGTTGAGCTAAAATATTTTAAATATATGGATTTCTTGCTTCTTCTCCCATTAAAAAGATTGCTAATGGCTTAGACTTAGTTGCTCTTTTGCCAACTTTTCAATGTGTATAGAGAAAATAAAGGAAAAATATATATTATTACTTAAATTAATCTTCTGTAGTGGAGTTTCTTTTTTCTTTATTCATTGGATTATTATTAATTGTGTAAATAGATTGTCAGATTTTTTAATCTGTGAGATAAATTAATTGGATTATAATCTTTTTCTCTTGTGAACTAAAACACACACCCAGTCCAATTTGGACTACACCACCAAAACTGAATTTTAATACAATTGATCAATTTAGGATATTTCTTCCTGCACTCCATTAATTCTCAACAAAATTATTTTACTTTTTAAAAATGTTTTCAGATTATCTTTTTCAGAAACTTCTGGAACATCTCTTTCCAAAACTCATGAAATGTATTTTAGAAAATTATTTAAAAAAAGGAACATAATATTTGGAAACCATTTTCAAAAAAGATTTCCAGAATAAATTTTCTGAAACATATATAATACATTCTATAAATTGTGTTTTTTAGAATAATTTTTTTGGAGTGTATTATGGGAAGAGCTCTGGGAATTAAATGTGACTTTTGATCATTTCACTAATTTGATGAATTGCAAGAAAAAACATCTTCCATTTAAAAATGATTCAAGGAATTAGAAGAGAGCAGGAACCTTCACTCTTAGATTAAAAGTAGTATAAGAATATTGAAATAATGAATAAGTATTTGTTTATTGTGTTTAATTAATTTTTATGAAAATTTATATATTTAATTGAAATTTCTTTAGTCTTTATGTGTTTATGTAAATTTTTTGGTTTGTTTGTTTTTTAAGTTTTGGTATGATTAAACGGTATAATTTTGTATAATGTGAGATGTTAATTTTGAAGTTGAAATCAAAACATAGTATTTTCATAAAAGAAAAAACTGTGTTGAGATTGTTAGGACATGCATTAACTAATGATGTGTCTAGAATGAGGTATCATGATTTTGTCGATATAATGAAATCATATAAATGAAGATATTTACATGGTGAAAGTCGAATGAGGTTCATGTAATTCTTTTTAAGGTGTGAAGAAGAACTTGTTCTTTGAAATTCATATGAATTAATTTTGTCATATGAGATGATTCAGAACATTGAGATTTTTATGCGTACAAAATGCATAAATTCACAGTGAGCTAGTATGATATATGCAAATATTTGCATTTAAGTCAATACATGAGTCTTCCAAAAATAAAATAAAATGTCTGAGTACGTGGATTAGTAAAAGTCTGACAGAAAGTTATTGATTACGAAGTTTTATAGACATTTGATTTATTCATGTATATATATAGTATTGATGAATTTATGAATTTTAATTGAAGTTCTATTTATATTGAAATTTTTAAAAATAGTTAGCTTATCCTTTTATTTATGTTGATTTTATTTTATTTATATGTGATAACCGTGAATGTACAAGGAACATATGATTTTACATATCACAAAGCTCTACTCTTGTTTTGATGGAGAAAATTAAATTCTGTTAAATAATTATTTTAACCCATATAAATATTAAAATTCCTAATTAAATATTGCATATGTATTATATTATTCATAGATAATTAATAATAAATAGGAATGTTACATTTTGGTATCAAATCCAGGCACATAATGCACCCACAAATATATTAAAGTGAATAATAATAATCTGAAGCCCAATATTATGAAGTTTAGTCTACGAAAAAAGATAATTGTTTTGTTTCTTAGTTTAGAACAAACCACTATTTTTATTCATTTAGTTCATGTCGAGTTTACTCATACAAGTAAGAAATTCATTCGAGTTTTTAATACAAATTAGTTCGTAAGAGATGAAATTATTCATTATTTTTTTTTATATCGTGAGTGATCATGGTCTCTATGAAATTTATTTAAATAAAAGTAGTTAGGTAATATCTCACCTCATCTATATGGTTCTCACCAATTTTGATATAATATATTAGGTTTTCAAAGTTATTTAAAACTAATAATATTTAATTACCTGTTAAATTAGTAGAGAATCAAAATTTCCAATATTCTAATCTCCCAAAATATATATTACAGCATGTTGCTAAATTGTGAGTTGAATAATAATTTGATAGAATAAATTTATTAATAAATAAATTGGTAATTGTCGAATGCACGTGTAAGCCTGCTTGCGAGTTTTGTTTTATTCTGACAATTTGACACTTCCTATTCGCATTTATCTTATCTCATTTACTTTACATTCTTTAAAAGAATAAGTTGACAATTTCAAGAATCGATCATAAACTTTTACTTTCATTATAAATTTGGTATTAACTTTATAAAATATCTTAAAATATTTATGACTTTACTTAAAGATTATTTACTGGAATGAAGTTTTAAATATTCTCTAACGACAAGTTTTGCTATTTTTTAAAAATGGAATTGATAGCTATCATTATCAATTCTTCCCCATAATATAGCCATTTAAAAAATATCTTATTTTTTTAACCCACGTGTTATAACTTGCATGGAGCTATTCCAATTTAAGTAGTGTGATGTTAAGTTTGAGTAAACATAAAATTACGTAGTGAATTGTAAGAGTATCTCTTTTGTTAAAAGAGTTTTTTTTTTTTTAATATAATACTGATACAAAATATTTATAATTGAAAAGTATTACTAATATAGTCGAGTATTCTGAGCACATATATATCAAATGAATATTTATTTTTTAATATTTTATTTCATATTTAAAACAATATAATTAAAATTGAAATCTGGAACCACTATCTCTTTTCTTAAATAGTTACATTCCCTTAATATTTAATTTATCCCGTTTGCCATTGAAACGGAGAATTGATAACTCGTGAACTATTATGCTTATTTTCAATTTATTTAAAACATAAATATATAGCTTTTCTTTGGGAATTCACATTATTTTGGATGCCCTAACAATATTTTTCAATTTTTTTAATTTGAGAAGAGGAAAAAAGAGTTTGGGAAAATCGCAGCCCTCATTCAGACCAAGCTGGGCCGGCCCAGGATCATGGCTTGGGCTTCTGAAGTGAAAATTTCAGGAGTTTTGCTTCCTGCACTATATATAATGGCAGTTTCTTCCTGCACCCCTACATATTTCTTCCTGCACCCCCATAATGTAATGGAAAGACAAAAATATTCCTCAATTCGGATTGGAGAATCCGTAAATCTTCCAGATTGGTGAATCCAGTAATCTTCCAGATTCATCAATCCGTAATAGAAATTAGACTTTCGGATTCAGCAATCCAGAAATTAACAATTTACCTTCGAAACATTCACTTCCGGGTTGATGAATCCGTAGTACACTCCCGGATCCCAAAATCCGGTAACCTAAAAAGGTCTAGTTTTTTCAAATAAAAGATGAAGGTCAATTTTGGGATTTACAAAATTGTGGGTACAGGAAGAAAAATGTAGGGGTGCAGGAAGAAAAATGTAGGGGTGCAGGAAGAAGAAGCCATATATAATTTGGGACCTGCCCTACACAAATTTTTTAAATGCTCAAAATATTCTTGAAATTTTGATTTGAGATGGAGGAGTGTGAAGCTTGGTTCTTGAAATCTCAGAAGTGATTTTAAAATGGAAAACTTATTCTGAAAAGCAAAATCCGAAATGTTTGTTATAAATTCTGGAATACGAATTCCAGAAAAGAAAATTTGGCTTACAAATTTGGATTTCTTGAAGAATTTCTAAAAAGACTTATGAAGGTATTGCTGTCATTTTATCTCTGTTATGTAGTGATGTTGCAAGATGATATTGTGCAGGAAGCAAAAGCCAAATTCCAGACATCCATGACTGAAGGCTATGAGATAATATACCTTTTTGTAAATCTGATGTATCCTACACAAATCCCTGTAAGGATGAAATAAAAGATTTGTGATGAGTTTTCAACTTATAGAACAAAAGCTCATTCCATGTGTCAATAGGGCCAGGCAAGCACCAATGAACACAATCACTGTGCGTGTTCTTGAGTTCATGTCCCCACACATGGTTATTGGGATGTCCATCAGGCCTGCGCAGCATCATTTCAGTTGTGTTCAACATCACAAACTTCAAACCCCTCTTCCTTCCTTCCTTTCTCGCTCCTCTAAACTCCTCCACTTGAACCTTGTATGTCTCAAAAATGTAACCATCAAACTTCATTTCCTCCTTACTATAAGGCTTTCTCCTCTCGCAACTCCCTCCTTTGTTCCACTCAGCATTCTCGAAGTGTGCAGGGGAGAATGTTCTCAAAAATGTCACCCCCTTGTACCCTTTCATGTTTACTATAGTTCTCAGTGCAGTTCGGAATGCTTTTCTGTATCCATAGTAGTGACTGAGCTCTGTGGTGTTGCTTTGCTCACACTTGTGGCACCCTACAACTTGTCCTTTTTCATAGAACAATGCTGGCCGAAAGAACCACTGCCCAGCTGAGATAATGACAAAATCGAAGTTTTTCACCTCACCACTCCACGATTCATCTGCCTTATCTAGATACAGATTCGTGAGGCTGCCGTGGACATCGCTGCTTCTAACCAAAAATGGGGACCATAGTGTTACAACTGTAAAGTTGTAATCGGCATAGAACCACCTTCTGAAATATATTGGATCTGTAGCATATCTACTTGAAATATCCTCAGGACGAGCAACCTGAAAGAGTGAATAAATCATGGAATCAAATTTTCTGATGAGGATTGTGACTTGTCTCCGCTTCAGATATGCATGTTTTGTGTGGTGAAATATGTACGGAACTCATCAACAAATATGTTACGTGGGTTATAACAAGTGAAAGAGAGTAAAAGTGGACTTTGCCCAAAGGAGACACAAAGCCTCTTTCTCTGGTTTTTGTTCCTCAAAAGCAACTAGTACTTTTCTTGTTCGTTAGGAAATAGTTTTCATGCACTGGTCACACAGTAAGAAGTATAATTTGTAAGTAGATTGTGATAGGAGAGATAGAGTTATTATGATATAATACAAACAGTTTGAGGTAAGTAGATTTAAACTTAATAACCTCTCTCAGCCCAATATAATATGGTTAATAAAATTCAAATATAAAAAGCTTTTTCAATGTTGTTATCATATTATGTTAGAATTATAAAAGTAATAAACTTTTTTTAGAGGGTCTAAACAATGAGTAGGATAGAAAAAATCAGCAGAATTTCAGGTTTAAAAAGAAGGAAAGCAACATGTGGCATTGATTGATTAGTGATTATTACTCACAGGATTTAGAAGGCACAACAAAGAATTCATTTGATTTCTTCCCACAGAGTCTCCAAGAAAGGCCATGGACTTTCCTCTGACAATCTCTAAGAAAAGGGTTGCATCAAAGAGTGGAAGCTCGCATTCATCAGGTTTCCACCTCCATTTGAGGAACTCTCTGTCAGGTCTCCCAAACTTCATGCAGTTTTGCTGGTCTATTATCAAATCACAGGTCTCATTATCATAATAAGCTCCTTTACTGTACGGAACCCACTCCCCAGAAAACACGTTGCATCGTTTTATCTCTGTCACGTTAAAATCATAACTGCTTCTACTAACATAGACCTTATTAGGAGAGGAAAAACTAGAGTTTATCGTAAGAGAAAACGGTAACATGATGATGAGCAGGGTGAATGGAAGAAGGATAACAACACTCTTGAGAAGGTTTCCTGGTGCATACTTCCCCTTCCCATTCAGAAGTTTCATGGCTGAGATAAAATCTGCATCCCAAGCTTTGCTGAGATGGTTTATATATATGAGTACATTTCTTGTATTTTGATGTGTGGTTAGCGTAAAGATAAAGAAATTCAACTGAGTAGCAACTATAGTGGCTTGGAATATTCATATTTTCGATTTTATGATAAGTCATAGTTTTTGGGATAGAGTGATCATTACACATAATGATAAACCCTTTAAATAAATAAATCTTATTTTTTTTGCTAAATTTTTAATTCGTTTAGGATAAGTTAGTAATATTTATTAAAAATATAAACAATAATTGTTAGGTTGGGTGATTTTTATCATATAGGAAATATTTAAATATTAATACATTTAATTATTTTATTGGCTCCATTTAATATATATTTAATATTGTTTAAGAGTTTAATGAATTGAATGGATATTTTTATGGTAGTAAAATACAGGTTCAAAGCCTCAACAACAAAGTATTAGTGATTTTATTTTATTTACTTTTTTAAGATGGAGATGAGAAGTTTTGATTAATGTAGGATAAATTTGTAAACTATTTATCAAAATATAAATACTAATTATTATTTTGGAGAAATTTTTACCATAAGTAAATATATTACTTTATGTAGAGAATGACTACCATAAAAATAGGTTCAAATCTCTTGAAGGAATAATTCAAAGCTTCAAAACCTAAGAGTGGTGATATTTATTAGAAGTAGAGCTGGCATGACATATTGGAGTAGTAGAGTAAATTAAAAAAATACCAGGTTCTTGTTTTCTTATTAAGGTAGGGATGAATTGACTTTTTAATTAATGCAATAATTATTTAATTAATTTTTTGCCTCTATCAAGGTTAAACTAGTTCTTATTAATTATTTTATTTATTTAGTTGCAAAGTTTTGATTTTATTATCATCATTTGAAATTATTTAATTTTATCTCTTAATTTTCTAAAAAATCAACATTGACCTTCTATCTACACAAAAATGGGAAATTACAAAGTCGTCATTTACAATTTTTTACTAATTTATATGTATTATATTTTTTTAAATTCAAAATTTATAATTTTGAAACTTAATATGAAAATTTTCAATCAAAATATAATGTTCAAATGATCATTATTGTTAATATACTTTATCAACATGATAATTTAATAATTTTTGTTTTTATAATTTTATTGCCACTACTAAATCCTAAACCCTAAAAAAATGTAATTATAGATTAAATTAGCTTTTCACTCTTCCTATTTATTTAGTCTTTTTTTTTAATTTTTCTAAATTATAACGGCGTAAATTTAATTTAAACAAGGGAGTATATTGAAATTTTTAAAAATCAATTAAAGACCAAACTGAGTAGTTTAAAAATGGAAGGACAACAAAATAATTTTACCTTGCATTTAAATTATATATAGTATAAATATTTTGATTGACTTTCTTAATTAGTATAAAATTATTATTTTTATTTTAAAAGAAGTGCATTACTCAGGTTTTTTTTAGAATTTTGATTTTTTTTTATTTCGCAATTTTTCAAAAGCATTTGGCAGTTTTTTTATACTGTTGATTTTTATTCAATATACTAGTTAAATAAGATTACGCATATTAAAGAAAAAAGAGCTCTACAACTCTTAATATGGAAAGATACCATACAAAATCATGGTCTTTTTTTACCTGTTTGTCATGTGTACTCTTTTGGTTTGGTCACACTATATATAGAAAGAGGGGAAAAAATAGTCGAATAATACACACATATGCATTTTTCGTATTCTATAAGAGATGAAACAAGCAAATGTGGTTAATGATTGAAAATGTGTTCTTAACATTTCCTATGATCTTTATAATCATTTACTAGAACATATGTTTACCTGCTTTGGCATGTGTTTTTTTTTTTCCACAATCTCAAAATATAATTTATAATTGACACGGATGAGATCTATTAGAATCAGACATTTTTCTTAAATAGTCAGACATACATACAGAATACCGACACTTGTAGGACACGTATCACGATTCTAATACAATTTTAAAAAGAAGAAATACATTAATCTTCTAAAACTTCAAACTTATTGTATAAATTTTTATTATAATTAAAAAATAAGGAACAAATTATTTTGAATCAATCATGAGAAACATCTTTGTGTTAAAAATTAAAACAAACTTATGTACATAAATCTTTATTATCAATTTATATAATTTATAATTATATAATATATAGATTTGTGTTCTCGTGTTCTATATTTAAATATTATACATATCTCTATGTCATATAAATATCTATGTCACTGCTATACTACATAGGATGAAATACATCAAATTATTAATCATGAAATAATAAAACATTTTGTTAAGTCATACAACATCCCAAATCTCATAAAAAAAATTATGTCTATAAAAAAAATGGTTAGCATGTATTAAAGGTTAGGTACTTTTTTTTGCAACAGTCTTTGTCATGGTAATGGTAGGAGATGGCTGTTAATTCTGGAAGCAAAAATTAAAACAAAAAAGAAATGGCATAAAAGTAATAACCATGTGCCACTTGACATCACCATTGAAAATGAAACATTAAAGCAAAATAATTTTTGAAAGCGAATAATTTTTATATATTCACATGACAGCTACTTTTTGATAATAAAATGTTAACTATACAAATAAAATAATAATTATAACACAAATAATTAACAAACATACTACAAAAAACAGTTATGAAATACTTGTATTGAATAATAAATTGTCAATACAATAATTCAACATTAAAAAGGATGGCTGAAGAATTAAAGGAGTGTGGGTTCCAAAATTTGGACATTCATAAAATTAAAAAAACTATTAAGGCATATATAATATAAACAAGATATTAGCTTAATAATTTGTGCACAATGTTATAAATAATAAACATAATGATTGGACCACATGAAAAATATTATGAAAAAATAGTTTGGTTTTACAATAGTTGAAAGTGTGTGGGATCCTCTTGCAGACAGTAGTCAATTTATTGAGTTTTAGTTTCCAATGGCATTAGCATGGAAGGAGTGGGTGCTTAAAAAGTTGAAAGGGATATTTATAAATGATATTTAAAATATGATTATTTATAAAATTATTGTTTAATTAATTGGGAAGAAGGTGGTGGAGTTGCCAGCTAAGGAAGAATAATGTGCAAATCAAGCCAAAATCCTAAACACAACTTAGGTGGTCCTCCATGGACAACAAAAACTACATCTTTATTTCACAAAAACTTCCAAAATGCCAACCTAATTTCATTTAATTTAATCCAAAAAATATTTCAAATTAATGTTTCTGCATATACTTTAAATTAAGCCCACAGTTTTTTTTATTAGTTTAATCTGGATTAGTATGAGCTCTTACAAAAATGTATATATTAAATTTTACAACAAAATTTATTTGACATGCAAAAAAAGTTTAATAAAAAAAATCAACTTCACCTAAAATACTTGGATGAAAAACAAAAACTTGTTTATTAATTTTTAACATGTAAACTTAAGCAAAATAATTAACCTAAAAGTATTTGACATGATAAAAGTATTTGTGATGCATTTGAAGGGGTTCAATCGATTACATAATAGAAAGTGCCACGTTTTTGTTGTGGGTCTTGTTCTGTTATTATCAAGCCAAAATGCAATCATGCAAAACTTGAATATTAGCCACTTGCTTTGCTTCATTTTATTGCACATCTACCACTCAATTTATGGTCCCCGTATAAAACGCTATTAATATTGGTTTTTTGACAAAATATAAGTATAACATAAAGTATGTATCAAAAATTATATCTTTGAAACTTATATTTAACTATAATCATATTCAATGACAGGGAAAATGTCCTTAGGAGTTTATAATCATGGTTAAAAGACTTTTACCATTTTAATCGGGTTGATAGACACTACAAAAAAATCATCAAATAAAGCTAATTTTAGAAATTAAAAATAATTAGTTATTATATTGACTAAATTATATATTATTTTAGAGATTAAAAAAATTATTAGTTTTTAAATTAATTTTTATTATTGATAAATAGTTTCTAAATTATTATCTAATTAACTATCAAGATTTTTGTTACTAAATTTTGAATTTAAATAATTGATTGTTAAAACTTTAGTAGCTACTTACATACCAATTTAAAAATTATTTATCAATAATAGAAACTAATTTAAAAATCAATAATTTTTTAAGTCTTTAAAATAGTATGTAATTTGGTAAATATAATAATTAATTATTTTTAGTTTATAAAATTGGTTTCTATTTAATAATTTTCTAGTAGTGACGACATAGAATAATTATATACACAATTTTTTTTCCTTTCTTGTAAAGTTTCATATCTTTTTAGTTTCTATAGTTTTTTATATCTATGTTTAATCCCCGTTTATGTTCCTTCATCAATATTAGATTTTGCAAGTTTAATTTATTTTTGTCCTTTTATCATCCTTTTTTGGTTTCCCGACTAATATGGATAAATAAAAATAAATAATAGACTGAAAAATAGATTTTTTTTTTATAAATATAGACCAGTAATTTAATAAATAAAAACATTTTTAAACTAATATTATTTTTTAAAAATATGTTGACTCAGCTTGCACTTTCTTATAATTTCTCATGAAATTGTGAGGTTTGATAACTTAGTCTCGTAATATTTGAAATAGCTATGCTTGGCATTTTTTGGCCGTACTATACAATTTTGAATTTCATATTTAATGTAATGCTATATATTCATCTGGTACCATGAAGTTCTCTCATTATGTTATCATGCTAGAAAACATTATGTAGTTCATTAAGAAGTTAACAAAGTGGATGATAGTTAAGTTTTTTAAACTAAAAAAATTGTGTAAAAAAGATTTTATTGAAAACATAAAATTTACTTTGGTGATCTCTATGTTTGATATCTAACTATTAATTATGCAATTAAAACATATATCAATATAATAAATAATGTTTAAGTACTTGGATGTGCCAACTACCATGTTTAGAGGACTGACTTCTTTAATTTGGGATCAAATTTAATCTATTAAAAAAATAAATTTATTTTTATAGAATTAAATTTCAACCTAAATCATCCTTATTAAATTAGTTTTTAAGGTGAAAATTGTTCTTAATTATATATTATTAATTAATGTAGAGAGATGGATCTAGAATAAACTTGTTTACATTTATGAACAAGTATAAATTTTCTTAGTTCTACACTTTAAGCCAATTTTAATCATTTCTACTGTATATCCTTTATTGTTTACACTGATTTGTTGCTTTTTGAACTTAAATACTGTGCATTATTCTTCATGACAAGTGCAGGTGGGGATATATATTTGCTTATTCAAGATCAAAAGAAACTAAGAAGCAACTAAAAGAAAATGTAACACGTACTGAATGTGCGTTCTGTCATTCAAATGGTCCTTACATTCTGAATTGTGTAAAGAATATTTCACTCATTTATGAGAAACACCAAAAAGATATATCAATGAACATAAAAAAGTTACAAAAGGGGTGATCAAATTTGATCTTAATTTAAAAAGATTTACAATACATGTGCGCAATGAAGTTTAGAATTACAAGCAAGGTTGCATAAATATCTGATAAATGTATGAGATAAAATTCATTTGTCAATGTGAACGCAAATGAAGCCTCTGTTCAGCTGATCTCACACCCTCCATCTTCAACATTCCTAGCAGAAAATCACTCCATGTGTCTATAGGACCAGGCAAACACCAATGAACACAGTCATTGTACAGTGTCACATTTTCATTAGGCCAATGACCATATCTACTTGGGTGACCATCTGGTCTCAACAACGATGCTTGTGTGATATCAAATAGCCTATATTTCAAGCCCTTCTTTCTGGCATCCTTTTCAGCAATCTTGAACTCCTCTAATTGAATCATATAAAACTCCAAATTGAGGCCCTCTAATTGTGTCTCATTGCTCCTAAATGGCTTAGTTCTAATGCAATTCCCACCTTGATTCCACAAGCCATTTTCAAAATGAGATGGGGCAAATGTCCTAAGAAACACTGTACCTTTGAAGTTCTCTAATCTGTTGATGGCCTTAAATGCAGTCCTGAAAGCCTTTCTGTAGCCATAGTACATGGTTAAGTCAGGGACATTTTCCAAGAGGCAGTAATGGCATCCAACAATTTTTTGATTCTCATAGAACACCATTGAACGTGTAAACCAATGTCCTCCATTGAGAATGACATAGTCAAAATCTTCAATTTGGGTTATCCATTTCTCATCTGCTTCATCAAGGTAAAGGTTGCAAAGGCCAGTTGGGCCTGGCCCCTTTGAATCTGCTTCTGTGGATCTCACCAAATGCGTTGTCCAAAAAGCAGCCATGGTGAAGTTGTAACTTGGGTACCTCCACCTCATAAAATAATCATCTCTTTTATATGATACATCTATGGGCCATTCAACCTAAGAAATTCAAAGAAAATGGTCAGAGAATGCTTGTACTAACAACCAAAAGAATATGTGCTACTTTGCCAAACAAAATAAAAGCAAACAACAAAGTGGTGAATGAGATAGCTCGTCAGATAAACGTCATTGGCTACCAAACAAACATCAAGTGTCGTTTCTTTGAAATTTTACTATTATTATACAATAATGCATGACGTGATGCGTACTTAATTCATATGTATTTTTTATTCATGTGGTAATCATAAAAACAGCAATGTATTCTTCTTTTATTTGCTTAAATCATGTACGCTGTCTACAAACAAAATTTTCAAACCAGAATAACTATTATTTATTCAGATGCATTAACTAAGTGTAACGCTGTTTTTATTCCGAGAAGAAAGGTTTGTATTCTGAGAAACTATTGCAATATTGTTTGAAGTCGAGCCACATGTCACTGCAGAAAGTTTTAGTTATAAGTTTCAAAGTTATCTCTTTGTGCCACCTCGGAACTATATATGTACTACTAATTTTAAACTCCCAAGCAATTGCCAAATTCTGAAATTATTCTGTGTAACATCACCTTTAGAGCCATTCCTTTTAGCCTCCTTTATTATCTTAAGTCATGTTTTGGTGTTCCCAGTGAAAAGAAAGAACCCTGCATGTTACAAACTGGGAGGATCCAGCTCATAGGTGTGTTGTTTACATGTGAACTTTTCCGCAAAAGACACACAAATCGATAGCTAATCTCATTAATAATGCATTATGATATATTCACTTTTGTATTTGGGGTAAATAAAATAATTGAGTGGTCCCATCTGGTCTCTCATCTTAGATTCCCTTCAAACGCAAACTAATATGAAATTTTGTCCATGCATGTATATATGGATTTGGTTGGCCAAGCTTTAATTTGCCATTAATTTCATATTCAACCAACGACTTAGCCCAATGCCAAGTCCTAATGTTATCAACGAGTATTTGAAGTGCACCAAAACATCACTAGTTTTTCTAATTTCAGAAATGTGACCTCCCAACCAGATCTATTATTTTGGTTCAGCTTCAACAATTATTGAACTCTGCAGAAGTTCTCTTCTCTCTCTTTTCTCCCTATCTTTCTTTCTATTAGTGGATAGAGTTTGGTGTTACAACTTGAACCTATAATAGCAACTCCTATCTGCTTCATTTTGTTACTTCTGTTCCTACACTACACACAAGACCTCCATTTACTAGAAACTTTTCAGAATCATAGTGCATCTCTACTTAAAAGTATTGTAAAAAGAAGAAGGAATATTATAAAAGAGGATCAAGACAAACTCAAAAGATTTTTTATAAAAACAACCAAAGGTAGTATAATAATTATACTGATTCAAAGAACCACTTAGCTAATAGCCCTATGTAGATTGGTTGGAATGTCAAAAGACAATCTGACATAAAACAACAAGGAGCTGGGGCACCTTGTGTTTTTCTTTTCCCTGTGTCATACCCTTTAACACACACATATAATTAGGTACATTTTATGTGTCATACACCAAGTTACATGTTTTTATGTATTCTTCATTTGGTTTTCTTTCATAACCTAATAATTAGGTGTTAATTAACACCATCTTATAATTAAATGTGAAAGCTCAATTCTCAACCATTTCTACTTTTGGGTTTGGCAGGACGTGGAACAATTATTGCAGTCTGAAGTGCTACTTGACATAATACTGGTGTATATATCTCAAAGCAGAAGCAGATAGAATGTAAAGTACTGCTACCATCAACAGTGACTTAAGTCTTTTCTTTTTGAAAGAAAGTGTGTGACTAAGTTACTGCCAAGTTATAGCTTCCCACATAGGGTAATGGTGGGAGTACTATTGAGTATCACAAGTATATCTGAGACGTCAAATTTTCTATAGTAGTTTCTGTATAGAATGCTTAATCTTTTCTTAGAAAAACGAATTGCTATGAGTTGGACTGATAAACTTGGATGATTTTGGAGAATTTAGCAACACTAATCTAAGGTTATTATACATATTTTTTTTATGTGGTAGCTAGAGCAGACGTGGAGGAGTTGAATTGAATGTGATAGGCACAGTTTCCCGGGAAAAGATTCGATTCCTCGGCATGCATGCTCGATGTTTTCACGCATGTTACTTTCCTTTGATCATTTACCTAATCCTTGAATAACGTAATGGCTTAGGTGAACTAACCAGGCACAAGTAAAAAGGACAAGGTATGTATAATAGAAATAGTATAAAAATCTGTACGATAAAAAAGAGAGAAGATGAAAAAAAGAAAAAGATATTTGACAATTGTGATAAAAATGGTAATAAAAAGTGTTACAAAATATTGTTATATGGATAACAACTCATCGCAATGAGGCTGGGATAGAGACATTTGGAGAAAACCAAATACGAGCTGATTAATTGTATTACACAGCTTTCAAAAATAGTGTATAATTATTTTGTGAAATAATTAAGATGAAGATAAAGTTAAGATAGTGATTTATTTGACTAAAACATTATTGATGTCTAATCTTCACGAGTCTGCAGACATTAGAAGAAAAGTAGTAATTATGTCTGCTCATAGATTTGAAATCTCACCTTCTCCACTTCAAAATTTTTAACTTAAAATATCACTAAGTTTAGATTTCCATAAAGGAAAGGAAAAGGCTACTATTATTTACTAATTATTAAGATATTTAATATTTGTGGCTCTGAATTTTAGGTAAGGATAAAGGCTTGCAATGTAATCAGATCCAAAACTAATTTTAAACTCTGGCTTTTCTTTTTAAGTATTTTTTTGTCTGGTAGAAAAGTAGTCTCTCAAACTAGGGTCAAACTTTAAAATGTGATCCTTTCCCATAATATTTTAGTTCTTATTTTCAATTACATATATAAGAAGTTATGAAAACACCAAGATAATAAAAATATATATAATATCTTTATAAATTATAAATTAAAAAATTCATATTAAAAAAAACTAACTAGCTGGCAGGCTAAAACTTACATCAGAATACTCTTGCACAAGCTTAAAAGTTATTAATTATGAACCAATATTAAAGCATATATTGTGTATATGTATATGTATATAATCGGTTTAAAATGGTAGAGAAAACAAAAAATATAAAATGGAAAAGAAAAGTAGGTGTAGATAGAAAGAAGCACCTAATGTTCATCTGAGTAAAGAGAGACTTACCCTTGACAGGAGGCAAATCATGGACTGCATCTGGTTTCTGCCAACTGAGTCTCCAACAAATGCCATGGATTTTCCCCTCATAATCTCAAGAAACTGGAAAGGGTTGAAGACAGGTAGTTCACATCCATTTGGCTTCCACTTCCACTTCAAGAAGTCAGAGTCTGGTCTACCATACTTCATGCAGTTTTGGTGCTCATGAATAGCCCAGCATGTTTTGTTTGTGTAATATGGAGCCTTTGGGTTTGGGAGCCATTCCCCAGTGAAAATGTCACACTTCTTGATGGAAGTTGAGGGTAAGCTTGCAGACTCATTCAGATCATCAAATGCTGAGGATGGCTTGGATTCTTTGTTCTTCAGTGATGATGAAGAGTATCTGAACAAAGGGTAGGACAGTGGTGTGACAGTGAATAGGAGTATGGCAAACACTGCAAGTAAAGTCACTTTTGGTATCATTTGTTTTGGGGTGCTTTTACCAAAGAGAAGCTCTATAACTTGGAACTTCATTTTGGAAGGAGGGAGAAAGAGAAGAGAAGAGAAGGGTAGGGAACAAACACATACAAACTATAGAAGAATGGAGAAGTTTTGCTTATATAAAATATCTGTCAGTGCAAATTAACTTAGAGAACTTTATTTTATTCTTTAATTATATTTGGATTATGATTTCAACTCAAGAAAGTTTCTCCATGGTTAAGACTTTCTAATTACACTTAATTAAATTTCCCTATGGTTAAATACTTATGCATGAGATGTTTTTTGGCAAAAAAGTTTTTGGATTTTTGGTTGTCCTAATGTATCATCACCATGCGCTATGCGCAATGATATATAATATTTGGAATTGTCTTTTTCTTTGTCCTACTATAAAACGTTATTAATCACGCAAAAACTGTTTATAGTAATTAATTTTTATAAACAGATAGTGTTTCTCTTCAATCAAACCATACACCTTATTTCTAAAACAAAATCAATAATAATTAGATGAGCAGGTAAATAACATCATTATAATATGTTCCAGTGTTGACTTATTGTGCTTTGCTTAGCTAATAAAAATCTGAAATCCGTAAAAGTGGGTGGAGAAAACAAGAGAAATAATTAATTAAATAAATTAATAATAAGCAACATGTAGTAAACAAAATATAAAAAATAAAAATAGCTAACAATAACTCTAAGAGAAAAAAAAATTAATTTCTCTATAGAGTTAATTAATTTGCATTTACAAATTAATTACATAAACTAAACTACATCGAGATCCATCATTCATCAAAGGGGGTAAATTAGACAATTTAGTTTCTTAATTTGTCCAAGAACATTCGAAGCATTTGACAAGTGACAATACATTGATCAGGAATATAATCAAGCTTGAAGGTCAGAGTTTTAGATCCAGATCTGTATTTTTTTTTTTTTACATAATGAATTATAGATTCTCTTAATACTATACCAATAATCTTCTTTTCTATAAATATTGAATGCATTTTGTATTTCCTGATATTAAATATATTTACTTTTGATTTTGATATTTTTCATTAAATAAAGAAGGATCACAGCTTTTCTTTGGAAAATTATGCAGGAAATCTTCTGCAATTTTTGCTGTAAATGTTTTTCTTTTTTGTATTTCTCCTAATTAATAATCTTCACGACAAAGGTCAAATAGACAACGAGGATGATTATTGAGTTAAGAAATATTGGGTTCGTTAATCTTTGTCCATGCAATCATAACATATCAGAACACATGCACGAATCACAGGGCATGACCATAAACAATTATGCATAAGCTTCTTCTATAGATAATGAAAATTTAATTTAATTAAAATTAAATGTTGATACTTTTCATATACGATCGTGAATGATAAATTTATTAGCTTTATAATAACTATTTTAAAAACTTGCTGTATAAAAAAAATCATACAACTTTTCATTTAAAATCAAACTGTGAAAAGATATTAAAAAATATCATTCTCCAGTCATTTTCCCTGTTTTTTTGTAAAATTAAGTTGGGACTAATTAATTCATAACTGATTTCTTATTTAATTAATTGAACCACAACCTAATCAAAGCTAATTCTCCTTTATAATCAGGATTCAGTCATATAATTAATGTTTGATTAATTTGTCTGTTTTTTTTATTAGAAGATGGAAATATAAGGAAAAACAGGTTTAATTAATATTTGAAAATAGGATTGAAGACACAAGATTAAAAACATAGTGATAATTTTTGTAGTTTTGTTATATATTACAAATATTCTAGTGTGTTTAAACTAAACAAGATTATTATGAAGCGAAAAATAACTTTTTAATAATAATTTTAAAAAATTATTCTTGTACAAGAGATTGAGATAAATAATTTATTCATTTGTTTGTCTTCCTTTTTCTCTTTTAACATTCTGGCTTTGACTCTCTATCGAGAGTATATTGGTAAAATATTCTCTGACGCTGAAGTAGGTATTCAATTAGTGTTGTAATAATAACATATATTTATCTTGATTGTTGCGTCTATTTATAACATTTGATGAATTTCTTATTAGACATGAACTAAAACGCATGTCACAATTAGTGTTTATAGTATTTAATTTTCGTACGGTTTAATTAGTCTTAATACATACTTTAACTAATAGGTTTAAATCTGTATTATTCCTCAGAGTACCAACATATTTTGGACCATTCAGTCCTGGTGACAAACAAAATATATTTTCATGTTTATCCTTTGATTAGGTATGACTAATTTAATTTAGGAGTTTTGAAGTTGAAGTTGAATGGAGAAGAAATAAGATAGCAACGGATATAAAAGAAAAGGAATGCACAACTACCTTCAATTCAATTTCCTCTGTAATTGATTATTCCCTTTGAAGTTTGTGTTCATCAATGGTGGCCAAGTCGTTTACAATTTATTTCAGCCAAACAAGATGGAAATTGGAAACAACATGATTTGGATGGAAGAAGACATGAGTGTTTGGTTAGGTACTAGGACTAATCAGAACACCATGTTTTACTCCTTTGTGACAACATTAATTCAAACAATTGGTGTTAGTAATAGCATAATCCAGGTTTGACTAAAGTAGCTAGCTAGACAAAGTACACTTGAGTTGAGTGCATGCACTTTCCAAATATTTACTTATTCAACTTTTTTTAAAATTATATTACAAATTTAAAAGTATACAAAACTTTTCATATATATTTTTAGTAACAGTTAAATGAAATATTATCAAATAAGGAGTATGATAGAAATTTTGTGTTGAAATAAAAATTATAAAAAGGTTTTAAAAGTAAAATTTACAAAAATTAAATTAAGACATGCATGTAAGATGAGTTTTAGAAGTAAAAAAAAAATCAAATTTAAAATTGACATTATTGCAATACAGGTAATTGATTTTTTTTTGTGAACACTTTTATGTATTTCTACAAAATTTATATTTCAATTTTTTTCTCCTGAAGTTAATGTGGAGAAGGCATAGCAATAATTGAGTTGAGAAGGAACGTGGTAATGAAGCTAATAATTAATGTGAGAAAGTTTAGCTTTACACTTAAACTAAAGTACATTTCATTTCATGTCTTCTTTTTAGAGCCTTTTATGTTGGAACTCTTCAATATTCCATTCCATTACTCCTTTTTTTTCTCACATCTTACCATAATCATTGTACCTCTCACCCTTCTCATTATCCTTTTTCTTTTCGTTTAGCTAGGAAGAAAGGATAAGGAAAGATAGTGAAAATAAATGATAAATAAAATATAAAGAATTAGATGGTTTTTAGGTTATTTAATTCTATAACATTTAAGAAAATTTTACTATTGTAGATCTTGTTTTGTAGTTTGATAGCTTTCAGGCTTTAGATGTTATTTTGTATTGTAAAAGGTTTGAAAGACCTTAAAAGTTTTTATTTATTAATTTATTATATTACAGATAAAAAAATTATTAATACATTTTAAATAAAATTATATAATAAATATATTTTTTATTTATTTTTACACTCAATTAGTTTAAAATGAGACGATCATTCATTTATTTACCATCCATTTATTTTATCTATAAATAAATTCATGTAATATATTTATTACAAAGAATCAAATTCATCCATTTAATTTTGTAAAAAAAATTATTCATATATTATTTTTAAATATTTAATAAATTTTATTGTCAATAATTTACAGATGAAAATTAACCCCTCAAATTTTCATGATATTATATCTTGATAATTTTAAAAATATATGTTTTTTCAAAAGTTTTAAAAAGAATTATTTGTAAAACTTGTTTTAGAAAATATTTTTTAAATAATCCAAATCAAATATTTAATGTGTTGTTCTCTTTCTCACAAAGTCTATCGAACTATTTCTATCACTTTTTTTTTTTTTCATTTACCTTCCATTTTTCCTTCTTTATTTTATTTTTTTACTATAGCCAAATTTTATTTCCAAAGATTTTGAACCAATATTCATCCCTTTTTCATTTTTCCAATCACTAAGGGCTTATCTTTCGAACATTTTTGTCAATCTTAAAGTGATTTTTTGAACAATTTTACCACCATTCAAGTCTTATATTTATCTAAGTGTTTTTTTAGAACAATGATAACATTTTCTCTTTGTTTAGTAAAATTGTGTGTACTCTTAAACTCATGGAATAAAAAGAGAATAAGAGAAAGAGGATGAAAAGAAGAGAAATTCACCAATCTATTAAAACATATTATTTTTAATCCTGTGCATGAAAATCAAATCATAGCATCTTTATATTATACTCTAATGATATTTTGAGTCTTTTTTATCTTAAATTTGGCCTAAATATCAAATTATCTTAATGAAAAAAAATAAGGACCCACAAGCTTTAAATAAAAGAAAAGTGGTGAAAGAACTTTAATTGCAATAATTAAAAAATTAAAAATGGATTTAATTTGAGAAAAACGTTCTTAGCAATAGAAAACCATATAAACTGGTTAGGCTATTGTCCCTACACCCAACGCATTTTAACTGCACCCAATCATAATTTACAAAAATACCAAAATATCCTTAATGGAATTGAAAAAAAACATTTAGCTTCCGGATGTAGAAATTTATAAGTTGAAAAATACACTTCTGAATATTCAAATTCAGAACACTTTTAACTATTCTGGATATGTACATTCGAAATTCAAAAGTCATTTCTGGATATATATATCCGGAATATAAATTCACTTCTGGATAATCATATCCGTAACGCATTTCTCTATGACAAGGGCATGATGGGATTTTAAAAGGTTTGTTGGGTGCAGGAAGCAATTGATTGGGTGCAGGAAGTAATTGCGAACTGGATAATCTGTTTCAGTCCACATATTACACATACTAGACCCAAAAAACTTGAAATGGGCTTCATTTCATAAGGTCACAATCCACATGGATCACAAGTGAAAATTTTCTTAACTCTATAAAATTCTTAATTACCTCTCATTCATTTTTTAATGGAATTTTTTTTTTTACATTTTATAAAGTTTATTTATATACCAAAAATTTTTATTTGATTTATATATAATCTATAAAAATAAAATACTTCCATTTTTTTTCATCATCATTAGAAAAAAATCATATCGTGATTAATTTTTTTCTCTACAAACATGTAAATAAAAGTTCCACTTCTTTGTTATTATGAACAGTGTAGATCATTATAATAAAAATTCAAAATTGAGTTATAGTCATGTGATAACTATATATATAAACCATATATGATCTAATAATCTATATATTTAATTCTATTTTTTTTATTATGACAGAAATTTTCATTTGATAGTATGAGTAATATATAAAGTGTAAGAATCCTCTTTAGAGATTGGGTGGTTGTAGGTCAATAACTCATCCTTATCTTTGATTATTCAAACTAATTAACCTATAAAATACTGAATTTATGATGGTGACTTAACTACAAATCACACCGAATTTAATCTCCTATTTATAATTATGCATAATTGCCCACACGTTATAAAATTAAGAGCTTAATTTATGTACTAATCTGTTATTGTAAAATAGTTTTATATAACAAAATTCTTATCATCATGCTGTATTAATGAGTAAAATAAAATAGTTAAATTTTAATACATTTATTTACAAAAATGTGTCACACTGATAGTATATATAAATTAAATTCTAAAACTAATGATTTTTTAAGAATTTGATAGTTAACCTTAATCTTTAAGATGTAGACAAGCAAACCAATGCCTTTTTTTTGGTACATATAAATTTTAAGATTAAAACCACATTTTTAAAGTTAGGAATTTCCTTTCTACACAAACCAACACAGTCGCCTTTTTTTGACCACTTAATTGAGAGAGTTTAATATCTTAGATAATTATTTAAAAATACAAAGTTATTTGATAATCTAATTATATAATAGAAATAAAATAAAGCAAATAAGAGATTAGTCATGTATCCTTTTATTTTCAATTAAATTCTGTATTTTATCTTATTTTCATTTGACAAATTCACCCTCCACCTCAACCTTCCCATATATCTTTATATTGTAAAAGATTTAATTTTAATCTTTTAAAAAAATTTAAATTGCAGTAAAAAAAATATAACTTTATTTTTTAAAATAATCTTAGTTCTACTCCTATCCTCTTATCTTTTTTTTTTTTCGCATCACTTCTATTATTATCTAGTCGTAATGTTTAAAAGAGTAGTTCCATCATTTGAGTGTGTGAGTGAGAAGATTGACGAGAACATTTTTCGACGTTCTCTAATATATATATAAATTATTTTTTTAATTTTATATTCTATTTTTACATTTCATTAGTTTTTTTTTGAATTATGTGACTTCCACAAAAATAAAAAAATAAATGAAAACTCTACCAATAAAATATCACAAAATTTATCTTAACTACTAACATTCGTCATCACTGACCACACTCTTCACCATCCACCACGAAAAGGTATTATTAGAATTATAAAAAAATTATAAAAAAAAGTATTTGCCCCCTTTAAGAACTTATTTGCATCATTTAAATATTACAAATTTTGGTAAAAAAAAGACTACTAATCAATTAAAACTTTTTTTAAGGTTCTGAATAATCATTACTTAAATTATTATGCAGAACTTGAATCCATATATATATATATATATATATATATATATATATATATATATATATATATATATATATATATATATATATATATATATATATATATATCTTCACTGCTATATGCGTGGTTGGCCTTCCATGCTCTTAATGCTTACCATTCCACACCAATTCTCACATTCACAACCAACCCCTTCAATTCATTCATTTTCCTTTTCCTCACTTCTTTCCTTTCCCCTCCAACACACAAACACATACTGTTTCTTCATCATTCCATATACCCTTTTATTCTTCTTTCTACAATAACTGTAGTTTTCTCTTTTCAATCTTTTTCTGCATTCTCGACCAAGTGGGGTGGAAGTATTCTGTTAGCACATAGAACAAGGGCACAAGGTTTGTTTCTCTTCCTCACCCTCTTGTTTTTTCACTTTTTCTTTATGTTTATTAAGCAGTGCTTAGTGTTTTTACATTTCACTGTTTTTGAGCAGAATTAATCAGCAAAGATGGTGATGATGGGTCTGGGAAGGTTGGTAGGGACTCTAAAATCCAAAATAAGGTCTTTGAAACTGAAGAAACCTTATGATAAGATGGAGAAAAGTGACAGCATGAGAGTGGAGATAAGAAGCAGAAAGGCAAAAAAGCTTATTGAAGAGACCCTCAAAATTGCTGATTCACCTAAGTCCAGAACCTTCACCCTATGATGTTATGCTACACTTTGTATTATTGTTCAGTGTATGTATTGGTAAAACTCTTCAATAATTAAGGTTCTGCTCTTCATATACATGTCTTTAAATTTTAAAATTTAACCAGTTAACTATCCTTTAACTCTTAGCCTTTCCTTCATGCATCCACTAATTAGAACTAATCATGTTATGTATACAAGTCTAGAACCTTTTTCTTGTCTTAGACTGGTACGAAGCATGCAAAGACTTTGCAGAATTAGTATGAATATTTTTTTGAGGCACTTAGATAAAAATGGAAGGTGGAAAAGCAACAGCAAAATGGATTAATATGAGTTTTTTAGGTCCATTTGCATAGATAAAAATGGAAGGGGAAAACACAGCAACAAAATGAAAATAAAGGTAAAAAACTTGGGAGAAAAATTTCTGTATTTATGCACTGTGTAGTAGATTTTCACTGAAGCTCCTTTCGTTTTCAAATTTATTGCTTATTAAAATCAGGTCTGTTTTTAGGTGGCCCATCCTATAGATGAGTGCAGGCCAATTATGTCACCTTCACTTTTTTCCCTCTTGTTTTAAATGAACTCACAAATTCAAGTATTTTAGAAATAAATTGAAGAAAATATTTTCCATTGTGATCCAATTAGTGATTCACATGTTTGATATGTAACTGTTTACATGGTTCAACATTTTTAAATAGATAAGCTCAATCAAAAGCAAAATTTATATACAACTTTATGGGTTTTAATTATGTATTTGATGTAAAAGTTAAAAGATAAAAACACCTTCAATATGTGAATTCAAACGCAGTAAATTTACATGTTGATTTTTTATAGTATTTACCTTAAAAATCACACATATCATGAATTTTGACTGGTGAAATTTTTTCATCAACCTATGTTCAAAATGTCATTTGACATATATAGGTAAGCTTTAATATCTTTAAATTGAAAGACCATAAATACACTCATGATTGTTAATTAAAAAATTAATTATGATAAAATTACTAAAAATGTTTAAATCATCAACTTTTTAATATTAAATAAACATTTATGTTTTATTGAATTTATCCTCTAAATAAAAGAGCCAAATCCGTGCACGTATGTGGACTTTCTGAATTTATTGGCTGAAAATTTAGTTTCTTAAAAAGTATGGTGAGATTGATAGATAACGTGTAGCCATTCATTGAATATCCTACAAAGGAGTATATCCTCGGCAGTTTTGTTAGTTAAGTGGAAAATTTTGTTTCAAGAGATAAGATAATAAATTTAGTGTAAATATTTAAACCATTCAATCCATTTTATATTTGACAAATAATTAATTATTTTTAGAAAAATCGTTTAATATATATGAAGAGTAAAATTTTTCACTGGTAGTTTTTTTTTTCTAAGAGATTTGTAGAGTGTGCTTCTGAAATCTATGCATAATAAAAGTTTCATGGGAGAACCCTTGACGTGGCTAACGTCCAACTAATAGATAAGATAACCCATCAAACTCAACCACCAATTCTTCAAAGGAAAAAGTTGTGTATATTCATATTTATTGTTGCTCTACACCAATACTTCTACATAATTAAAAAGTTGAAATAAATGATAGTTTATATTTTTTTTTCCTTTAATTTATCAAAATCTCATTTAAAGATAAAATCATCACAAAGTTCTAAATTTTAAAACGGACAATATTTTCTCAACGAACTGTGTTATATATATATATATATATATATATATATTATATATATATATATATATATATAATATACACTGAAAAATTTAAAGGACACATCATAATGCATTTTAACTTTAAAAAATTGGAGAATACCTCACAACTAAACACATAAGAAGTGTATTGTGAATATATAATCACAGAAGTTGAGTCAGCTAAAATGGTTTATTTTGACTGTGAAGTTGAAACTAAAAAAGTGTTGATATGTAGTGTTTGTCAGTGTCTGGAATAAAATTGTTCTCAGATTTGTACCGAGAAATAAAGTATATTAAATCTGTAAGTAAAACTCTTCTTTGAAATGGTGATGTTAGAAAATTAAATAGCCGTGTTAGTAAGTGCAGTGGGTAGCCACCAAGAATAAAGTTGAAGGGTTTGTGATGTGGAATTTGGCTGCACGTGAATCATGAGATGTTGGTGTGACGAAGGACAAAGGATAGTAATTGAATTGCTTATGATTTGGCAAATGCTTGCCCATTAAAATGCACTCTACAAGGACACCTTCCAAAGGAAAATGACTAAGCATATACTTCTTTCTTCCAAAGACTATGTCCAAATTTATACCAACCACAATCTTTTGCATTTACTTCCACCACTCCACCACAACCCCTTCTACTTTTCTCCACTCTAATCTTATTCACACCTTCCCTTATAACAAGCCAAATAGTGTCAAGTCATGCTTTGTACAACATATTAAGGTTTCTTGACTTCACTTTTCTAATTCTAGGACTTCTCAATGACACTGTTTTTCTGCCTTTCTTCTTCGACTTCTTTCTCTCTTGTGCCATTGTAATTATGAACCCTGAAGAAACAAACAGTTATAGCAAAACAATCAGCAAAGAAACAGAAAAAAAACCAAATCAGGAACCAGCAGTGAACTAGCTAATAAATGACAGCGAAAGGAAACTCATTTTCATTGTGAATGTTCTCTTGGGATAGTGGGGGCCATGAGACCCAACCAACATCTTCTCTTGGTTGGAATTTGGATCATGAAAGCACAGCTCATGAAACAACGTTGGATTTGATGTAACTAAAAGGGATATATATGGATATGATCACGCAGGAATTCACACTGCTCCAACCTCAATGCATTGAGATCACATACTGAGATTAGCAATCAGACTCAAAACTAGCAACAAAAATATGCGACAAACATATACATCAAGTAGGAAGATTCAAACATTGAACATTTGGTTACTCCTTGTAACTTTCCTAATGCACCTTAGTTCTAACACTTTCATATGAGTAGTGATGTTAATATATATATATTCACCAAAATATTACCAGTTTAGTGTACTAGCATTGTTACATTTCTATTTATGTCTATTTTAAAAATTAACTTTAAACCTAACTTAATTTTATAAAATTGATTTATAAGATAATATTTGTATCCATTTATATATTATGAAATATAATTATAATTCATATTTTCATGCATCAGATCAGATTCAGACACGTTGGGTGAAGTTATCCATAAAGATATTTGATAGATTTGACAATGACAAAACATTAAAAACTCTTTAGTGAGAACCTGTGCAGTCTGAATGTATATTCTGTGCCTGTTATATATGGGCATGTACTTGAACTGAATAACAAACACAATCAATTGTAAGAAATCCTTATCGTAATGCTCAAATGAAATTCAGTTTAACAACTCTTTCATTCATGTCATGATTTGCTTAATCTCATAATTCGAATACTCCAAACTGGAGTTTCACAACATATTAGAGTATCAGATTAATTAGGTACATCATGAGAGAAGGATAATGATGCTACATACTTGTGCATTCATCATCTCACATCTGCAAAATACATTTTCTTCTTAATGGATTACAATAACATTGCTGCTGTAGGAAAAGAGAAATCCGAACATATTTTGTTATGGATTAAAGTTTAAGTAAAGTTGACCAAATTACAGTTTTAGTCCCTTTTATAAGAATTTCACCAAATAATAAAAGAATATTAAAGGGACTATGTTGCTGTCAGGAAAGAAAATATAATATGTTGTTGAAGTATCTTTTCTAGATTCTTCCATGTTAATTGCTAACATATGTAATAAAGCTTATAACCTTCTATATATCAATTCAGGGACCATACCTTACCTAAAATACAGCGTATATTTAAAGTGACAGATGGCATATATCATATCATGCCCAAGGTACAAGACTGTTCATGTTGGGTTTATTTAAGATTATATGCTAATTTTTTTGGTTTCGCATTAAGGAGTTGATTCTAAATTTAGAACTTATTTTAGTGTGTTTATATGGCTGTTTAACATCTCCTACTCGCCACCATAAAAGTCTCTGTTGGTAGCTTCAATCAAATGCATGCATTACTGATATGCAACTTGCATCTAAACATGTGGTAACTTTGTTAATTATATAGAGAAATTATAATAGATTTTACAAAAAGCTCATCCAAATCCACTCATAACGTTGAATGAAATGTCATAATATCAGAAGTTGCCAACACATGTATAACTAAGTTAAGAACATGCTAAGAACACCTATAAAGTAGGTGCTTCAGTTAAATGGTCTTCGGGTAGAGTCAGTTACGCACGACGTTACTCCTCTCGGGCTTTGTTATCTCGCTCTCTTGATCTCGTGGTAAGGATACATGTAATTATACTCCGAGACAAGTCTTTGATGTCTCGGTCTTACAACAAAGATATCTGTAATTATACTTTGGTGTATATAAGAGTAAAACATCACAGATTCAGCATCCTTTTAACCTTAGAGTATATACTTATTTATTGAGATTGTATTGAACTCCTATCCATGGATTATTAAGTTAGAGCCATGGGATAATGAGTTTCATAAAAACTAAACTAATGATTAAGAAGAATCATACAGGTGAAACACCAAATGCTTATTGTGGTGCTAAAGTTGTTTAGTCTCATCGGTATTTTTAAAAAAAGAAGTAATGAAAAAAAGGCTTTATGAGAATTACTATTGATAAATATAATGATGTGGAGTTAATGGTAGAACTCAACAGTTTTTAAAAATTACTGGATTAGAAAAGAGTTAGAGTTGTAAAAATAAAAATGAATGTGTTGAAAAAAAAAGAGGACTGTAATATATAATGGTAAAACCTACTCGAAATATATAAAAAAAAATAATGAAAATAGATATAATCATATAACTATTCATTTATATTTACACGCAAGGAAGTTATATTAATAATAAATGTGCATAAATCTGAGCAACGTAAAATAAGTCCAAATTATTCGACAATCTATTGATATTGTTACGTAGTTATTTTGATAACTTGTTACGAAGTACGAAACGAAATGGTTCTGATCTATAAAATAACTCTGTTGACCATGACCATTGCAAGTTCTTTGGACCAAAAATTATATATACAATATCCAACTCGGGATGTCAAGCTACCTATTAATATAAAAAATCCACATTAGACATTCTACAGCTGAATCGAATTGAGATTGTTTGTATTGCAATCTTAACAAAACATTGAAGTAAAAAATTACACAAAATTTCCCAACCCAAGCATTGTAAACTTTTTAAAGGCAATTAGCTAAAATATAAAAAAAAAAGAGAGTATAATTTGAAAGGTAAGAGAGGCTTGAAAATTGAACAAAAGTAGACAGGAATATGCATTAAGTAGATTGACAAGAAAAGATTTGAAATCATTTAATCGAAGGTTAAGACAAGAAGTTAATAAAATTAAACCATCCCAAATAAATATATAGGCAAGTTAGATTGGTACTCTGTTACCAATTTCATGTACAGCAATTATACGCTGTGAGAATGTATTCCCAATAATGACGAACATTTCTTTCCCTCTCGTCCACTATGCACATTACAATAAGATAGGACAAAACCAAACGTTCATGAGAAAGACAGATGTTCCAACCATTCAGATTTGAATGACACTTTGATTTTGAGTGCCATGAATGGCGTCTCCCAAGACTCAAGGTCATCATCTCCTACCAGGGTTTACACCTCGAGTAGCTTCATATCCACCTCCACTACGAGCAGGCGGTGTTGCGGATCCATAGGGCATATTGTTCACCGGTGGAGCATGTCCATGATGACCACCAACCCCTCTTGACTGTGCATCATAGCCAGATGCTCTCGATGAATCGTAGGCAGGTCCTCTCTGCATATCATATCCCGAACCTCTCTGTGGATCATAGGAAGTTCTTTGAGCGTCAAAAATTGCCCCCCTCTTGGAATCATAGGCAGATCCTCTAAAGGCGTCATAACCAGTCAGCCTCTGTGTGTCGTAAGTAGGCCCTGCAGATGAACCATAACCAGGTCCTCTGGGAGCATCATAACCAGTCCCTGCAGAAGCTGGACCAGGTTGAGCTCCAGCAGAAGCAAGTGTAGTAGCACTGCCACCACCACCCCCACTGGCAGCAGGGAGGGGACCACGTCCCTGTAAAACAAAAGCATTCGAATTCAAAAACAGAATCAACCTAAGAACATGGCCCTCCTAATTAGTAAATCTTACATTATCAGCATATCTCCAATGCTCAAGATAAGCCACGTTTATTGATCACAACACAGACATTTCAGATCAGTATTGGAACCAGAGTTTTTTTTGTGGCAACTCTGGTATCTATAATTATCCCCAATTGAGGGCACAAATGCAAATGACCCTTCACCATAAATATGGATATGTAATGTATGATTAGGAGCGAGCTACAATATAATTATTTTAATAACTGGTTGTAATATAGAATTTGTATTCATGATTTTGAATCTACATCAGATTTTAATATCAATTTGAAATTCTAGTTTTAAGGCACTAAGCAAACACATTGCTTGAAAACCCATTATTAGTGCCTAATATAAATGCAAATTAAAATCTTTCAATAGTTACACTACATTTAGCACTGTTTTTAGAGGAGCAGATGTTAGAATATAGCAGTTGAACATAGCATCTATTGCTACCACTATATTATTCCAATTTTATCTGCACACAAATAATACACTAATACATTCCCAATTGTTATCATGCAAAGCACCTACAGACATGACAACGAGCATGATAATCCTATAGATTTTGAATTTCTTTATCATGGTAACAAAAGCTACTGTTTAAGTTAATTTGGTACCATCAGAAAGGTGATTATTATAGATTAATGAGTAACAAAAGCATAGAGAAATCAGATAAAAGTTTTTGAATTCAGGTTTCTCCATAATGTAGGAGACAAAAATAAACTCCAGCTAGGCATTTAGTTCAAAAAGTTCATCACAGAGGTAGTGTAATAAACCCAGGAACACATCATTCCTTCCTGATACAAGAGGCAGATACTAATCAATTACAATTTGCAAGCATTATTTTATTTACTATATTTAAGAATAAAGAGTTTAAAAAATAAATAAAAACATGAAAAATCCACAGATTAATTTTTATTAAAAGATTTGAAAATTAATAATATTAGACAATGAACTAAAATACTGCACTCCCCCAAGAAACCCAAAACAGCGTAACACAGGGAGGCATCACACACCTGCATAACAGAATAACCATCTTCATAAGCATTTTGTCCCACAGGAAGACCAGAAGCCTCGTTCTCATTAGTTCCAGAGGTGCCACCATATGGCCCACCTGAATTTTTATTACCAGTGATCAATCCACAAATCATGAAAAATTGAGGGCCAGGGGCTCTATTCTAACACAGAAAACAGGTATGAAAAGGAGATACGTACTAGTTCTCCGATCCACATTAGCAGTGTTTGTAAGCTCGGCTCGAAGTTTTTCCACTTCCCTACTCATAGAAACATAGTTCTTTTCCATCACCTGAAGTGACTCAAGGTGATCATTGTATAATTTTTTTTCATAGTCAAAAGTGGCCCTGCATGACCAGAACAACAGATTATCAAGGGCACTAAACATAGCAGTCTGACACTATGCCAACATGCTGTAAGGAGAGAGTGGGAACAGAAATCAAATTGGTTGGCTTTGAAGTTGTATTGAGTGAATTATGGTAAAAAGAGGCAGATTGAAAATTCAGAGTAAATCTATGGTAAGAATCGACTGGAAATGATAAATGGGTTGCTGTTGTTGGGATTCCAAATAGAAAGGCATGACAATGGAAGATTCACGATCAACCAAAACAGGAACCTATAGCTGCCAAACCTGTTTTTAACATGTATGCCTACCACATGCTAACCGCCCTACCTGAACCAAGCCTGCCTATAAGGTTAAGTATGGCTAGGTGACTCAGTATCTCTTTGGTTGAGTAAATGCCCTAGCTAGTAGGTTGCTAGGAAAATCCATGGATATTGCTATTGAAGAGACTCCCAAGAGTGTCAATCAAAAAAGACAAGGGAAACGACCTCAAGATTCAAATTGCCAAAGGAACTCCTTCAAAGTTCAAACACTCACAGTTCAAAACGAAATGAAACAACCATTGCCTTCATTCATAATATACAGATTCCAACTACGGAAATCATGCCATCAGAATCTATACTCAAGAAATTAGGATTTTCAGTAAAACATTCTCCCGGATAAATTCAAACTAAAGAAATGTAAGAAATTAAAATCGACTTTAATGAGATCCAAAGTACTCAGCTTCGTTTAAAGAAAAGAAAGTTTACCAGAGATAAATTACACTGAGGAAAACTTGGGGAGAACTTTAGTGACTGATTAAGTTAGATAAAACAGACTGCAAAAATGGATGCTCAGTGACCAAGCCTCCACCATCATATGGATAAATGAAATGGAAACAGAAGGTAGATAAAAAACAAGAAATTAGGTATCAACCTAGGGTTTGATTGTAATACACAACCAAGATTGATGGCAGATAAATAATACAACACATCTAGGAATAAAGTATTACACCCTACTAGGATAAATCCTAATCTTATAAGAATTGAGTGAGTTTGTTTTACAAAACCACATTAAATTCCAAGGAATCATATTCCTAGGAATATTATAGCTAAGATTGTGTTCTAAATTCAAAATAATTTAAATTTTAAATAAGAAAAAAAAGAGTTATAAGTATAATAGCAAATAAATTACCATATTCCCATGAGAATATCACTTTCCCACCCCTTCATCATGGGAATAAAAACTACTAAAAACATGGAAATACAGGCTTCCTGAGAATAAAAAAAATACCCAAGAATCACTTTTTATAACCTAACAAATATGGGAATAAATATTCTCACATTCTTATTCCTGTGAATAAAAGCAGTAAAACAAACCCCCTAAGTGTAGCGGGGAACCCATTTCTAAAAGGTTGGATTCTTTAAACAAGAAATTTTATTATAATCCTAGCTGATGTGCAATCCGCAGACATGAATCGAATCAGTTAGATTGGAAAGAACACAGCAACAATAAACACACCATGTTCTAAATTAAGGGGACACACTCAATGTTATTAAAAAACAAATAAACTCCCACTTTAAAAAAGAAAGGCATACTACAGTTTATGTGGAGCTCTGAGAAAATGACTGTGTCATGATGGGCACATCTTAATCAAGGGGAAATGGAGGAGATGAAGATGACATGAAAGGAACACTATAAGATACACATACTACAAGATGACCTTATAAAAAAAACAGAAAGGAAAACAATAATAGCAATACACAAACTCATTGGAGAACATGAGCTGTCAAAGCTCATTCAAAGTCTGCGGAAGCCAAAGACAGATGACAAAGCAAAATCCATGAAAATATTTATTTAATGATAACAACTGTACGGGTAACAGCCCCATGAAAAAAATAAGCACTTAGCTCCAGCCAAAAAGGACCAGAGGGCTGCAAAAGCAGGCATCGTAAGGTTTTTCAGTGCTTTCTTTTTGATAGAACAACAAATTTCGCAAAGAAAAGAATCCCTCTAAAACTGATAAGAGACAAGGCTAAATATATAAAAAAAATCTTAAATTAGTCAACATAATTACTCCAGAGTAAGGGGCCAAACAATAGATTAATAACAATATAACCACCTGTTCCAAAAAATAAAAAGAAAATAAAAAAATTAGCTATAGCATGTTATAGGAGAAGGGAGCATGTGTTAGCTTGCATACTAAACACACATGTCAGGATAGAAGCTTAAGGAAGTCTACAAAACTCTTTAATATTACTACTACTAATCCCATATTCTTATTATGTACCACAGTTCAAGCAAAAAAGACTGCACCCTTGAAAAGTGAGAATTGATTCCTGAATGTGGTACATACTACAAATACTTTCTCTAGATAAATACATAATAACATTTTCAGAAATCATGTTAAAAAGACCCAAGGCTCTGTCCACCTTTGTGTTGGGTCTTTCAAGGGGAAACACAAGGGAGAGTCACATCAATGAGCTATGAGTCAACCCATATAAGAGACTATAACATCACCTCCTACCCAAGCATGTATGTGACCAGATGGAAATATCGACAACAAAATCTCTCTTGCTTTGAGGCAGGAAGCTCAATGATAAGTTATAATAATAGAGTTCGAAAGATTTGACAGAGCCCAAAGCTTCACTCATAACACGAGGACCACTATTGCATGTGGCCTTTCACTTATCTCTGATTTCAAACATGGAAAACCCATCATGAGTTAACAAAAACCCTCAGACATCAAAGAAACGTTTCTATCCTTGTAAACACAGGCAAAACAAGATTTTGGAGAAAGGAGAACATTTATAACTGTTAGAATAGGTATTAAATGTAGTTAGTAATTGTATTGGAAAACTGCTATTTGATGTACCTGTAAGTTATTTACCTATTAGCATTAATTACCTAGATATTGCTGATGTAATTTTCTTCTATAAATAACAAAGATCAGCTGAATGATAATCAATCTCTTAATCTCTTCTTCTCATATTTTCAGTCTTAAGTATTAACATTTTGGCATAACAAAACCTGTCCAGTTCATTGGTTCCTTATATTATTACCCCTCTATCAAATCATTTAAATGATATTCACCTTCTCCAATAATCCCAATTCCTCCATTTGCTACTACTAAAAAATACTCTTCACAATATTTTCCACTAAATGTAATTTCCCATTTTAATTACCTTATTTGCTTCTTTTTTTTTTCACTACTCCTAAGATATTTTATCAGGTTATATCTCCATCAAATGATGATAAATGTTAAAAAATAGACACAACTACCTCTAAACTTACCAATTGCGACATCCCCACAACATCCCACCCTCCCCACTACTAACAAAGAAACAAAAAAACCACCCCATGAATTTTACAGGCATAATTGCATCCTTTAGAGAGCTAGCATTCCAAATCACTTAGTCCACAACACAAGAAGAAATGTCTGTATAGAAAACAATATTTAACCAACGCTTTCATATAAGTAGTCACTTTCTGCATCTTCATCATCACAGCACTTTTCCTAAGAAGAACCCGTTACACACCACAGCATAACTACACATCTAATCCTAAAAAAGAGGCAGAAGAAGGATACCTGCAATGCTGATACTCCTGTCTGAGGCATTCAAGCTCAGAGATAAGGGCGGGGATCTGAACAACATCAGCATGAACCCTCTGCAGTTCCTGAGTCAAGTGCTGCGCTTTTGAAACAAGTTCATCCCTCGACACAACAAGGTTCTGCGCCTCCCCACGGGCCTGTTGCAGCTCCAGTTTCACGCCCTCTGCGCTCTGCGCCTCGCTCTCCATCTTCGAGATCTTCTCCAACTGCGCGCGCACCTGCTGCTCTCGCTCCCCCTTCAGCGCCGCTACGTGCGCGTGGAGCATCTGTAGCTCGTGCTGCGCGGCCGCTAGCTCCTGCCGCAGTGCGCCGTGCGTCGCTGCGAGCCGCTGGTTCTCCGTCGCCAGGCGCTGCATCTCCGCGTGCTGCGACGCAAGCTTCTGCTCCATCACCTGTGGCGGCGGGAGTAGATCAAACGGCGACGCAAGCGGGTGCGGCATCAGGGCAGGACCCGACGGGATCGATCGCCGCAGGTGCGGGGGCGGCGGCATGCGGCCTTTGCTTCCCATTGCTGAAGATAACGGAGTGATCGTGAAATTAGGGCACAGAGAAAATCGAATATGAAGAACTAGGAAATTGAGGTGATGAAGAATTGAAAAGGGGAATGGGAATGATGAAGAAACATGTACAGTGAGAATAGGTGCAGAGAGAATGTGAATCGAAGAGGGTTTCAAAATGAAGGAACCGCAAAAACCCTAATCCAATGACGACAAAGGTATTAAGCAAGATGGTTTGGTCACAACAACCGGCCTCTACGGTGCATGGTTCCAAATTTTCGCTTTCATAATCTACATTTTCTTTCTTCATATTTAACCGATTAAAATATCGTTTTTAATCTCTAAAATATTGGATAAATTTTATTCAATATATAAATAAAAAATTATTTTGAATTTGAAAAAATATATAATTTAACTCTAAGTTAAATTTAAGAGATTAAAATAATTTTAAAATTTATTTTTTATCCTTCAAATTTTCTCTATAAAATTAATGAAAGAGATTCTTTTGTTTGAGGTACATAAATTATTTCCGTTTTAACATTTGAGTAACTGTTTTTTAAATTAAAATAGTTATCTGTAAAAAAAAAAACAAGCTAAAAAATTATCTAAAACCTATAAAATTTATTTGTATTTGATAAATAATTTTTTTTTATTTATTTAATAAAATAAATTATTTATGTTAAAGTTAATAAATATATAAATTTTAATACTATTTTTACAAAATTATATTATCTTAAAATTAATTATTTATAAAATAAGAAAATTATATATTTTTTAATATAATAAAAATGTTCATACACAGTGCACGTGTTTTTGCTAAAATTTAGAAAATAAATTGTATATTTTTTAATTTAGTGGACTAAAATTATATTTTCCTATGCTAAAATTATAATTAAATAAAAAAATTATTATATTTAAAATTTTATATGAATCAAATAACTCAATTTTTCTCATAAACCCAAACCAAAATTACTTATTTATAATCGGTGGATGAATCCAAATTAGACATTAAGTGAAAAAATAAATCAATCCTTAAACCACTTGGTCTACCCAAGACCCTTGTCACTAAAAGTAAAAACTCTATCATTATATTTTGTAAAAATAAATAATTTAAAATGTAAAAACATAATTTTTTGTTGTTGTAAAATTACTGTAATTTTTTTTAAAATGTGGATACTTTTTTTTTTTAGCTTTTCAAAGATTTAGCCACGGTAGTAAATAATGTAGATTTAAAAGTTACTTGATAATTATTGACTATAACTAAAACATAAGATATTATAACATAAATTTCTAAGTGTAACATCTAAAATGAAGAGTGTCAATGGCTAAATAAGTAGTTAAACTAATATCTTTAATTAATTTGTGTATGCAAATATCCTGAGGTAATTGATTTTGCAAATTTTAAAAATCAAAAGAAAAAAAACTACTGAATTTGCTGAGAAGTAACAAAATGATCGTCCAAAATGAACACTGATTTATTAACAAATAAATGGATTGACTAAAGATACATGTAAATTTCTTTAACACAACTATTCGTACACGTTAAATAGGAGCTTCTTAGCACCTCTGGTTACATATGTCCTCCTGGTCACTTAGAGAGATCCGTTTTTTGGATGGGCTTGATGGCTGCATTTATAAATACTTCTCAAGTAACTGTACTGCTTCAACTGACGATCTTGCCGAAAGCACAAGCAGAGCCAGCCAAGTCCTTGTATTCAAGGATTCAAATGCGGGTAATTTACACAAGCTAGCATTATGCACTTCATATGTCTAGCTACAAGTTGTCTTCCATCTCGTCTGGTACATGTAATTTCTCAATGGCAGCCTGTTAAAGATGAAGTTTCCAGTTGCATGAGAAAATGTGACAGCAAGTTACAATAGTGTAAGAATACAGACATAACTGAATTTTCGCCCAACCAATCAGAAAGCATAAAGATAAGTTAATGCAAATGTAGAAGCAGTTGACCGTTTTACAGCAAAACTATTGATATTAGAAGCTAAATCACCTTGATTGAAGCAGCATCTGTTGCAGATGGTTTCAAATCCAGAGATATACCGTAATGAAGCATAGCTCTCTCATGCATGTTACGCCTTTTGTAGATCCTGCCCATCAACGCATAAACGCTGCTTTCACGAGGTGCGTACTCTTTAAGCTCCTCTAGGACTTCCAATGCCTCCTCAAACTTTTCCAAGCTCAAGAGTATATTGGCCTTCTGATACATTGGAAGGGGATTCTTTTTATCCGCTAAAATAGCCTTCTCCATTACCATCAGTGCTTCTTCACTTCTCTGTCAAGCATACAAACATAACATAATTTCAGAGTTCTCGAGATACAACAAGATACAAGCCAAGGAAAAACGGAATTTTTATTTTTGTATGTAATAACTAAGATCAGTATAGTAAGAGACTTACCTTCAAAGCATGCAAAGCAGTACCAAGGTATGACATTATTACAGACGAACGTTGATTGATTTGAAAAGCCATTCGAAAATGATGTTCAGAGAACTCAAACTTTTCTTGGCGTAGATATACCATTCCAAGTCCATACCAAGCATTATAATGCCTTGCATCAACCCTGAGCGCACTCTGGTAGCATTTGATTCCATTCTCAAAATCTTCTAGTGCAACATACCTGTAAGTAGCGATGAATTAGAAGACCACAAAGTGTTAAAGAAATTACTCAGACTTGGGGATATAATATAAACAAAAGCACTGGTCATACTCGTGTCCACAAAGGGTGTGTGCATATGCAAATCTGGGATTCAGTTGAACAGCTCGCTGAAAATTCTTTAGTGCAGTTTCATGATCCTTTTGCAGGCTGTAGCAATTACCCATTGCACACCTACCAAAGCATTCAACTACAATTATAAACCCAAATAAAATGATAATAATCATAATAGAAAATCCCAATAAAGCAGAAACATCTACACACTCACGGTTCTCAAATAGCAGGTAATGACAATAAGTATACTTCATCAAAAGGTTTAGAAAAAACATAGGTCAGGTAAGGAAAATAGTGATGTACACAAATGGGCTAGATATGGGAGAACTCGTATGTCAAATGGAAGTAGGTAAGAATATAGATGCTAGAGTTATCATATATATGTCTGAAATGTGGCATAAGCCGACAACAAATGCACTTGCAAATATACAGCAAAGTTTTCACTGACCTCTCATGGACATTTGCATACACAAAGCCATGCAATTTAAAGCATTCTGGTAAAGTAAACATGGATGATAGCAAGTAGAATTGACTTCTAAAGGAAATAATTTAAAAAAGAAAAATATAAAAACCAGTACATTTTGAATAATCAGCAAGAACATATGAAGCCTACCAAGACTGAGGAGCTAAACGATCAGTGGATATCAGTTCCTGAGCCAGGTAACTTAACTTCATATCCTCCTTTAGGTGCTGCACACCAGAGATAACTTAGTCTCTTGGTCAAGCAATAGGCATAACAATTAGACATTAAATAGAAGCATGAAGCTAAGGAAAGACAATAAAACAAAATAGCTCTAGAAGGCTGGCTATGTCACACATTAATTTCATGGTGCTTTTGTAGCTCCTAGATGAGTGCCATTAAAACAAGGAATTGTTTATATAAATAGCCCATAACATCAGAGAAGCGTTAGACTAAAAAATTCGCAGCATAATTTTACTGCAGGCTGATATTATTAATTATAATACTTTTCTCCAAATGGTGCATCAGACTAGTAAGCAAAATTAGCTCTCTTTGGATTCATCCTCAGCTCCCTAGTATCGTGAATTTGCTATCACTAATAGTGGCATATTTTTCTACCAAGAGGCTCTATTAATTGAACCACCGACTAATCCAAGTCCCAGAGGCAGGAGAGGAAATCAAATCACATGCTTTATTCATACTAGAAACTTAGAAACTGAAAAAACGTCTCATTGTATAATTATTGTACCTATATGTTAGATAATCTCTTAAGAGTGATTTTCATATCTATCTTCCTTATTTAAGGATTGGGATAATTAGTATAAATATGGGTTAGTATATTACGTTTTGAAACACACCACCATCATTCAGATTTTGTTCTAGCTTTTCATTCTTCTCCTCCTAAATCCCTCCAGGTTCATCAATTCAAAGAACATCTATTATTATTATTATACAATATATTATATTACAGAAACTAATGAATGTAGTATAAACTCACATAAAGGACTGTTGAGTATACATCCATTCCTTCCAAACTATAAGGCATGATCTGACGAGAAAGGCCAAAGGCCTGATCAGCTTCTAAGTAATCAACCAACTCAAAGTACACTTTTCCAACCTGCTTAAAACATCCAAGCATCATATTAGGAATGGTTAGTAATATGCACCGTATTAAAATATGAAAAGAAGAATAGGATAAATCCCTTGTGCATATTAAACACATAGGATTATGTTTATATAGAAAAAGAAACATATGGACTAAACCCATTACATAAATAGAAATATCTAATAATATCTATAATATCTCATAGTATCTAATAATAAGAACCTCTATATCAAAAACCATCAAGAATCAAGCAGGTCTGGGCTAATGTTTCTGAAATAGATGTGTTTGGTTTGCAGGTGTCAACTTTCAAAGCACCCCAACTGAAAATTATGCACCTTGTTGAATTGTCTCAAACTGACGTTTCATCATTTTCAAGAAAGAATGTGTTTGAGTTTGTATTTATCAATACATCCAATCTCATTATTTATCCGTTTTCCTATTCTCTTACTTTTTTTCCAACTACACCCCAATTTCAACATTATTTTACAAACTTGAAAATATCAAATAGTTCAAGTGCAATGAAGAACTATGCCAGTAAAGAAATTGATTGGAACAAAAAATTTAAAAGATGCTACAGAGCACAATCAGAAGGAAAACGAAAATAACTATGAAGAGAGTATAACTACAGCCAAAATTTTACTCTATTTGAAACCTAATTTCTGGTATATTCTACAATATGTCAGAAAGATTACAATCTCAATGACTGAGGATGAGAATATTAGGAATCTAGAAAAAAAAAATACATTAGTTGGAAAATGGAAGTAACTCCATCAAGGAAAAATCTTTCTGAATGTTGGAATATAGCTTCATAAATCTGAATGTTGTATAATGCTAAATCAATACACAACCTATAAAAGACCAGCATTTGCTAGCTAAGCAACCAAAATTACCTGGGAAAGAACCCACCCAGTATTGTAATGCTTATGTGGAAGTTTCATGTAGGTATCCAGTGCATCCTGTTTCACATACAAATAAACATGCATTAGAAAACTAGTTCTTCTATCATTATTCCTTTCTTTGTAAAATCTAATAAAAAAATTAATAAATAGATAAATACAAATTTATAAATCTTTTAACCAAAGATGATAATGAATTAATACCTGACAACTATATGAGTAGGCAAGTCTACAGCCTTCACCAAAAATTCTTAGAAGGGTCAGAATTTCTGAAGCACCAGAAATGACTTTTGAACCACTCACTGTTTGTCCACCGATTGGAAAATTTGCTGCTTCTTGTTCATAAGATTTGGCATCTATGTTAGGAGTAGAACTAGATGTTGATGATGTGACATTTAAACGAGAATCATCAAGAACATCGTTTCGAGTTCCTAAAGATAAAAAAGAGGATATGTTAATATTAGCAGTTCAAAAATATTTTATATATAAGAAAATTGGAATTGATATTATGTAAGAACTTGGGAGTCATACATTAGGAGAGCAAGTATAACCAGTACTAGTAGAATAAATAGTATTGTTACCATTTTATAATAGATATAGCATATAATACCTGAATGTTAGGATCAATATCATTATTTAATTATCTATATCTATACTAATTCAAATTTGGTAATTATTAATCATTGTACAGTATACTGGTATGTCTAGTATTTGGTGTAGCCAGTGTCCCACTATAGCCCTTTTGGGTTAGCCACTCTGAACTGCTACCAAGGATTGCCAGCTATGCTTAAAATTTTTTGAAAAGGTAATAGCATAGAAGCAAATTGCATAAACAAACACAAAATCATTAGCTGGGTTGCATTTCTTCATGAAAAAATATGTTCCACAGCTTCAAAACAATCATCTTTACAAAGGAAAACGTAACAAAAAAACACAATACAATAGAAAAAGTTATCTTCTATATATAGAGGTTCATCATCACCTTCGTCAGCATTTTCGTTGGTCCATGACTGCCCTTTACGAACTGCCATAGAACGAAAGGCCAAACTGCTAAGCTTTGACCCTCCAAGATACTTAGAAGAATTACCAGTTCCATTTCCAGATACAACTGTTGCATTAGCATTTAAACTTGCATCACTGGATAGTCTTGAGCTACGTCGAGGACCAGAATCAGTAAACAATCTTCCCGAAATCTGAAACAATTAAAAACAAAAGAACAAAAAATAAAGTACTAGGAACAGAACAAAATGGAAAAAAAAAACAAGAATAAAATGCAATCTATAAAACTACAGCAAACAACTGAGAGTGTGTTTTCTAGCAAACATAAAATTTCTTTAACACCAACAAAATTATTATTCCATTAACTCACATCATGTCAAATATACTTAGAAGTCTACTATTACATAAAAACTAGAATGTATAATGTAAACAATAGAAAACATAGATACTGAGGAGTTGCAGATAATTTAAGCAACCAAATCACGTGCATGCTTGGTTTTTATTATGTCAGACTAGGAGTGGGGAGTGTTTTGGCCAAGATCTCTTAACATGTTCTCATTCAAGTGATGCACAGGAAGCAGACAGCAGAAATCTGTGTAGCAATAAGGTCCCCAACCTTACGTAGTTTTCCTTCATCCACAAACTTTCTTCGAGGGGCTTGAATGGTAGAGTTCACCAATGACTTAGGAGAACTGTCAGTATTAAGTGTGCTCAGGTTTTGGCCATTGGGCTGCACATTCCTACACAGAGGGGGTGGAGCAACACCTGACACCTAGAGAAGAGGTGAAAAAAAATATCAAATGTTGTAAGGAAAATTGGGCATGAAACACATTCAATAAACCAAGCAACATCCATTCATATTTACAGAATAACAGGGCACGTTTTTACCAATGTTTCTGATTCTGACTTATTAACTAACCATTTTCAAAAATCAAAATTGGCAGTTTATCCAAAATATTGAATAAAAATTAATATGTATATATGATATGAAATTAGATGCAATTTACCTGTGTTGCCATTGGAGATGGGGTGTTATAAAATGATATGTTGGACAGACCACTATTTATTGGTTGAGAAGTTCCTCCTAAAATAGATGCCCCATGATGATTTCCAGGAATATCCTTCAGGCCCTGCATAAGTTTCAGATGCCTAGGACTTGTGTCTTCTGAGGCAGAGTGTTTAGTGTCAACTACATTACAATCCTCGGCTGATGACTGCAACTTAGGGGTGGTCGAGCAATGTAGGTATTGCTTTTGTACACAAAGAGCAGCCGCTTCACCAAAAACTGCAGTTGCATCTTCAGCAGCACCTAAATATTCAGAAAACAGTATAGTGATAATTGATGAGGACAATAACATAATTAAGGACAAGAAAAGACTAGAAGTCTACAACTCAGATATATTAAAAATTTAATATAAACAGACATTAAGTCTAGTTTTGCATATTATCATCCTCACTTATGCTTTTTATTGCCGAATATAAAACTTGATTGGTTTTCAATTAGATACAATCAACCTTTACAATTATCCATTTGTAGTATTTTGCATCATCGCATAGAAACTGTGCAATTTTTAGAAAGTTATAGCTATTCCAACTAGTCTAGAGTGATAGGTAATTTGGTAGCAACATAAACATTAGTCAACTTGAAAAACAACCTTTTATGTGAAGTTGTGAAGTCACATTCATCACTAAAAATGTTTAAGAAAAAACAGAGAGATTCATTAAATTTCAAAGTAAAAAAAATCAATCCATCTAGCAAATTATAGTAGCCAGCAATTTGCAAAAACAAACACTTCCAGACCTGGCAAAAGAAAGCTAAAAGTAAACTTAAGTTTGGCCCAAAAAAAAAGCAATTAAAAAACACAAGTAAATGCATTTGATCAGAAAAGTGGAAAACTTATTCATTTGCTAAGTTTAAAATAAAAATCAGAGTGTTATTTATTCTAGTAACATATTCATGCTTGCTATGCATATATTGTGAAAAGTTGAATAATGTGTTAGTACCAACCTCACATAATCTGGAATTCCTAGGCAAGGCATTGGGGTATAGATACGCTCATAAAATCAATTATAGCTATCAGAAATCAAATAATGAATAATAATCATTTCAATGCAATAGCTATACTACTGCAATCTTTACAGCAAAAGGACTCTAGAAAAACATTAAAATTTCAGTTTGAATATCAACATAATATTATCTTTATGATTTATGATTATTGGATATCACTTGCACACTAAAACTCAAATTTGAAAATTTAAGTTTATATATACACACATGCACACAGATTAGTCCACAAATGTACCAAAGGACGCAGGCAATTTTTTTTCTCACAATTATTTAAATATCTAACTTCTAACAATAATGTTTAACAAAAATATTTACCAATAATTTTAGGGGTAAAACGAGATATCAAACCACCACCAGAAGGAAATTAACCAAACATCAGCTCAAAATTCAATTTTAGTTTTTGTTTTCTTCAAATTTATATATATATATATAAATGGGTCTTGATGAAGGGAGCCAAGGTCCACACCTGCCCCCCCTTGGATCCGTCCATATATAAATATAGATATATAACCCAGAAATCTTCCAGAAAGTAATCACAAGCAGTTCTGACCATCAGAAACATTAATATATTAGAAAGTCCATAAAATTGACAGATCTCAAGAGTCAAAACAAAGAGCATCAAGGTGGCACTAAACAAAGAACATAAATAAATTTTTAAATTGGTTATGTTGGAAAAAATCAAGAGTTAAAAGCAAAGTGGATATAATGATTTCTAAAGCATTAAGATTCCAAGGCCACTTTTTCTAGGTTTTCAGTTCATCACATGAACAGAATGCTTAAATGAGAAGTCATTGCGTTATTCTGATATCATAACATTGTCTATTTAAAGGAGGGTGGCAAGCTTTCCCAGAGAGCAAGTTGAATATAATAATACATACCTAATATGCACAACTCCTCATACGCGGCCCACATTAGAGGATCTATTGATAGTGCCTGCTTAAAATGATGAATGGCACTTTTCCTTCTGTCAGTGTATCTGAAAAGAACAGTACCAAAGAGAATTTAGAAGGGTGAACATATCAAATGTGGCATGCTTGCACATACAGATATGTGACTCATACACACAACTATATAGAGTTGACTCCACTTACAGCATCCAATGTCTTTATATAAATTAATCTAGTAGCTTTTGCATATGCCACAAAGAGGGAAGATGTGAATATAAATTTCAATTATGTCTGCTTTAATGTTAAGGATGTACAATTATAATCTGCTTTAGCCAGGATCAGACCATTCCCTTTTAAATAATATAAAAAGAAAATTTCAGGTAAACTGATAAAAACTATATGGTAAGTAAGACTGGCTAGCAACCTGTAAATCAGCCCTAACAGATAATGACCAGCTGCCCCATTTGGAACCTACAAAGAAAGCAACATAACATAAGAGTCATTCTACTTCTCCAAGCAAATGTATTAGTGACAAATTATAAATAATAAACAACTTAAAGCCAAGCAGCATGCTATAACTATTAAAAAAGTTTGGAAAATCATTCTCAATTTAAAATATATGCTGAATAATGTTTTGTACCTCTACACTGGGCTCGCTAGCAGGACATAATGCTGTTTCAGCTTCACTAAGAAGATCCATTTGAAAGCAAGATATTGCAAACAAGTACCGGGATTGAGCCATTTGCGCCCCTTCAAGCATTAAGACAAAATGAATAACAATAGATACATAATGAGAAGCACAACTATGAGGTGATAGCAAAATGAGGTAAGAAAACATTAGCTATTAAAAAATTCAGGAGAAAGACAAGGAATGATTATATTTAAACCTAACAGGATTAGGAATGAGATTCCAAAAACTGGTCGGTGCATTTATATTGAAAGAAACATACCCTTTAAGATGTGATATGCAGAATAAGCTTGATTATTCTGCAAGTAACATCCAGCCAACAACTGGAGATTTGTCTGTACAGTATCCAAAAAAGATAGTTATCAAACAAAATTATGAAGAGTAACGATATCCTTCGGAAAGCAACTGTGAATGTATACGCACACATATATTTCTGAAGAAAAGACCACTAGTAAACAAGAAGAAACACTTAACAAAGTTAAAAAGATAAAAATAAAAACTTCAGTTGAGCATGCCCTATGTATCATGGGCACAAAAAATAAGAATACACATCAATTCAAAGTGAACAAAGTCTAAACATCACACTGGGACATACATAGATATAAATATAATATGACACATAACAAGAACCAAGTCCAAACTTTATAATGACTTTTTTCTATTTAACTAATTTCTGCTTCAGAGTTATTGTAAGGTAAGCAATTAAAGGAACAGGTCTCGGTTCGTAAGGGCAGCACAAAATATCTCCTCACCCTTAAACCTTTCCTAAAACAGCTACACGTAGTAAACAGTCCTCACACGAAAAGAAACCCTTTCACTGTTACCAAACCCCTCACACGAAAAGAAACCCGTTCACTGTTACCAAATCCCTCACACGAAAAGAAACCCTTTCACGGTTACCAAACCGAGCACACACGCAACTTCAAACCTCGGAAGAGGGAAAACCATCATGTATAAATCCACCACTCTCACAAAAAACCATCAAGTATAACGAAGAGCCAGATTTAATCGTACTAGTGCACGTGAACAAGGAGGGAAAATTTATGCAGTCCACATAGATCGTGAAGTTAAAAGAGGAAGTCGAATACCAATCCAAATTCCACCAAAAAAACCAAAAATTTAACTACGACTACATAAACTACGAAATGGACTTGAATCTAGGCATGAAGCCAAGAGTAACCGATCTCGGAGCTTACGCGGTGAAGTTTTCGGAGCTGGAGGGAGAGAATCTTCCATTTCCATTTTCTATAATTTTGCAAAGAAATTAGAAGGAAATTGAAGAGAGGACAGTACCTCGGTGGGGTACTCGGCACAGAGACGGTGGCAGAGGAAGATGGCGTTGGCGGGTATGAAATGCCGAAGACTTTTCTGCACGCAATCAACTAGTATCGCTTCCATGGCAGCTTCCGAATTCGATTCAGAGAGAAAATGGAAAAAAACTAAAGGAAAAAGAGAGGGTTTTGGTTTCCGTTCAAAATGAAACGAAATGAAAATACGAAATTGGTAAGGCACGTGCTTTGTCTCCAATTTCAAAATAGGTCACGTGATGTTGTTAATCTCAAATGTTCCATTGCTAACAAAAAAAAATGAATATAGAAAAAATTAAATAGAAAAATAGAATGCTAACGTTTGAACGAGTGGTTGTGATAACAACCTCTTTTTTTTATGTAATTAATTAATTATTGATGGTTTACTTTACAGTTACTTTAATAATAAATTTGGTGACATTAAAAAAATAATAAAACAAAAATAAACTTATTATGTTGGTTTTTTGCAGTTTCATTTGTTTATTACCGCAATATAAATAAATATGATTTGTTCTGTTGTCTTAAATATGATTGTCACGACTTTGTCAAAACGATTTTAATTTAAATATATACTAAAATATATATTAAAGTTGTATTATAATTGAACAATTGTTTTCAGAGTTTTCTTAGTTGAACTCTAACCCAGAGGAGGAGTTTCAAGAATTAAAGCACATGTTGATCGAATAGAAGGAAAAGGCATTCGTATATACTCTCTCAGATACAACTTTTTTTTATTTCTCACTCACACCCACTTATTCATGTTTTTAAGGAGAAAAGGGAAAGTTATAATGATGATGAATATATAAATCAGTTATTTATTCTATAATTTTTATTACTTAATAGGTCACGTGTTAATAAATTAATATACTTTAAATTTAAATTGAAATATAGTATCAATATACTATTAAGATAGTTAGTAGATTACTATAAAGTTCGGTGTAGTAAGTATAAATAAACGCAGACTACTTATCGTATTGACCTGTTACAGTAAAACAAATAATTTATTAATCATAGTTAAAAAAAAAGCATATACTATTACATTAAAATCAACATTTTAACAATGGATTGGATAGCATCAGATCACAAAATTGTGTTAATTAAATAATAATGTATAATGTAACAAGTAAAGAAATTGATAATTTCATATTAAGTCTTTAAAACAATTTGCTAATGTAATGTTTTATTTACTGGGAATTGTTTCCAATTTTATTTTGATGAGGGTTTGTACCAATTCGAACCAAAACACTCATTGCAGTTTTAGTATTTTTCAAACCCAGCCCTTAAAACAACAATTGTGTATCACCTAACTAAATAATTCTCTAAGTCATCCAAGTGCTAAACCTCTAATTCTTAACCCAATATACTCAGTTATAAATTCCACACTCTTTAAATAAATAAATAAATAAAATTGTTTATGCTGAGTTTACATTGTTTTCAAAACAAAACTTCTTATTCTACATAGTATAAAAGTTTCTGAAATCACTAGATGTCAGTGAGAGAATAACACTCCTAACTTCATGGTTAAACAGTTTCCTCATCTAAGCTGATGAATTTCTTTATAATTCCCATCATTTCTGCCCCAGGGAATCGCCCCAGACACCCCCTTGCAGCTGCCACTTCATTTAGCTCATAAACTGAATCACCACTGTAAGGTTCACAACATTTGTCTCTTCTCTCCTTTGTGTCTAAATCATTAAGCAAGTCTTCACCAGACCTGACACTGGGAATGGGAAATGGGTCAAGAGAAGTTTTCTGAATAGTTGATTCCCCAATAGCACCAACAAAGTCTTTCAGCCGACATATGGTGAATGGAACTGATTCAAAGCTGTGATCACCATATTCTACTGGAGTAGAGTGATCTCCTGTGACACAAAGGGAAAACTGATATTCTCCAGATGTTTCTGCTTCCCAGAGAAGCCTTGCCAGCTGCCCCACTGCTGTATCGACAGCTTCTAATGCTTTGACCTTGAGGATGCTTGCCTTGTCGTGGCCAGCGTCATCTATTGCCTACAATACCACATAAAGTCTCATCGCATAATCCAAAAAGTTAGAAGTAACTATAGCTTACAACAGTATAAGAACAAGGAGAAATGAAGGAGCAATAGCAAAAGATGGAAGATTTAACTCTGATATTGAAATGCTGTGTGATATAGTCTAAGAGTCTAGGAATGCTTAATATTTGTATTTTCACTTAAATTTTCCTGGATTCAACATCATCTTTCGATAGTTTTAGTCTTCATCCTTCAAGAGGAGAGCATGCATCAGCAGCACTAAACAGGAGGTATTTTGTTTGCAATATGCATCATATCATTTACATTAAGCTAGAGATTCAATTACAATAAACACTTCTTAATTTTTTTTCTGCATCGCAGCAAAAAGATGGTACAAAACTCTCCATCTATAAACTGGGATTCTGGAACAGATAGGAGGAAAATTGCTGAAAAGTAAAAGCAGATAATAAAAACAAAAGTAGTAAATTTATGACCTTAATATGAAGAAATCCAAAGTCATAGCCATCAGAGCGACCAGCTTTAAACTCATCCTCCCCAGGTACAAACACTTTGGGGCAGGACTGCAAAGGAGCCGAGAGTGCCTTAGCTATTGCAGATGCTTTTGATGTTAGTAAAGTTCGATAGTCCCCAGTTGCTCCAGGAGCATCTAGAATATCAATTCCGAGTGATAAGCCCAGGCCAGCAATTATTTTCGTTGGAGCTACCATGCATGGCCGCAGACCATGTTTGTTTAAAAATGGTGTAACCTGTAATATATAATTTAAACTGGTAAATGCACACAAATGGACACACATTAACATTTATAACCTGGATCCAAGCTCATCGTATTATAGTGTCTGCTTATTGTCTCAGACAGGATATAATCAACAGACCAACTGTCATTTAACTTTTTGTCCAAGTAATAATGAAGACTATTGCACATTCAAGGAATTGAATAGAGGACTAGAGTTACAGAAAACCCATTTTAGTGGCCAAACTCAAAAAACATCACAATTGCCTCCTTCAGAAAGTCAACAATATTTAAAAACTGAAAAGGCAACATACTACGAAAATAAAAAATGAAGGAACTCAAAAACATACAAGTCAATATTGTTATTTATTTTAATTCTAATAACTCTTTAATGATTGCCACATATTTGATGGGCTTTCCTTTAAAGTAGCAGAATATGTAAATGGATTAAGATGTATCACCGCTTCTTTTATGCATCACTTTAATGATTGAAACATAAATGAATCAACTATGAAATAAACTGAAAGAGCAGACCTCAATTCGAATGCCACAACCTCTTAAAAGGACTACATTTGCTATATTCTTCCCTTCTGCAACACGTTTAGCATTCACAGGATGAGAAACCAGAATTTTTGTTATTTCCTTGGACAATTCATTAACAACAGCAGCAGTATTCCTTGCTTCATGAGAATCATCTAAAGCTTCTGCTTTCAAAAGTAAGCGGTTGTCTTTTAATGGGTCCGTTCCTGATATATTTCCACTCAAATTTGGTCCTTTAACAACTACTCCACATCTATGTTCTGTTGCATACCTAATAAAGGAATAGCCAACACAAATAAAGAACTGTTAATTCTTTTGGTAGATAAGAATCATTAAGTTAACTATGCAAAAATCTCGAGTTCCCCAACTAGTAAACATTTAGTAGTCAATTTACTTAAAATTTTTAAATTTTGGAAGAAATCTTCAAGCCAAATAAATTAGAGCGCAACAACTAACCCTTGAAAACTTAATATTACCCATGATAAGTGGTAACCTACATTAACAATTAACCATTAAATGCTATAGCAACCTTAGGCATCTTCACCTGACTCTGACTTCATATTGAGGGAAAGATGGCAGTTTCAATCCATCCAGGGCAGCACAAAGTATGGGGCCTTCTTCTTCAAAGTGCCTGTCAGCTCTCCTACTGGTGACTATTCCAGTTTTCTCATCAAGAGTAGCAAAGTTTGACTGCAGGAAAATGTTGTACGAGTGATTAACACGAAATAATGCAAAACAAACTCACTTTTAGATAAGGTTAAGAATTAACAACTTCAACATAACATAGAAAGAAAGCACAATCTATGAAACAAATTTATCAGTAATTTTAGAAACTTGATCAGAATACTGATGCCAACAAAGATTGTATGGTAAAGCATTTTGATAAAGCTGCAAAAGTTCAGACTATTAAGGTCTCTCCTACATTAACTTTGAAAAGACATGAAGTACCACCGTGTACCAAAGAATAGATTTTGTAGTAGCATGTCAACACGAAAAATTAGGCTTCCTATCTTTCCTAAGAATTTAGAGGACTGCACACACACCATTATATTCCAAAAGAAACCATGATTAACTTTTTAATTAAAAAACAAACCAGAACATCAAACCTTCTCACACATAAATTACAGAGAAATAGATGATAGACGTAAAACCCAAATTGAATGAAGGAATGAGAATAGTGATCCGATGCAAAATTATGCTCCAAAAGTAACTATCTTAAGGTTCTCCAAAATTTGACATAAACAAAAAGAGCTAATCATCTTCCTGCAGAAATCTCAAATATTTTATCCTTTTTCTTTTCACTTGTTTTTCTTTTTCTACAACTGAGAGCAGTCAACATATAGATGGTTTAAATCTTAGAATTAAATGTGAAATCCTTTACAGAATTTATCAAATGAGAAGTTGTGATCTGAAGTCATCCCATCAAGGAAAGTAAGGAAAGAAGACAAAACATTGATAGTAACTCTAACAGTGTTATTATTCTGTGCTAACCAAGAAAAATATAAGCCACGAACTTTTCAATATTATGCTAAAGTTTGAGAAAAATATCTAATCTGGTTTAATCTCAAATTTGCATCAATCTTTCAACGCAATCCACTATCTAAATCATCCAGGAAGGTGATAGTTTCTGTAGCATGAAATAAAGTATAATAGCTTCAAACAAAACTAAGCTTAGAAAAAAGTGAAATAGGGTTCTTAACCAACCTTAAAAGCAATATCACCAGGTGACATGGCCAATCCTGCCCCCATGGATTCAAACGCTCCTCGACCACGATAATAAACCCTAGGTTCATAACCTAACAAGGACAGATGAGCAGTGTCACTTCCACAAGCTAAGCCAACCTCAACAGGGTCCATTAGTCCATTAACTCCAGCAGATGCTATGGCATCCAAGTTGGGTAGTTTTGCGGACTGAAGAGGAGTCTTGAATCCAAGCCTTGGCAGTGACACATCAGCCAACCCATCAATCAGCACAAATGCCACTCTTTTCTTTGGCACCTGTGGACTGCTCATTCTGCTCCTTTTTTCCTTGCTTCCCTCAGGTTATAAATAAGTAGGGTTAAACAGCAAATAACAAATCACTCCAATGATGTCTTCACTGCCAAATCCCTGCGACAATAGTAAGTACCATATACACTACATTTCATTTTTCAGCAATTTGGCTTCACAACTTACAAAGGCTAAACCAATAACATTCAACCATGAGTCTTTTCTTTCTCTCAAAAGGGGAAGAACAAACTTTGTGATCTGCTATAGAAAAACAGGAATAAAACCCGAGACAAAAAGAAAGAAAATAAAAACCCAGCAAAAAAATTGGAACTTTGTTTCAGTTTTGTGTTCAATGTTCAAATTGGAGACTTGGACGCATTCCCTATTCATTTCAAACATTAATAAGTACAATTGCATCAATATCACACTTATGAACTTGTCGTGGTGGACATGCAAAGAAATGAAATTGAATCACTGAATTTTTATTAAATCAAATTAATCTCAATTTATAAAAAATATCTTTTAAAAATATTCAAAAATTCGTCCCAACATTATAATAACAAAATAAGTGGTTCAAGTGTCAAGCCAGTTTCCATAACAAATTTAACTAATTAGAATATGAGTATTAGAAGTATATAAGAAAATATTTTCTTACCTTCTAATAATTATTATTAATGGTTATAATATAATGAGTAAAATATCATTTTACTGTGTATTTTTTTAGTAATTTCTATGTTTAAAATTTTTGTTTTGATTTTTTTTTTAAATTAAAAAAGATTCAATTTTATGTTCATCCAATCCACCTTGAATGAGTCCTGATCCAGTAGCATTAAATGCATTCTCAAACAAATTAGGTTGTGAGCTCGTTGGAGGTTGAGGATGCAGTTGAGGTGCCCCCGGTGGCATCCCAACATTATTATACATTCTTACTGCTACGCAATACCCAACAACGTGAACTTATAATTACTTCACTAACATATACAAACAAAGTAGAGAAAATGGGGATTAGTAATACCCGTTTGAAAAAAAAAGGATTTAAATCAGTAGCAAGTTAAACAATCATGAACAATGAGATGAACACAAGAGGAAGGAGAAAAGATTCGTTTTATATATATGATAGCGTAGGGTTGAAGACGCCCACATAAAGAGAAGAAGGAAAAGTAGTGAGATATTGGAGGTAGCACGGATCAGGGACAACCCAATAGCAAAGAGGTATTGCAAAGTGGAAATTTGTAAGCTTTAGAGCAAACAAAGGCGCAGACAAAAAGAGAGTAATCTGCTATTGAAATGCGAAAAAGAATAATAATGAAGGAAAGAAGAAGGAACCTGAATACAAAGAGAAAGGTGGGCAGAATCAACAGGAGAAACGCGTTTGGGAGATGAATTGAAGAAAGAAGACGGAGACGAAGATCTGACAGTGAAAGCCTTAAGCAACTGAACCGAATCAATCAAATTCAAAGTTTTTCTTCCCTTTCTGATTACGCACCGTTTTGATGCCTCCTTCTCAATCTTCTTCCGCAAGATACTAGTCGTTCTACTGTCTTTTTTTTTTTTTTTTTGAATAATAATTATAATTATATATAACAAATGAATTATAGAAATTTGGTTTAATAGAAAACAAATAATGATTTTAATGAAGATGATAGCAACATTAATTGCATTCTTTTAGTAATTTGCATGTCACAGCCTTAAAAACGAGAGGTAATAATAGAAAATTGTGAAAACTATATTATATTAATAATTAATTGTACATAATTGACTATTGTTAATCTGTTTTTGTTTCTTAAAAAAAAAATGTTTTAAGACAACCAAAGATAGTTATGATAAAAAAAAATTGTTTGAACACAACAAAAGATAAATGTTTTTTTATGCTTTTGTTTACTTCCTACCAAACATACTAAGTTAAATTATGTTGTCTTTAATTTACCTTAGTATGTAACAAGTAAGTTAATTTCCGTATGTCAAAAAATAAGTTATTCCAGATTTTCTGATAAATTATTATTTTCCTAGATATAATATTTTATTAAATTTTTAATTTAAATTTTCTGCACTCTTACATGTTATTTTGTTTTAATATTTTCTATTAATTATAAATAAAAGATAAAATGAATGTATTTAGCATGGGTGGAAAACTTGTCTGCTACAAATCCAAGTTATGAGCATTTGTTTTATGAATAAAACTTGTATATAAATAAATAAAAAATCTTATCATCTTGTTTTTCGTCAAATTGTAATACATGAATGCTATTTTAAGTTATAACATTCACTTGTTATTATTTTATTATTAAACTTGATAATAAATTTCTAAAAAAATATTTTTATTTTATTTTTTTCAATTATTGACTTTATTTTAATAAGAAAACAAGATTAAGAGAGAGAAGATGGACATGAAGGAAAAATGCAATAATATATCACATAAAAATTATTATGTTTCGCACTATTTTATAAGTGTTAATTTTTAAGAATTTGATTACAAAATTTTAAAAACTATGAGATTTAAATAAATTGTTCCATTTAGTAAAGATAAAATTGTTAATATGCAACACAACCAGTCATAAAAATATATTAAAAATAGTTTTTTTTTTTTTTGATAAAATCAAAAAGGAATTTTTTGGGTGAGTTGTTATAAACATAAAAAAAAATATAAAGCTTGAATATCTTTTTCTGCACTTTCATTCTCCATTGATGCAGAGTAGTAACCTTATTCGTCCAAGCAGGTAATGAATGAAACCACCTTAACCAACCATACTTCACTATTACTGTGTCTACCACTTGCTCCTTGCTGATGAATTTCTTAAAAATCTCTACTTTTTAATGTTTTTCTTCTTCTTCTGTAGTTCCTGAGTTGCAAGAGCCCAAACCCCAATTTTTTCATCTGCTGAATTCCTTAAACTTCCAGGGTTATTCTTCATTCTTGTCTGTGTATCATTAACTTAGATTATGTTAGATAGTTAGAATAGGAAAAAATTGTTTGTGCTGCCTAACACTCTCAATCACTGGGCTCTTTCTTCATCCTCAATTGAGCCAATGAACTATCCGCACCTAACTGCACTTGGACTTGGTATTCTCTTCTTTATGTAACCCTTTATGAATTATAATTGGACTTGTACTATTTCATTCACAATATAAGGTCTTCATTTTCTAGCTAAAGAATGTGGGAGGTGTAATGATTCACAGTTAGGCATATTCTGAGATACATCCTGAGTGTGATTAGTCCAGCAGAATTGTAGCTTCAAAGTTATAACAGACAATCATTTCTTTTTCATTTCACCATGATTTACGGGCACTGTTGTTTTTAGATGAAAAGGTTTCTAGTCATACTATCACTTTCAGTATTGCCTGGAAAATGAAAACTACTTGACAGATGCCTTATTATGAATTTATTCTGCTGCTTGGAGTTGTAACTGTGTTAGATGTTATTGGGGATCTCATAATAACTAGGGATATGATCAAAATGGTGAGTAATTGTGTATAAGTAGGGGAAGGGAAACCTTCTCTTCAAGAGCTAGCTTATGGGAAGTTAGGTTCAAACTCAAATTTTATGATAGTATGAAAGTCTATCTTAGTGATTATTGTTAGGCTTATTGGGTCACTTGTTATTTGACCATCATAAGTCCATTTACACATGTCTAGTCTTGTAAAGTTTATGCTCGAGATGCTTAATCATTGATGTGAGGGGAGATAGTAAAAATAATGTATACTAGTGAGGGATAACCCTCACCTCAAGAGCTAGTTTTTTGGATTGAGTTAGATTGAAACTCGAATTCTCATTTTGGCTACAAATTTTATATTGATTTTCCTGCCGTGCTTATTAACTTTTTACTATTTTTGGAAACTGATGGTGCGAAGTGCTGCATTAAAAGTCCAGGTTCATGGTTTTCTTGATTCAGTACTAGTGTTTACACTTAGGGAATTGCATTTGTATTTACTCTTAATTGCAGCTAACTCTGAAACGTTTGTGTGTGAAATCTGCTGAATGCTTTCTTACTGAAGCAATTCATCAAATCTCTAGTCTTTAACTGTTATGTTCAAACATTTAATAAGATCCTCTACCACGATCCATGCAAATATTTTAATTTTCAATTTTCTCTTCTGAAAAGTATTATTCATTTCGAAATGTGAAGTACTTTCATTTTTCAATGAACCGTTTGAGTAATATAATTACTGACATTGTACTTGCTAATTTTCTGTTATAAGGAATGAGTCAATTGCAAGAATCTTCTTCACTTAAACGCAAACGACAAGACTTGGCTTTAGTGTCGGGATCTATGACAGATGGTGAACGTGTACTGTATAATCTCATACATAGCAAGAAAGACATGGGAATCTGGACTGGAGACATGAAACGACAAACGAACCTACCAGACAGCATAGTAAAAAAGTCCTTAAAGTTGCTTCAATCCAAGAATCTGATAAAGGAGGTTGTTAACATTCAAAACAAAGGTAGAAAACACTACATGGCAGCCGAGTTTGAACCTTCCAAGGAAATCACTGGTGGGGATTGGTATACTCAAGGAAGTCTTGATACTGATTTCATAAACCTTGTAAAGGACGTGTGCTTGAAGTGCATTTTCAGGCAGAAAGTTGCCACACACGATGGAGTTTTGGAGTGGAGCAGAAAGAGTGGTGTCTTCACGGTTGAAGTCACAGCACAGCAAATAGATGAGATTTTGCGAGCTTTGGTTTTGGATGATGAGATTGAAGAAGTGAAGAGCACTGGATTAGGGGATTTTTCATCTGTTCCTGTTGGCAGAATTTGTTACAGATGCAAAAGTAAAGGTGGCAACAGAGGGGAACAGAAACCTGGTGCCATGGCTTCCATTCCATGTGGAGTTTGTCCACGAATAAATTTCTGTACACCAGATGGCATTATCTCCCCCAGAACTTGTGTCTATTATCAGAAATGGTTGGACTTCTAAAGGATTCAAACAACAATTCATAGGTTAGATATGATATGACCCTCCAAGCTTTCACTCTCATCTTGCAGCTGTTGTATTTGTATTGTAAACTTATATCAAAGCTCCTGCATCAAAATCAAAGCCTTCAGTGAGGGTTAAAAGTTCTGCATACAAGGAGTGTACTGGTTTTACTACAATTTTCTGAACCCGTGAAAAACAAAACAGAGAATGAAAATTTGATCATTAAACCTATTTGTACCAATTTGTAAGCATGTCATAGTTCCCCCAAGCAAAGGGTGTGTTTTGTTTTGTCCACTATAATTTTGATTCTTCTTTCTCTCTATTTTTATTTGTTAATAGTTGTTACAGAAGAAAATACATGCTACTATTGTTTGTTGGTTCAAGTAATAAGGAGTTCTTTTTTTCTTGTAAGCCTAATATCAAGTTCAAACTTTGGGAGACGATAATCCTTGTCAATTTTATTTTGGTAATTTTGTTGAAAAATGATTAATTATGTTTAGATGCAATTAAAAATCTATTTTCACCTGAGAAGAAAGTATATATTAAACTAAAAGAAAAAAATGTTAAAAAATAATAATAAATTATAAAATAAAAGGTTTAGATTAAAAAACTTATTTAAGAATTTAGTAAAACTTTATACAGTAATGAAATCTTTTAAGAAATCATTAAACAAACAAAAATCTACAAGATTTCAATTATAACATCTTAAAATATCTTTTTCTATTTTAATTAAGCAGTCATGCCAGATTGAGATGATTTGATTTTTTATGTGTATATATTAGTGCACCCATTCCTATGATATTAATGTCAATCCAAGTGTTTATGATGAATCAGAACAACAATGATTGTTACTAAAAAAATACATACTAACAATAATTGGAGGAAAAAGAAAGAGCACAATATACATAACATAACCCTTGGTTGGTGTATTATATCTTCATGCATAAAAAATTTTTACTTCCATTATTGTCCAATGAACGGCAACAAAAAAACTTTCACATTTTAACTAAAGAGAGTGAAGAAAATTAAGTAAAAACAAGGAGATTTTGTGATGCACTACTATAAAAAAATTTCCCAGATGCACCCAAATTTTGATTTGAGACAGTTTAATCCTTAATATTTTTACAAAGTTTCTTCAGCTAATTGAATGTTTTCTATTTGCTTTATTAAATTGCATTTTATCAGGAGAAGGTACGTTTAAACTTTGTCCTTGAAGTTCATGTACCTTTGCACATTCAACAGTTATATGCTTTCTATTTTTAGCACGATGGATCCATTACAATTAGCCTAAGTTTTAGGTTTCTGACTAATTATGGTTTAACTGTCAATTTCAGAAGCAAATGAAGCAGAGGTGCCTGGTCTTGAGCCAAATGTTTCTCACCTAAATGGTGCATGTCATTACATGTGTTAGTTTGAGCCACTATATATACATGCACCCCACCATTGTAAGTTACATCTCGTATTAAGAAGTATTTGCTAAATTACCTTCTGCTTTTTCAAGATCAAAATTCAACACAGGCAAACTGAAAAATGGATCAATCCCAGAACCTGAGCCATCAAGCTGGTCAAGCCATGGGACAAGCTAAGGTCAGTTTTGCACTTATACCATATGTTCAATATATTCATATCCTTAAATTTTTGCACTACTTTCTCAATTATAGTGACATGATGACAACTGGGAATAATGTTATTGATGATTCAGGAGAAGGCAGGTAACATGATGGACAGTGCAAGCAATGCTGCTCAATCTGCCAAAGAATCCTGCCAAGAGGTTAGTACATTTGTTTGAACAATTCAGTTTTGTTGTCTGTTTATAATAAAGTATAATCAGAACCAGTCTTGAAAAGCAGGATTGAGGTAATTTTATGTTGGTGCAGTAAATTTTATTTTAAAAAAGAGCTTGTTTTTTTATAGAAACAACTGAAGTTTATGAAAAAAGTTTTCAAACATGATGTTAGATTCTTTAGAACAAGCTAAAAATTATGGAGAATTTTGATGAAACTGTTATGGTGTTGTAGACTGGCCAACAAATGCAGGCAAAGGCACAAGGAGCTGCTGATGCTGCAAAAAACTCAGTTGGGGCTAACAAATGAATCTAATGAAGATCTCTCCAAGTGGCTATTTATGTCTTTCAAAATGTGGTTTTTGGGCTTTTTGTATTTATTTGCTTTTGCTATCTTTTGCTTTTAGCATTTTTTTTTTCACTGTTTAGATGGATGAATAAGATTGTTTGTGTATCAGCCACTAGAATGAAGGGCTTGTTTGTTTAGAAGATGATGTTATAGTTTATAGACCACCATTTTTCAATAAAAAAATGCAGGTTAATGCAGTTTCTGTCCCATTTTTTTCTTCAAAATTCTGTTCTGTCTAATTCTATTCCAATGCTATTAAGAAGAGATAGCAGATCTTATCCCAAATACATGTAAGAAAATTCAAAGAGTTGGTGTTGAGATAAGGTGAAATAACAGTATATAAATAAATTTAAACCTTACCTCAGACCAATTTTGAGGTTAAATTAAAACTAAATTTAATTTCCTAACATGATATCAGATCTTATAAAAGACTAAATGACAGTATATAAGATTAAATTAACATAATAAAAAATTATTTAGGAATAATAGACATATAAAAAATTCTATATTTTTTTAAGCAAACCACGAGAGTTAATGTTGGAGTAAATAGAACAAATATAAAGAGAAATTTAACGAAATCACAAAAATACTGATATAATTTACTGTGCAAAATGGATAAAATAAAAAACTAATTAACTCTTTTATTTCATACAATAAGAGTGTTTTGATCTTTTTTTATTATCATTTTCTAATTCCTTTTGTTTTTATATTTGCCATTAATTTTCTTTGTTATCTTTAAAGGGAATAAAGTCATGATGATAATGTTATTGTATGAAACATTATTAAAATGGTTAACTCATTGTTGACTTAATTAAAAGTTTCAGGATAACATATGACAGTAGATTTTAAAAAGTGATATATTACATGAACTAAAATAAACAACATTTTATTTATAGAGATTAAATATATTTTTTGAGACTAAAACTAAAAAAATAATTTTTATAACTAACATATTTAAAAAACGAAAAACGAAAATAAATATGTTTAATTAGTAAAGTAAAATTTTTAATATATTTATAAAATATATTTAGTTGTTACATTAAAATCTATTGCCCATTATTTACCATCTTAAGTAAATTTGTGTAGAGTTTATTAACTTATTTGAAAAAGTACGTTCATATTCATTTTAATATTAACCTAATTTACCAATCTTTTATCTTATTTAATTACAATGATGTTTATTATTATTACTGTTAAACATTTGTAATAGTCGATTAAATATAATTTTTCTTGTACTTAAAAATTGTTTGTAATTATCATATTTTATTAATAATATTTTTTTATTCATTCAACATAGATATTAAAATAGATCAATAATTTACTTAAAAAGTCTATGTTATTTTCATTTTTTTAATAAAGATAATTTTTTTATTTTTATTAAGAGTGATGGTAATATTTTGTTAAATTAATTATATATCATTGATACATTATAACTAATATGTATCATAATTTAAGTTAAATTAATTATAATTTACCATAAAACATTGACATGCATATTAATCACCAAATTTGCAATAATACCAAACTAAGAAGAACAAAACCGATTTTACGCGGGAATAAAAGAAAAGGAAATGATATGTGAAACCAAAATAAAAAATATGTAGGTTTTATGAGTATTTTTCATTTCATTTTATTTTTCTTTTTAACCAAATACTCATGGGAGTACGCAGTGAATTAATATTTAAGTTTTTGTCATGCATAAAGACCTTTTAATTTTACAGCTCATTTATTTTTAAAATTATAATGTTTTCTAAAAATATATAAGTCCCTTTCAAATTCTATTAAATGAATTATAAAGACTTTCAAGAATTCTTACTATATAAAATGTTAAAATTCAACCAACGAGATTTTAATTCTAAAAGTCTTATAAAGAATGTATTAGTAATAGTATTTTTAAAAACTATTTATTACATTTCTTTAATTTTCGCTTTATTTCTTTTCTATTCTCATTTATTTATTTTATTTTATTTTATTTTCAATTACTTTGTTTCTGTAATATAAAAATGCGCCATAATTTTCATAAACTACCTTTCACTATGTTTAGGAAAAGAAGATTTATTAGAAAACTGTTTATATCAAATGAATATCAAAGACACAAGTTGAACTTTAAGTAAAACAATTTTTTTATAAATGTAAAATAATATTTTATAATTTTTTTTAAATTAGGTTTTTTATATTTTTTATCATAACTATCTTTTGTTGTGTTAAACAAATAATTTTTTATTTAAACAAAAACAGATTAACAATAGTCAATTATATATAATTAATTATTAATATAATATAATTTTCACATTTTTCTATTATTACCTCTCGTTTTTTAAGCTGTGACATGAAAATTACTAAAGGAATGCAATTAATGTTGTTCTCATCTTCATCTTCATCAAAATCATTATCTGTTTTCTATTAAAGCAATTTTCTATAATTCATTTGTTATATATTATTATTATTATTATTACTATTATTATTATTATTATTATTATTAAGAACAGACGGTAGAATACTAGTAGCAGCTTGCTTGGGTAAGAAGATTGGAGAAGGGGCATGAAACGGTGCGTATTCAGAAAGGAAAGAAAAACTTTGAATTTGATTGATTCGGTTCAGTTGCTTAAGGCTTTCACTGTCAGATCTTCGTCTCTGTCTTCTTTCTTCAATTCATCTCCCAAACGCGTTTCTCTTGTTGACTCTGCCCCCCTCTCTCTTTCTGTTCAGGTTCCTTCTTCTTTTCCCTTATGATTTTGCTTATTATTCTTTTTCGTATTTCAATCGTAGATCACTCTCCTTCTCTCTGCGCCTTTGTTTGCTCTAAAGCTTACAAATTTCCACTCTGTTATACCTCTTTGCTATTGGGTTGTCCCTGATTTGTGCCACCTCCAATATCTCACTACTTTTTCTTCTTCTCTTCATCTGGCCTTCTTCAACCCTATGCTATCATAAAAATAAAACGAACCTTTCCTCCTTCGTTTTATGTTCATGATTGTTTGACGTGCTACTGATTTAAATCCTTTATTTTCAAACGGGATTACTAATCCCCATTTCTCTAGCTTGTTTGTGTCTGTATATATTAGGGAAGTAACTAGAAGTTCATGTTGTTCTTTCTTAAACCCCCGTGGAGCACTGTGTTAATAAAATAAATGAAATTGTTGTTTTATGTTTATTCATGTTTCAAACATCGCTATTTATTTGTTTGATGCTAGCTAGGGTGGGACAGGGTTTGCGGTATCAACAAATTGGGAACTTGGATAGGTTGGGAGAGTGAGGTTAGTAGGTTACGGTTACCCCCATGATTTAGCAGACTGTCATCTTTACATCTGAACTTGAATGGATCTTGGCATCGCTTTGGCTTGTTATTTTTTAGTTGGATGATTTCTTCATGTCATGACTCATGAGACGTTACTTTTTTGTACTTATTTGATTTAGTGCATCAAGTGGTTATATATCTCGTACTTTTTGGCGGCTCTGGTTGTGTGCCCAATGTAACCACAATTGCAGCTGGAGAGTCTAAAAATATAGTTGATGAGGCTGATATTGCAGCTGTAGACTTTTTTTTAAAATCTCTATAGAATCTAGAGAAAAAAAATTCTGAGTTCTGATTGACTGTATGCTTTTCTACGTAGCAGCAAGAATGTATAATAATGTTGGGATGCCACCGGGGGCACCTCAACTGCATCCTCAACCTCCAACGAGCTCACAACCTAATTTGTTTGGGAATGCATTTAATGCTGCTGGATCAGGACTCATTCGAGGTGGATTGGGTGCATATGGAGAAAAAATATTAGGGTCAAGTTCTGAGTACGTCCAAAGCAATGTATGTATCATTCTATAATTTTTTTTATTGAATCATTTAATTTGACATTCTAATTCCCGGTTAGCAAAATTATATCTGATTTTGTTTCTGTCATTTCAGCTTTTTGTATGTTTAGTTTCTTTCTTGTTTTGCATTGTCTTCCTTGCACCTAAATTGTGTGTGGAAAACTGCTTTTTCTTTGAAAACTTAGAATACCTCTTCAATACAGTGTTTCTAAGCTGTTTGGTATATCATGTGAACAATGCTTATCTGCCGATGATCAGAAACAATTGTACCATACAACTTTGCATCTTAATATTTGTATTCCCTTTTAATCTTTTTCTAGAAAATTTCAAATGTTCTGCATTATTGCAATTCAATTTTGAATCTATTTCATATATGGCATATGCTCTCAATGCAATAATGCTTACATTTCAATCAAGTCTGGTTCCTTTGATTTTGGAGAAAAAACCCATAGCTGAAACTGAAAGATAATTTTAAATATCCTTAGTTAGCACGTTAACTTAATTATAGATATTATATGTAGTTGTGAATTCAAAGTTTTTTTTACTATATTTATTTGTTTATCTACAGATAAGCCGGTATTTCTCTGATCCCCAGTACTACTTTCAAGTGAATGATCACTATGTTAAGAACAAATTAAAGGTTGTTTTGTTCCCATTCCTGCACCGGGTAAGCAGCAATAGTGTCACCCTTTTTCACATTTATCTAGTTGAATTTTCATTTCATTATCTTATTCTTTCTTCTTGCTTGCCCTTATCTTTTTTTTCCTCTCGTGTTCAGGGTCATTGGACTAGAATTACTGAACCGGTGGGAGGTAGGCTCTCTTATAAACCACCAATTTATGACATAAATGCTCCTGACTTGTACATTCCATTAATGGCATTTGGTACCTATGTTGTTCTTGCTGGCATCTCACTTGGTTTACGTGGAAAGTAAGTATAATATCTCCTTAATCTTAATTGCTGAAGTGATCAAATGTATTTTCCCTCAAACTCAAATTTAGCTACCTGGCCCCCGCGTGAGCTTATTTTTGCCTGTATATACTATCTCACTGTTCATTAAGAGGGATTTTGCTTGTTGGTGGTGACGCCCAGGGAGATACAAATGGTTATTTACCTTGTGCAATAAAAAAATGATACTGTGTATTATCTGAGTTGAACATTGGCACCTCCCTTTTTGTCTGGGGGTGTAATAATGAGTCTTTTTCCTTAAAGAAATTAAAGTCCAAAAATTATCTTTATTCTTGTGTTCCAAACTAAAACATAAAATTTGATTAGAAGTCAGACAAGTAATGATCTTCTATTGTATGAAGATTACTAATTTAATTTTCTTGATTGTTATTTAATAATTACGTAGACAGATATTGAAAAGTTTCACTGAGAATTTAGTTTGGTTTGTAGTGCTGAGTTTGTTCCGTCTCCACATGCTTTCTAGTTTGTCATAGTTTTTTAAACATGCTTTTTTCTTTGTGGGCAGGTTTAGTCCTGAAGCTTTGAACTGGCTATTTATCAAGGGATTGGTTGGTTGGTTTATGCAAACAGGACTGCTTAAAGTTACTTTACTTTCATTGGGAACTGGAGAAGCACCTCTATTGGACATTATAGCATATGCTGGGTACACTTTTACTGGCTTGTGTTTGGCTGTTTGTGGAAGAATGATATGGAGTTACTCCTACTACTTTCTGATGCTGTCGACCTGCTTGTGTATGGCAGTGTTCTTGGTTAAAACAATGAAGAGAGTCCTTTTTGCTGAAGTCAGGAGTTATGATTCAAGCAAACACCACTATCTCTTGCTCTTAATTGCTTTGGCTCAGTTCCCATTATTCATATGGCTTGGAAACATTAGTGTCAATTGGCTAATATAGTGATATCTTTTACACTGTACTTAGGAGTTAAGAAAGAAGTACTTGGTGATTGTTTTGGCTGTTAACTTTGGAGAATAGTAATACAAGCTCTTTTCTCTCTTTATTGGATATCAAAGATGCGTAATTATGGCATTCCCCTTCTTCAGATGTATTATATGATGTTTAGTGCCTTTATGTTTTACCGTAAAATATATTAGTTCTTTTTTCTTTCAGAGAGAAGAAAAATATATTAGGTTTTTTTTTTCAGATTTTAGAAGTTATTATAATAGTAAAGGTTTGTTAAAAGTCATATATTTTCAAGTAAGAAGCTGAATATATATGTCATAAAAGCAGTATTTTATAATTACTTTTTATACTTATTATATTTGGTGTGTATTTCAGTTAGATAACATGGTAAATTAGAGTACAAAATTTTAATTATTTATAAATAATTGACAAAGTTTCATTGATGTGATATTAAAATGTTCCTAGAATCAAACCTGATTGTGTTAAAAGGTTGTTTTTGTAAATACATGATGGTCTGTGAAATCAAAATTTATATTAACTTAAATTATTGACAAGTTAGAATTGATAACAACTTTATTATTTTTTAGTGAATCATTGTGATATTTGTCTCTACAAAATATCACATACACTGTAATAATCGGAGTATAAAGCAGCCACAGAAATTGACTCTTCATTCATTATAATTATCAATAATCCAAAGTAACTGATAGAAAATAACTTAAAATAACCACGTAGGTAAATACAAAATATTATGACCTTCATTTATCCAACTAATAATTTAGAGTTTTAATTTTTCCATTATTTAATTATACATTATTTATTATTAAATTGCATCATTAGATTATAAAATATACCGTTGACCATATATTATTTATTATTTTTTTGTTAGCAAGACAATAATCTTAACAGAAGAATGTAATTAATATCATTATTTATTTTTAAAAGTTAACAAAATCATTTTAAAATCCATTTCGTCCCGAGAAATTTATTAAATAGACAATAATTTAAATATAAAATATATGAATAAAATAATTTATAAATGTAAAAGCTTCTGTAAAACATTTGTAATTCTAATTATACTGTATACCTTCAATAAAAAAATTAGAGATAGTGAGGTTAAGGTGTTTTTATATTAATATAAATTTATGTCTGTTTTATTCATTTTTTATTTAATTTGAACTACATATTATTTACTTTTATTCTTTCATATTTTTATTATTTAGTTTAATTATGATTTTTATTTATTTTTATTTATTGCATTTAATTTATGTCCAGATACTTTATTATGTTTATTAATTTATACTTACACATTAGTTCTGATTTTATTTATATTTATATAATTTAAGTTATCTTCAATTATGCATTGATTTTTCTTTTTAATTTATAAATGTTATTTAATTTATGTTCACGATATTAACTTTTTTATTAAATTTACAATTATGTGATTTAATTTATCTATATGCCATGATCCTCTTTATTAAATTTATCATTAAGTTATTTAATTTATCTTATCACTATGTTATTCAATTTATCTTCATTTACGTCCTATTAATTTGTATTGTTGTTATTTTACTTGTTGCGATGTACTTACTCATATTTCATTATTTATTTAATTTTTTTTATCAGCATTTATTAAAGGTCTTAATTTGATTCTTATTTTATTTTGTATTATTTAAACATAATTTTTTTTATCATTTGAAGAAATAAAAATAAAGTAATAATAAAAATAAAATAAAATATATATATATATATATATATATATTATTTTTTATTTAATAAACTTGGATAAAAGAAAATTAATTATATGTTCTATTATTATTTTTATATTTTTTTTTGTATTTCTTTGAATGGTGTTATAGAATATTAATTAAGACAAATATCTTATAGTTATCATAATTTGGTATAGTAAGGGATTAAAGGATGAAAGGAAGAGATCATGTTGGAAGGTAAGGAAGTATTTATCAGGTAGTAAATATTTTGATAGTTAATAAATTTTTTTTCCACCACATGAAAAAAAATATTATTAAAAGAAAAAAAAAGGATATACAAGAAAATATGGAGAGATTAGACTAAAACTTACATATTAACAAAAATGGTACATAGATAATTTATACATATTAATAAAGAACTCTAGAAAAAGACTAGATGGAAGCTATTATATCAATAAAAATACTCTCTATGAATAAAACCTAAGTTAGCAAGCTTATTAGCACATGTATTTTCTTCAAGAAAAATGTGAGAAACCCTAAACCTGATTTTTTCACAGTAGTTAAGACAAATGTTTCACCTATTACAAAATATCCAAGGAACGTTAGTCCTAGTAGTAAATGCAACACAAACCATGACAGAATAATATTTAAGCCATAAATTAGTAAGACTCATCTTTTGAGCTTGTTCAATAACGTCTATAACTCCATAAAACTCAGCAACCAAAACAGTCTGAACATCAAGGAAAACATAGAAACCACCAATAAACTCCCTCATACTTCTGCGGAAAATATCACTACAAGTAGCAAGACCAGAAGAACCTCTAGCACCACCATCAGTGTTTATTTTAATCCAACCTGGAGAAGAAAACTCTTATCTAATAGGAAGAGGAGATAGAATTTTACCACTACGAGTATTAATACAAAAAAACTCAAGCACATTGAAATCAAACATCTCATGTCGCATAGAACTTTTAGACAAACTAACCACTAGACAAGTGAGATCTTTAATGATCGAAATGGCTATAGAAACATCAATTTTAACCTAAAATCTAAGAGTTCATAATAGCACTTTGAACTAATGACCAATATTCTTAAGAAAAATAATTGTTTGTTTAAATATTTTTAATAAAAAATACTTAACTATTTAATCACTTTCCAAATAACTTTTGATATTTATAGGAGATCATTAAAAATGAAATAATCATATGTTTGATAAAGTGAAATTAAATTTTATGATTGTAGGTTAAATTTTAAACATCATTTATCTATATTCTTTGTTAATTTTACTAAGAATAATATTTAAGGCTTGCAAGAGTTTGCATTTCCGGTACAAGCACTTAGTGCCAATTCTCCAATGGATGAAAAAGTGCAGTGTGCAACAACCACCGGACGAAAGAGTAATTAATTTGGTGTGAAGAGAGGGTAATTTGTCCAATGTAGAAGAATGATGGTCAAAATATGTAAAATTATCAAACACCATGTTTATTTTCTGCCAGTCACGAATGAATTATAAAAAAAGTGTGATTGGTTAATAGTTAAGTTTAAAGTGATAAAAAAAAATTGGTGAGAAATGAAGAGATGTGTACAGATGGCAGAGTACGTGTTGAGTGATGAGAAAGAAGAGATAATTAAGATGTGTTGTGAGAGAAAGATGAGTGGATTAAGATTGATATAAGGTGGATCTGTGTCAGCATCGAATGTGTTTGAAATATTTGTGGCTTTCGTTCCTACAGTTCCGGTCACTTGAGCAGACTAAGAAAAATACATACACAAACGTGTCTGGAAAAACGAAAAAGAGGTATTATGAAGGGAGGAAGAGAAAGAGCACGTTGCATGGTGAGAGCTATAAAAGGGATAGGAAGAAGAGGAAGAAGTAGAAGTAGCATTTTGCATCTCACAGGGTTTAGGAGTCCCAAAGAAAGAGAGAGAGAGAGGAAATAAACACAGGGAGGAACAAAACCAGCCAACACCAACACTAACAACGTCTAACGTTGTTTGTTACATGGCCACCCGTGTTATTCCACCAAGAATCCTAAGGAACCTCCGATACAACACTGCCACAAAACCCCTCAAATCCGTGCACCCTCCTCTCTCCCCGTCTCTCTCTCCTTCTCCTTGTCTCCCACCCCCGACCTCCACCGTGCTCCGTCCAGCCGCCACCCCTGATCTTAACTTCCACGACGTCGAAAAGCTCTTTTCCCACGTCCGCACCACCGCGCTCCTCCGCTCCGCCGCCGTCCTCCACGCTACCGCCGTCGAGCCCTTTGTCGACTTCGGCTCCTGGCTTTTGCGATCCAACCTCGTGAACGTGCCCGGCCTCCGTGAACTCATATTCGCCACCGTCCGCGCCACATTCTACGACCACTTCTGCGCCGGAGAAGACGCCCCCACCGCGGCCTCCAAGATCCAAGAACTCAACCACGCTGGCCTCCGCGGCATGCTCGTTTACGGGGTCGAGGACGCCCTCGACAATGACGCCTGTGACCGCAACTTCAGAGGGTTTCTCCGCACCATCGACGTCAGCAGATCTCTTCCCCCTTCTTCGGTAACCCCTTCTTCATTTTTCTCATCCTTCCCCTCTAGTTTTATTCATTGAAAATATTTTTCACTAGACCAAAAAATTATACGAATCAGCATCAATACATGCCCGTGATCTTGATCTATCTTTATACAAAAGCCCCTGCAATGATTTGCATGGTTTTAGTCTAAATACAACACATGTGTGTAATGTTCTACCATTTCTGATACATTCAACACATAACATGGTCTTTAGCTTTTATTTCTGAAGATTTTTGTCATGTTCACGTTGAGATCATAAAAATGTTTTGGTTACTGATCGTATAAACAGTACACCATTTTCATTACACCAATTTCATGCAATAGATTGTTTGACAGATTGCATAAAATCGGGAGGAATGAAATTTTGGTGTGCATGTGTATAAGAACAATGTTTTTTCTTCTGTTGTTGTTTGTTTGTTCGTTCGTTCGTTTGTTCTTGGGTTTTTGCATGTAACAGATCGGCAAGAATGGTGTGATCTGGAAGTGACTGACACATATACTAAATGGCATTGTTGAAATGAGAAATGGAAACGGTTGCTTGATTGGGTCCTATCTTTGCTCTGGAGCTAGCTAGCCTTGATGTGGTGACGTACATGGAATAGGAAAGAAATCTAGTACCACTACTGTTATATATGATGTTATTGGAGAGGGAGAAAAGATTGGTCATTTCACTGGTGTCACAGTTGCGCGGTGCTTGAAATGGGGTAGAGCGGAGTGTTGTTTTTTCTCCAACAACAGCGTTCATCGACTTGACTACTAGCTACTGTCTAGAACCATCGGGATTTCCTTGTCAATTTCCTTTTGGTACCACCGAACCAGTAGACCACGCAAATCCTGTGGCTGCTTGTGCTTTTTCCTTTCTTTTCACGTGGACTGTGGTGTGTTTTAGATGTTGAGTGGGCATGATGATGATTCTAATGCTTCCAAATGAATTTGTTTGATGTGACAGGTGAGCTTTGTGATTGTGAAAATCACTGCAATATGTCCAATGAGTCTTTTGGAAAGAATGAGTGACTTGCTTAGATGGCAGCACAAGGATCCTTCTTTCAGTTTGCCATGGAAGCAAGATTGCTTCCCCATTTTCTCTGAGTCAAGCCCTTTGTACCACACAAGGACTAGACCCGAGCCTCTCACCCCAGAGGAAGAGAGGGACCTCGAACTTGCAATGCAGAGATTCCTCGAGCTTTGCCAAAAGTGTGCACAATCCAACATTCCTTTATTGGTTGATGCTGAACACACTTCTGTTCAACCTGCCATTGACTACTTCACCTACTCCTCCGCCATCGTGAACAACAAAGATGATAACGCCATTGTATATGGCACCATTCAGACCTACCTGAAGGATGCCAAAGAGAGGCTGCTGCTGACAGTAAAGGCTGCAGAGAAGATGGGAATCCCAATGGGTTTCAAATTAGTGAGGGGTGCTTATATGTCAAGCGAAACAAAATTGGCTGAGTCTTTGGGGTATCGATCCCCAATTCACGACACCATCGATGACACACACGAGTGCTTCAATGACTGCTCATCTTTCATGCTCGAGAAGATTGCTAATGGCCCGGGTGGAGTTGTTCTTGCAACTCACAATGTTGAGTCAGGTACATACATCATCATTTATCATTCATTGAGTTTAATGTATATATATATTTTTGAAGAAAATTGTTATAAAAAATAATAAATGTGCGTATAGGGAAACTGGCTGCTGCAAAAGCTCATGAGCTTGGGATTGGAAAGGTGAACCACAAGCTTGAATTTGCGCAGCTGCATGGCATGTCTGAGGCTCTTTCCTTTGGTCTAAGCAATGCAGGGTTTCAAGTGAGTAAGTATATGCCATTTGGACCAGTGGAAACTGTTATGCCATATCTCCTGAGAAGAGCTGAAGAGAATAGAGGATTGTTGGCTGCTTCAGGCTTTGATAGGCAACTGATGAGGTGAGCAGAAAATAAAATAAGAGTATTTTATTTTAACCACGCTCTATTGTGGCATATACACAAATATTTGGTTGGTCTTCTTCTGATCTGGCATTCATGTTTTGCTTTATCTGCAGGAAGGAGCTGGGAAGGAGGCTAAAATCTGCTGTCTTTTAATTTCAATTTAATGGGACGAATACTTGGGATGTTATAATGTATTGCTTTTAGACAATAGGATTTGTTACATTTGTGTACAAATTACAGAATCCTGTTATCCTTTTTGAAATGTTACTTCAAATCAATGAAAAGTACATTCAACTTTACTATATTCCACTACTGTGCCAAGACTGAAGTTATTTTTCTTAAAGAAAACACTAATAATTCAACAACTTGACTACAAAACCATAAACACATCAGTTATATTAAAATAAGATAGCAGTTACTGCACTAGTGTTTAAAGATTTAAATTGATATGAACATCAAGTAAACAAAAATTCTCATTTTGCCATTCCTATCTTCCAAAGTGACAGTCATCTCATTTCCCAACCTGAAACAAAAGTTACTGCACTAGCAATGATTCCAACACCAAGACAAGTTGCATATTCAATTTGTATGCTGCTCTTCTCACTTTCAAATCAAATTGGTCCATTTCATATAGAAAAAAATGAAGGTGAGATAATGATTGGTTCCATCTGCTAGGAAGAGTCCAAAGGTGCTTTCTCAAAGAAGTGATGACAATAATTACAACTTGTTCACTACAATATTGTGATAGGTAGCTATAGACCCCCATTTAACCAATCAATTGGGCAAGTGTAAAAATCAAATTCAAGGAAAATGACACAAGCTCAAAAGTAACCAAGGATAAATTTAAAATTGAATTATAAGTTAAAGATTCCATGGCAGCTATTATGAGTTGGAATCCATGGATTTTCTACTTTGATGGGTTTAGGGTTTAAGATTTAAAAAAAATGATGGGTTTAGAATTTAGAATTAAAGAAAAGAAACCAATGACTCAATGGATTTTTATATTTAAAATTTGAGTTTGCTATTTTCTTTCTTAGGTGATGGAACTTCAAGATCCTAATTAATTTTGCTATTTTTTTTCTTACTATATTTTCTTTATTTGTTAAAAAAAAAATATTATTCTAGACATATCTGAGTATTTTGATAGTTTTAATATAATAAGTATTGTTTGAATAGTGTTATTAAGAATTACTTTTGAATTAAAACATGACTTGTGCAAAAAAATTAAAATAGTAATATAATATTAAGTAAAAATATAAATTTTTATTGATGCATGTGTATGAGTGGAGTTTTACTCAAATAAAAATATTAAATCTTTACTTTCTGCTTAAAGAGTTAAAAAACCAAGTTTAGAACTCAATTTTGGCTTTGTTTTAAAATGAAAGATATTTTTATACATATTTTAAGTTAAATTAATTTGTAAGTCGCTAAACTATTTGAGAAAATTAGATTCCTGGACTACTTTTTCATTTGAGATCCTGAAGTAGTATTTATTTTTTAATTCGTCTTTTGATATTCGTTAAGGAAAATTAATGATGAAAACTTTATTTAAAAAAAATACATATTTGAAAACTCAATTTAAAGTGTTATTTAGAGACTAAATTAATATTTTAATAATAGTTTATAAATTTAAGTAATTTTCAAATTCTTCTAGGACATTTTCAGAAAATTTCTTAAATATTTTATTAAATGTCTAGAATTTGAAGACTATTAGTTAAACTTAAAAATATATAATGTACATACATAAGAGTGTATGAAAAAAAAAACCGGGTCCATATATTTTTTTTAAAAGATTTTTTCTTTTAAAAAATCTTATATTTAAAGTGTTTTGTTATTGCCCAAGCAAATGTTTGCATTGTTGGGCTCTCAATTGTAAAATGGGTCCACAAAGTTTGAGGCAATTTCTTACTGCAACTCCATAGTTTCTTCCTGCACTTCTAATTTTTTTTTTTTGGACAGTGGTAATAATGCAGAATATTTTACAAGGATGTTTTTGGAAGTAAAATAATTATGGAGGTGCAGGAAGAAAATGCATATATAAAAGGAAGAAATTAACAAAGATTCAACCTCGATTATTTGTTTAATAAAACCTTTTTTTTATGCAAAATTTGTTGAATCCATAACACACTCGGGATTCCAATTTCTGGTAACTACAAAAATATCATAACCACCAATGCTTCTAAAAAAAACTTAATTTCTACCTCTAGAAGCCAAACAAGACTTCTACAACACAACCTATTCCTCCATCTTACTTTGCACAGCTAAAATGACTCTCTACCAGCATCTGAGATGAATGAAGAAGATGAACAGTGCCATATTTATATGAACCATGGTGCCTTATAAAAGGTAAAGGTCAATTTTGGAATTTACAAAATATTTATATGAACCATGGTGCCTTATAAAAGGTAAAGGTCAATTTTGGAATTTACAAAATTGTGGGGTGCAAGAAGAAGAAGCCAAGGTTATTTTCAAGAGGATTTGCTTATAAAATGCACAGCCCAAAGGAGACTAGGCCCACTTAAAGAATGCAGCAACCACAAAAGTATAACCTAAATCATAAACACGTGCTTTTGCTGCAAATTAAATGCTAAAACAAGAATAAATTAAATGGTGTACATTATACAAAAGTAGAACCTCAACCATAACACGTGCTTTTGCTGCAAATTAAATGCTAAAACGAGAATAAATACAATGGTGTACATTATAAAACCAAACTAAGTGCTCTATAATTTAATATTTCTTTCATGCAAGACTTACTTTCTATTATTATATTATCAATATCTCTAAAACACTAAACTTCAACTTTTACAAGAAGATTTCTCTTATATCATAAACTTATTCTCATCTAAGTTTTATACAAGCTTATCTAAATGGCATCCAAAAAGAATATAAAGAAAATTCAAAATAAATGTCTTCATGGAATAAGTTGAAGCAGATTATTCCTCCTCATATTTAGTAAAACCAAAACATTCAAGCATGCTCTGATATTTGTATAGTACACAGAATCATTGCTGATAAATAAGCTTGTGAAGGAAGAAATGGTGAGAAATATATAGAGAGAGGATATGAAGAGTGTGAAATATTAAGTGATGTGGGACATATACATGCACATTGTGGCAGGGATAAAGGATCTAATGGAATTTAGAAGTGAGAAAGAAGAGGCAAAGGCGAATCGATGTGGGGCAAATGGCAGTGAAATTTGAACGGAGGGGAGGTAGCAGACGCAGAATAAAACATCCAATTCCCCACAAGAATACGAATTATGAAAAAACCACTTTTTTTTCTTCATTCTTTTTATGTGACTTGAGTTTCGAACATCCTTACGCACACGTACCCGCCACTCCTCTTTTCAAATCGCATCTTTCCTCTCTTTTTCTTCTTTCCATTTAACTCCCTATCATCTAATTAATATTCCTTACACTATTTTTTATAATTTTCAATTTACATTATAATATTTCTTTTATAATTACTTTACTAAATTTAAAATTAAATATATACTTTATCTCCTTCACGGAGTTTCCATATTTTTACAGGAATAGCGGTGTTAATTTGAATGTTACTATTGCTTTTTTTTTTACTTCATTTTGAATATATATTTGATATTTAAAATTCAAATATATATATTACATGATTGTGAGCATATTATAATGTGAATTTAGTAAAATTTAAGATTAATAACACCTCTAAAAAGCAATGTATATATTCTATAATTAATGAGCGATAGAATTAAAGGTAGTATTACTTGGTTAGCACGTAAGCTGAGATTCTTTGCCAAATTTGTCGGAGGAGGATAGGGAAATAGAGAAATAGAAAATTGAGAGGGTACTGTTGTAATTTCCAATTCACCTCGGCTCCTATATAAGTTCCATCTCTTCTCTCCGTAACAACCCAAGGATTTTCAGCATCTTAAGAACCAAAAACCTCTCTATCTCTCCAAATTAACCTTAGCATAATCGTTTCCCTTCCTTGAAATTGTTCTGAGATTATTTCATTCGGATTAATTTAGATTCGAAGTTCAATTTCGGGAGGGGATATATTCAACTTCACTCGCATATATATAAATGTAAGTATCAATTTTTTGTATTTTTTATTTTAAGATTATTGTTTATGTTTCGAGGTATACACCTGAATATGGTTCCATTTTTTTGTGAACTAGTGAATTGAAAGAGAGAATTCGCAATTATATTTCTGTTCTTGGTGTTGTGTTATTGTTTCCAACCTTTTTCCCGGTTTGAAATTTCAGGTAAACCTTTTGTTTTAATCTGAATGTGTGTTTTTTCTCATGTTCTTCAATTATGTTATAGGGACTGGGAGGAACATTTTTGGATTTCTGGTTTTTAATAGTGTTAATGATTTTTTATTTATGTATATTCTCTCCAGTTTTATAACCTTTCTAGAACGATCAATGCTCTTGTGTTTTTGAAATTTGTTTTTGAATAAAAAAGATTCATGATCTAAAAGAATATCTCAGAAGATTTAATCTTTTATATCTTTTTTCTTATCACAGGCTACAAACATCTTTTTTATTTAAGATAAAGCATCTTAAATTTTTACAGGAACAGTTTTTAGGATAAAAATATACTTTACCCTAGTTACCCTATTGTCTGCATTGCAAGGTTCATTTTTTGACTTTTTTTACACACAGTCTAGGCATGATAACATACCTCATTTTTCCCTTGTATGAACTGATTATTGAATTTGTATCATCATTTGTATTTATTTGTTCAAGATGTTGAGAGGTTACGCCACCTACATGGTGAATTTGTTCAAGATTGCAATTTTCCCTTCGTCGTTTATATAATCATGTTCTTCTCACACAAAAACAATCTAGGATTCGTGTTTGTATAGCGATTGCTAACATTCTGTCATTGATTTTGCTTTCTTCTTTTTGCAGAAAGGTCTGAATGATCTGATGGAGTCAAAAGGTGGCAAGAAGTCGTCTAGTAGTAAATCCTTTTCGTACGAAACTCCTCTCGGTTACATCATTGAAGACGTTCGCCCACACGGTGGAATCAAGAAGTTCAGATCCGCTGCTTACTCCAACGTAAGTATTTATTCCATTTATTTTTTGATGATTAAATTCAGACATTTAGTATCCAAAATTGTGTTTGACACTCGAACTTGTCTATTGCAGTGCATCCGCAAGCCATCCTGAGATTCCCCTGGTTGTGTGACATAGCCCCCGTCTTCATTTTGTCTATTCTTTTTCTTTTTCTCTCCCTTGTGTTTTTGTTCTCTACCTACACAGAAAAACTTTCGTTTCTTTTCCAGTCAAGATGGCAGGCTCAGCTATTGGTTTTGAAGGTTACGAGAAAAGACTTGAGATATCATTTTCTGAAGATGGTGTGCTTGCTGGAGGATTAGGTCTGCGAGCATTGTCCAGGGACCAATTGGATGAGATTCTGAATCCAGCGGAGTGCACTATTGTTTCGTCACTTTCAAACGATTATGTTGACTCGTATGTTCTGTCGGAGTCAAGCTTGTTTGTCTATCCTTACAAAATTATCATTAAAACTTGTGGGACTACCAAATTGCTTCTGTCCATCCCCGTCATTCTCAAGTTAGCTGATGCTATTGACATTTCTGTGAAATCTGTGAGGTACACCCGCGGAAGTTTCATTTTTCCTGGTGCACAGACTTTTCCTCATCGTAGCTTTTCGGAAGAGGTATCTGTCCTTGATAGCTATTTCGGGAACCTTGGCAATGGTAGCAAAGCTTACGCAATGGGCGACCCTTCAAAGTCACAGTTATGGCACATCTACTCTGCAAGTGCACAGGCAAAAGAATCATTAGACTCGGTCTATGGCCTTGAGATGTGTATGACTGGTTTAGACAAGGAATGTGCTTCTGTATTTTTCAAAGAAAATACATCTTCAGCAGCTTCGATGACTGAAAATTCTGGAATTAGATATATCCTTCCACAGTCTGATATATGTGACTTTGAATTTGACCCTTGTGGATATTCAATGAATGGTATAGAAGGGAATGCAATATCCACTATCCATGTCACTCCAGAAGATGGTTTCAGTTATGCCAGTTTCGAAGCTGTTGGTTATGACTATGATAACAAGACTTTAAGCGAACTTGTGGATAGGGTTTTGGCATGCTTCCGTCCAGCAGAGTTTTCTGTTGCTCTGCACATTGACATTCATGGTGAAATGCTTGACAAATTTCCCTTTGACATCAAAGGTTACTACTGTGGAGAGAGGAGCTATGAAGAGCTTGGAGTGGGTGGTGCAGTTGTGTACCAAACATTTGTTCAAGGCGATGGTAGTGCGTCTCCCAGGTCTATTCTGAGATGCTGCTGGAGTGAGGATGAAAATGAAGATGAAGCAAGGGAGATATAATTATTTATGGTTTTTATGTTTATCTTTACTGTGTGTTTTTATCTAAATAAATTTGGGGGTTATGATGTGAAAGTGAAGCCATAATCGTGCTGTGCTGCTTCACTTTCTACTTTGTATGATTCTGCTTATATTTTTTCTTTACAACTGCCAACTCATATGATAGTGTTGCAGCTGTTTATTATTGAAATATAATAAATAAATAAATATATTTTTACTCTAACTATAATTATTGTAGTTATTAGTGAGATATGCTCAATTCTGTTAAATAAATGTAGTTTAGTATGTTTGATCTGGATTTGCGATTTTAATTTATTACCATTTTCTGATAAATACTAACGCTAAAACAACAAAGTTAATGGTTTTTGGTGATACATGGTTTCCTTGTGTTATTGTTTTTGTGTACGTAGACTCTTAATAGTTATTGGTGTTCTCTCAAGGGTAGAGGTGTGCCTACAAAAGGAGTGTCTATAAAAGATAATGAGCGATATATTGATGAATAATAGATAATGAGCAATGATATATTGATGAATAAGATAATGAGCAATGATATATTGATGAATAATGATATATTTTGACAACTTATTTCACTATACAACTTTTAATTAATTATATAAAAAAATAGTATTTTTGTTATTTTATATAAAAATTGAAATTTTAGACAAAGAAACACGATTGTGAACTTCTAATTAATGATATAAAAAAATAGTATTTTTGTCATTTTATATAAAAATTGAAATTTTAGACAAAGAAACATGATTGTGAACAAGATTGTCAATGTATCATTCTTCAAATATAATTTCACACTTAAATTAATATTTATGATGGTTGATGAAAATAAATATTATTAAATATGTATCTTTGCTTTATGTTGGATAATTTATGTTGGATTAAAGGGTGTGGGGGAGTGAAAAGTTGAGGATATGGGGGAGTGGAAATGTGAAAAAAGTGTAAAGAAAGTTGAGGTTGTTTAGATTGGGGTATGTTAGAGAGGATGTGTGAGGAAAATTTATTGAAATAAGTGAGTGATTTGATGGTTGTAAGGATATTTTGAATTATTTTTAATGGTATAAATTTTAAGATTACAAAATTACCCTTGTGTATAAAAAAATATAAAAATAAAATATTAATAAATTTAAAACATATTTTAGTTAATTAAAATTATATTATTTAATTTATATTATATTATTTTATATATATCAAGTATATAATTTTATTCATATAAGAATATTAATATTAATGATGATTTTCATGATTATTATTATTATTATTATAAAAAAGTTAAAATATATTTTAAAAATTAATTTGAGTATTTAAAATCAAATTCTCATTAATAAAATCAAATTTGTATTCCTATAATATATCAATTGAATTCCATTAATTATATTTTTAAAATTTAAATATTTAAATATTTAAATGAATTTTGTATTCTTCTTAATAAATCAAAATTTAGATTATAATAAAATATAATTAAATTTTATTATTTATAATTTTAGAATTTAAATATTTAAATGGATTTTGTATTCTTATTTGATAAATCAAAAATTAGATTACTATAATTTAGATTACTCTTAATTTTTGTATAAATTTTAGTCAATTAAAATTTAAAAAAAAACATTTTTTTATGTTTGATTAAAACATTTTTTAATAAAAGAAAACAAGCCTAATAATTAGCTTATGATATGTTTTTTTCTAGTGTATATAAAAAAATATTAGTTACTACATTTTTCTGTTTTTTTAATAAGATATGTTTATATATATATATTTTATTATATTGATTTAATTAAATGCATTATACATTAAAAAGAGTGCTCATCTTACGCATGTAACAATGAAAAGAACGTGAAAGCACTCTGAGCGTGAAGTGAAAAAATAAAATTAACCAAGGATAATATAGTAATATTGTAACTATGACGTGTACATCCCTCCTACGCCTCTCCTCTTCTTCGCTTGGATGAGAGGATCCCTGCTATGCCCTTCCCTGCAGTTTGACACCCTCCCTTCTTCACAGATCAGTCAATCTAAACACAAATGACCATCGCTCTTCCATCCGCGCTTCTTTCCACGAATGGATCCAAACAGCATAAGTGTTGCGAGGGTTTGATATATGATGAATGAGTGAAAATAAAAAATGAATTTGAAACTAGTCCAATTATCTTCTACTCTATGTTTCCATAGGCAAAAATTCTCTGGTGCCATTGTATTTTAACAGATCCAGGATTTTTTTTCTCATCTCTTATTTTTTTTAAATATATAAAATTAAAATTTATTTAAAAATAGAACATATTCTTCAAACATAATTTGAGATTTTTTTTTTCTTACCATAAAACCAAGTGCTGACGATAACATTCCTTTTTTAGTTAAAACATTATAGAAAGTATGAATATCCATGTAAAAGAAATTCATACACACATATATATATATATACATATATATACATACATATATATACATACATATATATACATACATATATATATATATATAGTTTGACATGGTTTGATTTGGTCTTAGACTATGTTGGTTAACAAGTGCTGAATCTTTAATCTTATTCCTCTTATGACATGACATGTGTCCAAGAAACCATGGAAATTAAGAAAAATTCAATCTGAATTAGACCCCAAGAAATAGGGTAAAACACGTGTTAGGCAGTGTAGTGTTTTGAGAAACTGTATAAATCTGAACAGAGTTTGCAAAGTTATCTGCATCTCAAACTCAACAATTCTTCATTTCTTTAGTTCATTCACTCACAGTTTACAAAAGAAGATATGGATTCCCAGAATGCGAGTTACAATGCTGGAGTGACCAAGGGCCAAACTCAGGTTTTCTTTCCTCTCAGTCTCCACAAATTTCTGCATAACATGTTTTCAAGTTTTACAATTTATAAGAAAAGTATATATTTTATTGCATGTACAAGTTTTCTGAACTGTATTTCAGAACTAGTTAATAAGATGTTGTACAATTCATATGGCATAAGATTTTTGTTGTTGTTTTAGTGCTTCCAAATTGTATGTGGTTACAGGAAAAGTGCAGCAACATGATGGACAGGGCTTCCAATACTGCTCAGTCAGCACAAGACTCCATGCATGAGGTATTATAAATTTTGTTTTTTAGATTGTTAGTGGAAGTTGTTTCTTACAGTTTATATAAGTTGAATATCTCCTATCAACCTCCTTTAATCTTTAATTTTTTCATTTTTTCCATTATTTTTTTTGATATGTTCATGAAGGTGAGGTATTTGAAAAAATACTTGAAGTGTTTATCTAGTTTACAAATTTAAAATTAAAACAGTCATTATCTTTTATTATAGGAACTCTCTTATTTATATTTTTTATTGAGCTTTGTATTGTGTAATTAACATAAACCTAATTATCCTTTAATCATATTTATATTCATTAAACTGAGTTTGGTTGAAAGGTGGTGTTGTCGCATAAGGTGATTGACCTTTCAGATTCTCGGTTTCTAGTATTATGGAAGTGTAATTTGTAACAGGTTTCTCTTGCATCTACCAACGATAGCTAGTATCTAACATCTCATAGAAGTGAATATGATACCTGAAGTAATGTGCATAAAATGGAAGGAAACACATATGTTGTGTAAAGTAGAATGTTGTAGGAATAGATATAAGAACATTCATAGTACATTACATAAGAACGTGAAAACTTCATATACTACTCTGTTCAGACTGGTCAACAGATGAAGGCTAAGGCAGAAGGAGCTGCTGATGCCGTGAAGAATGCAGTGAAAAAGTAAGGAGCAGTGGCTGATTTTGGTGGATTTGGTTTCCCTTGACATTGCTACTTCAATTGTAGATTTATACATTTCAAGTATTTCATTTCATACCAAATGTAATGAGGACAAAGTTTCAAATTCCAACTACATAAATTATCATATTACTTCATTAGTCCCTGCTTATGAGTTATGAATCTTCTACAAGAAAAAAAGAGACAATTTTCATTTGGTTTTGTTTTGCATGGTCTTAGAAGAAGGTAAACATAGAAATAGTTAACAAAGCATTAGTGATTATGAAAACTAAAATGTTGAAAAAAAGTAACCCTATCAACTCCATAACTAATTTGAAAACTAGCTTCTAAACAAAGATACAACAAATCATCACAGAAAAATTATACTATAAAATTTATATAAGACAAAATACTTCCATTTTAAATTTATTCTATCAATATATTAAATTGTAAAGTGGAAGTAATTTTTCCATCACTGCGCTCATCATTAAAATGGTGACCATAATTTAAATTAAAATTCGATATCGGATGTTATAGCAAAAAATTAGCAAGCAAATAAATATTAAAAATATTTAATTTTTGCTTATAGAGAACACTAAAAGAAGTAAAAAAAAATGTTAATATTTCTATTATAGGAGTTTAATCTTATAATCTTATACTTAGAAACATTTTTTTTTTCAACAAAAGAAAAAATCAACTCTTAAATTAAAGTGAAAAAGTCTTCTAATACTAAAAAACAACAAATCATGAACAAATTTTGAAAATATTCAATTTAAAAATACTATTTTACTCTCTTTTATTGCTAAAAGATACAAATATGAACAAAAACATCATTAGTTATTAGACTGAAAAAGGTTTAAATAGTTTTTAAAATCATTTAAAAAGTTTCTTTAAAATTGACCGAATTATTCTCATATAGTTTATATTATTTTTCAGCTTAATATATAAATTAATTTTAATTTATGAAAAAATTATTTTATATTAGAAAACTTTGAAGTTTGAAAGCTAACCTAATTAATTATTAAACGGTTATTTGACTTTGCTGATAAAAAAAAAGGTTATTTGACTCACAAATAACCTTCTTATCCCCATAAGTTCAAACAAACAAACCATTGTTACAATTCAAATAATTTTATTTTATTTATGAGAATATATTTATCATGTTATGTGACTTATTAATCTTTCATATCTCTTTATTCGTAGACATTGAATAAGTTAAATCCTATAAAAATCCTAAATATTTATGTGAAATAAATACAGAATTTCCTTATAGCCATGAATTTATTTGCTTCCGTTTTTACCGAGAATTAAATCATGCTAAATAATTCATGAGAAAAAAGTTTGATACATAAAAAGGGGGTAAAAATATAAGAAATCTAAGTCTTGCCATAAATATTTTAGCTGAAGAAATAGGAAAAACAAGACAAACACTTAGTTTACACTCTTTTTTCATCACGAACCATTCAGATCATTTATACAACCAAAAAAATATATATTTTCACACCCTTTATTAAATAAAAATCCTGACAATTTATTTTAATAATGTAACAATATATATTAATAATATTTAATTTAAAAAAATTGATTAAAATACATTAATATATTTAATCGTGTTACTTTTTTGTTATGGGTTATGAGTATTAATACTCTTGTAGAAATTGAAAACAAACATATTTCAGTATACATAATTATGCTAATCAATAAATTTTAATTTGTTTTTTCATTTTTAAGATATAGAATTAAGTGCTAGTATTTTTTTTAGAGATCATACTTTTATTTGTCGGATCATTGGATTTATTTTCAGAAAATAGATTAAACACTCATTAATACTTGATTTATCACATTTTTATTCTGAATCTAAACACTTTTTTTTTTTAATTCTAGATCTAAACACTTATTAATACTTGATTGTATCACCTTTTTTTTTTTTAAATATATTAAGGGATTTAAAATATGATATTAATTCTTATAGATTTCACATCCTGATAAACCTAACAAATTTTTTTATCATGATAGACTTTAAATATACCATATTAAGAAATGAACTTTAAGCCTAATCAACCTTATTAAATGACTTGTAAAATGAGGTTTGCACCTACTTATGTATTATGAAAAGTTCTGATTTCTAGTCGACATGGAATATCTAATACACTTCCCTCACGCTGGGACGACTAATTCGTGCATTAAACTATTTATTATGGATGGTCTGATGGCGGGTTGATATGATAAATCTAACAAACTTTCATTAGGATAAACTATAAATGATTCTGATAACACATTAAGGAATGAACTTTAACTCTAATTCAACCTTATTAAATTAAGATAAGGTATAAATGATTTTGATAACACATTAAGAAATGAACTTTAAGTCTAATTCAATCTTATAAAATTAGGATAAACTATAAATAATTATGATAACCCATTAAGGAATGAACTTTAACTTTAATTCAACCTTATTAAATTAGAATAAAATATAAATAATTTTGACAATACATTAAGAAATAAACTTTAACTTTAAATCAACCTTACAAAACCGATTTTATAAGATTGGGTTGAACTTGAAGTCCACTTTTTAATATTCATTATTACTTATATTAATATTCATTATTACATATTTATCGGAATATTATCACAATGTTAGTTAATCAATTCCCATTTTCTTTATAAAACTATTAAACTATATCTGCATCATCCCTAAGGTGTCTGTTGTATGATGTAATATAGTTTAATCAAATAATTTTTTGCTTATTTTAATTTAAGACTCACTTCATGTCACTTATCTTAATTAACCGCGTATGCATGGTATTAATGGATTCCAAAATACATGCAATATTCCACGTGCCAATCCTCATAGTGATTAAATGGATATAAATAAATAAATTGATTCTGCACAACAGGTTCTCCCGTTATAAGAATTTGTCCATGCATCAAATCAGCAACCACCTTCCGAAAATGGCACTGAATTCTCCACAACTCTGATAAACCGGTTTAAAGCTTCTCCTGAAAAATAGCACAACCCAAGAATCCTTCTAACATAAGCAAATGTTAGGAATAATCCACGTGGCCTTCGAACATGTGGTAGACAAACCTCATGAATAACGCAATTCTCAACCAAACTTGCATATAAATATGAAGAATGCAGGAACTAATCTTCATCTCAAACTAGAATCATTCTTCATCTTCATTCATTACATTCAATTAATTCGTTAAAGTTCATTACAGTTCTAAAGATGGATCCTCAGAAGATGAACTACCAGGCTGGACAGGCTGAGGCCCAACAAGCTCAAGGCCAAGCTCAGGTTTTCTTACTCTTCATGTAAATTTAGTCTTTTGGGGTGTGCTCTAATTTTGTATGATGTAATTTAAAAACCATATTTTTTGAATGTACAACAGGAAAAGGCTAACAACTTGATGGACATGGCTGGCAATGCTGCTCAGTCTGCTAAGGAAACCATGCAAGAGGTTCCAATTTTTAATTCATCAAATTGAATGCTTTAGTGTTAATCTGTGAACATAATAATTTATTATGTACTACTCAATACATTAATGTACATGTTTTTCTTAATTGTATATGCAGGCTGGTCAGCAGATGATGGCATCAGCACAAGGAGCAGCTGAAGCTGTGAAAAATGCAACTGGAATGAACAAAAATTGAATTAGTTAAGAGGGATGCACGGATCCTGATCATCCAGTTTCACCTAGATTTTGTTTTTCCTTTTTCTGTATTGCTCGTTTCTTCTTGCTGTGAGAGAGCATTGTTTAAGAAATGCTGTAGTTTGGTTTTTGTTTTCAGTTGTACTCCTTTTTATGAGAACTCTATGATGTAACTCTCATTTCATTATTGAATAAAATTTTTATAGCATAATTTAATACTTCTAAATTTCCATCATGACTAATGAGAAATTAAACTATGGTTATTCCAATAGTTGATTATATAGCAAAAATCAACATAAAGTTGTAACCACACCTTGTCAGAAAGGAAACTGTTCACACAGTTTAATTTATGTAGAAAAGCATGAATTTTACCCTTAACTTTGTAATCCTGATCTACTTGTTACTCAGTTTGAACTATAGTGGAATAAAATTTGAAGAAAGATAGAATAAAAATAAAATTTGATGAGAGCCAAATTCAGTTCATTCATTGTATATTCTCTTCTTGCTTATGCTGGTACATGTAACACATTCTACTATCAGCAGATGTGTATCCCCCATCTACACGAAGATTGTGTGCTGTTATGAAGCCAGACTCATCACTAGCCAAAAACAAAGCAGCATGTGCCACATCTTCAATGGTTGCACCTCTCCCCTTAAGTAAACTTGCCCTTGTCCCAATGTATTCATTCAAACATTCAGGGGTAATATCAACATTCGCAAACCTTTTAAAAGCACTGATAAGCATCTGAGAGGGAATCCCATGTGGGGAGATGCAGTTAACACGAATCAAATGCTCTCCCAACTCACAAGCAGCACTTCTCACCAATCCATCTATTGCTGCTTTTGTCATGGTATAGCCATGCAAGGCCAAACCACCCATGACGGCTGCAACACTAGAAGTGCATATGATGGATCCTCCTCTTTGACCTTTGATCATTGCCCTTGCAGCATGTTTGATCCCATGCACTGTTCCATGAAGGTTGATGGAAAATAAATGCCTCACTTGCTCCATGTCAATGGTTGTGATGCTTCTTCCCTCAGGGCCTCCAATTCCAGCATTGCTCAGCATGATGTCTAGATGACCTTTCCATGACACTGCAAGGTTAATGGCTGATTCAACATCATCTTCCTTTGACACATCACAGTGTATGTAGCGACCCCCTATGGACTCAGCCACATTGGCTCCTAGATCATCAAGCACATCAGCAATGACCACGTGTGCTCCATTTTCTGCGAACAGTTTAGCTGCAGTTGCACCAATTCCTCTTGCACCACCAGTTACTACTGCCACCTTATCAGCCAGCCTTAACAAGAAATTAAAAAGATGGTTAAATTACACAACAAAATCTTATATATTCAGTTCAGCATTATTATTGATTTTCTGAAAAAAATGTACGATATATATTATCAACAAGATAACTATGTGTTAACCTTTTTGCAGATGGTTTTTGAGTTTCTATGTTCTGAGTCATGTGTGGTTCCATTTCATTGATGTATTGTTTTGTGGATCTTTGTATTCAACACTTAAATATTGATCAGTTTGTGTGTAGCAATGCTTTGGTCCTTGTGTAAACATGCTTTTGCTACCTTATAACCACTACTCAACTCACTTCTTCATATTCGTAATTTATTCTCTTCATGTATTCCATGTTTCTGGTTCAGCTAATTTCATTCAGATCTCATGTTTCCGAGGGAAAAGAAAAAGTTATCAAGTTAAACATCAAAGGAAGGAAAAAATGGTTATTTTAATCTTTAAAGATGTTTTATGTACTATCTGCTGAATCAGTGTTGTAATAATCTCTTCTATATATCAAAGAATTTAAAAGAGAATTTTGAAAAATATAATTGCTTCATTAATTCCTTGGAAATTAATTAAAACAAAGCAAAAGAAAAAAATTCTCTTTCCTTGGTTAAGTTTTTTTAATAAATTCCCAACTTTAATCCTTCAAACATTAGAAAATAATAAAAAAGAACCAATATTTTCATAACCAATACAATCACACCATAACAATATAATAAGTGATTGATAAATTACATGAAGTTGTTGATAAGAAATCAACATTTGAGACACCTGTCAGAAATATCGACATGGATAATAGGATAAATTTCCTTGTATACGAGATATGGGGTGCAAGTGGAAAACATGGGTGCAGAAATCAGTTCAACAGTGCCTTCAAATTAAGGCAATTGCTTCCTGCAACCAACACTTTTGAACCTGCAAATTGTATTCTGGATATGAAAATCTGGAAAAAAAATAAAAATTTCATTCTGGATAAAAAAATCCAGAATTGAAAAATGAGTTCTCGAAAAAGAGATTCAGAAAGTATTTTGTATGTACCCATTTTTTAAGGATATTTTCGTCTTTTTCCCTTGGCATTGGGTGCATTGATTGGTGCAGGAAGCAATTGTCTCAAATTAATGACAATTGCTTCCTGCACCCCCACATTTTTCTTCCTGCACCCCACATTTGTATGTAAAGACAAAATTACCCTTATTAATTTTTAAAATCCCTAAATTACCCTTAACCTAATAAAACCCTAAAAGCTGAAACTGAATTGAAGGGCTTTTGTGCAGCAGCTTCTTCCTCCTTCATTGCAACAGTGCTTTGGTGTTGAAGGGCTTCTCCACCCAAATTTCACACTTCTCTCTTGTGGTTTAGAGTGTTATTGAATAAGGTAAGTCAATTTTATGTTTTCGGATTCGCAAATCCGGTTTTCTCTTGGATTTTGATTTCCGTAAGTGTATATTTCCATTCCAAATCGCAGAATCAGGTAAAAATGAAACATTCCAAATTTGTGAATCCGGGAACTTCCCGGAATTGAGCATCTGGTAATCTACCGGATATGAGGATCCGGTAACCTTCCGGATTGGGGGATCCGGTAACATTCCGGATTGGGGGATCCGGTAACCTTCTGGATTGGGGGATCCGGAAACCTTCTGGATTTGGGGGATCCGATAACCTTCCGGATTTGGGAATGCGGTAACCTTCCGGATTTGGGAATCCGATAACCTTCCGGATTTGGGAATCCGGTAACCTTCCGGATTTGGGCATCCGGTAGTATTTTTGAATTTTTGTTTGGAAATGCTAATTTCCTGGTACTTGGGATTATTTCATGTTTGTGTTGGCTAAAATTAGTAAAGTAGAATTATATGATATCGAAGTAGAGGAGTTGTTAGGTTCGGTTAGTATGCACTAATTCATTAGTTTGTAATTTGGTTTAACTTGAATGGTGTAATTGAACAGAAATGGTGAAGACTAGGGGAGGAGGTTCACAAGGTGATCGTCTACGTCCCACAACCTCTGTTAGAAGAAGAAGAAGACATGTTAATGAAGATGAACATATTGAACATGAAGATGCAAAAGATGTTGAACCTGAAGAAGGTGAACCCCAAATGGAGGTGGAGGATGAAAACGCAGCTGAAGTAGAAGGTGAAGGTTATCCCGGAGGTCCACGGGATGGGACATTGTTGACAAATTATGAAGACCATGTGGCTATGCAATTATGGAATGGTGTGGTAAGTAAATATGTTGTAATATGATACTTGTTCATTGTTAATTTGATATGAGTTTTGTTCATTAAATTGTATATTTGATATGATTTTGGCTGGTTAAATTAGGACCGAGGAGAGTTAAAATTGGTGTCTCATGGCCGAAAAATGAATAAAATGGGTGCTCCTCATCCTCGGATACTACCTGCAGTGGAGTTGTCAGGTTTAGCTGCACTTGTGGGGGCAAGCTATGACACGGTAGACAAAGGATTGTTGTGTGCCTTTGTAGAAAGGTGGCACCCAGAGACAAATTCCTTTCATCTGCCTGTAGGTGAGATAACCATCACATTGGATGATGTGTCGAACTTGTTGCACCTCCCAATTATGGGACAATTCTACACATATCCGAGCTTGGATTCAACTGCGGCGACCGATTTGCTTGTTGATTCACTTCGTGTAGATCGGGGAGTAGCAGCTGCTGAGACTCGTCATTGTCGGGGTGGACATGTGCGTCTAAGCTGGTTGAGGGAGATGTATGAGGACGCATGTAACAGGAGACAATGGACTGTGGTTGCACGGGCATATTTGCTACACTTAGTAGGTTGCACCATCTTTGTAGATAAGAGTGCTACTTCGGTTAGTGTATCGTACTAGGGATTATTTGTAGATTTAAGGCAGACCGGAGGATACTCGTGGGTAGCAGCTGCTTTGACCCACATGTATGAGCAGTTGGGAGATGATTGTTATGCAACTACTAGACAGTTAGCTGGGTATGTGACATTATTTTCATCGTGGATATATGAGCACTTTCCGAGTATTGGGCACCGATAGCTTCGGGATGACTATGTTGAGGACCAGCCGCGGTGTATGAAATATGTGGTCGGGAGTAGGTCGTCCGCACTTGCCTCAGTTCGGATGCAATTAGATAGCCTTTGTGTAAGTGCTGCTGAATGGATTCCGTATGAAGAGCATAGAGCGGTGCGTCCTTTTGAGTTGATTTCATTATTTTCAGGGTACATTCGGTTGAAGGCTTGTAAGCAGATGCATTTGCCTGAACGTGTACTCAGACAATTTGGATATATACAGTCTATCCCTAGTCACCCAGCCACCGTTCATCATGGCGATCCATCCACATCTGATATCGACCATCGATGGTTAGATTATAATGCTAACCTCGTACAGGATGCAGTATTAGCAGCTGATGTTGGAACCTGTGTTCCTGCATATTTCGAGTGGTTCCGATCTATATCGCACCCATATATCATCCAGATGCCTGAGGATAATCGACCTCCAGTGATTACCCCTTATGGAGGACGTCAGGAAAGGAATGATACTATCTCTGAGCATCCCGCAGTGGTAAGAACTTATTGCTTGCTTATTTAAATAATACATGCTCAATTGCAATCAATCTAATTTGTTTATAATTGTAGGGTCTTTGTCGAAGAATAGCATCCACCTTGCAGTTGATTATAGATGATGGTCATCTATCTGAGGATTCACCTGCATGGGAAGGAACACAGACAACCTTGATGCTAGCCCAATCAGCCACTGAGGACATGTCTGTGTATGTCCGCAGACGACGACAGGGACGATGATGATGATGATGATGATTTTAGTTGTTATTATGATTTGTATTTTTGTTAAGAAAAACTTAGTTGTTGTTATGATTAGTTTGGGATTATTTTTGAATTTGATGAATGAACACTTTGGTTATCTAAACCAATATATTCAACTCGATCACTCTCTTCTGCAATATACTGCAAGGCATATTTTGATACGAAGCCAACTAATTTCTTATATCTTGTTACATTGAAGACATGACTCACTACATGCAAACTCTTTTCAAATGAAAAATTAATTGCATTATGCTGCAAGATGATCATCTTATTAATGGAATCCCAACAACAGCATAAGTCTCACATTGATGTCTCAAGGATCCTTTTTAAACTTCAATGTGCAGCCTCAACCCTGTTACTTGTCGTGTTGCCTAAGTGCATGACTTTATCCGTCCAAGCCTTAACAAACTTTTCTTTATGTGGATTTAACCAAGTACTAATCACATATTCAGTAAATATAAGCCATGGTGAACAAACAACATTAAGTGCCTCCACACGATGTTCATAGGACTCTACATTTTCACAATCAACAATTGCTCTCCAAGATTCCATCACTTGATCCCATGCCTCTTTTGGATGAACAATCATTTTACATTTTGCTTTAACATTTTTATCAATGTGAAAACGACATAACAAATTAGCAACTTCAGGAAACACAACATTTATTGCATTCATTAGAGCAATATCTCTATCACCAACCACAACCTTTGGGTATGAATCAACTCTAAAAAACAAACCTTTCAGCTTCTCAAGTGCCCATACAAAGTTATGATGACGTTCTGATGCGAGTAACATAAATGCAGCACTGAAGGTCAATCCCGTTGAGGTTACACCAACAACTTCAAACAAGGACATCCTATACCTATTAGTTTTATACGTACTGTCCATCATCAATACAATGTTAAAGGCATTCAATAGCTTCACTGAATCAGGGTGTGTCCAAAATAAATCTTGCACAACATTCGTCCCTTCTTCAAACCTACACTAATGGACATACATATCTCGCTCAAGTAACATCATCAATTGTTGCATTTCAGTTCTATCACCTCGTACAGATTTTTTGTACATATATCGTGCATTATAAACTTGCTTTATTGTGCTCACATTTTTCTCATTATGGTCTTTCATTGTTAGCAAAATATTTCTAGGCTTCACTGAACTATCTGTCATGTCCATAAGCATTGACTTCTCAGCACATGTGAATCTACCAGCATATGGATGACCAACCAATGTATTTCCCAACTCATGATTATGAGATCCACAAATTAATTTCAATATCCATCCTTCACCACTTTTTACTGGATACCCTCGTAATCTGAAAGGACAACCACATTTCCTAGTTCCACTCTCAGTAACCTGTAAATCCTTCTTATATCGTCTATATTTACCTCCTCTCTCACAACCTAATAATACAAATGTCTTCCTTCCTCGTTGGCCAGTTGAAGTATCAGATCTCAATATCACAACAACAAAACCAAACTCAAACGCAACTTTTCTAACCCACTTTAGCAGCTCATCCCGAGTATGAAATACCTACAAAAGTTATCATAACAAATTATTTCATTTCCTAATTAACAGACAACTTAAACATACTTTACAAACTTCACTTTACCTCATCTGTAGTAAACGCATCACTACATTCATATGTCTTCAATTTGCATAATGATTTCTCAATATCATCATCATCCCACATATTCACCCCATCATATAATTCTTGTTCAAATTCTTCACTACTGTCCATGCTTTTACAAATAAAAAAAATTCAAACTAAATCATTTCATTCCAGATTGATGATTCCATAAGTCAAAAAAAATCATTCCGGATCCAACAATCCATAATTCAATAAGACCATTCCGGATTGAAGAATCCATAACACAAAAAAACAATTTCAGATTCATAAATCCATAATGCAAGTTATGCATTCCGGATTCAGGAATCCATAACACAAAAAAACACTTCCGGATCCACCAATCCGTAAGTCAATTTAGACTTCCGAATTCAGAAATCCAGAACACAAAAAAACACTTCCAGATGCACCAATCTGGAAGTCAATTTACACTTCCAGATTCAGCAATCCAGAACACCCCCCCAAACGAATACACATGTTTCACAATTCCGGATCCCGATATCCGGTAACCTTCAAATCCCATAACCACCGCAAGCTTCTCAAAAAAACTTAATGCTTACCTCTACACTCCAACCAATACTTCGGCAACGTTGACTACTCTTCGAACTTGCTCCAAACAATGACAAACACCCTTCGCAGCTCTTGCTATTCAGTGGTGAAGATGAACACGAACACTGCAAAAGGATTCACGGTGTCCCTTTTCAAAATCATAGGCCAAGGTTAATTTTGGTATATTTGAAATTGTGGGGTGCAGGAAGAAAAATGTGGGTGTGCAGGAAGCAATTGCCCAAATTAATTAGTAAGCCCAAATTACACTGACCCAAAAAAAAAAGTTGCATCTCCTAAAACCCTAGTTACTGTTACTCTCTCTCTCTTTCCATGTTTGTTCCACACACTCAAAATCTGGATCCATTTCGTCTCAAATCACAATCCCACGATTCGTGTGTTTGCAGAAATGAGATACCAATGGCGTCTTCTTCACCACCTTCTCCGTTCTCGCCCCTGCATTTCCAATCACTCTCAGGTACTTCCCTCCTCCTCTTCAATTTCCCGTCGTTTCACCGTAAATTCCTCCTTCCCGTTAAACCCTAGTTTCCGTCTTTTTTCTTCCGAACCTGTTCTCGATCACTCCGATAATGACCACGTCCTCGTCGCGGACGTTTTCTCCAAACCTACGGATTCCGACGACGTGAAAAACCTCGTCGATTCGAATCGCATTTCGATTACTCACGATGCTGTCCTCGCGGTTCTGTTGAAGCTCGATTCCGACGTCGATGCGGCGCGGAGGTTCTTCCAATGGGTTTCGGAGAACTACCCCGAGAAGTTGAGCTCCAAGTGCTACAACTCGATGCTGTGCGTTTTGGGGACCAATGGTTTGGTTCACGAGTTTTGGGAGTTGGTCGATTTAATGAAGAAAAAAGGGTATGGGGTTTCCAAAGGTGTGAAGGAGAGAGTGCTGGAGTGTTTTCAGAAGGGTGGAATGAATGGTGACGTGGCGAAGTTGAAGGGTTTGTTTGATAACTCGAATGAGAAGAACTGCGCTATAGTGTGTAGGATTGCGAGGAACAATGTGTGGAGTGATGATGTTGAGAGGCAGATTAAGGACCTGAATGTTGGGTTCTCCGGAGATATGGTTAAGATTGTTTTGGAGGGATTGGCATCAGAGCCGGCTAAGGCGCTGATATTTTTCCGGTGGTTGGAGGAGTGTGGGATGTTTAAGCATAATGGGGGAACTTACAATGCAATGGCGAGGGTGTTGGGGAGGGAGGACTCGATTGATAGGTTTTGGAAGCTTGTTGGTGACATGAGGAGTGCTGGGTTTGAGATGGAGGTTGAGACCTTTGCTAAGGTTTTGGGGAGGTTCTGTAAGAAGAGAATGGTAAAGGATGCTGTTGAGCTTTATGAGCTTGCTATGGCCGGTGCGAATAAGCCTTCGGTTCAGTGCTGTGTCTTTCTGTTGAGGAAGGTTGCTGCTGGGAAAGAGCTGGATATGGATTTGTTTTCGAGGGTTCTGAAGGTTTTTACCGGAAGTGGGAATGCGTTGACTGATTCTATGGTTGATGCTGTGCTGAAGACTTTGACCAGCGTTGGTAGGACTGGAGAGTGGAACAAGGTTTTGAAAGAAATGGAAGATTGTGGGTTTGTTGTTGGTGGAAATTTACAGAGTAAAATTGCCTTTAGACTTAGTGCTGCCGGTAACATAGAACAAGCTCATGAGTTCGTGGATAGAGTTGAAGCATCTGGGTGTAATGCGGATCGCAAGACATGGGAATCTTTGATTGAGGGGCATTGTGTCGCCGGAAACATTGATAAAGCTTTTGATTCTTTTAAAGAGATGGTTGAGAAAGAGGGGATCACTTCAGCAGGCTATACTTTTGATGTGTTAATGAATTCACTTTGCCAAACGAACAGGGCAATAGATGCATGTAAGATTCTTTGCCGACTTGTGAATGAGAAACAGCTAAAACCCTGGCATTCTACTTACAAGCTGTTGGTAACCAAGTTATTGGTTCAGGGAGGATTTGCAGATGCTTTGCCTATTTTGGGACTAATGAGAACCCATGGATTTCCACCTTTTACTGATCCATTTATTGAACACCTGTCGAAGAGTGGAAGCTATGATGATGCGGTACAGTTTCTCAGGGCAATGACTTCAAAGAGGTTTCCGTCTACATCTGTGTTTCTTCGAATGCTTGAAGCCTTCTTCAAGCACGGAAGGCATGAAGAAGCACATAATTTCCTTTCTAAATGTCCACGGTACATTCGAAATGACGCAGATGTCTTGAATCTCTTTTATTCCATGAAGTCCAAAGAAGCTGCTTCTTCTGGTATCTTGGCTGCTTAAGTTTGCAGAATATACCTCATGTTGTACTCTTCAGAAGAATGTGCAATTGCAATTGTTCGGAAATTTTGGTGAGTGCTTATTCATTTAAATTATTGAAAAAAAAGTTGAATCTTGCTTTGAATAAAGCCAAACAAACCAAAATTTTTGACATTTTATAATCCCCCATGCAACTTGTATTTAAACTTGCAAATCGGAATTCTTGTCTCCAACATTATTACTGATTGAAGGACACCAAAGTTATGCTTTGCGTGGTGCTTTGACAGTAGTGGACTGTAGTTCGATGCATCCTGATTTACACTGTCTTAACAATGTACATTGTAGATTGAGGTGATGCTATATAAGCAACAATCTAGACATGAAAAGCTTGCTACTCTTTCCTCTTTAGGTTTACTGGATGTGTTCAATGTTATCTCAATTTTTCTTAAGAAATCCACTTGCAATCCTTCAGTGTTACAAACTTGTTCCTTCAGTGCTTTGGACAGCATTATAAGTGGATTAATCTCTTAGATATATTGTGTAAGCTTCATTTGTTCTTGGACCGGACCCTTTTGACGTAGGATAGTGGATTCTAATATTTCCACTTTTCTATCTACTCTGGATTACGGTACTGCAACACGATCAAGAGTTGCTGAGCTTGGTTAGTTGTTTCTAAGATTGGTTTGTGCCCTTGACCACAACTGACTATAAATTCGAGGACGGGCAAGAATATAGGCACTATTTGAACCAAGGCAATAGAAACTATTGTGTTTGACTTCATAGTTTGTTCATTTTCTAATAATGTTAACAGTTTCGTCCTGTGAAATCATTGTTGTCCGCGCTGTGTTTATACAGTATCGGACTTGTCTCGTTAATTTTTTTTCATAAGCATATTTGTAGAAAAAGAAAATAGAAAAAATATAAAATGACGCAATTTGATTCAATAATTTTTTATATCATTTAATCTTTTTATTTTCTTCTATTATAAATATAAATTAAGTGTATCGTTTAAGAATCATTATTAATGGATTTTCATTCCTTGTTGTCATGATTATTAATGGATTTTCTCTACACAAGATGTTTAATAATGTGCAAGGAATTGGAGTCCGTTTCTTTTTTCCTTGTTGTGAGGTGACATGAAAATTTCAATTCATAAAATGGTGATATGAGAGCTTTAACCTTCAATTCGAAAGTTATTTCTGATGTTACTCCTTTGATAACGAAACCAAGCAAGAACATCGTTACTCATTTCCCTCCAGCCCCATCACTATTTACGGTCATAATTTATTTATGATTAAGGAACACTACTTTAGATGTACCTTTCCTTATTCCGTTTTCTAAACATTGGTTTTGGATATTCTTGTCGCAACGATAAAGTGTAGTCTGGGTCCTCCTTTTTAACGTTTCATATTGGGCCTAACAAATTTAGATCCACTACTAGATTGCTTCAAATCTGGTGGAGGTATTTCATATAAAGGCACATTCTTGACGAGGAAGCAAGCATTTTACCTTTTTTTTTATTTGCCCATACAGAATGCCATTTGAAACAACTAACACCACTAATAGTAAGGTCATATCATATCAGTGCCAATTTACATACAACAGTATAATGAAAAAATATATATATTTTTAATAATTTAATCTGGAAAATAAATTAAAACCACCCTATTTGATTCAAAATTTGAATAAATCACCAAACTTTTCATGACTTCCACAACTTATATGATGCACTTGATTAATTCTAACATCGACTTCAATTTTCCAAACTAATAGGATAATAATATGAAATAGTAATACTGATTACAACAACTATAAATCCTTATTTCACTAGTTATAATACCAAATTTTATTAAAGGAGGATAATGATAAAGGAAAAAATGTTTTGAGAACTCTTAGAATTATATACCATTATTGATGTGATGAATTTAGAAATAAATATATATAACAAAAAAGAATTAAATAATATAAAAAAATATTGAAATAATAGTATTAAAAATTATAATATAGTTATATAAAAAATGTGGATTGCCAATATATTATTATCCAATAATAAACTAGCAATACAATAATAGCTTAAATATTAGAAACTTAATTTTTTTTAATAAACTGTGTCGATAAAATCAATAACAAATCAAATGTATTAAAAGATAAAACTTTCTTGGTGGCTAAAGTGACATGAATGCCTTGGGTAATCGTTCTATTTGCTGAAAGCTTCTCACGGTTGATTATACACTCGTAATAATCTTTCTTTGAAGTATTCCATTTTACTTTGTGGGTGGTGTTTACAAGAACCGTTTTTCACTTGAATGTAAGATAAATTTGGGATGTTATTAATTCTTAAACGAAGCAAAAGAACTCTTTTCAGCAACAAAAATGAAAAATAAAAAAACTTGGATCGTCAACGAAATGTCCCCAACAATGTTTCCTTTGATAGCAAAAAAGAAAAAGAAAATATGAACAAGCTATTGCCAACTAAGAGAGATGTGTGTGTTTGTGTCTTTTCCCAACAACGGACCACCCTGTTCCTTGTAGTTCCAAAATCAATGACCTAAACTATGTTCCAACTTATAACCACAACTGCATTCTTCCTTTCTTTCAAAGCAAAGTAACACTCTTTCCCTTTTCATGCTACCCAACACTTCCACCAGAAAAATTGAGCCTCACTATCAAACCAACGTTTACAATGCCACTCCTTTATCATTTTTTTAACTTTCTTCCAACGTTGCCACAGAAGCCTTGTTTTTATGTTTCTCAAGAAAAAAGGCATTATTCGGTTGGCCATTGTACCCTTCACTAACAAAAACAATGAAACAATAACCAAACAAACAGAATGATAATAACTTGTCTGGAAAGAAGTTCCTTAAATTGTCAAACGCCAATCAAAATTTGATTTACTTGGCATCATATTGATAAAGACTTTTCGTATAGTTTTGAACATGTTATTTAAGTTCAAACTTTGTTGCATCCCTTATGAAAACTTTCTGTAATGTATCATTATGGTGTATGTAACTGAGTCTAGAGTCTGGGCATAAAAAATGTTGGGTTTTGTTAGTGCTGCTTAAGACACGGAGGTCATTTTGGTTCCTCTCTGTATCAAATACTTGAAGGAATTGAGAGAGAAAGAAAGGTGTGTGGGGGGGGACCAAAGCATGCATATGCTTTTTGTTGCTCTATACATGCATGCTTTGAGACTGCTAAAGTAACTGTCATGGGGAGGGAAGGAATTTTTGAAATTGGTTTTTATTTTCATTTTGTCTTTGCAACAAGCATGCGTGTGGTCTTTTTCTGCTCCTTGAATGCCATTTGGCTATCCATTTTTTGCTTCATTCATTATAATATATTCCATGAGGTTTGGCTCTTTGCCTTGTAACAGTATCTTCTTTTCTACATACTAGGTAACTCAATAGTTAATTAAAGTACAAAAAATTAGGTGAAATCCTTAAATGAATGTCTGTAATTGAGTAATTAGTCTTTGGTTATCGACCAAAAGATGTCTTAGGTTTCTGAAAAAAAAGTATGAAGGCAGAGAAATTGGTATGCTCCTTTGTGCCTTAAATCACAAAATCTGATTGCATACTCATCATTAGCTTAATAGTATATGCACCTAGATTTCAGTTTAGAAATTTGTCACATCCCTGACTAAATGACATTCAGAAGATGATGAAAATTAGGTGGTTCTTATTGTGTTTTGAGAAGCATATAGAAAATGATACTCCAAGTAACATATTCTTCACTTGCTCGAAAATACCTCATTCTTCTGGATTGTTTGGCTAAACATAATATCATTTTCATTTCTCAATCCGTGACAGCATTGCCAGCCTGATAGGCAAAAGGGTTGAATGAGACTTATCAACAAACAAAACGTGATGACTGAAGAGTTGAATGTGACCCCAGAAGCAGCACAATGCTGTCTTATTACATTATATTTATTTTTATATTCATTTTATTCCACAAAATTATTTGCCTCGGCATCAAGTGCTTCTTTGAAGGTATTTTCCTAGTGGAAATGTTTCTTGGAGCTTTGTGCAGTTGCATCTTTGGTCCTTTGGGAAGACTTACAGAACCTACAGATAAGAAACAAAAAACAAGCTATATTCTTACAGATAATGTGACAAAAAAATGCCATCATCTCGTGATGATTAGTAGCTATTGCTTCCCCCAAATCTTATGCACATCAGTTCAAAGCCAAGATGGGACCAAACCTGTGATGAAACAATATGTGCATCTTAAATTACACTGAACAAATGATATTAATATCGGTTAGGCTCAATTTCAGCTAAAGGTTAACTAATCACTTATCAGTGACCTCTTTTAGATTTGGTTCACTTCATGGTGCATTGGCATTTGACATTACTACTGATAATTGATGGTTTATGTTGCCAAAAACAAAAATTCGTAACGTACATTATGAATGACATAATGGCAGTGTATGTTACATACATGTGACTCAAAATGGCAGTACATGCATGTGACTCAAGGTTTTGGCTAGGTTAGCTAGTTAAGTGTCTTCTTGCAATAACTGAAACTTATATTCAATCTTTAATTGGATTTGGAAAAGGGAATTAATTACCTTGCTTTATGTCACTCGTGCTGCTAGATTTAAGATTACATAGCCACTAACAATATCTGTGTAGTGCTGCGAAATGGAATTCATATAATAATTCTAATCATGTGTCTATTCAAACCTTGTCGCTTGAGATCAAATGTTGAGATTTCTTTGTTGGTGGAAAGCACTTAAAATGCTCCATACATATAACGGCTTCTTGTAGAACTGCTTTACTACAATACAATATGATTCTATAGGCAATGAATATGCGTCTTTTGACACTTTTACCAATTCACAACAGTATAGTGTTTCTTTGTAAAAACTAAGGCCACAAATGTTCTGGTTTTATTTTTGGTTTCTTATAGGAATTTGAGTTTCTCAGTCTCATTTGGAGTAGTATGGGGTCTTTGGTGTAGTATTTAATTGTGGTTCTCTTCTCTAGTAGCTTTGGTAATAGCTAGCTCTGGAGATGAGTTATCCAAATGTTTGGGTAGTTCCATAAGTATTTTTATCTGAGAACAATCTTAAATTTTTATGCTGATCAATTTTTGGAGGCAATATTTTGCTTTAATTTACAAAGGGGAAAGAAAGAAAAAGGTGAAGTTGGACAAGGGAGAGAAAAATCATTGTTTGGATGTGGTAAGAAGTGAAATAGGAATAATGCAAAGAAGCAAAGAGTGAATTATTGTGGGAGGAGTGCACAGGTATAAAGTGGGGTGATCAGTTTTTGGAATCTTTTCAAGATGTTAAAACATCATTCTCACAAAGTAAGAAGAAAATGGGACACTTTGTAGAGGGTGGAAAAAGCAAAAGTAGGAAAAGAGGACAAGGTGTTCCCTCAATCAACCTTCCCCTAACAAGGTTAGCTCCATCACTGTCTTTCATATTGTGGACATATGAATCACTTTTACTTTCCTGTCAAAGACTCCCTTTGTCACATTTGCCCTGCACCTCAATCACAAAATAATGGAAAATTTATGTTTCTGTTCTCTCCTTTCTTCCCTCCCGGATTACTCAATTAATCAAGAATGATGATACGTTGACAACCATACACCAAATTACAACAGAAAGGAAAAATAATTTTTTATTAAAATGAAATAATTTTGAAATTATATTGGTTGAATCACATCACAATGGTAAACTGATGCATTTCAATTTTGTAATTGTCAAATTAACATTTTTCATTAATTAATACTTGGGGTGGTACAATCATCTTTTAACAATTAACAAGGACTCAATGGGCATGTACTCTATTTACACTTTATATTAATTTCAAGGTTGTACAACATATATACTGTGACAGTACAAAGGTTAATCCAAAATTCCCACTTGGTTACTGCAACAATAGGTTGTACATCCTGATTGAGCAAAAATTCAATGAAACATATTTAATCTTATAAAAATCACTTATGCATTCAATACACTGAGTTTAACCTTAATTAGTTTTGATCTCTACATAAACCATAAAATCTATACATATAGTTTTTAATCTTTTTTTTAATTCTTAGTTTACGTTATCAATGGTTTCCAGACATCCTAATGATCTTGATACGAGGATATTGAGAAATGTGGTTGACTTTTGTCCCTGGCATTAGTGTATCAAATAATGTAGCCACCTTCAATGGCAACATAGAAAAGGGAGATAAATTAGTTGGAAAAATAAAATAAGTGTAAATTATTCAGAGGCTCTCAAATGCCCTTGAATAGGGTCATAGATAGCAGTATATCACCTTATAAAAAGGTTTTCATTCAAGCCTTAAAGCAGCACAACTTCAATAATGGTGGCTGAACAAATGATGCCCATGTGCTGCAGAATGCTTTTTGCCTTCTAATTTATCTCTATGAATTGCACTTATCTATACACATTATCTAAAAATATATTTTAATAAGCTTAGAATTTTATATTTTACACCAGTCATAAACACACTTTAATAAAGATTCACAAATACTGCAACTATTGATAACTTAATTTTAAGCAACTACAGAAAAATTGTCAATCATGATTGCAATCATTTTGTTTCCAAAAGTTCATCAATACAGTTATGTGGTTATGCAGAATGGACAAATACCCATCAACATGTTTTGGAAGACAAATCTCTGAATACAGTTGCTTACTATGTTTTCTAATATTCAAGAGACTACTCTGTATATGCTTTTAAAATTAAAGTTGATTTGAACAAAACTTTCTGTGACATTGTTGCATTTTATCTTCTCTATTCACTCCTTTTCTATGTAACTCCAACATTTTTTCAACATAGTTTAGCCTCCTCAATTTAGTTTAGAGATCATAAGTGTAAAATTTAAACTCACTAGTATTTTACTCACTAAAAAAGATGTTAAACTACCATTAGACTTAATTGAAAACTTGTTATGAGCTTTTATTAAGGTTGAGGAAGTTTAGGTAGTATAATAGAAAAGGTCAAATAAATAATTTTAAAAAGAAGGAAAGTAATGTAATTATCCAAACTTTCAATTATATACTCTAATATGCAGGAAGTCTCATTGCTGACAGAATACTCTAAAATGGACATTGTGAAATGATGCCATTAGGTCCAAATTGGTAGCATCATTAGTTGATAAGGAAGTGGTCCATTTCCATGATGGAAACAGCTTCAACAAAATGGAGAAGAAGCAGCAGCAAAGAAGATTATAGAAAAGAGAAAGTTGGGGAAGCAATTGAAGAAGGGAAAAGAGGAATTTGTACTAGATGTGGTGTGATGCAAGTACCTCCAATGAGAGGAGTTTAAAGACTCTCAAACTGGTTTTTGAAACTAGGACTAATCAGATAGGGTCCAATAAATCTTAAACTTTACCTTGGATGTTCTCTGTTGCCTTCTCACTCAACAACACTGTCTAGCTACCATCATGCGAGTGAGAGTACCTTAAGTTTTTTAAAAGGATCCAAGAGGAACTTGATGCAAATATACCAGTCTTTTAATTCCTCCAACTAAATGTCATGTAAAATAACCAAAAGTAAAGTTATCTTCACTATTTGATTCCATTTTTCAATGTCTCGGATGAAAGAAAAAAATTCTATATAACTATATTATTAGCATTAGTGCAGAGTATCAATTCACTATGTCAATGATTCATTTATTTCAGGAAACTTATTGATCATAAAGAGAAAAGATAAATATATCAAGTTTTACCTTCTATATAGATGCATGCACAAAAGGTTCTTTAACAATCTTTATGTTCATTTCATTTTTAGACTTAGAAAGAAAGAGAAGTACAGTTTCATGTCAGATTAACTGTTGAAAATTATTAACAATTTTTAATTTAGAATTTTAACAGCAATTATATAACATAATAGGTTGGCATTGAGTTTTCATGTGTCTAAAATTTATAGGTACTTCACTACTAGTTAAACCTGCATCAGTGCACTGGATTGTACTGAGTCTGTTAAGGATCTTTGCTATTCAAGGGTACCATGATAAAGAGTTGGAACCTTTATGGCCTAATTTTTATACAAATAGTAACAAATATTGTGTGGTTGAGTGCATGCATGGTTCCAAATTAAGAGTGATTCTTCTGTTACAAAAATTTAAGGTGAAGATGATGCTCCATTCAAGTTAAGGAAATTTTCTGAATTTAAAGCACACTTACCAATGAAGACTGCACTTACCTCACATGATACAAGTAGGGACAAGACAAAAGAAAATGGTCTAGGCACTGCACATTCTCATTAACCTTTTCTCAAAAATAGAATAGAAAATCTTGAATGAATTTATTTTAAACATAGACAAGAATATAATAATTACTTTTGTATTATAATCAAAAGAAACACCTCCTTATGAATTTAAATTAATATAATTTTTTTTTTATATATATGATATACGTAAAAGTTACATTATTCAGTGTAAATAATTAAAAAAATGGATTTCTACCTTTTATTTTAATCTAAAATTATAATTTCATCTTATATATTTTATAGAAAATAACTTTTAAGACCGAATGTGATGTAATATAATGTTTAACTTAGTAATAGTTCTAACTTATTAAAGTAATATGTGAGATCTATAGTTTATAAAAAAATTATAACAATATTTTATAATGGCATTGTGAAATTTGAAGTTTTCCATTACATTAGAGAAGAATGTAATATCGTTGTCCAATTTAATGCGAAGAAGGTTTCTGAGTACATAGGCCAATGTGTTAATTCCAAAAACGACATGTTTTTGTTGCTTGTCATGTTTGAGTGAGTGTCCGTGACTGCGTTGTCACTGCAACCTCATCTCTGTACCAAAGACAAAACACACAAAATGAAGACAAAATGGGCTTTATAAACACCTATTAATGTTATTGCATTCCAGCATCATATGTTTTAATCACCAATAATTTTGTCATCATTTTATCTTTAAAAATATATCACTAAATTAAAAAATTATAAATCTTAACTCTTTATAGATAGGACTTTTAAGAGTAATAAAATTGTATATATATAATATGGTCCTAAAGATATGAGAGGGTCATTTTGTGGTAGTGAAGAGAGGACAATATGATCCTAGCTGTTATCACTTTGCATTGGTCCTTAATTGGTGGATTTTTTTGTCATTTTTTGTATTTTTGTGTGTTCTTTACTTATGTGGTCAATTTATTTTCCTTTATTGTCTTATATAATTGCCCAACAATCTGCTTCCATATGTAACACCATTTCATTTTATTATTTTTTTTTATTTTTTTTATTTATATTTTATTTAATTTTTATGAAGTAAGTGATATGATGGATGAAGGTCCATTCTTTGAACTTTGAGTAGTACTAGACCACATCGTACATATAAGCTTAATGAGACCATGTTTACATATTAAATGTGAATTCAAAGTTTTGACCTCATATTCCAGATGCATCTTCAAATTCTGCTGCACAAAAAATTTGCTGATTTTTAGTGACATCAATCTGACATATGCATGCATAATGGTAAAATATTATATAACAATTTATGAGATTAATAATTAATGAATGTTTTTATCAAAAAAATAATTAAATAAAAGAGATTATTTAGTGTATTTTAATATATACAAAAACAAACATGGGTTAAAGATTAATAAGTTAGTTTCGAACACTCAACTAAAAAAATAAATAAATTTGTGAATATTTAAAAGTGCAAAAACATATAATCGGAAATAAATCAAAATTTGTGAATATTTAAAAGTGCAAAAACATATAATCGGAAATAAATCTTCTTCATAAGTTTTTCAGATTAATCAATTTCCTAATTTACCAAAACACTCATACATAGTAGAAAATGCAAAACAAAACCAAACAAAACACAAAAGTTGGAGCCTAATGCATTATTGTTATGTCATTCTCTTACTAGTTTTGATTTTACATTTAAAATGACTACTTAATCTTGTTTAGGCCTCATTATGATGTTAATATAACTTGTGTTTTTGACTAAGATAGATTAAGATCAATTAATTTTGTGAGCTATTCATGAGAATAAATGATAACATTCCACTTATTTTATTTGATTATTTGTTTATCAACAAAATAAAAACTCTATTTACAAGTTCATTAAGATACAAATAAGCTATCATATTCTCTTTAGTGTATTGAGCATACCCTAACATTCTTCCTTTTGAGTGCACCATTAGACACTAAGTGAGATTCCTTGATATAACCCACATACACATCCAAATACATTAGATATATGATATTCTAGACACAATATTATATATATAAAGGGCATTATTTGTGATATCATAATCTTTAACTGAAGTGGCAAACATTCTCATTGCTCCATAGATGGTGTGTGACCTATATTGAAATGTTATTAGTAAGCTATTATAATGCTAATTAATAAATAATATATTATGAGCTATAGGTCTTTGCCATATGTGGAACAATGGTGTTTAAGCCAATAAAATTATGTTATTAGTAAATTTGCATGCGTAATATATCTTTAGATGACGTGTCTTCCACCCTAATTGCTTCTATACAATCACCATCTATAGGAATCTATTGTGGGACATGTGAAGCACAAATATGTCACATTCCATATCTAAAACACTAACAAAAATGTAATATTCATATTCCTCTCTAGAAACCTGTGCCAATTTTATTTTACATATTCTTTAGAAGTATTTTGGACTAATTTTACTTTTTATTATTTTTAATTTAAACTAATTTTCAGTTTTAAATTTTTAGTTTTAGTTTATTGGTTTTAAAAATTTATTGACATACTTGTAATTTTAAAAAATAGTGAATGGAAAGGTTGTGAAGTTAAATTTGATAGCTAATATTAATAATTTTCTTGTGTTGAAATCTTATTTTAAAACACAATATCACTTGTTAAGATGTTATTAACTTGAACAAAATTATCTTCTATAAAGACTTCATATCATCGATGATTAACTTTGGTAAAAACAATTAAGATCTTAATAACTTTATATTCCGAGAAAATATGTAGGATTTTCTAGAAAATACTGTGCTATTTTAATTTTAAAAAAATTGCATTAATAAATTAGTTTTGTAAGAAACAAACACATTAACAAGTGAGTAAATTTTAGATATTGATAATTTTATTAATTATTTTATATACGTAAAAATTTATAGACATTAAAGTAATATAAGTAAAAAAATTTAAGAGCAACAAGAATTGAGTCCAATGGTTCCACAAATGATAATATGTGATTTAATTCATCAATAAGTGGGGTCTCACATTTTCTATTTAATATACTTTAAATAAAATTAAATCCTAGAAAAGAATCTATGATTTTTTTAAAATAAGAACTTTTAAGACCAGTTTAATATTTACTTTATATTAAAAAATATTATAAAATCACCACACCTACAGTCATATGATAAAGTTCCATTATTATTTATTAGAGTAAATTCCATTTTAGTCATTTTAACATCGTTATTTTTCAAATTTAGTTCTTTCTTCAAAATTTTGATCCCTTTATCATTATTCAAATTTTAGTCCATTCTTTAATTTTATAGTTAATGTTAAACTATATAATATAAGAAATTTCTTTTAAAAAAAATAATGTGATTCAACAATGTATAAATTTATGCTTTAATAAATTTACAAAATTGATGTTTATGTAAGTCAACATATTTAATAATTAAAAATAAATAAATATATAAAAATGTTAATCTCATAGTTACTTAAAACTTGCAAATGGACAAAACTAATCTACTGAAAGTTAGCATTCAAATCAAATATAAGTCCGTTTAAACACCTTTATCAGATTCTGGGTAATCTACTAAATCTTATTTCCAAAGCAACTATATTTTTCAATATTTTTAGTTTTTCAAAAAAGTATTCATATTCTTAATAACTAATAATTGGTGATTAATTTATCTCGTGTTTGATATAAGTGGATATTGGGAAATATAATAATTAATTATTATGATATTACAGTATCCTTATAAAAAGAATAACACATAAAATATAGCTTTTTAAGTGAATCAAGATTAAAATCTTCTCAATAATTTTAAAAAGATATCTCCATCATGCTGGTTCAACCCATGATCCTTGAAAACCCCAGCCTTCAAAATGTTTTATACTAAACAAAAACAAATAAACAATTAACATATTGTCATAAATTTGGACGTGGAATTGCACAAGAGTGCAATTCTTTTGAAAATGCAAAGGATCCGTATCCTTTTAAAAGTAATTTCCCAAAGATCTAAAGTTAAATCCCAACAGTAACACAATTGTACTCTTTGATAAAAGACACCTCTCTTGCATGTAAAAGTTTGTTTTTCTTGGCAAGAATATGAGTTTTTGTCTTAATTCAATTTTACAACACCTTGTTAATAAAATCAGTATTGGCCTAATTTAATAATTTTACATAATTAACTTTGGTTATTGAAATGTATCCTAGTAAGTTTTAGGAGTTAATGTTAATGATTTTCTATATACACATTCTTTCTTTAATGATCTGAGGTGACTAGAACAAAATCATGACGAAGTTTCAGGTTTTAAAGAGAACAATATCTTTGATTATGTTATTTCAATGGATTTGAGGTTGAAACATTGACATCATCTGTGGGAATCAAAAACTCGTTACTTTAGTCCTCGACTGTGGAACTTTATATACACATTCCTTTCCAAATTAGATAATACCTCGAATGCAATAAGTGATCCTAGTGATATTAACTCAACAAATTTGAGGTCGAAATATTGAAGTAGTCTGTAAGAATTAAAAGGCTAGTTATCTTAATCCTTGACTATGGGACTTTATATATACATTCTTCTCCAAAACGGATAATACCTCGGATGTAGTAATTGACTATAGTAATGTTATCTCAACGAACTTGAAGTTAGAATATTGATGCAATTAATAAGAATAAAAAACTTGTTACCTTAACTCTCGATTATGAGACTTTATATACACATTTATCTCTAAAGTAAACAAAATATCGAATGTAATGACTAACTGAACCTATTGATGTTATATCAAATAACTTAATGTAGTCACAAAATTAAGAAGAAAAAATAGTTGCATAAGTTGTCAAATTATAAAATTTATGATTCATAATAAAACTATGTAATTAAAAATTCGGGGCATACACAAACTTGTGTGAGGTTATGTTCCCAACCCTAGAGTTGAATAATAGGTTTCTGACATTTTTGTAATCTGAATGAATGTGACACTTGAGTTTTGTTTGATAACAGTAAGAAGTAGAAGAATAAAAGCAAATGAAGGGTAATGTTAGGGTTAATGTTGAGGTAGAAGGTAGGAGAAGAGTAGTGTTAAGTGGGTAATGGTGAGAATGTAATAAGAAAAGAAAAGGAAAAAAGATAACTTGGAAAAGGAAGGAGTGTGGTGGGTCACGGAAAGAGAGAGGGGATGGCAGTGGCAGCTTTTGCTTTTCAAAGTTTTACTCTTTTTGAACAATTTTATGGGAATGACTGTCTGCAGTGGGAATAGACCAAAGAGACGAAAGTGTGATGGTTAGCTCATAGTGGTTTATGGAATCTATAAAGCACATCCCATGCCATCACCCAACATCCATTTACAGCACAAAAGACATCACCTCATATTATTTTTTATATCAAACATATACCAAAGCTAACTCAATTTTCCTGCTTCATCTATGGTGGCTCACCAAATCTGTCATCAATCTTGAGCCCCCAGAACTCCAATGTCCTCGAGATTCTCACATTCTCAATACCTTAATATTATAAAATTTAACTTTAGGACTTTACTAAATGGCCAAACTCCACAGTTTTGGATTCTCCACGCAACCATCAACCATTTCAAGCTTTTGCTAATCCAACAAATTAGAAACAAGTAAATTTAAATACTCTAGTAATGTACTACTGCTGAACCAAACACGTAGGATTATGGTTCTTTGCACCCAGAAGGGAAAAAAAAGCACTACGGTATTATTCTTTTGTTCTAAATGTGTCTACATAATATTCATTAATAAAATCTAATGATATCTCTCATGCGCCAGTACTTTTTTTTCTTTTTTCATTTTTTGCTTTATCTACTACTTTGCTGATGCATATATAGTTTCATGAAAACTTCTTTATGCTTTAAGTGCATGTGCATGATTAAGTAACTCAGTGAATTTCCCCTTCTCTCCCTGCCACATATGCCATGGAAACTTTTACCTTGAATTGGTTTATTCATCCGATTTTGTTCTGAGATTAAGGCCATTATATATATAATATTTTGTTTACAGCTTCCTGACTCAGTGACAGGCATGCTACTTCTCTTTATGCTGTCTAAAAACATGTCTTTTTTCACCCCCTTGGTCTGACACGAGATTTTTCGGTGAATGAGATTCTAGCATGGAAAGAAGGAAGTGAGTTTCTTTTCTTATTTTGAACACGGCAGTGATGAAAGAACACCCATTTGAGAACTGTTAAACGTTCCATATTTACATCTCTGTGGGTTGAAGTTAGAAACCTCGACCTCAAGTGAAGTGTAGTTGCATCTTGTTCCTTGGAAATTCCAATTGAATGGGGACGCCAAGAGGAACAACTCTTCTCTTTTTCACATTGTTCTTCTTTTGGTGCTCCGCAGATGCCTTGCTTTCTCCTAAGGGAGTGAACTTTGAAGGTAAATTTGAAATTTCGCTCCTTCTTTTCCCTTGTTCTTAGCTTCATAATATGCTGAGTTTTGAATTAGGTCTCTCTTTAATGCAGTGCAAGCCTTAATGGGCATAAAACAATCTCTGGAGGATCCACATGGTGTTCTAGATAATTGGGATGGGGATGCAGTTGATCCATGTAGCTGGACTATGGTCACATGTTCTTCAGAAAACTTGGTCGTTGGACTGTGAGTCTTCCTTCAATCCTATAATTAAGTTAATGAAAGAGTGTTTGAATTCTGAACACTCAGCAGGTGTACCAGTTTGCGGTGCAAATTGATTCAAGCTTTAGATGAAACTTGTGTTGTGTTGTCTTGTTTGATGCAGGGGCACTCCAAGTCAAAGTCTATCTGGTACTCTATCTCCAAGCATAGGAAACTTAACCAACCTTCAGATTGTGTAAGTAATTGCAATGCTCTATGCAATTTAGTACTCTCAAGATGGATGCTTCTTATTGACTATAAGGGCTGTTTTGGACAACTTTTCAGGCTGCTACAGAATAACAACATAAGTGGTTCAATCCCTTCAGAGCTGGGAAAACTTCCTAAGCTTCAGACCCTTGATCTCTCAAACAACTTCTTCAGAGGGGAGATTCCTCCCTCTCTGGGACACCTGAGAAGCCTCCAATACCTGTAAGTGTACATGAGCTTGGAGTTGATATATTGACATGAAGCCATTTTCAGTATCAATCTCTAATGTCTAATGCTAAAAGTTCCCTAAAATTGTTTCAGGAGGCTCAATAATAACAGTCTTGTTGGTGAATGCCCAGAGTCTCTGGCTAACATGACCCAGCTTAATTTTCTGTAATACACGTGAACTTTTCTGTTTTATACTTCTATCTTATGCATTATTTCAGTTTATATTTCCAGTTTGGTATTCCTGAAGACGTTTCTTGTATTGTGATTATAATTCAGTGATTTGTCATACAACAATCTTAGTGGCCCGGTGCCCAGAATTTTAGCCAAATCCTTCAGGTAAGTCTCTCTCTGTATGTGCATTTTTGCTTAGAAGGAAAACAGAAAATTGGGCACTAGCTGATAGATTAATCTCATTCCTTTGTATTGTTTCAGCATTGTTGGAAACCCCCTTGTTTGTGCCACGGGAAAAGAGCCAAACTGCCATGGGATGACATTGATGCCTATGTCCATGAACTTAAACAATACCGAACGTAAGAACTCGCCAGTGTTGCCATGTTTTTTAAAATTGATTGTTCTTCCAAGCCTTGTGTCAGTTTCCCATGTACTACCGTACTCTGATACATTCTGCATAGTCATTGTGTTGTTGCTGATAGCAGTGTCTTTGCTTCCCCAGATGCTTTACAATCAGGCAGACCAAAAACTCATAAAATGGCAATTGCCTTTGGCTTGAGTTTGGGATGTCTCTGCCTCATAGTTATTGGTTTTGGAGGTGTTATTTGGTGGAGACACAAACACAATCAACAAGCATTCTTTGATGTTAAAGGTACTTTCCAATTGCACACCTTAAATGAGATCAATTTCAAATATGCATCATCATATAAGAATGTTCTCGTGCGTCAAAAATTACAAGTTTGAATTCATTTTGTTAACTGTTTCAGACCGGCATCATGAAGAAGTCTACCTTGGAAACTTGAAGAGGTTCCAATTCAGAGAACTCCAGATTTCTACTAACAACTTCAGCAGCAAAAACATACTAGGAAAAGGTGGTTTTGGAAATGTCTACAAAGGAGTTCTCCCTGATGGTACTCTTGTAGCTGTCAAGAGGCTTAAAGATGGCAATGCCATTGGAGGAGAGATTCAATTTCAGACCGAAGTTGAAATGATCAGCCTGGCAGTGCACCGAAACCTCCTCAGACTCTATGGATTTTGCATGACAACAACAGAAAGGCTTTTGGTTTATCCATACATGTCCAATGGCAGTGTTTCTTCCCGTCTCAAGGGTAAGCTCAGCAGTAAAATTTCATACTCAAATTAGACTACCGATTTAGTGTAAGTTAGGAAAACATATTCTGTTTTTTACTTTTCATCACCACCACCAGCAACAAAGCTTCATCTTACTAGGTGATTGACCATATGAAATTAGAAACATTTTATCAATTAAAAGTGTACCTAAGGATTCTAATACCAAATTGGTGGTTTGTCAGGTAAACCAGTGCTGGATTGGGGCACTAGGAAGCACATTGCTTTGGGAGCAGCAAGAGGACTACTGTACCTTCATGAGCAATGTGATCCAAAGATAATCCACAGGGATGTGAAAGCTGCCAACATATTGCTTGATGACTACTGTGAAGCTGTAGTTGGAGATTTTGGGTTGGCAAAGCTTTTGGATCACCAAGACTCACATGTCACAACTGCAGTGAGGGGCACAGTGGGGCATATTGCCCCAGAGTACCTGTCCACAGGACAATCCTCTGAGAAGACTGATGTTTTTGGATTTGGCATTCTCCTCCTTGAGTTGATCACAGGCCAGAGGGCTCTAGAGTTTGGAAAATCAGCCAATAACAAAGGAGCCATGCTTGATTGGGTGAGTTTGTTTCCCTTTATTCATCAATACTCCTTCCCTTTATCTCAAACCAAATGGTAAGTCTAAGTCCTTATATTGTTGATATTCAGGTAAAGAAAATTCATCAGGAGAAAAAGCTTGAAATGCTAGTAGACAAGGATCTCAAGAGCAACTATGACAGAATTGAACTTGAGGAAATGGTTCAAGTGGCCCTCTTGTGTACTCAGTATCTTCCAGGGCATAGGCCTAAAATGTCTGAAGTGGTACGCATGCTTGAAGGTGATGGACTAGCAGAAAGATGGGAAGCTTCACAAAGAGTTGACACAACCAAGTACAAACCCCAAGAGTCCTCTTCATCAGATAGGTATTCTGATCTCACTGATGACTCCTTGTTGTTAGTCCAAGCCATGGAGCTCTCAGGACCCAGGTGAATCAATTGTCCAGTGTAGTACATTTTTTTTAAAGGTTTTTAAAGAAAGCATATGAAATTCAAGAGCATATGATAGTTGAATCTTTGTTACAAGAAGATTATAATGTTGTATGATAGAGAGATTTATCAAAGCTGAAAACGGCTTTGGTAATGTTTACTTTAAAATGTACAGAATCTCATTCGTTGAATGTTAATTTTGTAATAGTATTATTAAAAATGAATTGCAGTGAAACATCTTGTGATGGTATGAACAATGATCTCAACTTGCCTTTTTTAGTTTTTTTGTCCTTCTTACATTTCAAGCACTACAAAATGTGTTAAGTTATTTGTCTTTCTTCCACTAACAGACAAGTTAACAGAAAGTTAGAGACCGAAAACTGAGCATTCACCTTATTAATATAAAAAATCAACCATTACTAACTAATATAAACTAAAAAAGACAAAAAATTATTTTGAAAGAATTAAGATTTCAACAAACGTTTCCTAAACATTACTAACTAATAACATAAGTTCTACTAGCAAATATGTTTAACATCTTATTTGATGTCCTTATGAGCTACTCTTTTCCAAATTGTGAACCTTCTACTCCTATATCTGAAATGTTATTTAAATCATTTTCAACATAATGAATCAAATTTTGCAAACAAGAATGGAAAGAATACAGAGCTTGAGTAAAATGAACAAATGAAGAAGCCTGTGTCAAAGTTTACTGTGTTATTTATGATGTTTTCTTTAGGCATATGAGTTGCAACCAGTTACACATCATGGTTTTAAAATTCAAACTACATTAACAATAATAACACACGACCATAAACTCATAATCCATGTTTATGAAAATGTGAACCACTTAAGTGGTCCCATGGGAAGGTGCAACGGTCCTTTACTTTGGTAGTTGATCCATTTAGGTTTGTCCCAGGGAAAGTTGCAATGGTTATTCTTTCTATGTAAAGCTAGGCATAAGTGTTGTACCCCTTTACCTAACAACAGGATTTCTCATCCACACCTCCTTTCCCATTCCCTTAACCAAAACCACCAAAAATTGCTCATTCTTTTATCTTTCCTCAATTTGTTACATGTTTATAAGGGGCATTTATATTTAACCTAGCTGATCTGGTCTCTTAAATAACTTCAATCTTTATTTTAGCTTTTATACTTGTTTTTAATAAACTTATCTATGCTAATGAGCATAAGTATTCATATAAGTTAATAGGTTAACTATTAAAATCAATAATAAAGATGAAAATATATTTTACCTTTATACAAAAAAGATCAAAATTAAAAGTTAGAGTATTTCATGGTGAAAGATTAAAACAAATAATACTTGAAGCACTTGTAATATTTCACTGAAATTTTGTTGGTGAAATATTGTGTGTGTCTCAGTGTGTTGTAATTGCTACTTTATTGTGGTTGAATTATTAGGGGAAAAGTTAAATACTTCAAAAAATAATATCTTAGGGTACCCTGTAGAGCAAGATTTAAAAGAAAAGGGAATAAAGAACAGATTTTTTTTCGTTTCAAATAACTATTATATAATTCGATAATTTTAAAATAACATAATAAACTTGTGAAGCCTCGCTGTTCATGGGCTTTATTTGTGAAAGGAAGATACGTGATTGAGGGTGTTTCTCCTTGCACCCCAACAAATGGCTTCATGCACCCCATTATTTTCAGAAAAAATCATTTTACTCATTTTAAAAATGATTTTCAGATTGCTCTTTCTAAAATTTTCCAGAACATACTTTCTGAAACACATTTTATGAATTCAGGATTTACTATTCTGAAAATTAAAAAAATGTGTTATGAAAAGATATTCCAAAATGGTTTTTTCCCTCTCGGGTTTAGGGTTTAGGGTTTCCTATTCCACAAACACATTTTTCTTATGGAACCCTATTCTGAAAACACCTTTTGCTTACAAAAATCTTATTTCAAAATCAACTAAAATTATCAAGAATAATTATGGTATTTCAAATAATGTAGGGGTGCAGGAAGAAAAATGTAAGGGTGCAGTAAGAAATGGCCCGTGATTGAATAGGTAAGGCCTCACTAGCTATGGCCTTCTATGGCCTCCAGGAACGCAGATTGTTTTTCAGGAATGAGCCACCTTTCTTCAGTTTTAATCAAAGTCATTAGCCCAAACATTAGGCTTTTTCATCCTGCACCCCCATAACTTTTTAAATCACCATTTTACTCTTTATAAAGGTAACTTGTATATTACGTGTTTTGAAAATCTTTCAAAGCAAGGTTTCTCAAAATTTTAGAACATGATTTCCAAAACAAAAATTGAAGTTTTCTAGTTTTAAGTGATCACATTATTTTTTTTTAAAGTTTCAATTTCTTTTAAAAGTTTCTTTATAATGATATATATGTTAAAATATATTTTTAATTTTTTATAAAAATGAATTACTTCTAATTTTGTTTTTTCAAAATACAAGGTAAGTTTCATCCGCTTAAGTGATTGCAATGTAAACGTAGTGAAATGAAATTTGGATGAATAAAATGTGAATATTCAATCTGTTAAAAAATATATTAAAATTTAATTTGTAAATCATTTATTAAAAATCACAATGATTTACAAAAATATGTAGTATAGCACTATGATCAAACGAATTCATTAATTTTAGAGAAATGGAACTAATCATCCTTGGAGTAAAATTCTCTTTCATGATATTTTAGGGTTTACTATTATATGCGAGTGGAGAGACTCTAACTCATGTTATTATCTTTACCCTTTCATTATTCTCTCTCAGTGATTTTCTTCCCTCTCAATTTGTAGGGCTGGGGCCATTCATATATATATATATATATATAAGCAAGGAGAGGCAGATAATGACCAGACAGAATTCAATAAACTGTTTTACCTAATACTTATGACAAAACTGTGTCTCTCTCCCAAGTTTGTGGGCTGAAATGGTTGGGGTTATTGTGTGGCTCTCAATTGACATGGCTTAACTTAATAAGAAAGCAGGTTAATTGATAACAAAATCTAGCTGCAAACCATGTCCAATACTGTGATCTACACAATCTTTCCACGTTTCAACCCATTTCCTGAGTTTTCAGCCACAAGTTTTGGCAACCTATTGCACTGTCGGCATCACAATCGAAACAGTGACCCTGCATATCTTCATTGTCGCCAATCCCACAAATTTTCTCACTGCTTTATCTTAATTGCATTCCTCTCAAGTGCAACCCTTCTATCAGATCTTCACTCTTTTTCGAGACCTCTCTTAAGTCTATCATCAACACATGCATGGGCCACACTATTTTAACATCCATTTCAGACCAACTTTTCTTTAACAAAGTTAATACAAATAAAGTTTAAACTTAACTTATATCGAGAATTTTACTTACTGAATTTATAAAATCGATTCATAAATAATAAGATTTATCCATTTTTATATAATAATAAATAACGAAGGGTGTAGTAAGTTAACAAATTCTTATTAACTTTAATAACAATCTTAAAAATTGAAATTTAAATCTAAATCAATTTTATAAAATTCGCCGATGAAGTTTTATAAAATATCTTAATTTTACATAATTAATTTAAATATATATATATATATATTTTATTTTTAAATTTAAAAGCCACTTAGTTTGGACTGATAATTATCATTAACAACTACATTTATATAAAATATTATAAAATAAGTGTTTAAAAAACATATTAGTGGGAAACCATTTCGAAAAGATTCCTAAGTCCAAGATGCTATGACTTGAGATGTTGATTCCAATAGTCATATTCGTATTTGCTGTTTAGATTTTCTGACAAGGATATAAAATACTGACTTAAATATATTTTTATTCGTTCAGATTTGGATTTTATTTTATTTTTTAAAATTAAAAAATTGTCTTTTTAGTCTTTCAATTTCAATAAGTGGTTTTAATGTTCTCTCAAATACTGTTACATTCGTTGTGGTTAACAGAATTAACGATATCCACGTCTGCAATTAAGCGTATAATTAAAAATGTGACGTAAAAACTCATTTGTATCACTAAAGTATATTTTGAATATCTTAAACTCAAGTTAAATTTTATTTGTTTTCTAAATTTAGAAATAATATTTTTGGTCTCGCAAACTTTATTTTAAAAAGGCTTAAAGTCATATACAAATTTTTTTTATAAAGCTAATATTATGTCATACATTCAAAACTTAACACGACTTATTCATATATATATATATATATATATATATATATATATATATATATATATATATATATATAATCCTTTTAAAATTTATTTATTTTAATAATAAATGTAAAAAAATTGTAAGAAAAAACTGAATACTTTGATATTTATAGGACATATATTTGTTATGATTTCACTAATGAAACATTTTTTATAAATACATGTAAAATGTCAAAATACTATTACTATACTGATTTCTAAATTATTAACATTTTTTTTCTAATATACGATTTGCTTTTATCTACCCACACGTACGGACGCACTTGTTTGTATACATTACAAAAGATTGCATTTACTCATAATTTAATATTAAATTATTCTCCGTTAGTATAATCTTGACAAAACTTTTCTGACTATATTAATAATATAATTCATCATTACAAATTATATATATATAATATCGATTCAGTAATAAATCACATGTATCTTTTAATTAAAATTTAATGCAGTTAAAGTTTTTGATAATAATCACTGATTTAAATGTTCAATAATAAGATACACAATAAATTAGTATTATATATAACATGTTTCTGCATTGGTGGATTATATTTATCATAATATATTTACTAATTATTAAAGTTTAATTTAAAATATTCTTATATGAGCATCACATCCAAGTGTATTACTCCTTTGTCAAAAGTCCAAAAAGGACGCATGAGACCCAAAAAACGGTTTCCTCTAACATTTATTTTGACAAATTACAAAATCTTTCTATCAATTAATGCTTTTTTTTTAATCAAGTAAAGAACAAAATAAATTTTTTAGAAATAATCTATCGCTTATACAATAAATTAGACAAGTGTGAAGTGAATTAGAAAGGGGGAAATGATTATAAAAAAAAGTATATAAAATGTGAAGAATGTTTATGTTTTGGATGAATTTAAGAGTATGATAGTGGAATGAAGTTGAAGGGAAATGAAAATTGAATTAGTCTCTTCTGGCCACAAAGGAAAGATTTGATTTTGATTGGGATGAGTGGGAAAAGAGAGACCCATGTTTTGTTGGAGCAGCAATCGATGAAAATCAAAAGCTCTTCACTGATCCAAAAGCCACCATGGGAAGAAGTTAAGAGAAGAGATAAGGGTAAACGTCCTTGCAAGCAGGACCACCAACCCCTTTGTTTGTGGTCTACATGCATCCTCATCTGCTGTCTTCTTACGTGGCACACTCACATTCGATATTATGGTTTTTCACCAACTTTATCTCACTCATCATGCTTTCAGTTGCTTCCACCTCATCATACACTCTCACAAAACTTACCACTCTGCCAAATAAGCTTCAAACATGTCACCATCCATATGCTCACACGTCTAATTCTAAACATAACCAAAAAATACACTAATTAAGTAAAATCTTGGACACTTAATTAGTGTCTTTTTACTGACATGTTAATATCTAACCCATGTTCAGCTCATAATTAATTCAGCTATGTGTCAGAAGCTTCATGCTATCTGGCTCAATATATATGCCAATTAGAGTCTTTCACATTTATTGTGTGAAAAGTTCTTCGAAGAATTGTTGCCCTACCACATTTCTTGATGTGTACATGGGTGTCTCACACTAAATGCTCCACAACATGTATCAGTTACACATTTTCTTCCTAGGTGCTCTTCAATCCCTTTCTGTCATTCTAATTTACAACACATTAGACCAACATTTTCAGTTTGTCTGCTTCATAATGAATCTCTGCAACAATAATTAATGTTTTGGAAAAAAAAACATCGTGTTATGTAATCAATACAACAATATACCTACAGTTTTCTAACTCATACATACCTACCTATTTACAGGAAATTTATATTACTTTTCGTATCAATTGGCCCAACTTCCAACTGCCAACGGAAGTTATTGCATGCCCCAAACACCACCTTCTCTACTTGTTTTCAATCATCCAATTGTATGACTCATGCCAAATTTTATTGCAGGAAAATTAGGTTACTTTACGTACGACATCTCATAATTGCACAATGTTGTTTAATCACATATCCCAATAATTGGCACGACTATTAAAAATTGTTTTAGCAATATAATATACGAAAGACAGAACTCCCAACAGAATGTAAAACACAATCAAGGAAAAACAATATTAAACTGGTGAAGTGGTCGTGTATGAGACCACTCACACAGAGTCACTTCACGTGTGTCATTTTAAAAAGGTAAGAAAGAAGTATGAGTTAGTTTATTAAAAAAATGAAACATTCTCTTAGTTTAACGAGGAAATATAAAAACATACGTACCAACATCCCATGCAGATATGTTTTTTTACTTGATCTGGTACGACACTTATATTCTGGAATACAGAGATTTTTCATTTGATTCAAAACAACAAAAGCAAACAAACTCCAAGTGAGTTTGGTAACCCATAACAAAGGTCTAAAGAGGAAGAAAAAGAGGAGCACATGGTCTTAGATCTTCATTTATGGATGTAATTGAATCCATCCCCACTCCACGTTAGCACTTTCAAGACAGAATTAAATCTTATAATATTTTCATTTAGGAAATTTCAGCACTTGTTGCACATTAAATTCAACTATATTAGCAATTAATTAAGGGAAAATACATAAACGCACCAAGTTATATAGGATTTAGAATTTTCTTTTAGTTATGTCTCAAAACTATTGGATAAGAAATATTAATCAGTATAAAGTATTAAAAATTAGTAAAAAGATAGAATGATAATTAGTAAATAGTATTTTTTTTGATAAAATTTAAAATGTGATATTTTTTAATCATTGTAGATGTTTCTGTCCGTTTAATATAATCTTACTAAATTTAAAAGTAAAGAAAAAATAATTTAAATACATTTTTTTTTAATTTACTGAAATATTAAAAATAGAGCCGTGACAAAATTTCAAAGATGGTAAAGTAAAAACATGAAATTCTAAAAATGGATGGAATTATCGAAAGGAGATGACGTAAGGGATACGTGATGATCAGATTGACCAATGAAGAGTGCATAAGTGATAGATATGACCCAATTCTTGAATATTCCAACATTGTTTTCCAAACAAAGAACATGGCAGGCCCAACCTACCCTCCTGCACCTCTTCATTTTAATCGTGACTAATTCCAGTGCTAGCAAGGTATTCTTTTTTAAGTTTCAACAACCTTTTCTTTCTGCGCTATCTTTATTATTTGTATCAATTGTTTGTAAATGAGATTTATGAGAACTTATGGTTTGAAATCAGTATTTTAATAGTAATGCATGGATTGACATGGAGAATTGAATGAGAATGATATGAAAATATTCTGTTGAAGGAATCCATGTAGCTAGTAAGATTATAGTGAGACTCTTCGTAATATAATTTTATTCATGGTTATTTAAAATGTAATATTAATCGAATTTATTATAGATGTGAAATTGTAAGTTTAAATACTTTGAGACAACAAATACCATGAAGATTGCAGTATATTATATTATATTATATTCGAAAAGGCAAAAGGAAATGAGAGAGAGAGAGAGAGGCCTGTAATGGGCCCACCTTAAAGCACAGCCACCCACAAAATAGATAATGTCCGAACTTTTTGACACCACTAACTTTGTGACACGTGTCGCGCAGAGATTCTCCCCCTCTCTCAAAGCCACCAAAAACAGCAATAACCCCATTCACTGCTAAGACAAAAACACAAACACAACACAAGTTCTATTTTTCTAGTTCTCACCCAAACTGCAACCTTACTAAACTCAATTACTCTGACAATACTAGTAAGTCCCCGAATGTTGGAGGGAGAACCTGCTGGCACGTGGGCGCGCACGTGCGACACGTGCCGCTCCGCACCATCCACCATCTTCTGCCGCGCCCACAACGCCTACCTCTGCTCCTCCTGCGATGGGCGCGTTCACCACGCCTCCTCCTCCTCTTGGCACGAGCGCGTCTGGGTCTGTGAGGCCTGCGAGCGTGCACCGGCGGCGTTCCTCTGCAAGGCTGACGCCGCCTCTCTCTGTTCCTCATGCGACGCCGACATCCACTCCGCCAACCCTCTCGCAAGCCGCCACCACCGCGTCCCCATACTCCCCATAGCTGCCGGCCACCACTCCCACGTCGAAATAGACGTCGCCGACGACGACGATGCTGCTGACGTGGATGACGACGACGAAACCGCTTCCTGGCTCTTGCTCAACCCTGTCAAAACTGGCACTGTCCCTAACAGCAACAATAATGGGTTCTTGTACAGTGGTGAGGTTGATGAGTATTTGGACCTTGTTGATAACTGTAACTCTTGCGGTGACAACAACCACTTCGCTGCAACTACCACTACTGCCACTACTGCTGATCATTACACTCAGCACCATCATTTTGATGGTGTTTCTCAGAAGAGTTATGCTGGGGACAGTGTGGTTCCGGTTCAGCAGCACCAGCATTTTCAGCTTGGCTTGGAGTTTGAGAATTCTAAGCCTGCCTTCAGTTACAATGGTTCTATTAGTCAAAGTGTAAGCCTTTCTAATTCCCTTTTTCTCTTTCCTCCTTTGGGTTTTTTTTTTTGTTTGTTCTTTTGTTACAAACACGTACAGAATATGATCACTTTTTTCAGTATTTGAACTGTCGTTAGCCTTCTGCTACACCTAACTCTCGTGGGGGTGGTTTACTTGTGTATTGTTCATTCTTGAAAATCTCAAATTCATCTCAACCAAGCTCTTGAGACGGGGAAAGTGGTGCTTTTTATTTGACTTGGGTTGTGTTGTATATTATATACTGCATGTTCCTTCTTTTTTGAGATGGAAGTTTTCTTGCTTTTGGCCTCTCACGTGACATGTTTTTGGCCGAAGTTTTGGATTCACAAGTAGTTTCCTTTCCTGGAATGTCCAATGCCAGCTTTAACTCTCTGGTTGAAGTTCTGTTTACCTTGTTTTTGGCCTGGGGTATCTACATAATCTGTCTTGTTGAACTGTTTGCCATTAATTAGACTTGTCAGAGCTCGTGTTTCATGTTTGGTTTAATTTGTACATAAATGGTGTCTCGATTCGTTCTGCAACTTTTATTGGCTCTCTTTACCCTTTTGCCTTTACACTTTTTCTTTTTTGGAACGAATCTAAAGGAAAATTAAGTATCTTACTTTCTTGCTATAAGATTGTTTTCCTCAATAAACAATTGAAAACTTTCTGCCTTTTTATTCTCCTAAATGTTGATGGGAGAGTTGATCAATTTTCTATATCTTATATGCATGCAGTTGCATTTCTCATTATAATTTATTCTGTAGTATACTCCGGTACCAAGGAGCAAAGAAGTTGTTCTAAAGCGTTAAAAGCCATCCCTCTAGATTCTCCTGCTTTTGTAATCTCAAGCAGTGATTACATAAGCATAGGAATATTTATCAGTCAGTGAAATATTCATCAATTTTCTAGCCTAAATAATTGGATTTCACAAAATTGACGACTTCTATATAGATGTTCTTTCTTTGTCAAGAAAATCCAGCTACCTTATCAGCTGATTCTATCAGTCGTGTATTTAGCTGGATTTTGCAGCACCATATACAAAGCAGACCCTAGAATGAATTGGTATTTGTGAAATGCATATTTTATGAAAGTGATAAAAAATTATAATTATTGGTTTCATCAGCATCATAGATATGAATACCAGACTGCTTAGAAAATTTATCTTGAACTTGTCATCACGTGAATATTTATTAACTGGTTTTTGCTTCTTTTTTTCATTGAATTCAGATTTCAGTTTCAACATTGGATATTGGTGTTGTACCTGAATCACCGATGAGGGATGTCTCAATTTCCCATACAAGACCCCCCAAAGGGACGATTGACCTATTTTCTGGACCTCCCATTCAGATGATGCCTTCCCACTTTTCTCCAATGGACAGGGAGGCCAGAGTCCTAAGGTACAGGGAGAAAAAGAAGACAAGAAAATTTGAGAAGACAATCAGGTATGCCTCAAGGAAGGCCTATGCAGAGACTAGACCTCGTATAAAGGGTCGATTCGCCAAGAGAACAGATGTAGAAGCTGAAGTGGATCAGATGTTCTCCACAACACTAATTACAGAAGTTGGATATGGCATTGTTCCCTCTTTCTGAATATGCTGTGCTGAACAAAAATGGCCAGAAGACAGAGAAGAAGCTAGAAGATCATGATCAATAGAAATGGCAACCACTTATGTACTAAGTTATTTTGTTGATACTGTATTTTTTATGTAATCTAATTACTCGCAGTTGCACTAATCGGATGCTTTATTATTTTGTTTACTGTATTTTGAATGGAACTTGTATTTGTAAATACAGTCCTTGTATTAAATTATTAAATTATAGTCAACATATCTTTGATAAATTTTCATTTTCTCTATTTCTATCATGTTGTATTTGTCATTTCATTTAGTTGCAATCACTTCAATCAAACTAAGTACTCTGAACAGATATTTAGGGACCAAAACTAATTATCTTCATCAAACATCATTCAGGTGCATTGAACTTACTGTAGCTTGAGTTTTGGTTTATATACTAATCATCCTGATCTGGCTACAGTGAAAAAGAGGATAGAAAGTTGTCGAGTTTAATATAATGCACATAACTCCTTTTTCATTTGTTTGCCCTTGGAAGAAGGTCAAAAGCCAAAACTTGTTAATTATATATTCTTTTCTCCTCTCTTTCTCTTTGTGATATCCACTGTTCATCATTCCTCTGCATACAATGCTCCTATATCATCAAGAGATCATGACATCTTTTGGCATATTTGGCTAAAAGTGAGAGAATTCTATTTTGGATAAAAAAAAATGCAGTTAAAATCATTGATTAGAAACTTAATGATTAAGGTTGCAACAACTTTAGATCTTTCATACATGGACTCATAATCTCAATTGCTAGGTTTTCTAGTTTACTGTTTGTTGGAAGTGAATTTTATTCTTTAACATGTATGTCCTTCAATTTTGAGAAGCCAAATATGCTTTTGTAGCAACACAGCATATTCTTCAGAAGAGAAGATATTTTTATGATGACGTGTCCCTGACCATACATGCCAAAGTACATTTAGAAAAATTCTGCACAAAATGATTGATGAATTTATCGCATTCAAAATGCCCTCTTGATTATTTTAGTCTACAGATAACTGGGAACGAGAGAAGAGATTGAAGAAACAAACAGTGAAGTTTTTTACACTGAAAGTGTGGCTACGGGTTCGGTTAATGAACAGAACAGGTTGAAGAAATACCATGTAAACGCTATAAATATTCAGTATCTGCGATTCTATTTGCTGCACATAACTAGTGATAGCAGACAATATTCATTCCTTCCCACATTTCATGACCACAAAGCAATGATACCAAATCAAATGTTTACATATTCCAATATTTTTTCTCTAGCATATCAGAAGTTGCTTAGGTGGCTATAGTAAGTGGTATGGTTTCTATTTGAATGTAAAGTATACTCATCTTCTGGTGAGTTGAGACAAATCAGAACCAAAATTGCAATAGAACTTTTTATTTTCTCTTTCTCTGGAAAAGTAAAATACATCTGGTTTTAACCTTGTACTCTCTGTTAAGTTAGTTTCTGTTGCGGAATATGAGGTTCAGTAAAAGGGTAATGCTTTTTTACATCAAAACTTTAGGAAATCATTCACCTTAAGGTAAGAGTAATCCTCACCAATAAAAATAATTACATTATTCATTGAAAGCAGAGGTGATACAATTTATTGTTCCTTGTAGATCTTCCACATCTATTTATAAATATATCTTCATATTTCATTTCTGCCACTATTTGTTTTTCTACCCTCTTAAGGTATAAAAGTATCCGATTAAAGAGAGAAGTAGCCTGTGTTATAATAAGTTTCTTAGTAAGTTGTCTTAATAAGCTTCTGAGTTCAATCACTTTACTGAAGTAGTGGTCCTTAAAAGTGGCTGCACTTTTTTTATTTTATGAAATGGTATGAGACAGAAGTAGAACAGTGAACTCGTGGAGGTTGTTGTTACATATGTACAAGGAACGATACCCTTTTGTTTGATCCGCATGTCTCACAAACTGCAATACTCAGACAGGTACACGCACTCACCAAATTGATTCTAAAGACGAAAAGAACACCCATTCCCTTTCCGCTATTTCTTTTTCTTTTCAGTAAAATATTTCCATGCTTTGAAGAGACAGTCATGCAAAAACCACTATCAAGACACAATTGGGTTTCATTGATCACATTCGTATACGAACCTATACTCCTGCACTCTTATTATTAATTATCTTGCGTCAGAGTCTCATTACAAATATAAAAAGGGAAGTTCCGTCCCCGTAATAACAGATATAATATTACAAGGAATTTTTCTATTGCTGCAGAATCATAAGAAACTCCGATCTGTGAATATCATTATTGTATTTGCCGATAATGGTATAACTAGATTGTTTATTACCTTCCATCATAGCCATGCATCTCATGTTAAAAATGATTAATATACCATTGATGTGTTCCTAAAAATAGTCTTTACATATAATCAAAGCGTGTAGCATTAAAGGAAAAAGGGTTCTTTAGATGAAAGAGTTACTTCAACCTTGAAAAGCAAACATGTGGGTGGCCCCAAATTAAAAACAGTGAACCATGGCCAAATATGTTGCCTTTGCTTTAAGATCCACAAACTCTAATAGAACCATTTCCAGCTTGCTAATTTGTCCAGCAGCAAAAGTAACACAAACAATGACAAAAGTGTTCCAATTATTGATGAAATTAAGCGTTTCCACCAAATTATGGAGGAAAGACAGGAACAAAGAAAAACAAGCCCACAAAGGGTGTGGTTGTTTTCTTTTTACTTTAAAAAAAAAATACAACTGACTGAAGATCTCACCTTTTCAAACTGATTTTGTTTCATGTTTTCCAAAACTATATTATAACACTTTCCTTTGTGATTTATATTTCAATGGATTTGTATCATAGAACTTTTTTTTTATAAAGTATTGAAAACTTAATTGAATATCATCCTGTTCTATTATCATTCTTAAGAAAACCCTAATAATTATAATTAAGCATATAGTTTGGTTTGGCTGACTGAGTAAGATGCATGAGTTTGTGTAAACTCCCTTACATGTGTTCAATTCCTATAATCCAATGCACCCTTGTATGTACTCTCATCTTAATTAATGTCATAAATTGATGGAAATTATAAAACTTGGAGGCTTCAATAATTTACATTGTTTTTTTTTTTGCTAATTGTACTAAAATTTCAATTATTTTATTTAAAATATCTATTGTCACTTATTTTCTCTTTGTTAATTCCACTTTTGGAGAGTATTTTTCATAATGTTATGTAAATAAAATATCTTTCTATAAAGCACATTTTGAAATAACAAATGGATAAACATATTTTAAAAATAAGGTAAATAAAATATTTGGATTACTCACTGCATTCTTCTAATTTATAGATTTCGAGATGTACTTTTCCAAAAAAGTTTTGGCTTTCTTAAAAGTTAGATGGTGTTTTTGATAACATGAAAATCATTAGTGTTTTGTAAAATACTTTTTAGAATGTAAGAAAGAAAAAAAAAAAGTGTTTATGAAAGTATTTCTTAAGGTGACATTTTCAACCAAAGTTTTGCCAAAAAAAATATAACATTAAAAGAGTGGAAAATATTTTAATTTAATCGGAGAAAAACAAACTTAATATCATTTTACATTTATTCAAGAAGAAGCATTGCATTGTTGCGAGTTTGGTAGTGAAAGCATAAAAGTTTATGTGTGATATGAAAGAGATTGCAAATGTTTTGTCAGGGAAAAATGAGGTAAAAATATGTCATTTTAAATGAAAAGGAACAAAAGGGGAGTGCAGTTAACAAAAAGGGAAATGTAAATAGTAGGATCCAACATGAATCAATATACCTAGCCCAAGAAATTGAAACGGGACGACCAAGAAATCAAAAAAATCTGAAAGCGGGATTTTCGTAAGCATATCCGAAAAGGGCCGAAACCGGTTTATAAAGGGCCCAACTTAAGCATAAACCCTTTGCGAAGTAGAAAAACCCTTTGCCGCCATTGCGGCAGCTCATTCATTCAATCATTCGTCGCCACCGCCGGCGAAAGCCCAAACCAGTTTTTCTATCATCTCTTTCCTCCGCAGGTGCGTTTATTCTCTGGCTCACTCCTTGCTAAAGGGTCATTGTCAATTTTTTTTTATGTTTTTGTGATTATGGTTATTGGGTGTGGCAGATTTTGAAGCAAAAAAATGGGTAAGAAGAGAAAACACAGTGAGAGTAGTGAACTTGTTGCACAGCCCAAAAAGGAAGATGCTGCTCCAGAGAGACCAGCGAGGACCCTTTTGGGTTGGAAGGATAAGAGTCTAGGCACTGATGAAGTGGACGACAGCAACGTTGGTTCACCAATATTCAGGAACAAAGAGAAGGTTTTGGTTACTTGCTCTAGGCGCATCAGTTACAGGTACAATCTAATACAAACCCCATGACTTTTAGTTACAGATTTTGTGTTTTTTTTATAGTTTGGATTACTCTATTTTTGTGTCTTGATGTGCAAAGTTTAAGAACAGAGAAACCCTGTGCAGTGAGTTAAATTTTGTATATTATTATGGTATTCATGGGCGGAGTACTTATTTTCCATTAATTTGTAGGTACCGGCATTTGATGTTGAACTTGGTGTCACTTTTGCCGCACTGCAAGAAGGATAACAAGGTTGAATCAAAGGAAACCAAAGGCGCCACCCTGAACGAGCTTGTTGAGCTCAAAAGTTGTTCTTCGTGTTTATTTTTTGAGGTATTTTATTTATATGCAACAAGGTTTTTCAGTGCCGTGTTACTTCAATTTAGGATTGATGTGATGTGCTGTTCGCTAGACTAGTATTTGCATTATGTTTGCGCTATTTGGAAAATTTAAAGCATGCTTGTAGGAAGAGGAATTCGTTTGTTGGTTACAAATGTTGATGTTATTTCACTATGATATGGTAGTCATGAGCTTGAGTCTGGTCAACTTGTTATATTCTGATTAGTGTCTTCTCCTCTCGTTTTCTATGTATCAATTTCAGTGCAGGAAGCAAAAAGATCTTTATCTCTGGATGGCCAAATGCCCCAATGGCCCATCTGTAAAATTTTTAGTTAGTGCGGGTAATATTCTGATCTGATCATTGTCGTAATGTTGATATAATACTAATTTGCTTCCTCTGATCATGTAGAGTTCTGATGTCTGTATACTGTAGGCATCAGTTTCCCAGTGAATTATGATTTTGTGTTTCTCTCTCCCTCCATCCCATTTTTTTTTATATACTTTTACTGATTTTCCTTTTTCCACCACTGCTTTTCAGTTCATACAATGGAGGAGTTGAAGCTAACGGGAAATCACCTAAAAGGTTCCCGTCCTCTTTTGACGTTTTCTGCAAATTTTGAAAAAGATGCACATTGGAAACTGTTAAAGGAGATGTTGTTACAGGTATGTGGTCGGTTTCTTTCCTTGCAAGTTTTTTCATCTTTGTCCACCTAGTTTCATCCGAGGAAAACTTAAGTTGATTACTCTCATATGTGCCATTTCATATATAAGGTAAAGGTTAGCTTGATGGTTTCATCTTAGTTTGTTGATTCATGATGTTGCCTCCATGAATTTCCAGTCTAATTATGAACTGCTTCATGTGCTCTTTCCTGATGTAATTGGGATCTTACATTGTGGTTGTCATACTGTTGTATGTGTACTGTATTTCCTAATTTCTGATATACTATTTTTTTCTTTTTGTTCAGATATTCGAAATACCAAAGGACCATAGAAAAGCTAAGCCCTTCCATGATCATGTTTTTGTTTTCTCAATAGCTGATGACCATATATGGTTCCGTAATTACCAGGTTTGTGTTTGTATTAGCACAAGATGTGAAGAATGTCCTTTACAAGTTACAACTTTTGCACTAATATATAGGTTAAAATCGGGAGATTGCTGTTTGGGGTCTCCTTTCTACCTACTTGTAAAGAAATTAAGTGTATACACTGTGATTATAGATATGTTGATTGCTTTTTTAGCCACAGGTTAATGATTGAAGTGAAGTTTGGGTCGAGCATTTTTAACCTTTAGTTTCTTATAAACATTACTGATGATTCAACTTAAGTTTCTATCTATATATTTCAATTTGAAGGATTAGTTTTTGGGTTCCTTAATAAATAGACTTCAATATGATGTAAAGAATGCTTAACCATAACAATTTTGAAGATGGAGGATATTGGATCATTATAATGAGTTTAAATTTTTTTTAAACATTTTGGATGTTCCAGTATGGTATTGTTTCATAAGCTCAAAGGTTAAACTATGGTGCATGTAATGTTTCATTTACTGATCAACTTCATTCATTTAATTATGGTCTGCTATGATGCATGGGCACGATATCAGATATGATGCATACCTGATACGGCAATACACTTATTTTTGAAAATTAAAGGTACTGTGCGCGACATATAAGTATTGAAAAATGTACAAAAATTACATAATAAATATATTATTACAATTGTGTGAATCCAAATTGAAATCGCATTTATTAGACATTGTCAAAATAAGTATTAGTGTTTAATAGATTATATACTTCATCGTCGGTAAAGTATCCTAGAGTATTGGATACGGAAATGTGATACAAATTGAAGTATCAGTGCATAACAGATGGTCAGTCTCACCAAATCAGTGATGACTGAATCAAGTGTTGATTTCGGTTTGATTCCTGTGCAAGCCTGCAATAGAGGTTCTACTCATTTTTTGTAGGACAAAAACCCATTAGATTGAGTCATTTGTGTTATACTCATGACATAGCCTTTTAGAGGACAATTGTTACTATTAGTTGTTCACAAGATTCATATTTAATGCGACCATTATATGGTCCCATTTCATCCAACTATGTAATATTGATTTTTTCATGACAAAGTATTGTATTATTTTCTGCCTGTGGCTGATGCCTACTAAGGAATGCTACATCTTTTTTCCCTTGCAGATTTCTACTCATCATAATGAATCAGATAAATTACCAAGGGGAGGCCTTGATAAAATGACATTGATTGAGGTCTGAAAACTGGTTCTTGATGTATTTTTGATCTTTCAATTTCTAACATTCATTTAACCTGTGTGCAAACTACTTGTGTAGGTCGGTCCACGGTTCTGCTTGAACCCAATTAAAATATTTGGTGGCAGTTTCGGAGGCCCAACATTATATGAGAATCCATTCTATGTATCTCCAAATCAGGTACCAACTAGTATATTTTTCGTGTATGCTTAGGATTTCTCAAGCTCTCTACTAATAATAAGTATATCTATCATTGGTTGCTGGTTCTGATAGGTTCGAGCTTTGGAGAAAAAGAAGAAGGCTGGAAAGTTTGCGAAGAAGGTGAAAGCAAAGACAAGGAGGAAAATGCATGAGATGTCTAATCCTCTGGAGCCTGATGAGTTTGCAGATATGTGGAAAGATTGATTTTAAATACAACCGCAGCTAAAGAGTGAGAAAAAAAAAAAATCATATTTCACCTTATATCCATTCATCGTGTGATGGAACATTTGGTTGGCAGCAACAGCTTTTGATGTGAAATTCTTTATATGTTCAATTGAAGATATAGGCTGTACTTCTGTTTATCCTCCATAACATGAAAGGGAGACTTTTTTTATTCTTCAATGTTTTTTTTCTGTAATTTTTGCGGGGGCTGGTTCTCTTATTAGACATTGATTTGGTGGATGGAAATTAAATTTTGGCTGAGAAGGTCCAGTTGAGTTTGAGATTTGGTTTGAATGCCTTTCAAGGCCCAAATAGAGACATGGGCTCCCAAATGTGTAGCTTTCTTTCTACACAGTAGGAATATTTCCCTGCACCCCACAAATACTAAATGATCAAATTTCCGTTAAACAAATTTTTGAACGTGGTTGACCCACAAACTTTTGAATGAATTTTTTGGTTGAGGTTAGAATTTATTCTAGAATGTTCTTGGCATAAAAACACTTTTCTTTTGGTCATATGTTTTTTTTTTTTTTCTGGAGGTATTTTAAAATAAAAACTTAAATGAAGGCCTTATACTATAGTATACCAATTTTGCATGGTCTTTTCCGTATTGTACAACAATGGTAAGAATGCACTGAAAAAACCATTGGTTATTTTTGGCAGCAACAGGTTGTATATATTTCAGCACTTATTTTGAAATAAAATTTTCTCGACAATTTTGTAAGCCACACGAAGTTGACCGAAAAATATCGATCTGTTTGGAAAGTTTTTGAGAAAGTAAACCGAAAAATATCGATTTGAAACTCTGCAACAATGCAAAGTCAAAATAAGATGTAGTTTCAGTTCGATATAAAATGTACTAAGAATCATAAGACGCTTTAAACGTTTTAATTGATCACATTTAAAATTTATAAGCTGATATTCTAAGAGAAATTACAAAAATGTTGATACTAGGTTTGAACAATATTACGCATGAGCAAAAATATAAATAAAAGAAGCAATTTTCTTCTTTTGAAAATGTATAATTATTAAGGAAAACCGTGTGAGAAATAAGAATAAACCACCGACGACTTTTATTGTCCTATCTAACGATTGTAAGATACCACGACACAATTCTCTGTTTACCCATTATAAAATACGCATGGAAGCATGTCAAATCTCAAACATAAAATAACATAAAATTGTGTCCCATGTCGGTGTAGAACATTGGCACAGATACTTCCAAGTATAGTAGTAGAATGCAGACAACATAGCCATGATTTGCAGTATTTTTCTCCCTCAATAGAAAATTTGGTCAACACACTCCTTTAACTGATATCACAGTAATCGTCACTATGTTGAAACTCTTGAGTTGTAACTGTAAGGCTGAGACAACCTTCTACAACATATAATGGAATTGCATAATACTATGGATCATACTTTAATAATTCAACAGGCCTTAGGATTCAATTTGCTTTAATATGGATTTAGAGTCTCTTATGGCCACATGATTTGTGAATCTCAACTTTAACCATAATGTCCTTTAGCTAGGTGAGCAGATATGATACACCTCAATCATGAGTTATAATTATGTGATTGATCTCTAATTTTTTTTAATGGGAATCAGTTTTCTAGAAGAGTAGTCTTTGGTTAGCACTTAAAGTCACGGCCACAAAATAAATGTTGGCCTCATGTAAATCCAAAAGGAACAGAACAGATTCCAGTTTTAACTCTGAAACCAAAAATCCAATCACCATTTCTTCTTTACCTCTTTTGTTCCAATTACTGAGATATCTTGTCATCACACTAAGGTCACAAACATTTAAATATGTTTATGTGGACTTGGAATATGTGAGTGCTGGGTGGCCCTCCAACAAATTTCTTAAACTCATCACTTCATAAGTCTTGAGGACAAGGACCCCTCCATCAACCACTCCCACTCACTTATGTTATTCCAATTAACCCCACAAAAACCTTTTGCTTTTTCTCACCTTAATCCACCAAGTAAGTTACCATTAATTCCATCTCCATTTTCCACATAACCCCATTCATAACACACCAAATCCATTATGTTAGTCAACAAATTTGTCCTGTTATAGAGTACAATGGATCACATAGTTAAAGTTCTTAACTAGCTCATTCCATTACAAAAAACACTAACCACATTATGTGGTTGTCCTTTGTTTTGCAATGCCAGAGCATAATAATTAGAGTTACTAACTTGCTGACCTACACTGAATTATGATTATTTAGAAACTTTCATCTTACAATAATTTTAGATATTTTTCTCCTTTTTTTATTACTTGTTTTTACCCTGAATAATGCATTTAAAAGTTACAAAACCAACAACTTAATAATAAGTCACGTTTTATCTGAATTAGATTCCTTGATAAAAGTGTTTCACGATTTAGTTTATTTCCTAGATAAAAGAAACTTTCACATTTTCTTAAATAATCTTTAACGAGTTAACATAAATCATATTCTCAGTAAAAATTTAATGTGTTTGTATAGTTAGAATTTCTGATATCTTGATATACAAGTTCAGTTGTAAACAATAATTATGATGAGTAATACTAATATCAAATGAAGATTTAGAGTAAAAGGTATTTTATTGTTCTAGTTAATGAGTGAATAAAAGCATGAAACGCCAGAAAGTGAACGTAAGTGTGAACAAAGTGTGAGTTAAAATAAGTTTTATTGGAATAAGTAAGGTTATTATATTGGCTTTTAGACCTTATTATGTAAGGTGATTGATCATATTAGAAATAACTTTTGAATTATTTGGCATTATCTTTTATCTGTTTGTATATTTATTTTTTATTAAGTTATATCGTAATATTGACGTAATTGAAAAATGGATGTAATATTAATAACAATTAAGTTGTTGAGTATCACCTTGATTGTTATGTAGAGAATTTTTTTAATAATAATAATAATAATAATAATAATAATGTATGAGCTATAATCTTAAGGTAATTGAACTAAGTTCTTTACTTTAAATTCGTTAAACAAACTTTCAAAATCAACAATACCAATTTCATCGTTTAGAATTAATTCCTCTAATTATATCTAGTTTGGTGATCTAATTATATAGTAATTAAGTTCAATCAAAAGTTAAGGATTCATAATTGAGTTCTTTTACACAACATATATTTACTAATTAGTTAATAGTTATTAAATAAATAACTAACATATTAATATGTATTAATTAAATAATTATGAGGCTAATATGATTATTTAAAAAATTAATAAGTTAATGTTTATTCATTAAATAGTTCATAAATCAATGTATTATTAATTTAATAATTTATAAATTAATAGTTATAGATTAATCATTTTTAATTAAATAATTAAGAGATTATTATTTATTCATTAAATAATTAATACATTATATATTATTAATCAAATAAATTATATTTCAATATTTTTTAATTAAATAGTTACTACATTAATATTTATTAATTTTAATAATAGATTATTATATGTTAATATGAATAAAAATTTTAATTACCTGATTTACCGAGAGACTTATATATATTACTGATAGAATCTTATTTTTTTGTTTTATTAACAAATATAAAAATGTACTGACGGAATTGTTTCTTCCGCTATTAACTAATAACTTAACTAAAGAACTTAACAATGAATTTCATCTAACATATAACAAATATTACTGATAAATATTACTAAAAAAATATATATAAAAAATATTTATATTAAAATTTTCTTCAATAACATTTATATTAAAAAATTAATACTTATATTAAAATAAAATAAATATTAACAATACTTTAATAAATAAAATAATTTATAAAAAATTAATATAAATAAAATTTTATATAAAACATTAAACACTACCAATTTTAATTTTAAAAATATAAAATTCTTCTTTAAAAATATTAAAAATAACGAATGATGAATTCACATACTAGCCCGCGGAATTAGCGGATTAGACAAATTAGATCAATATAAATTAGATGAATTATATTAATACAAATTGACAGGTTAAAAAATTTAATTTATCCCACCTTAATAATGACGGACTAACAAACTGGTTCATCGGACTTGTTCGCTTCCTTGACTAAAAGCACACAAATTTTTTTCTGATACAAAAAAAACGACTCATGTTTCACAATTTTATTTATATTTTATTTTAAGAGCGGTTATTGTTATGATATTCCATATCATAAGAAAATAAATTCTAAAAGAAGTGTCAAAAATAACTTAATACTTTAAGTATAAAAAAATGAGGACGTTAAGTGGAAAGAAATGTAGGGAAAAACAGTAAAACTGGATATAAATTTTTTTTTTTTTTTTATAGTGGGAGACAAGTGAGATTAATTGCATTGATTACTGCTACATAAAATAAGTTTCACATTTTTCTCGTTTAGTCAGACATTAACATAAGATGTTTTCTCTTTGCTTTTTGATTATGGTCAAATCTTGGAACCTTGGTTGTTGGTTATTCCAGTCAAACACCAAACATCAAATTAATCTGTTAAAGAACATTGAAATAACATATAAAAAAGCAAAATGAAGATGAAACAAATTAAAGATATTATTATAGCTATAAGAATGGCTTTCTTAAAATTCCGAAATGTGTTACATATGATTGATCCACACTTATTATTTTATGGAAAATTGTCTCACTCGGAACAAACAACATTACAAGTACATTTGCGTTTATTACCGGCAACATTGTTACAACTGCAATTCATAGGCATAGCACTTGCTCCTAGTCTTGCAAGGAATTCTCGAAAGCAGCTCATTCCTGAAGTCCCCAATGGACATTGCCCATCAAACACCATATCTTTAGGGCAAAATTTGATTTCCCCTGTTCATCACAACATCACAAACACATCAAAATCTCTAAATATCAACAACATTTTCAGAAAACAAAACTCACAAATCATCATAATACTTATATACCGTATGTTTGGCTGAAGAGAGCGAACAAAGCCAACACAATCAGAACACTGCTCTGAAACTTCGTCATGATTTTCTTTGCTTCTACTTTTTTTTTAAGTGATTATCCAAATGGCTTTGAAGTGATTGAACAGTGTTGCATCCGAATGCCTTATATAGATGTATAATGAAGTGAAAATCTTGAGGTATTTCTTGGGAAGGTTTAACTTATGCATTACGGTCAAAACAATCTAACAGTTACTTTTTTGAGAATTACTCTTCAGTTTCCTAACTCATTCATTGAATATATTCAATAATAATCATTTCATTATAACTCTCTTAAATATGTTATGCATTTATTTTTAAAATGTAACGTATTTCTAATAACATTATTTAAAAAATAGTATAGTTATTGTGAAACAACTTCAAAATGCAATAATTATGAAACGGATAAAGAAAATTGTAAACACATCAGATAGCATGTGAAACATTATATGATTTACTTTATTACTTGTTGTTTATTAATTATCATTATTTCATAGTGTGTTGTTTATTAGCTCATTATTTATGATTTATAATTTGTTGTTTATTGATTATGATTTATTTTACCGCTTATTCATTTGTTACCATTTATTGCTGTCATTAAGTTTTTTTAATTAAAATTGATTGAAGTTAGTAAATTAAAGTATTATAATTTTTTTCGTCTTCTTATGTTATCTCACATGCATAATAAACACTTATATCAAATGTTACATATTAATCATAAACCTAAAACATCAAATACATGTTCATCAACACTTGTATCAAATCTTACATATTAATCATAAACCTAAAGATCAAATACATGTTAATCAAAAACTAAATTTAAAAGTAAATTTTAAATGTGGGAAATACATATTATTCTGAAATTTCAAATATATAAGAAATATATAAATTTATAAACACTAAATAGATTATTAAATTGAAACTAATTTTAAGGATAAAAAATAATTAATTATTATATTAATTAAATTAAATACTATTTTAGAAAAAAAAATGATTGATATATAAAATAATTTATATTAATAATAAAATTTTTAAATTAATTTCTAAATTTTATCAAGATTTTAGTTACTTACCTGAAACTTTAAAAAATAATCAAATATCAATTTAAAATTAATTTATAAATTTTATTAATAATAAAAATTATTTTAAACATCAATAATTTTTATTTTTTAAAATAATATATAATTTAATTATTATAATAATTAATTTTTTTATCTTTAAAAATAATTTTTATTTAAAAATTTTCTTATAATGAAATTAACCTAAAATAATAAACTAAAATCTAAAATTACACACACTCTAGAATAATAAAAGTCTGCATATCATAAAAGTTTAAAATGTTATTTCTAATAAGAAGAAGACTCTAATTGATGTAGATTTTCCTCATGTTATATTTTATTATTGATGAATTTATTACTCCACAAAAAAAAATATTAAATAGAAATCAATTTTAAAAACAAAAAATAATTAGTTGTTATAGTGACTAAATTAGAAACCAGGTTAAAAAAATTTGGTTTCTAAATTAATTTTTATTATTATTAAATAATTTCTAAATTGGTATTTAATTAGCTACTAATGGTTTAAATAAATTCTAAATTTAGTAGAAAAACCTTGGTAGTTAATTAGATACTAATTTAAAAATTATTTAATAATAATATAAACTAATTTAGAAACCAATTTTTTTTATAAAATAATTTTTAATTTAGTCAGTATAACAACTAATTATTTTTTTATTTCTAAAATTAATTTTTATTCAATGATTTTATAATAGGGTTTGTTGAAGGATTTGTCAGTGGAACTCTTATTAGAAGGACTTGTTGCAGGAACTCTTATTAGTAATTGAAAGGTTTGAAATTTGTAAGACAATTGCTCATTCACCTCTTTAGTTATTAAAAGTCATTGTCTAAGTTGTGCTTCAAAAGTGTCATTTCTACCTTTATTATTTGCAACAAGTCTCAACCCAGAGTCCTAATGTACCAAATTAAAATCATTATAATTTAAACTTTAGTCTATTCATTCTAATTTTTAATTTTACTAATATTATTCTAATACTTATTTTGATTAGTGTCATTCAACTATTTTATATATTTATCTTTATTTTGAATAAAAAAGTCAAAAAAAAATTAAATTTTATTATATTTATGTTCATATTCTACTATGATTATGATAATGTACAAAATTAACCATTCTAATAATGTTTAGATAATTGAACAAAATTCTTCAATTCAATCTTTATCGTTCAACAAAATTTTAAAATCAATAATACCAATTTCATCGTTTAGAATTAATTCCTCTAATTAAATCTAATTTGCTGTAATTATATTGTAATTAAGTTTAGAATTAATTCTTTCAAAGTCAATAATACCAATTTCATCGTTTAGAATTAATTCATCTCATTAAATATAGTCTGGCGATTTAATTATATTGTAATTAAGTTCAATCAAAAGTTAGGGATTCATAATTAAGTTATTTTTACACATAGCATACATTTACTAATTAACTAATATTTACTAGATAAATAACTAACCTATTAATATTTACTAATTAAATAATTATGAGATTAATATTTTTATTTACAAAATTAATAAGTTAATATTTATTCGTTAAATAGTTCATAAATCAATGTATTATTAACTTTTGTGTCATGTGTGGTTATTTGGTACTCATATTTTTAGGTGTATATCTATTTGGATTTCACAAGCAGTGGTATGAGTTGTGCAAATCTCTGATTCTGAATGAATGCACAAATTTTTTTAAATAAAGTTAAGTATTTATATATAGATGTTAGTAAATTTTTGTTATGATAATATATTTGAAATTAATAAAGTGTGATGATTTATATAATTTTGATGGAATGATTTGAAGTTTTATCAAAAGTTCTAATAATCATTTCCTTATCCTATTTTTATGTTGGGGTTGTTATTTTTTAGTTTTTAAATTCTATGATAATTTTATATTACACGTGAACAATTAATTTTGGTTATGACATATCAAAGTGAAAATGATAAAAAAAAATTATATTTTGTTTAATGATGTATATATATTTGAAAATCCTAATATAAAAGAATAATATTTTATAATATAATCATATAAATTTTATTTATATATTAAAAGTTATGACATAATAATAATTTGATAACGTGAGAATCTTATTTGATAGAATTTTTTTTGTTCGTTAACCGATGTAAAAATGTATACGGAATTGTTTGTTCCGCTATTAACTAATAACTTTAAGAATTTAACAGTGAATATTTGTCTAACATATAACAAATATTACTTACAAATATTTTGTATAATATATAACAAATATTATTTATAAATACTATCGATAGATATATTAAAATTTTATTCAAAAACATTTTGCGTGAAATTTATTAATGTCACTATCAATAAATAGTTTGTACATAATATATTCAAACACTATTGACAGAGTCTTTCGTCGATATTATTACGTAAAATTCGTTTGTAAATTTCTATCTCTAATACACTAATTTTAATGGATAAACACCTATCACTAAAATTCTGTCGATAATTTTTAATGCTTTTATAGTTGCATCAGTACTAAAACACATTTTTCTTTCAAATTAACCTGCTAAAGAAGATTGAAATAAGAAATAAAAAATGAAAGAAAGTGAGGTAACAAATTGAAGATAGTATTAGATATAAGAATGGGTTTCTAAAAATTGTGAATGTGTGTTACACTTATTATTTTTGTGGAAAATTGTCTCACACACCACAAACAATATCACAAGTGCATTTGCGTTTGTGACTGGGAAGATTTTTACACCTGCAGTTCTTAGGCATGGCACTTGCTCCGAATCGATCAAGGAATTCTTCAAAGCAGCTAAATCTTGAAGTCCCCAATGGACATTGCCCATCAAGCACCTTATCTTTAGAGCAATATTTCAACTCATCCCCTGTTCATCCCAACATCACAAATACATCAAAATTTGAAATAACAAAATTGATAGAACCAGTGATAGTAATATTGATAGTATTACTGATACTATTAATGATACTATCAATGATACTATCAATAATATTATCAATGATAAAGATGTCAGTCTAACTGAGAAGTGAAGTTATATCATAAAATGTATCTGTTTAACTGAAAAGTTTTAAATTAAATAATGATACTTAAGGAAAAAATCTTTATAAAAAAAACAACATTGTGAAACAAAAGTCGCAAATCATGATAATACTTATATACCGTAAGTTTGGCTGAAGAGAGCAAACAGAGCCAACACAATAAGAACACTGCTGTGTAACTTCGTCATGATTTTGTTTATTTCTACTTATTTTGCAGTGATTCAACATCTTGCAACCAAATGATCCTTATATAGATGTATAATGAAGTGAAACTCTTTAGATGTTTCTCGGGAATGCTTAACTTCTTCATTACAATTAAACCAATCATAACAGTTACTTTGAAAATTATACCATTCACCAATTTCCCATACAACTCAGGAATTCTATTTTTAATGGTAAGTTCATTAAAAATTATTCTAAATAAAGAGTTCAAATATTTTAATGAAGACTTCAAATATTTAATGATTAACATTAATCTCCAGGATTCAATAAATTTAACTACTGATTATGAAATGAAAATTTTTAAATATTACTTTTTATTCAAATAAAACTGATATTGATTTGATTTATTCCACGTGTCTCAATACCATAATAAGAGTAATTTTAATCTTTTGAAAAATTCAATTTGATTTATATTCTCATTTTTCTGTAAAACGTCTACTCTTTTTCTTTCTAATTTTTGCGTTTAAATTATTTTTCTTTATCTCAGGTAAAATAATGCATTTATTTTTAAAATGTAACGTGTTTCTAATATTTTTTTTTTTTAAATAGAATACTTGAAAATGTAATAATTATGAAACGGATAAAGAAAAATGTAAACACATCAGATAGCATGTGAAACGATAAATGACTTACTTTATTACTTGTTGTTTATTAATTATCATTTACGGTTCATAGTGTTGTTTATTAACTCATCATTTATGATTTATAGCTTGTTGTTTATTGATTATAATTTATTTTATCGCTTATTTATTATTTACCATTTAATTGCTTCCTCTTTTAGTTCCACAATCATTTTAGTTTTTTTTTTTAATTAAAATTGATTGAAGTTGGTAACTTAAAGTATTTTATTTCTTTCTTCTTATCTTATCTTCAAATTGCTCTTTGTTCAAATAAAAAAAATGTATTTACTAAAAAAAGGTAAAAACGTTTTTAAAAATTGCAGTCATTTATATGAGGAAAGTGAAAATTATATCATAAATTTTTTAAAACTAAAACAAATAAAACTTTATTTAATTTATGTTAAATCGGATTGCTGATTACTTTTTCCTGACTTGGTTATTGAACATAGGTTGAATAACTGAAGAATGATATAGAAACCTCTGTTGAAGCAGTAATTGACAAGATTGTGAAGATATAACACAGAAAATTGATGCCAAATGAATACTATGCTTTTCTTCTAGTTACTGTTTTGTATTGATGTACTGCAATATGTGCATATTATATTTTGTATTTGACTATATTTATGCCATTTGTAATGTGTTTGTATGTTATTTTATATTATAAAAAATAGATTAAAATGCATCCTCTCTCATTAAGAAATGATCCAAATAAACACATTTATTTAAAAATTACACTTCTCTTTCTTGAAGGATAAATTTATATTATTATTGAAAATTTATAATTTTACTTTTCATAATAATCAATAAACTACTTTATATACGGATAAATTTTTAATATATAAAATAATATTTAATTTAATAAATATAATAATTAATTATTTTTTATTTTTAAAAATAGTTTTTATTTAATAATTTTTTTATAATGAACTTTATTTCTGATGACTCTATAACCAACATAAAGAAAAAGATGTTTTAATCGTTTTGTTTTATTTGTTGTATTATACATTCCAATGTATAGTAGGAGTACACATAATTATTTTTAAAAAATATTTTTTAAGTTTTAAATATGATTGTCGAAACATAATGACAATAAACACTCCTAAAAATTTATTAAATATAAATTAATTTTAGAGACAAAAATAATTAATTACCATTAATTAAATTATATATTATTTTATAAATTAAAATATTATCGATATATAAAATAATTTTTATTATTAATTAAAAATTAAAAATTAATTTTTAAATTGATATTTAATTAATTATCAATTTTAAAATCTAAATTAATCAGTGATTAATTATATATTAATTTATATATTTTTTACTAATAATAAAAATAATTTTATATATCAATAATATTTAATGTATAAAATAATATATAATTTAATAAATATAATAATTAATTATTTTTTATCTCTAAAATTAGTTTTATTGGTGTGGAAAACAATCAAAACCCTTGGTACTATTGAGCAACTTTAGGTCAATGATTTTAATCAATTGCAAGGAAGATAACATGACTTTGATAGAAACTTAATTGTTTAAGTTTGAAACACTCTGAAAAAAAAAATGATGGGAAGTTTTAAGAGCTCCAACTATTTGAACTACCAATGTGTCTCAATTTTGCACATGAAACACAACCACACGTATCAATCAATGTTTCAACCATCCACATGTTTCAACCAATGTTTTTCAGAACTGCCCACTACCAATTCTATGTCAAACAAATATATGTCTCCATGTTAATTCCCCCCACCACCACAAAATAAATACCCACACGTGTCAATGAGACCAGCTCTCTTCACATTATGTAAAGTTATTTGGAGACAAATTGTAAATAAAAAGTTATAAGAAAATTTTTCTATAAAAATTTAAAGTAAATATCGAAAATTAAAAAAAAAAAAAATTATAGACACATACCCCGTTGAAAATGTGGTGGAGGCTCGTCCACTCCTCAAAGATTCCTTATATATCACTTTGTTTTTTTTTCTGTCACTAATCATAGGTTTAAACTAAGTAATGTGCGTTTAAACTTATAATTGGATTCCTTAATAAAAGGATATGTTTATGTGTGGATAGATAAATATATGCGTGTATTAGAAGTTATCTTCGCCCATTATTTTTTTGTTAAAAATATTACATTATGTTTCTTAATATATGTGTCCATCAACACGTCTTACATAACATTACTTAATATTTCTAATCATCTAAAAATGCATGCATGATTGTTTTTGTATTTTTATAATAAAAATATGTATTTTTAATTTGTATCGTCATAAAATTAAGTTTCAAAGTAATCTTTCACATGCAAGGCATATTTAAAGGATTTATTCCATATATGTGTTTGTTCAATACTACATCTCTAAGTAGGTAAAGGATGAAACATATATTCCTTTAAATAATTACTCCAAAAGGGATGGATTTGGCCTTAATCATCAAATTCTAACTGGTTAAGGAATGCAACTTATATTTATATATCTCTATTTATCTATATCTATATCTATATATATATATATATATATATTATAAAACTAAATTATTAAAGAAATAATGTATTTATCTTTTTAATTATTAAGAATGTTAACCTGTGTTATTTGTAAGTTTATTGGAAAAAAAACATGTTTTATTTAGAAAAAAAATCATTAAATAAAAACTAATTTTAAAAATATTTAGTTATTATTTGACTAAATTAGAGATCATTTTATAAACTAAAAAAATTATAGATATTTAGTTTCTATTATTGATAAAAAAATTATAAAATAATTTATAAACTGGTATCTAACTATTAGTTATCAAGGTTTTACCTACTTATTATTCTATATTCTAAATTAGTTTCTATTAGTTTTTTATATATTAATCTATAATATAAAATATTAGTAACTAAAACCTTCATTTATAAATTATTTTATAATTTTTTATTAATAATAGAAATCACTTTATGTACTAATAATTTTTTAGTTTCTAAATTAGTATCTAATTTAGTCAATATATTGACTAATTATTTTTTCTCTTTAAATTTAATTATTATCTAATACTTTTCTTACATTGAGAACCTATGTAGCATAGACACGGACACGGAGATACGTATAATCTCTAAAATGCAGGACACGGGAACACGGATCTATATATTATATAATTATGAATTATATAAATTGACAATAAAGATTTATGTGTATGTTTCAGATGTTTTTTTTTAAATAGAAAGATGTTTTTCATGACTAGTTCAAAAGAATTTGTTTCTTATTTTTATATTTATAATAAAAATTTATACAATAAATTTGAGCTTTTAAAAAATTATTGTATTTATCTTTTTTAAAATTGTGTTAGAACCATGTTAGATTTATCAGAAATTTAATAAATATTTTTTAAATTAGACACTTCATTGATATGTATCCTACGAGTGTCTTATGAGTGTCGTGTCCGACACGTGTGTCCGACACGGACACACCATTTAAAAAGAGTGTCTGAGCTTCATAGTTGAGAACACACATTTAAAAAAAATGTTGAATCAAACCTTAAAATTATGTTTGTATCATATAAAGCAAGTTGAATTAATCTGAATAAAACTTAATATACTTATTTTTCAACTTTATATTAATGATAAATTATCATAATAATGACGAATTGAAATTTCAAAAAAAAGTTATGATGGATGGATAAAAAGTTGAAACTCAAAGCATCAAAGTTTAACCAAAGTGAAGCTAAACCCTAAGATAACCAAGCATAGCATTCCACAATAGGACAATAGGTAAAATGGTTATGATTGATAGTTAGAAACTTTGTTAAACATAAATCAACAAGAATCACTTTAAATTTAAAAACTCAAGAGTAAAACATAAGAGTCAACTGCATTATTCTCGATTTTCACATCGACAGTGACAGTAAATATATTTTGTCATGTCCACTTACTAGGGTCCATCACTTTTGTTATGGTCTTATTATTACCACAGAAAATACGTATTTGAAATAGTTAATTATACAGAATTTAGCATTGTTAATATTTTTAAACTGCACTTTTATGGTCATAGATGTTACACATAAAATATTTATCAAACTTACCTTTTTAAAACATATATATATATATATATATATATATATATATAACAAATAAAAATTGCTGATAAAAAAAAAAGACAAATAAAAATCACAAAATGTGCCAAGAAAGCACGAGTTCAAAACAGATTAAAAAACACATATTAAAAAACAAGTTAAACAAGTACGATTTGAAAAAAAAAATCATAAAACATGATAATAAGCACGATTTCAACCAAAATCCGAAAATAAATTTAAAAAATCAGAAAATAAATTCAAAAGCATCTAGCATAATTAAAAAAATACACGACTTGACCAAAAAAAATTTAACAAAAATCACAAAATGTGTTTTCTTGCACCACTTAATAAGACAAAAAAAATTATTATCTAAACTTACACTACAAGAAAATTATTAAATAGAAACTAATTTTAGAGATAAAAAATAATTAGTTGTATAGTGATCAAATTAAAGATCATTTTAGATACTAAAAAAATTTTGATTTCTAAATTAATTTTTATTATTATTAAATGGTTTCTAAATTGGTATCTAATTACCTACCAAGGTTTAACTACAAAAAAAAAAAATTACTCTCCAAAATTATCTCTAATTTGGTCACTATAGTAACTAATTATTTTTTGTCTCTAAAATTAGTTTCTAATCAATTATTTTCTTATAGTGTGAAACATAACTTCTTATTTTTATTTTTTAAATTGTTTGCAAGCATAACTTATTTAAAAATTTAAAAATCTATCCATGTTAACCATGTGTATAAAAAAAAGGCCTAAAATATTCGCATAGCCATCATATATGTTTTGTTTGGAGGGTGGGGAGGTTCCTTTCTAGTTAGGTGGTAGGTATCATAACCTTTTAATCAGTCAAACTTATTTATCTGCGTACATTATAAAAGCTAGTAATTAACATAATATATTTTTTCTATTAAATTACATAAACTTTATATTTCAAAATTATTTTTTTTCCAATAACATCACATGTGTGTAGAAGAAGTTGAAAAAGTTTTTGTCATTAATGAGCAACACTCCTAATTAAGCACTTCTATGAGTCTTAGAAAAGCAATTGAATTCTGTTCCAATTTGGTCTGTGTGGGTTGGTGGACGCGATAAATGGGAAACGTAAATATGCTATTACTTTTGTTTTTTAATACAATTATGAATCATTAATGAGTCAGAAATGAAGTGGAGGCAATTAGAACACCATTTTCTTCACCCTTTTCTTCAAGAACTAAGGATAAAATATTTTCCCACTAATGGTGTTGGGTAAAGAAAACTTTGATGCACACATATATTATTATTTAATATGGAAGCTTAGGAATTAGGTTACAACATAGAAAATGATTTCCAACTCTCTACAGAGATCAATGGGTCACATTATTATTCATGCTTCTTTCAGTGGGTGACATTTCTCTGTACAAGCTTTTAATTTCACTGTGGCCACCCAACTATTTATGGCTCCAAGAACCCTAATCCATTATCTTCAAACATGTATAGGAAGTTTCATGTAAAGAAGTCAGAGAGAGAAAAAGAAAAACAAAATAATATATTTCTGGGTTTTTACATTGATCACTACCACTACACAAACAAAAAGTAAGTTAATTAAGATTCCATAAGATACACAGAAAAGAGTATAAAAATAAAAAATAATGGATGATTTTTTTATCTAAAATTTAAATTTGTTGAGATAATATCGTCAGGTTGAATCATTGTATCTCAATTATTGTTTGTTTTGAAACTTAGAATTTTGTCATAATTTTATTTTTAAAAAACACTTTAATAGATCAAGAGAGAAAGATATACTTAAAATACCCTTTGTTTCAGTACCGTCAATATAGTCGTACATATTGCTTAGGAGTCAAGACCAATGACAATTCATATACGCATTCCTACTTCAACCTGCTAAGGTGTTTTTTAAGGACAAAATTATAACAGAACACCAATCTCCAAAACAAACTTAAATATGATGATTGATAATAACAATGCTAATAAAAAATATAAATTAGCATATTTAAAAAAATAAATATCCGTACAATGGTAGACCAATTTCTACAGCTATACAAGAAAAGTAACAGGAATATCCTTTTCTTACATAATAATTATTTTATTTAATTTTTGGTTTGAAATTGGATTGTCCACTACAAGAAGCCTTTATTTTAATTTAGAGTTTAGAGTTTGAAATGGTGGCAAAAGCCTTAAGCATATAACGTCATCTCTAATATTCTTGATTAACAAAACCTGAATTTTAGAGAAAGTAAAAGTGAGGAAAATCCAAATTACGAAGGGAATAGAGATTGCAAGTATCTAATTCCTGCACCCTTTCATCTAATGAAGCGTGACATTTATATCAAACAACCATTCATGGCAATGCTTTAAAGCTTTGCAAATATGTTACTTTATTTCATCATTTTCATTTACAAATGGAAACACTTACTTTATTTCACCATCAAGAATCACATGGTTCCTATGTTTAAAGTTGATAATGGAATATTTTCACGATAATGAAACTTCAGGGAAGAAGCAAAAGAGCCTCATTCTTACAACTTGCACCACATTCTGGCCCTTGTTTTTGCCAAATTCATTAACTCTTTTTGTTTTTTTTTTTCGATTTTTTCGCATGATTATTAGCCACACAAACTTTCACCATCAATTCAAGAGGATGTTATGTTTACGTCAACTTTGTAACTAGCATTGCACCCTTGGGTCATCCTTCACTACACATAATATCACTGATTTAGACTCAATTTCAATCACAATAACGAGTTTTAATACATAAAATATTTAAAAAAATACTCATTAAAAAATAAAAATATTCTCAGGAATTTTTTATTTTGATATACAAACATAAAAACAAATTACCCATAAAGGTTAATTTGACTTTGTTTTCTTTAGATGAGGAGTTCTAATGCTTCTAACCATATTTTTGGCTAGAGAAGCCACTTTCTTTTTGCATTCTGAACCATTTAGAGAAAAAGAAAACATGGCTTGCATGTGAGTAGGTAAAGACAGTAGGAAAAAATTGTGGTGAAATTCTATTGCTTTTGGCAAATTTTTCTTTCTTTCTTCTCTCTCTCTCTTTTCTTTCTTTCTTTAATTTAGTTAAGCTCGTTTAACTACTTGTCACTGTACTAAAATGCTTAGATTTCTACAGATACAATATCAGTTCTAGAATTGTGAAGGAATTTGAGAGTGTATTGATTTTGATTTCACTTAACACCAAAAGGAACATAAATCAAAAGATTTTCTAAACAAGTTTTGAAGTGACAGTGTTTGTGGGGAGCTAGAACCGAGTGTTTAGTGCTAATCAAAAGCAGCACCACAGACATATCCATTCCACAACACCAAAGTTGGACATGAAGCAATAAAACACTGTTAATTTTTGAAAAAAAAACAGAGGAACAGTAATATACCGTCCTAGTAGTTATCCCATAATATCACGCACTTCTGAAATCACAAACCAATAATGTAATTATTTCACTCCTCACATCATCTCCATGAAGCATCTAGCCAAGCACAAAAGGGAATCTTCCTCAATGCCAAAAGGGTACTTTTGTAAACCAAAATGTCTCATCTGTGCTATAAATTTCAGAACCACCACCCCACTTCATTTCACTGCAATCCAGAGAGAGATAGACTAACAGAGAGAGAGAGATGAGGCCAATAAACAGTGTATCATCATCAACATCAGCATCACCAGTAAGTGTTCCTGGGATTAAAATATGGAAGTCACCAATTCCTTACTTGTTTGGAGGCTTAGCAGTAATGCTGGCTCTGGTATCTGTGGCATTGGTGATCCTTGTTTGCTCCTACAGAAAACGTGATTCTTCTTCTGAGTCATCATCACCTGAAGCTGAAGACATGAAATCACAGGCAATGACCAAGATCCTACACACAAACTCAGAGCCTGAGATTGTTGTCATAATGGCTGGCGATCACAATCCCACATACCTTGCCAAACCAATCACTTCTTCTGCAGTCTACTGCACTTGTGGTTCTCAAGCTGAACCTGAACCTGAACCTCAACCAACCCCTTCATCAACCTCATCCACTGAGTGAAGGCTAATCGATCGATAACACCCCAAAGTCAGCAAAGTTTTGCTCTAACTCTAGACACTTCTCTTCCTTTTCAATTTCATGTTCCAGTGGTTTTGTGAGAGCACGGAATGTGATCACTGAAGATGAGTGTTTCTTTTTGAGAGTTTTTGTTTTTTTCATAATGAAAGGATCTCCCGGCTTATTACGCTTTATATTGATACATATATTTTGTTACTAATTATGCTTTTCATTTTCTTTTCTTTCACACACATAAGGTTTTAGAACGTGACCATGATTTCCCCCACAAGTCAAAGCTTTTAGGGTGTTGAATGAAACTGTGACTATAATTTAAGACCTTGTATACCAGTAATGGACTTTAATGATGAAACATTGAAACTCATCTCCATATATATATATAGCATTGAAGGCAAGTGAAACTGAATAGTGAAAACAAGAAACCATATATATATATATATATATATATATATATATATATATATATATATATATATATATATATATATATATATATATATATATATATATATATATATATATATATATATATATATATATATATATATATATATATATATAACAACCCCACACAAAGAGGAACAAACATATATAGTTTTTCTGATATTCTTTTTCTAATGCTATCTTGAAATCATGCATGGGAATTGCATTCTGTTGAACACAGTCCATGAGTTAAAAAAATAGAAGGGTATATCTGCATGTCACTTAACACAAAAGAAATGGTTGTATCTGTTAGCCAAACTTTTTCTTTTCTTTCTCTGCACCTTTTTCTTTTGTGTTTCGATGTAGCATATGATTCTATTTGTTTCTGAGTTAATGTTCTGAGAGGAGAATGCCATGAAACGCAGAAGTGTGTGTAGTTGGACACAATAGCCAGAAGAATTAAAGTGGGGCATCACCTATATAAAAACCAAATACAAACAATCTTCAGTGCTCTTTTATTAAAATGAACATTCCAAATATAATATCTAGAGATAAAAAGAGAGAATAACTTTTGCTGGCTTCATGATAAGGTAATAATAAATATAAAGTTACAATTTTTTCTTTCAGCCCTTCTTTTCATCTTTTTTTTTTATCACAATTTGAGTCACAAAACAACAAGTTAAACTCAAGATCAAGGAGCGTGTTCTTTTTCCAACATAATTTATTTCATAGTCAAAGCTGTACATTACCAAAAATCAAACTTCTGATAAAATAACTAAAAATCAAACCTTAAACTACTTGGTTAATATTAAAACTATCAAATAGACAGACCATTTTTTCATTGCACAAATATATCTAATGAATAAATACATTGTTTTGTGCTTATTAATTAAGGGACACAAAGAATCTCATTTGTACCAACAATAATGTTGATATCTTACATCTCTCATTCCAATACTTGTTCAAGTTTCAACAGCAAAACACCTCAGTTTGAAGATGTTGGGAGAAAGTTGAATGAATGTTCCTGTGAAATGTTAGAAACATAGTTGTTGCAAGGTAAAAAATGAGTATGAAATAGTTTGTAAAATTTAAGGATAAATGAATGTGAATGGAGATGAAATAATCACGGCTAGCATTGAAGTGGAAAAAGGCATGAAAGGGAGATAGAAAAGTGGTAGCATAGGATAAGACAGCATCTAGGCATGTGGAAGTGGAGCCCTTTTGTTTTTGAACCAACGTGGCCTTCACTTTGTAGGAGCCACAAAGATTTGGTATTACTCTTCTCAACTTTTCAAGCAGCGGCGAAACGCACTTGTTTGCATACTGCTTTCTTTCCTATCTAGTTTTTAGGTTGAAAACGCGGCGCCAAGGAATGGAAACCGTGCAAAATGAGTCAATGGAATGTCACAACTTCAAAACTTCAAACAAATACAAACCTTCAAACAGTGGTCGCAGAACATCGAAACCTACAAAGTTTTGATGTTATGAAAATGATGTGATTAGTCATTATTATTTAGGATTTTGTACAAAAGTGGGTAATTTTTTTCGCAAATTACAATTTTAGATATTTTTTTTAAAAAAATAGGTAAGTTGTACACCAAGTAGATTTTATCTAAAATCGTAATTTGTGAAAAAGTTTCACTACTTTCCTGCAAAACCCATTGTTTGATGTGTGATATAATAAGCGTAAAAATGGGAAAAAAAAATCAACTTTATCGTTTTTTTTTTTTTTTTTATGGATTGAAATTTTGTTATCAGCAAAAACTATATTGAAAAAGAAAGAAACAATTATTGTTTCAACCCTTTTACCTGATAACTGATATAATGAAAAACGATAAAGATAAAAAGAAAATGATGTAATTAACTATCTTTAATAATAAAAAAGTATGAGTATTTTGATAATCTCCTTTCTTCTAAATCTGGATTCCCACAGTTTTTATTCTTTTTCCTCTTTACATAATCCAAACAAAAGAAGGAAGAATTTATTTTTGATGTTTTTCTGTTCGTTCATGTTCCATCCATCCACTTTCCAGTATTCCAAACTAATCATGAAACTAAAAGAGGAAAGAAAATATGCAGCAAGTTTTTAGTGATTTTATAGTAAGTAGATAATGTAGTGATATTGTATGAAGATGCCTCTAGGGTACAACATTTCTTCATGAGGGTTGAAATTGAGGAGAATAGATAAGTGTTCTCCACATATATTCATACACAGTAAGATCAAAATCATTCAGCTTCTGGCATGTGTTACTATATTTTTTATAGTATATACCAACCCATTAGTTTCTTTTTGACTAGTTTTTTACATGAACTGTTTTTCTCTTTCATTTTTCATCACATCATTAATAAATTTTTTTCCCTTCTACTTATATATGTAGTAACCCCATCCACAAAACCTTCACCATTTTGCAATAGATAATATGCTTTGGGGATATTCCAAACATACTTCAGATATAAACTGTAGAGGATTGCTATGGCTGGAACCCTAGCCACCTCTCATGTCTCACTCACAACAATATTGAGACAGACACCTCTGAAGTCTTATCAAGGTACATGTTGGTGATTGTACGGAAGCATTGCAAAAGAGATAAAAGGAATGAGAAATAAAAAAAGTTGAGACAAAAATTAAAAAATTTCTTCTGTCAAGAATGGGATTCGAACCCATGCCCTTTCGGACCAGTACCTGAAACTGGCGCCTTAGACCAACTCGGCCATCTTGACTTATGTTCCTATATCTTATGAATATATATATATATATTATATAATATTATTTATAAGTAAAGTTTTTATTTATTCTTAGCATGGGATAAATGTTTTAATTAAAAGTATTTTGATTTTGGGTTTAGGGTTATCTTTCCTACTTCTTTCAAGTTCAAACGAATAAACCAAAAATAAAAATAGGGCAACCATTTATGAGCATAATGTTTTGTTTTTACTTTTTTCTTTGGCTCTAGTTTTGGTTGTGTCTGTGTGAAGAGAGGGGGGAAAATTAAAGTGTATTTTAGTGTTTGAAAAAAATTAAGTACAGGTGATTTATATATTCATGGAAACTATATAGTTCAGGATGACTTATTCGTATATTTTTTATTTGGGCTAAAAAGGATTATTTTTGTAGAGATGACAATGCTTTTCTCATCGGCCCATAAAATGACAAGCCCAATGGATATTTGTGGAGAAGCAAATGAATTTACCAAAAATGTGTACAAGTAACACAACTAATATTCTTTAACAAAAATAATTTTGCCACAAATATTTTTTTATCTTTTTGAGAAGTCGTTTTCAAGCTAAATAAAACTATTATGATCAAAAAAAAATTTCATAGGCATTCTTACTTAGAAAATATAAAATATTTTTATGACAACAGTTAGTTAGTACACATAATCCATATAATATTATGAAAATAATTAAAATAAATTATATAGATCCCCAAAACCTATATAAGGTAGGTGTGTTCCCTATTCTACCCAAATAATTTATTCTACAATTTGTCCTACATTTTCCCACCCTACAGCCTTAGAAACCCTGTTCAGTCGTCTACTTAAACAAGTTTCTGCTAATTAATACGTGTGAAATCATTTTGGTAGGTTTAAGTGATGTTAAAATTTAGGAAAATATCACTTTGACAACTGAAAATGAAATGCCCTAATTTGCGATTGTAATTTGATCAATACAATTTTAAAATTTTAAAATTACTGTCATTTTAACAAAAAAATTATTAATTGTAATCTGGTATAAGGTTGTCAACATATCAACACTCTAAAATTTAAATGTTTAACTAAGCTTTAAAATATAAAAGGAAGTTTATGTGTCACATACACATTATCAAACTTAGAATAGCTTTGTTGTATCTTGTAATTCATTCATTTGTTATTTGATGATGAAGATTTATCCATAAAAGAAGTAATTAGGCTCTCCAATAGTTAAGTTCATTAGGCCAAACTTAGTAGGTGTTGTACGTGGTCTAACTTTGTGGTTAGCACGATCACATCACACCTAAACTAGTTTAGCCAACAACCCTTTACCAACAACGACCTGCCATCATATTATATTAAAGTTTGAGTATAAATTTGAAAACTAATCAATGTTCATTAAAAAAGACTGCCCAGCTTCTCATTTCAAAGGCTACCAACTATAAACTTCATACATAATATAAGATACCTATCTAAATCAACATATACTTGATTGATTGACTGAAACTGAATTTGATCTTTGTACATATGGTCTTGAATTCAAGTCCTATCAGTAAAAAAAAAAGGTGATAAGAGAAAATTCTGTAAAATTATCAGTCATATTTCTCTACACGGATTAGTCAAGAACAAAACACTGCATACTGATAAAATTATAAGAGAAAAACACATGTTTTTGATAGATAGATTGGCCTGTGTTGTACAGACAAGACAAAGAATTTTATGCAATGATGGATACACACAAAGTGAAAAGGCACTCAAAGCATATTCAAGGACAGGGATTTTACATTCCCTCCAGATGTGCACATTGTGCTATTGGGACATCTGTATTATGCAATAAAAGTCAGAGTCCTATTTAAGATGGAAAAGGCAGAGGTTAAAAAAATATTATTTATAGATACTTCTTATGACCAAAGATGGCAGTCCCAACATTCCCTTTGTTTAATTGATGCTTTCAAATTATTTTAAGATGTGTTAGGAACCTTCCTGGCTCCTCCTTGAATTTAAGCCCTTGGCACGCACACACTGCATCTACCATTTCACTTCACAAACTTTTTTTGGCCCTTTACACACTTTTTTGCAGCTCAAACAGATAAGCAGATATCAAGCAATATATTTAGGAATCTCTATTAATGTAAGTTCCATGTAGATTTTCATTCATCAGCTATAGATTCTCATTCTTGGTTCCTGTGTGTTTCCTTGCCAGTGTGTGTTGTTTTTGCTTTGAATTGGCATACATACAGCTTTCCTGCCTCAATGGATTCTTTTAAACAAATCTGGGGTGGTGCAGAAGGATGTAGCAGTAGTGAATCTGGTTGGACTATGTATATTGCCTCTCCCATGCAGGAAGATGATGCTGGATGCAGCAATGAAAATTATGGATATCATGACATCTATGGTGAGAACAGGAGAAAGAAGCAAGGGGCCAAAGTGGATGAAGAAGAAAGTGATGATTCAATGGCTTCAGATGCTTCTTCAGGTCCTGTTCATTATCACCATGCCTATGGTCACAGCCAAACTAGTCATGGCACCGCGGCCTCTAAGAAAGATAAACAAGATCATGGAAGCAAGTGTTCGAAGAAGAATGCAAACAAACAGGAGAAGAAACGCGTTGACAGCAGAAGTAAAAAATGATTAAAATGCCCATTGTATATGATGCTGGGATTTTTGTAACCATGCATCTACATAATTTGAATTTGTTGATTTGTACTCACACCTCTCTTCTACCCAAAGGAAATATCCCTAAACATTCTTTGAAGTAATGGAATCATAAGTTTTACGCGTTTTGAAACTAAACTCTATGTTGAGTGCTATTATTCTTTGAATGTGGAAACAAACTTCCAAGCCAGAGGATAAATGCTTGAGCCATGAGAAACACACCACAACTGTGCTTGAATTGAAGCACTATCTTTGGTATTCAAGCCAAATAACACCAGCTTTCCTGAAAAATAATTGACGGTTATAACTTCCAAGTTCAAGAGGGAGGAATTATAGAGAAGAGGGTCAAATCTTTTATCATGTAACTCCAACTTTAGGTGTACTTTTTTTTTTACCTCAGTTCAAAATAGAAATTCATGCCAGATGTGAAGATAAATGTCTGCTCATCCATCAAGACGTAATCATCATCATTGATGCAAAACACAACTCAATTAAGGGTGAAAGGACGTTGTAGTTGAAAAACATTAAATATGAAATTTCCAAAACTAGATGATGAAGAGGTAAAAAGTAGAAAGTTAACTGCAGCAAGAATGTTGAATTGGAACCTGAAACTATCTTGATGATTACATACGCAAAAGTTGTATTGAGCTGGTTGACAGAAGAAACAAGAAACATGACACAAGAAAAGTGGCCTGGGGGCAGTTAGAGATGTGGCCAAAAGATTGAGGATAATAGCACAAAAGGAAGAAAGTATTTTCTATCAAAAACCTTCCAATAATGATTCGTGCATGCATGTGTGTGTGCTGCCAAATGGTATGCAGCACGAATGGGGTATGCTCCGCTGGAAAGAGGGTAAGGTTTCACATAGTTACACAAATGACAACTAGAAGCAATTAAAGCTTTGTTGCAGTGACAGGGCATTGGCTGGTTATGTGAACTAACTTTCCCAAGATTGGACACGAATGCAACAGCAAGGCAATCACAAGTTTTAGGCTGTATGAGTGACATAAAAACATGAGGGAACACATGACTTGAAAGGAATCATAAAAGGTCGCACTCGTATAAAACCAATACAGAGAATTTTATTTATTTTTGTTTAGAAGATAGAAAAGAGTTTTTTTTTCTCTTTTGTCCACGTTTTAGCAAAGAAGGGAAACAATGGGAAGCACTTTGGTGAAAGACGTCATGGTTCAGTGGAACATGGTAATGGTGAGTCATTATTAACTAGGAACATTAATCGTAAATTATTTTTATATTTCCCATTTATAACGTCAATAACTGCTACTTTAGATCTTCAATGGAAATTTTGATAGCATCAGGATCTGGGATCGCTGCAATGCTCGTAGCAGTTTCCAATTATAAAGTTTCCTGGAGAGGTATTACATACCATTCACCCTGAACTTTGTCACTTTTCAGAGTTTATAAGCTATTTTTAAATACTCAATTGGTTTGTCAGCACTAGCAATGTCGCTTTCTGATTTGAATAGATTCTAGCATATCAGTTGACAGCAAGTAACGCAGGTAAAGGTAATGATGTGTAAAACCAGAGATCCTATCAAATAATTCTTTTAGAGAGTTTACTATCAACAAGAGTTGCAATGCCCTTAATTCTAAATAACAAGAATTGCGACAAAAAATTATTTGTATAAATCTTGCACATGAATTGTGCCAATCCCTGATTCCGCCAAGAAACATTAAAAGCTTTTCAATCATTGAGCTCATTATTGAAAAAATCAATATGGGTTTCTCAATCATTGAGTTCATTATTGGCACTGAAGACTTCAATGAAAATTAAACAACAGCCAAGAAGCTCAACACCAACAGAGAAAAACTAAAATGTCAAAGAAAGAAAAATATGAGTTCGTAGTTACTTCTAACCACTAGCTCAAATACAAGGTAGATGTAGAGGGAAGTGGAAATAAGAAAAGCTAAATTTAAACTAGTTAAAAGGAAAGTTCAACCACTCCTAAATAGTGTTCAAAATATTAGTTACCATTTCAAGACACTGATTCAAGATTTATTATTTCGATCATATAAAATTAGTCACAATTCCATATTTTTTTCAATGTTAAATTTAAATTATCTTCAATTAAATCATAAAAAAACAAGTCGTATAATTTAAAAAAAAAATGAGAATTTAGAAGTGAACCTCGTGTATGAACCTTTGTAACTCAACAATAACATTGGGTCTTTGTTTGACGGAAAGTATTTTTAGTTAAATAAAAAATGAAACAAGCAGTTCTGCACTGCTTCTTGACCAGTTCCCCACAGGTTTTACAATAAGATGTTTTCTTTTGGATTAAACAGGCCAAACACTTGATCAATCCATTGATTTTCTGGTTGAACCGGTCAATTAGGTAGGTAAGGCCTGACATAAAATATTTACAAGGAAACTGTAAAATCTAAGCACAACCTAAGAAATGAGAAAAGAAAGAAAAAGAAAAGTATGCATTTTTCTAAGGAGCATAAAAAGTGTATGCATTTGCATGTTACTCCAGTCACGTCTAACTTATTCAAACACAAGGAGTAAGTGGAGGAAATGGGAGAGAAAAAGAGCTCAACACCTGAATTGTTGAATCATAAATAAAAAAGAATGACAAATTTTAAGTTGGCTTGAGAAAAAACTATCCCTCCCCACTAATATGGGGCTCAAGACCAACTATGTAAAATTTGTCTACAACAAAGTCAGAGTAAATAGGGATTTAATTTAGATCCATTTATCACTATTATTCAATCATACGTCGCCATAACACTAAAACCTCTTGACCTATGAGAATCTCATCTCAATGACATGACAAGTGACAACATATGATTAAATGATAATGTATGTTAAAAAACAGAAGTTAAGGATCAAGAGAGAAAAAAGCGACAAAGACAACTGAATTTAGTAAACAAAAGATACTATCAATTGGGGGATAAGCAAGCACTGCTATTTCTACTAACAATTAGGTTGAGCACTAGTACTTAAGCCCAAGCCCACAAATATTAAAGCAAAACCCGAATAAATCAAGAGATAGATTCTGAGATAATCCACTGATATTCTTAATATTCTCTAACTCGCCAAACTTGATTGCTCTTGAGAATGGATGAACATCAAACAAATCAAGTTAACTTCGAAATAAAATATTTCAACTCCTGCTGTAACATAACATGTATCCATGGCGTTAAAGGAAAGCTTACTAATGTGAAAATTAAAAAGGCATCACGAACTGGGGCCAATTTTGTATCAAGCACAAAACACTATCCGCAAAGATACAACATTTTTTTTGGAGAATGGAACATCAAGCAATTCAGTTGGAAACAATATAGTAACACTTCACCACATAGTGGCTATGTAAACTCAACTCAGCACACAGTCTGAGCAGAAAACATTACATTTATTTGAAATCCTGATGGGCTCAAACAAAGTGATCTAAATTCTTGACTGTTTGGCAAGCTTGAACCACTCAGTATGGTAAGACCCCTCTATGTCAACCCTTTCATATGTATGTGCACCAAAGTAGTCACGCTGAGCTTGCACCAAATTAGCAGGCAACCTGTCCCTTCTGTAAGTATCAAAATAAGCAAGGCTAGCAGACATACCTGGAGTGCTGATACCAGAATTGATAGCAAGGCAAACAACTCTCCTCCAGGCAGATTGGCGATCAATTATTTCCTTTGCAAACTCTGGATCAACAAGAAGGTTTGCCAGATTAGGGTTTCTATCATATGCCTGCTTAATTCTGTCTAAGAATATAGCTCTAATGATGCAACCCCCTTTCCAAATTCGGGCCAGTTCACCCAACTTCAAATCCCATCCCTTTTCGATACTCTTTGCACGGATCAGATTCATTCCCTGTGCATAACTACAGATTTTGGCTGCATAAAGAGCCTTCCTAACATCATCAATCAACTGCTGCTTGTCTACAGGTTGATCAGTCACAATATCACCAAAGCCACCTGATTTAAAGACTTTTGCTGCTTCTACTCTTTCCTCCTTCAAGCCACTCAGAAACCTTGCATCCAATGATGCTTCAATAGTGGGAGCAGCAACTGATAATTCAGCAGCTTGCTGAACAGTCCACTTACCAGTACCCTTCATGCCAGTCTTGTCTAGAACCTTGTCAACAAGATATCCATCTCCTTTATCATCCTTAATTCCAAATATATCTGCGGTGATTTCAATCAGGAAACTAAGGAGTTCTCCTCTGTTCCATTCAGAGAAGACACTTTGTAGTTCCTCATTTGACAACTTGCCAACTGACTTCAGCACATCATAAGCCTCTGCAATCAGCTGCATATCACCATATTCAATACCATTGTGAATCATCTTCACAAAATTACCAGAACCACCTTTACCAATATATGTCACGCAAGGACCACTATCCGGGACTTGAGCTGCCACCTTGAGAAGAATATCTTCTATGTTTTTGAAAGCTTCAAACGAACCACCAGGCATCAAAGAGGGCCCATTACGAGCACCTTCCTCACCGCCAGAAACTCCCATACCAAGGTAGAGAAAACCCAATTCAGTCATTGCTTTCTCTCTTCTTTCAGTGTTCTCATACCATTCATTACCACCATCAATTATACAGTCACCTTTTTCCATGAAGGCAGACAGGGTCTTAATGGTTTGGTCAACAGGTGCCCCAGCCTTAACAAGCATTATTATCACCCTAGGCTTTCGAATTGAATGAACAAAAGCTTCAGGATCATGGTAGCCATAAACTGGAAGATTTCCTTCGAGTTTTGCTCGTTCTACAGTCTCATCAACCTTGGATGTGGTTCGGTTATAAACAGAAATAGGAAAGCCTTTCTCAGCAATATTGAGTGCTAGATTTTGGCCCATAACAGCCAGTCCAGCGAGGCCTATTCTTATTGAGAGTGGAGCCATATTTGTTCTCCTGTTCAATGATTCAAATCCAATGCCATAATAAGAACGAGGTACTCAAAAACTGGCGTGAATTTCTGATTTGAAGGAAAACAAAAAATGCTATAAACTACGATGGAAGACAATTAGAGCTAGATTGATAACTCTCAATGCCATCAATTAAACTTCTACCGAACACAGCAATCTTGAACATATTCCAATAATAAAGAATGTATGGAATGTAGGAAAGGGTGTCTTCTAAGATATTCAGCGATAAAAAGGTAGCAAGATTACCAAACTTTCTTTTAAAAAGTGAGATTGCAAAATAACCTTTATTAATCTAAAAGATTAGTGCGAACTACTAAAAACTACCAGACAAGCTGCATGAATTCCTAGGTTTGCACATATCCAGCAAAAGCTTCGGTCTCAAAACTCAAATAATAGTACACAATCGAGTTGCAATCTAAAGCAATTATTTGTTCACCAAAAATTACAGAAACACAGCCAAGTTCTACAAGATCTTACAGTACATTCCTCTAAAAAAATTAAAATAAAACACAGACAAGAGTAACTCAACAAATCGTGTATCCGTCGCAAGCAAATCAATGTAATCAAGAATTCACAGTCCAACAAACTCACCCCACAACAATTAGCTCACACCACAACAAACAATTAGGATGTCAATCAGTAAAAACTAGAAACATAAACCCAGATCAACAAACCCTGAAGGTTAAACCCCCAAAAAAATTGCAATCACACTCTTCATTTCTAAAAAACCACAACAAGAATAAATCCAGCCAAATTATTAAGATAACAATTTTACAAACATCTGCATGTTAACCACTAACACTATCTCAAAGTGAATCTCAAAAAGTATAAGATAGGGGGGGAAATGAGTCTCAAGGACAAACCTGAAATTTCAACCGAATCACAGCAAAATTATGGCCACAGAATCACAGAGCATGGGTGAAAAGATGCGGGATACAAGCGCTATATATATTAAATAAGAATCATAAAGAGTAACACTATTAGTTATTAATCATCTGTCAGAAAAAAATATTAATACAAATATAAAAAATAATAATAAAAGTGAGAAAGATTAGCAATAAAAAAAAATCATTATTGCGGCAGTTGAAACTTGAAAACGAGGCCAAGCAGCCAAATTTTGGACCAACTGAAAAATGAAAATTTATTTTATTATCTTTTTTATCCGAGTTTATTTGATATCTTTAAAATGGTCTTAAATTAATCAATTAATCATTAATAATATAATTAGAAAATAAAAATAGTGGAAGTAGATGAAAGTTGCGGGTCAAAGTTGGAAAGCTACCAATTGGAATTGGGGGTAGGTGAAACGCGGTGGGAGGAACGACGCCGTTCACTGTTCTTAATATTTCATCAGATATCTTTTATAATAGTTTTTTAAACTTTTGTTATTTCTTTTAGTAATTTTGTTAGTTTTTAAAATGTCACACCTTTTTCAAAAAAATATATATTCAATATTTATTTGAAAACTCTTTTTTATTTTATTTTAACGGAATAGTTTTTTATGCAATAATTTTTTCTTAAATTAAAAAATTGCCTCGCTTTAGTTCAAAATTGGGTCAGAGTGAGGCCCAATAACAGTCTCTCTTTTCACATGTGGGTTCATTATGAGAGCAAATTGAAATTTCAAATGAATCAATGTCCCCACTGCACTTCCATTTTTCTTTCTTTCTTTCTTTGAGACTGCAATCAATATTTAAATTAATACTTTTAACACTATAATAAATATTTAAAATAATACCTTTAACACTATAATAAATATTTAATATATATTAAAAACCGTAAATTAAAAAAAAATATCATTAAGTATCATTAAAATTTATTATTTTCAATGATATAGTATTTTTAAACGAATTTGCTTGAGGGTGCGCTTTTTAATTAATACTTATATAAGCAGAGAGATTAAAATAATTTTAATATGATAAGTCAACCATTAATTCTTTCAAAATGAGTTTAGTTGGCTCTGTAACTTAGTCTTTCGATTTATTTAATTTAATGTGAATATAACTCAATTAAATAAGTAATAGACTGAATTAAGTTGACTTTTTGGACCAATATATTCTCTTTTTGTTGAATTTTTTCATTTAATATTTGATTAAATAATTTTTTATTTGACATAATGATTGTTTAATGTCATGGTTTTATATATTTTCTCTCATTTTGCATCAGACAATAATATCTGAAGCACAATGTTAAAAGAACGTCCATCACTAGGCCCAAACTCGTAAAGCCCAGTGGTTAAAGAGAAAACCCTACACTGGACCTAGAACATTTTCTTTTTCCACCCCCTAACTCTTTTTCTCCCATCTACTAACTATAATATATTTACAAAAATTATTTATTATTTAAAAAAACTTCACTTTTTTCAGATACACAACAAAAAATGTTCAATATTTTGATATAGGCTACTAGAAAAAGCATTCAAAATTTATTATTTTTACAAGCTTGTAATCATTATTTTAATAATTATTTATGGATTAAATAATCTATTTTATATATATCATCTCCTTTTCAGTCCAATTTATTTTTGTCTCTGGTCCTCTCTCATAACACCAATTATTTATCTGTCATATTTCTTTCTTTCTTTTTCTTTTTTTAATCTCTTCCATTAGAAGCCAGTGATTTTTTTTTTTATATAGTATTTAAATGACAGTGATTAAACACAGTAGAACTTTGTTTTCATTATACCACACTTCTATAAAATTATAACTTTGAAACTGATTTCAAATTATATCTTTATTTCATTTGAAAATTTTAAAATATTCTTTATTTATTAATACTTTATTTTAAAATTTGTACATTTATAATTTTTTAAAGAAGAATAAAACACAATTAAATTCACACCGACCCATTAACATCTATAAAATGGAAGAAAAAAAACCCATTATCCATGATCTACTAGAGAGAGGATTGTAGTGTAGTGGGGAGCTTGTCCAAATGTTTTTCTTCTTTTTGGCAACTATGTCCATCGTCACCAATAACCACTGCACGCCCTTTTTCCTGCTTCCCCTTCACTCGCCTCCACCTGACATAATTACTTCCACAACACTAACAATACATTTTCACCACTTACACCACATCAATTTTATTTAATCATACGTGTATTTCAACACATGATGTTCAAAAACTCTCTCACTAACGTTGTTCTAGGAACTATTAATGTAATAGGACACTTGTGTTTGATCGTTATCTTGTGAAAATTCATCTAACTAGAAAACATCACATTATTTCAGGAAAAAAAAACTCATAGCAGAAAGAAAATAAATATTGTAGATGACGAGTTTGTTGAATTTGATGATAGCTATTTAAAATTCATTCTCTAAACATCTATGTAAAATCCATTGACATGTTTTGGCTTCATATTTTGTTGATTAGTTGATCTGTTCTGATTTTTTTGGAGATTGTTGGAACTGGATGATGAAACCATGAATGGGAGTTTTGTAATTGTTTTCTGGGCCAGTATTATGATGGTGTTTTATATTATGCAGAGTGCCCCACTAGTTGGTTCTTCTAACAATTAACACAGAAGATTTGTTTAGAGCTCTGTAGCCACTTTAAATAATGCTTATTGCTTTGAACATATCATTAGAACTTGGAAGATAGTGGCAAAATTTATGAGCAGACACTAAAATTAGAAACTCAAAAACATGTCATTGCCGTTTATGTTATGTTATGGTTTCACCTCATACATCTCAAAAGGGAGGCAAAGACTACTACTATTTGTACTTCCATTACAATTCACACACATAAGAACTCGGAGAAGAAAAATTGAAGAGATATGATGATAAACACTTTGGCCTTGACTTCAAATTCAACCAAGCAGGTTCAAGGAGCTAGTGATTGAGGAATCAGATTTGACATAGGGAGAGACATCATCTTCAATGGGGCTCAGAGGAGGAGGGTGGTATGGACTATGTAGCTGCATGTCACATATCATTTGGCGAAGTTCTGAGGCTTCTTCTCTCAGCTGAACATTCTCTTGAGCAACTCTATCTTGTGACTCAGACACATGGTTCAGCTTGTCCATAAGCTGGTGGTTTTCATTCCTCAGCCAAACCACCTGTGACCACAGTTCATCAAGGTGTTTCTGCTTCCTCATGCGTGACCTGCGTGCTGACTCACGGTTCGATATCATCCTCCTGTGCTTCCTCTCATTGATGAGACTTTGCTGCTGCTCATCTGCTTCGTCGGAGGTGGAGGTGCTGCTGATGCATGAGGACTGAGGGGGGCTGAATTCTGCAACCCCTTGATGAGAGTTTTGGAAACCATAGAATTGGTTTGAGAGTTTGTGAAGTTGAAATGTGGGGATGGTGTTCTGAGTCATGCTGTAGTGACCCGGGTAAGGACAAGGGTCTGAAGGGAGTAAATAATTCAGTCCTGTGATCTCACTGGCCTGCATGGTTTGTATATCAATATAAGTATGAACAAAAGATAGCAGGGTTTGGAGAAAAACACTTGATGGAGAATTAATAGAACTAAGTTGCTATTGGAGATGAGGAAAACAAGAGTGAGCTGAGTATATATAGGGAGAGAAATTGGTGAAATGGCCCCACTGAATGTGGCCAGAGTAACAGTATGAGTTTCGTTTTTTCTAAGCATAGATTGATGAAATGTCAAGCACAATATGTTAATGTGGTAATTTTTTCTTTGGAATTATGGTATTTTCTTCACCAATAGTCAATGACTAATCTTTGAGAAAATAAGATCAATTTTAAGGTTGATTTCTTTTAATAAATGTTTTTCATACACAAAACTGAAGGATAGAACTTCTGATTACGAGTTTAGAAAGAAAAAAAAGTGCTCTGTCATCAACTATAATGCTAGTTTAACGTAGTATAACTGCAATCGAATGTTGGATAAGCATGCATTCACTATAGCTTGTAAGAAACCTATTTAGCTTTAAGAAAGACACATAACTTTTATTCAAGTTATTTGTAACTTATTTCTGAATAATAGTGTAAAAAGAAGGTTATTGATGAGTTTTTATGCAGTAGGTTATTTGTATTCAAAAGGGCTTTAATATATTTTTTGTCTGTGTAAAGGTATATGGTGAAAAACGGATTTGGCCAAAGGTTTTCTAAAATTAAATAAAAGAAGCGTGTGGTGTTTTGTGGTGTTTATTTATGCGCATATGTGACATGCATGGTGTGTTCATGTGGTATGTGGGGTATAAGGTTCATTGAACAAGCTATGTGAGAAAGACATGAGGCACATAGACATGGGTGACGCAACGTGGGGGAGGCAACTTGGGTTAATGGATAATCATTTTGGACAAAATATGCTTACATCATATGGACAAAGGAAGTTCATATCATGGGGACTATAATAATTCAATTGGAAGACTGTTTAGGCAAAAGCAGGCACAAGAGAAAAAATACATGTTCCAGAAGTCAATTTATTATACTAAGTGTGCAGTAATGTGTTATTTCCAAGCTCATTCACTCTGTGTTGGATTGGATAATGTTCACTTAAATGACATAACAAATTTGGAGGAAAAAGGAGATTGGGAAGGGCAGGTTAGTCTCCAAGAGCAATATGAATGTGCATATATGATGACTCAAGAGCCACTCCTTTTGGATCCTCCAAATACAATAATATTTTAACTAGAAGCCAAATATTTGATGATCAACCACTTATGTTATTTTACTATGGTTAGGTACTAGTTGTTTATTTCGTCTTGGTAATGACAGCTTCAATAGTAATCTCAAGCGAAAAGAAAGATCAGCTTTTACTCCTCACACCAATTATGTAGCAGAAATACTTCAGGTACCAGACTGTGATATTCATTGTATAGTGTTAAAATGATATAAAGGTAGTCTGTTTGGGAAAAGATACCTGCATAAACTAGGTGAGATATGTGCACAATCTAGACCATTTAAAAAAGAAAGTTATAGTAGTAGTGACCAGGATATTATCCAATAACTTATTGAAGGAGTGTGTGAGGGTAAGCTTATGCAACTATCCCTTGTGCTGGCCTATTATTGTGGTTGTCCAAAAAAGCTGTCTCTACTGAAACAAGATACTGTGAATCACTGTTAAAGATTTGAAAGTAAACTATGAAAAGAGTTACCACCATGAATTACCATACTTTTTCAAAATCTCACTTCAGTTCTTTTTCTTTCACTCATTAGCTTATATCATGAACCTTTGGGATATACATGATTCCAACCTGAAAAGAATTCATAAGGGTGAATGGTGTTGACAAGTTGATCCATTTCCAATCACGAAGAGCCAATAGTTCCATACTGCCACTTCTTTACAATAAGGCAAATTTCTGTTTACCTTAAAGTTTTCCAATTGCTTTCAATAGTTTCATTGCGTTATCAACATCAATTAAATAAAAGAAAAAAAGATCATACAATGATTGTATCTTGCTCTTTCTCTTCCAAGCAGTTGCTATCCATGGCATGAAATCCATTTCATTTCTGACAAAATATGATAGTTGACATAGTAAAAGAGTTCATGTAGTTTCTTGAGTTTGGTTACATCATTTTCCATAAAATGAAAACAGGTTACTCATTCAGGGAAAAAGAGAGATGAGTTTGGACTTAACCACCCAACTGAGTGGAAAAAATGATAATGCTAGTGTATAGTGGAAATTAATGAATAAGAATGGTCTTCCTTTGCATCTTCCACTAAACAAAATCTTAAAATTAATTGAAAAACAGGAACCAAATTTCTAGTTTACAAAAATGCTTTCTCCCTGCACTTGGTGTGTGAATTTGATTAAGTGGACAGATTGGTCAACAATATCATCAGACAGATTTAGACTCCTCTTTCTTTTCTTGTCTATTGATTGTTCCTTACTTTCTCCTTCTCTTTTTCTCCATTGAAGTATTTCTCTTTGTTTTTCCTAACCTGTGTGAATGAGCACAAGAGTATATATGTTGTACTATTGTATATATACTGGGAGGCTTATCAATATGTCTTTCATTAACCTGTTTCATTTGTTGGTACTTGTACTCTATTTTGTACTTGTACCATTCTTTGGTTTGGTGAATTTGGTCAAAATGCTAAACCCTCCATTTGAATTAGATTATATGCTAATATGTTCTGCCCTTGTTCTTTTTTTGTGTTTTTTAGGTCAAGTTGAAGTCTAAGTGCAACTAGCAACTAGTTTGTAAGTCTTGTTCATATACAACATGTCAACTGAGTTTACATTACATTTCCTATCTTAATCCACAATTGGGTTGGAAGAAAAGTACAAGTTCTTGTCTGTAATGATCACTGCTATTTTATATTATTACTTGTTTGCATGCTTGAATTTGCTACTGCTTTTTTCACCCTTTTTCTGATCTAATTTCAGTCCACAATCCAAATTTTGTTTTCTAAGGAGATTGTGGTTTAACTAAAGTTGGACTTTATCAAATGTTCAACTCCACTTGGCCGCAAGAAATGAGAAAGTTTGAGGTCAATCCTCAGAAATCATGCTTTATTTTCATAAATGGTAGATAGGTACAAAGAAGGAATAAAAATGAGAGTAACATAAGACCTCACAGGCACGTGATTACCATAAACTGGTTTTTCCCCACAATGACAACCGAAGCCTAAGCCTATTTGAATACGAAATTCAAACAGGTTTAAGAAACCAAAAAAGGATAAAGGCTGATTCATCTTATCTATTAGTGCTAACTAAGCCATAAACGTAGCAACGTAGGTATAATCTTGATTTCTAAGTGGGTTGGTTATTATTGCACACATATTTTTTAGAAGACAAGGATTCTTCTGCACTTTCTTTGTTTGCCTCTATTATATTAAACAATCGTTTCATTTCTCTAATATGTGGTCCAGATTATGCTGTAAATAAAATAAACTAGATCCAACCAAAGTTTATGAAAATGATTCTGCTTATACATTCTTGTAGTTTGATTCTTAAATTTCATCTAACTTAAAACTACGTCACGATTTCTTAAGAAGTGTTTCGGTGAGTTAAAGGAGAGAAGTGTATATAAACTGTTTACATCCACTCTCTTAACTATGTGAGACTATTAGATGTAAAGTAAAAAAATATTAATAAAGAAGCTCGCAATAATGGTTAATTACATAATTTTTTCTAAGCGGAACAACTTGGATAATGAATATTATTTAATAAATATTTGTTTTTTATCATTATATGCCATAATCTAGATTAACAGAAGTCACCATATAAAGGTAAAAACATGAGAACACTTTACTTAAACCTTAAACCTTGATAGAAGAGCTGATCTGAATTTAAGAACAGATCACATATAACAAATTCACTCAACTTGATAAATAATTAATTATTATTTCTTATTTCTATTATCTTCCTCTTACTTTTATTCTACAGAACAAGACATTGAGAAAAAAAATGTTAAAAGTAATAAATTTTTATTTCTGTTCACTTCTTATTTTGTTAAAAGACATAAAAATGGTTTAATTTGATTAAAATATAAAAAATAAATTCCTCCTTTCATTAAATATTTTTTTTCTCTGCGTCCAAACAAAACAGAAGAGACGATGTTTGACTTAAAATCCATTTTAGGAATAAAATAATGAGTAACTTTAAAAAAAAAAGGAATAAAATATAATTATTCTAGGTTATATGGGTGTGCATAATTGCATGAGACAAGTAAAGATGGGCTCCTTTTTATTCTTCTGGAATATAATTTTTTTAATAAAATTATTTATTTCAATAGCAACGCAATCTAATGATGATTCAATAAGATATAACAAAAGATAAGGTCAATTCAAATTCTTAATATAATATATTCAATTTAACATTATATAATTAAATTCAAAAAATATAAAATTTAAATTAATATATACATTATTTTATAATAATGTATTAAAGGGTTTCAGGTGGGTGGACTAAACTTATTCGTCTTAGTTTTTTGCCATTCTTTCTAAAGATGTCAGGTATTATTGGATTTTAGATTAAACTGTTTTTTGATCAATATATTATTAATGATCCTTTCTTGTTCCCAATTTTTTTAAAGATAATTAATAATGAATATCGAATTTGTAGAAAATAAATGACAAAGGGAAGCATAATATTTGTAAAATTTTATATAAATCTTTCATTTTCTTTGCAAAAATTTAAAAAAAAAATAAATATATATATAAAGGAAATAACAAGAACAATGGTGTGTTTTTTGTTTTTTATATTGTTATCTTCTTTTTATTTTCCAAAAATATTTTTCTTATAAATATTGTGTTTTAGGTCTTTAAAATAAGAACTTAATGAAATAATAGAGAGTTAGTTTTTATATAAAAATTTTTACTTAAAATTAATTTAAAAATAATTTTAACTTTAAATTATTATTACAAAAATATTTATTTTTATAATTTTAAAATTTAACATTGATAAAAAAAAAAAAGAGAGAGAGAAGAAAGTATTGCGAGACGATAAAAACTCAGGCGCACGATAGAAGTGATGTAGGGTCCTCGCTAACAAGCACGCATTGGTGTCTATTGCACCACCCTATTGCTCAACATGTCAAATCAACCACCCAACAAAAATATACTAACTTCTTTTACTCGTATTATTTATTTTCAATAATATTTTGAGAACATAGTCAATGCCACTATTCTAAGAGTTCAATTAAATTCATTTTAAATGGAATTAAAAAATTTAATCCAATTCAATTTGTAATAAAATATAGATTATCCACTAAATAGATAAATATAAGTAATATAAGAATAATCTCATAGTAATAAAAATATTATCTTACTAAATAAAAATTAGTAGTTAAGGCTTCCCTCTAGTTTTTTTTAAAAATTTTTTATGAATATGTATAGTCTGCCTATGTATCGTTTTTGTTAATATATAAATTTTGGTCTAATTCCCATATTTTTGTATTTTTTCTTTTTTTTTAATAATATTTTTTTCATGTAATGACAGAGAATTGTTGTTACTTAAGATGTCAATCTAGCTAAGATGTCAAGTTATATAATAATACCTATTAGGAAAAATTTTATATAAAAAATAAATAGAATTGGTAGGTAAACCTAATTTTACTCATCCTTTGATACATGTGTTAAATGAATTTGATCCATGTGTTAAATGAATTGGTATGTCAACTAAGTACACAATATGACTTGAATCATACAAATATTATTGTCGCCTTCAAATCACTTTTATTTCTTTTCGTACACACTTTTTTAAATGGAAATTTCAACAACAAAAAAATTTAATATCAGCATGTGATATTTTCTCTTGAAGTATCTTGGAAAATCAAACAAAATGACAAGAATGTATACTGTGATTAATATTGCACATTTCAAAAATAACTATATATATAATTCTTAAGTTATTATTACATATGATTTTAATGCAAGTATAAATCTAAATAAAGTAAATAATGCAATTATTATTGTATTAATAATATGAAAGAGGAGAATGTGCCTTTTAAAATTATAGTGTAATGTGTGTTGTTGTTCCTCCAATAGGTAAGTCCAAGCTTATTAGATGAAATAGTAATCTCACTCACATAATTTGATAACATTATATTAAAGAATTGATTAAGTTATTAAACTTTTTATTTAAACTTTAAAAATTAAAGGGCTGTGATTTCATTAAAATACAAGTGGGATACTATCTCTATTGAAAGTACAGGGAAAGACTAGTCTTATTTACCATGAACGCACGTAATGTAAGTGTTTTTTTAAATTGTATTTTAGATTTATCATAAATATATTGTTATTTTAATTATTGACATTTTTTATTTAAAAATATTAAAATTTTTTAAAACGAAATATATTGGTAATAATAAATTTTTAAACATTTATATCAACATATATATATATATATATGAAATCGATTTATATTTTGTAAAATCCTTCCATTGATATTTAAAACTTACTAGAGGGTGATGTATAGGATTAAATTTAAATGAAATATGTAGAAAAGAGTGAAAAAAAGTATACAGTGTGACACATTTTGATTTATGCAAAAGAACAACACATGTTATTATTATATTTTATTTTGGCACTGAAATATAAAAATCATCTTATAACTGTTTTCTATATATTATTAATGTAAATTGACATATTAATAAACAACTAATACTCCTTTACATTTTGTGGGATCATCAATATGTATAATTTATGCTAAAGTTTGTGAGTTATTTATGATTGAGTTATTTTTACCATATTATTTTGGTTTTGTGGGGTCTTTCTTTGTTTTTCTTTTCCCTTTTCTTTTGGTTTAGGGGTAGATATATAGTATAGCTAGGGATGGAGCAACATGGCCTGGTGGTGTCACATGAAATCATGCGTGTGCACCCCACTACCACAACCCATAATAATAATAATAATAATAATAATAATAATAATAATAATAATAATAATAATAATAATAATAGGATTAAATATCTTTTCTTTAGTCATCAGAAACATTTAAATTTTAAATTTCTTAAAAAAAAATTATTAAAATAAATAATTTTTTTAAATATAAATTAGGATGTTAAAATATTAAGCTGACTTGTAATTAATGTGAGTATTATAATATTATAATTAGTATAGATTAAAAATTTGTTTTTTATTTTAAAAATATAAAAATTTATTCTAATAATTTTCTTCCTGTAAATACTTAGATCTAAAATTTAAATTGGAAACAACAACTAATTTACATTATATTACATGAACAAAGACTATATTTAATTCATATTATTATTATTATATATATTATGGATGAACATGACAAGAAGGGTGAGATTTGAACAAATATATGGCTAGCCATTTAATTTTTCAATAATCAAATCAATCCATCTCTTTGTTGACATCAATAAAAATAGGGGAAGCATGAGAATACTTTGTAGAAAGCAAAAGAACACCATTTTACACGTTCAAATGAAGAAGAGAATCAGGACACATAATGATTGAAATTGGAGACGAGTACAATAATAGTACTTCAATATTTCACTGCCCCTTCGACACGTATCATGAATGTTTAAACAAGAATCTCATCAACATCCTCCATTGCGGATATCATGAACCAGACTTTGAGTCTTTATCTCCTTTCACTACCCAAAAGCATTCAATTCAGATATTTCATTGCCTGGTTTTACTTGCACGTACAATAATATATCAGATTACGTACTTCTTTTATTTCTTTGGCCACTCACACAAATATAGAGTGATAAGAAAGTTAGTGGTTCATGTTTTTTGCAAATGGGGTATTGTATCTCCAATTTTCTATTGGACATATCAATAAGAAGTTGTTATTATGTTGCTGCTGTGTGGTCGTGTCAGTTGTCGTAGATTATCCAACCACAATTTCACATACTCTTGCCATGTGTTAAGCAGCAATTTCGGACTTCTGTGTAATTTAATATTATGTTTTTATTAATACATGGCTGAGTGCAGTTTAACATCTTCCACTAAACTACTTTGATTCCCTAACACAATCATATGGCACTGCATTCACCTCTAATCAATTCAGCTCCAAAGTGATCAATTTAATAATTTAATCAGCCACTAGAAAACAGAAGGCATGGTAGATATTTTTTAGTCTTGCAGAATTAAAAAATGATGCAGAAACTTAGGTCTCCATAGTGACATTAAAACTTGTAAACAAACCATTTAGAAAGTACTAGCACACTATTGAAGTGGATCAGTGCTGCAAAGAATGAGAAACCAGCTTTTAAATATGGATAAAGAAGAGGTTAAAGCTGAAGTTCATTACACAGAATTTAATAATATAAGAACAATATCAACATCAACTTTAGCCATTAGATGGAAGCAAAGAACTGATTATTAAGAAAACTAAAGCCAGAAACAAGATGATTCATATCTGTTAAATATGTGATTAGGTGTTCCATCTTCAAGTTCTTGTATATAGAATAACATATCTGTCCAGAAAAATCACTCTCTTAAATAGATTACTTGAAAAGAAGCATGTTGCATAATCTTTCACTCATTTCTCTCCAAACATTAGATGGCACACCTAACTTAATGCCATCATAGCACAGAATTATTAGTATGTGATATGCTGCGATATGCACCCTCTGGAGGCTTTTCTTTTGTTGTTTGTTTTAGACTAGCACTCTCTTTTATGATTCTGATTTTGTTTTTATCTGTCCTCCCTTCCAACATTATCTTTGATGATTCTGCAATCAGCTTGCCAAATTGTTCAAAATCCAGTGCCTCATTGACCAGAATTTCTTGTCTTGACATCACTCTGAATAAATAGCAGAAAAGGTGTCACAATGATATTGGCCAAGAGGATAAAGCCTTTTGCCTAATGTCTAATAGTGGATAAACTTACATAACCAATGCATTTTATTTATTATTCTCATTTTACCACCAAAATTGATTATTGGTGGAGTCCATTATTATTATGCAAATTGGTTATTGGTGGGCTATACTATACCCAAGTCCTGCTTTTCTTGTATACAAAAAAGATTCCTCACAAATAGGTTGGACATTTACATTGATGCTACTAGATTGTGTTGGCTTAAGCCTGCTTTGTGGAGTTTCAAGACTGACCCATGTAGAGACCAGAGTTAACAGGTGTTGTCAATGTTATGTTGGGTGTGCTATAAAATGGTGAAGTGGAAGTGGGGGCTAATGTACCTGTAAGGTAAGACAAAAGGGGTAATCTGAAACACCAAGTGAAGTGTAAGCCAAAGTAACCAAGAAAGCTAAACAAAAGTGGCACTATTGACAGACCCTCCTTGCCTATCAGTTTCAAACCTAGAATGATTGAAGTAATAATGATTCTTAGTCCCCACTTACCCTTTAAAAATAAAATCATTTGGAAGGAAAGGGGCATGGTACTTGGTAGAAATGGTGAACCAAAGCCACTCTCAAGGGCCACACAAACCAAGGTTTCTGTAGAGGGAATGAGTGCTCTCTTTTATTGCTATTGTGGACACTGTGGAATCAGAGAATTAATGAAATTATGAAAGTGACAACCTTGCTTTGTTTTTCTTTCTCCTCCCTAGTGTGCTCCAATTTTCATAGTGAGAAAAGGTTTAATAAATCTAAAAAGTGGATACATAGGTGCAGTAAATCCACCAGAAGATCTCACAACTCTCACTTTTGTTGTATATGCATTGCATATATATTATGTAACTGGTATACACAGCTATCACGGTTCTTGGATTCTCTGCTGTAAAAAGTGACAGCCATTTTAATCTCAACCTCAAGAACAATTTTTCAAGTTTATGCAACAGGTCAAGACCTTCACATTCAGTTCCACCAATCACAGAAACCATAAAGAAAATTAACTTTGCAGGTAAAAATCCAGAAATATTCTTAGATACACAGGTAATAGAAGACAATGCCTTCTTTTTGCATCCTACCACTTGTTCAGTGACACATTACTATGTTTTTTATTAATCTTTTTAATACCTAAAAAAAGAAATATAAAATGAAAAACTGCATTTAATATCTTCCAAATGTAAATGTTCATTTTTATGCATTTAGTTGATAGAAGAATTAGTAAGAATATTATTAGAAAAATTATATTTTCAAATGACAAAAAAATTATTTTTTTCAATAATTTTGTTGATACACAGTAATAAGAAAATAGTAACTTTATTTCCATCGATTTTAGGCTTGACTTTTTTTTAAGAAAACAATTTATTTTTCTAGTAGATAAACTTTTTGTAACACTCCAAAGTCTTCACATACTCTTATCATAGCCGTATATCATACAATATAATATTCATATTATACAATACAATAGATATGAACTAATTTATAAAAGAAACATCAATATCAAAACTTTGATAAGACTATTGTTATATGATACTTATTATTTAAATATTATAGTTGAATACATTAATACTGATAGATTACATATTTGATTAATTTTATTGTTTTTAAATACTTTTTTATGTTTTTTTTTTATAAAAGCTTTTATGGTAGGCATTACTATGTAATTTGACATCTCAGCTAGACTAACACCTCAAATAACAACAATCATCTATCATTACATAAAATAAATACTATTAAAAAAATAAAAAAAATACAAAAATATGGGGAGACTACACCAAAACTCATAAGTTAACAAAAACGATATATAGGTAGACTATACCTATTCATAAAGAATTCTAAGAATAAACTAGATGGAAACCTATTATACCAATGAAAAGATTCTTTATGAATAAAAAAAAAAACTTTTTTATGTTACTTTGTATATTTTAACTTTATTCTTACTTTATTTTAAATATTTAATGTTGAGGTAAAAATAAGTTGTTCTTACTTTATTTAAATTTTAAGTAAAATAATAAAAATATCCTCAAAATATATTTTATTAATGAAATTTATATAAAAGACCATAGACACAGTTTAGCTGAGTCATTTGCAATAATAAATTATTTTAACTTATAATTTTTCTAAACATTTATAATTTAATAAGGCTAATTTAACAGTTTTCATCACCAACTTTTAATTACTAACCATTTTTAAATAATTTTGACAAAAATCCAAGATTTATAAAAGAAATGAAACAATGTCTTATCGTCCACTTGATAATTATATATATGAATATGCAAAGTAATGTATTCAAATATTATGATAATCTTTGTATAATATTTTTTTTATTAATTGAGCACCATTAATTTAGTATTGAGAAATCAAGTAAGCATTTTCTAAGTTTATTTTTTGTTACTCTCTCAAAGAACACGATAATATTTTGTTTTAAAAAATATGAAAATTATTATTTATTTTTCTTTATTTCCTTCTCTTTTGTTAATTTTATTAATATTGTATAAATCATTAAAAATTAAAATGAAAATATTGTGATATATTATAATACTATAAAAAAATAAGTAAAACACTACCAAAAAATGAAAAATAAAAAACTCAATATTGAAAGAAAAAAAAGTATGATTAAATCGCAATATTTTGCTGAAGGGTGATAATCCTCTTTTCTTTGGCCTAAAATGTTTATTTTGGAAGAATCATCTCTTATAAAAACACCGAAATATAATCAAAATATGAGAGGAACCGATTCTTTGTTTTGTTTTGAAGTGTGAAAATCCCGCGAACTTATGCATAGTACTATTGCAGTAGTGAATAGATGTTACAGCGTACTGTGTTTTGTGGCCTTTGTATTGCAAGGCTCAAAGCTTCTCCATCAATATCACTCATCAAAACCCTGCCACCTTATGCATATTGTACTCTTTCCTCAACCCAAATGAACCCAACCAAGAAATTAACATTTTCCCATATTTTCCAAAAATGTTCCAATTTTAAAGCTCTAAATCCTGGCAAACAAGCCCATGCCCAGATGATTGTAACTGGTTTTGTGCCTAACATCTATGTTGCCAACTGCTTGATTCAATTCTATTGCAAAAGTTCCAATATGGGATATGCATTCAAAGTGTTTGACAGAATGGCTGAAAGGGATGTAATCTCTTGGAATACTATGATATTTGGGTATGCTGGAGTTGGGAACATGGGGTTTGCACAGTCTTTGTTTGACTCAATGCCTGAAAGAGATGTGGTTTCGTGGAATTCTTTGCTCTCTTGCTATTTACATAATGGTGCTAATGGAAAGTCAACTGAAATTTTTGTCAAGATGAGATCACTAAAAATCACACTTGACTATGCTTCATTTGCTGTTGTTCTGAAAGCTTGTTCAGGTATTGAAGACTATGGTTTAGGGCTTCAGGTGCACTGCCTTGCAATTCAGATGGGTTTTGAGAATGATGTGGTGACAGGTAGTGCTCTAGTAGATATGTACTCAAAATTTAAGAAACTGGATGATGCTTTTAAGGTTTTCCGTGAAATGCCAGTGCGGAATTTGGTTTGCTGGAGTGCTGTGATTGCAGGCTATGTTCAGAATGACCGGTTTATTGAAGGACTAAAATTGTTTAAGGATTTGCTGAAAGTAGGTATGGGGGTGAGTCAATCAACCTATGCTAGTGTATTCAGATCATGTGCGGGATTATCTGCATTTAAATTGGGTACACAGATGCATGGTCACGCTCTAAAGTCTGATTTTGGATATGACGGTATAGTTGGGACTGCCACATTGGACATGTACGCAAAATGTGGCAGAATGTCTGATGCCTTGAAGGTATTTAACATGTTGCCTAGTCCTCCTCGGCAATCTTATAATGCCATTATAGTTGGATATGCTCGGCAAGATCAAGGTTTTAAGGCTTTAGAGATTTTTCAGTTTTTACAGAGGACTTATCTTGGCTTTGACGACATTAGTTTGTCCGGTGCTTTGACTGCTTGTTCAGTGATCAAAGGCTATCCCGAGGGAATCCAGCTACATGGATTAGCAGTCAAATGTGGTTTAGAGTTTAATATTTGTGTTGCGAATACAATTTTAGACATGTATGGCAAGTGTGGAGCTCTGATGGAAGCTTGTTTAATATTTGACGAGATGGAGAGAAGGGATGCTGTGTCCTGGAATGCAATCATTGCAGCTCATGAGCAAAATAAAGAAATAGATAAAACACTTTCACTCTTTGTTTCAATGCAGCGATCAACAATGGAACCTGATGATTTTACTTATGGTAGTGTTGTAAAGGCATGTGCTGGTCAGCTAGCTTTAAACAATGGTATGGAGATCCATGGAAGAATTATTAAGTCTGGGATGGGGTTAGACTGTTTTGTTGGAAGTGCTCTTGTTGATATGTATAGCAAGTGTGGAATGTTAAAGGAGGCAGAAAAGATCCACGACAGACTGGAAGAGCAAACAACTGTTTCCTGGAATTCGATCATCTCAGGATTCTCATCACAAAAGCAAAGTGAAAATGCTCAGATATATTTTTCTCAGATGCTGGAAATGGGTGTAATACCTGACAACTTTACATATGCTACAGTTCTTGATATTTGTGCTAACATGGCCACCGTAGAACTTGGAAAGCAGATTCATGCTCAAATTTTAAAGTTACAGTTGCATTCAGATGTGTATATTGCCAGCACACTTGTAGATATGTATTCAAAGTGTGGAAATATGCAGGATTCCAGGCTAATGTTTGAGAAGGCACCAAAGCGGGATTATGTGACTTGGAGTGCCATGATTTGTGCATATGCATACCATGGTCTTGGAGAAGAAGCCATTAAATTATTCGAGGAGATGCAGCTTTTGAATGTGAAACCAAATCATACAGTTTTTATTTCAGTCCTCAGAGCTTGTGCACATATGGGTTATGTGGACAGAGGGCTACACTACTTTCAGAAAATGTTTAGTCACTATGGTTTAGATCCCCATATGGAGCATTATTCATGTATGGTAGATCTATTAGGGAGGTTAGGCCAAGTAAACGAAGCTTTAAAGCTTATTGAAAGCATGCCTTTTGAGGCTGATGATGTAATATGGAGAACTTTGCTCAGTAATTGCAGGATGCAAGGGAATATAGAAGTTGCAGAAAAAGCAGCCAGTTATTTATTGCGGTTAGACCCTCAAGATTCTTCAGCGTATGTTCTTTTATCTAATGTATATGCTAACGCAGGGATATGGAGTGAGGTTGCAAAAATAAGAAGTATAATGAAGAGCTGTAAGTTAAAGAAGGAGCCGGGATGTAGCTGGATTGAGGTAAGAGATGAGGTACACACATTTCTTGTTGGAGACAGAGCACATCCAAGATCTGAAGAGATATATGAGCAGACTAATTTGCTTGCGGAGGAGATGAAGTGGGCTGGGTATGTTCCAGATATTGATTTCTTACTTGATGAGGAGGTGGAAGAACAGGATCCTTATGAGGGGCTCAAAGCTACCATTTGTAGTGTGAGATAATAATGTAGGAAAGATTTCAAATGCTGCTTACAATGGCTTAATGGAGACTCCTCTACACTCATGGTGCTTGAGTTGTGCTGTTTCACATGCTGAGAGTGGTCCATGTTCCCCTGCATTGGATAGTGCTTTGGGATAATTAGACCCTCAACTTGACTCTGGTGGCTATAATGGCCTCTTAAGGGACATCAAGAGTTTGGTGAGTTTATCCAACAATCTGATCACCTCAAACATGCATTCGTCATTCATTCATATTCGTTGAGACAAGTACACAGTTGAATTTGATACGGAGAGGTTCTAAGCATGTGATAATCTAAATCTAAAGAAATAACATGTAATTAGAGTCCTCAGATTTTCTTCACTTGATTCATAAACCAGATACACATTCTCAAAACCATGAGATCATTATGAACAGATTTACGCAACCATCGAATGAGTACGAGACTGGTGGGAAGATGTATCTCGGTACTCGTTTTAAGTGGAGGAAACTTATTGATACTCTAGCTATACTAAATAACTTGACAGCTCAGAAATTTAACGAGTTGCAAATAGAATAAGTTCATAATTTTGTTCAGTGTTCTCTCTCTCTTTCTCTCTCACCCAATTGTGGGGATGTTGGTTAAAAATGGGGGTATAGGAAGTGAAAGCCCGAGTATTATTGACATGCAGCAAGTCCCCTAACGAGAGCGTGACTGTTTCTTCCTGCACCTCCATATCTTCTTCTGGCACCTCCATACACAACATGAAAATACATTTTTATCCTTCTTGTGCCACCCCTGTAGAGTAGCTTCTGGATTATGTAATCCGAAAATGCATTTGAAAAAAGACTTCTGGATTACATAATCCGGAAGCTGAAAAAGACTTCCGGATTATGTAATCCGGAAAGTAATCATGTATCTGAAAAAAAGCTTCCGGATTATGTAATCCAAAAATGCATTTGAAAAAAGACTTCCGGATTACATAATCCGGAAGCTGAAAAAGACTTCCGGATCATGTAATCCAGAAAGTAATCATGTATCTGAAAAAAGGCTTCCGGATTATGTAATCCGGTAGCTAATTACTAATTTAAAAAATGACTTCCGGATTACGCAATCCGAAATAATACTGATGGGCATTTTTGGAAATACAAAAATCTATAGAGGTGGGAGAAGAAAGTATGGAGGTGCAGGAAGAAACAGTCCGAGAGCGTGGATCATAAGCCCATAAACAAACAACAAATTAAAGGGTGTTTCTTCCTGCATCCCATTAATTTTATTCCTGCACCCTATTAATTTCAGAAAAAACTATTTTATCCTTTTTTTTTTAAATGATACTTTTTCTAGAATGTTTCCAAAATATACTTTCTAGAATTCATAAAACATATTCTAGAAAAGGTTTCCCAGAACAGAATTTTCAAAATAAATTTTTCAGAACAGGTTCTTGGAAACGAATCAGATGGATCATTTTGATTATTTCACCTAATTGAAATTTGCGTTTAGGGAAGAACCACCCTAATTAAAAGATGGTTCTTTTAACTGTGAGCACCTACCCAGATGAAGCACCAGAGTTGCTAATGGCAAATTACAATTTCTCTTTGTCAGACCAGACCTCAGATTAGAACCACTTGTTTTACTGTTAATGTTTTTTAAGCGTTGAGACAATAAAGTAATACCTTTTCTAACAATAATTCAAATATTGATGAGTCACATTAAAGATAACTAAAATATTCTGCTACACTCAACTTAATCCACAACTCTTAGGAAAAAGATCCAGAAGCTATTTAAGAAAAATAGTCCATCATATGCTTATACCAAGTATAATCTCAAAACTAGTTACAAGAGAGCGGATCATATAAACCATAATCATTTTCTCCGTTAGTACAAAACTTGATTACTACACAACAACTAGCACTAAAACCTACAGTGTCAATGGCCTTGTAAGTTGTAACCTATACTGACCCCGGTATTTAAGGTTAGGGTCCCATCCCTCCACACCTCATCATTCCCCTCCTAGATCCCAAAAGCAAGGGGGGAAAATCTGACTATTCATTCAAAAATTGACATCAACATTCAGATAAGTCACGGCGGAAAACACTAAGACAAGCACTGATAACATGAATAAGTGCTTAAAATTAAGAACTCCAGCATCTATTCTCCTCACAGTATCAGCATCTGGTAGGGTATCTGCAAACTTTACCTCATTATCATTTGTGGATGAATTTTTCCAAGTCCTGTCCACCTGGATAAGGAAAATAGGAGCAACGATTAGAACTTTGATCTGTTGACATTGTTCTTCTATGTACTTAATTTATTTGAAATGTCTATATCATCTTTTATCCAAGTCCTCATATCTGTGAACTTGTTATAAACTTCAGAAAGTAGCTTGACAACAATGATTAAAAGTTAAATGTACTCTTTAATGTATATAACATAATATAATATAAGATAATAAGATAGTTCCCTCCAAAATAAATTAAATACGGTAAGTGGAAATAATGGAAACTAGAAGTGAACTAATCGGAGATCTAATGACATTTCAGTGTCAAGTCTTTCTCTTTGGATCAGAATGCAACCAAGAACCAGGTGCAAACCAGGTGCAGATAAAGAAAAAGATAATATCATAATGTGTATTGTATTTATTTTCTATCTGCACTGTATTCCAGAAGAAGAGAAGTCTAAACAAATAGAAAGAAGTAACATTTTTTATCTTAGAAAAAGTAGATTCCTACAAAGCCACTAGTAATGGTATCAACAACAATTTGACATATCCTATCGGCACATCTTAAAATCAAATATAAGTCAACATTAAAAGGGTGTTTTAATATAAACTAGGAGCCTGGATGTAATCCATGTCTATTTGTATTTTCTAACAAGTACAGTCACAGGCAGAAATGCTCCCGTGATCTTCCAACCCCACCCACAAATAGAGCAAAAAGTGTTCACACACACATACCCATTATCAGTGTATATTTCTTTTTAAATAGCGAGAAATCATTATGGCATGTTTTAAAGATTTCACATCCCTTTTACATTGGATGAAAAAAAAATTGCCCCTACCAACGACAACCAAAAAAGGGCTATCTCCTACAAACCAAAAAATAAATTAAAAAATCAGTCCAGCACACACCAGATTCATATACATAATATTGCTAAAGCCTTGTAGAAGTAATAGTACGACCCAAAAACCAGTAAATCCACCCACCACTGATCCCCAAAGCCGACTCCATATCATAAAAATAATCATTACTTCAGCAAAATCGTTTTTTTTCCTATCAAAATTATGCTTTTGAAAATAGTTTTATTTGACATTTGTTGCCCTGAGAAAGCAGGTAAATTTATCCTCTTGTAGTTTTTTCAAGTAGCCAACTGTTATCCAGAAAATCCTTTTAGAAAATGCTTTTTTTAAGAAAAGCTAATCTTTTAAGTTGACTTGCTCAGGAGATTTTTGAACATCAACCATATGCAAAAAATAGAAAACAAGTTAATAAAGTCTGAACAGAAGTACCAACCTGGTGATCAGTTGTTAAAGTCACACTAACTTCTTGAGCATACTTATTTGTTTGCTTTAGCTTCACAACCAATATTTTGTTCTCACTTGCTAAGGAAGACAGCTGCAGACAAAGTACAACAATTTCAACTAACCATAAACTGGTATAGTAAAGCCCACAACAAATCCAGTATATACATTTTGCTAAGATTGAGTTCTCAATGCCAAAAGATTTTCCCTTTCGAATACCTCACATTTCAACACATGATTCAATATTTTCAATCAGATTTGTTTCGAAGTCCCTCTGCTTTGTGTTTTTTTCTTTTTAGCTACCCCTTTAATCAAGGTGACTTAAATGGTTTTGAAAAGAAAAAATGCATCCCAATAGTCAACTAAACTTTTCAATTAAGTTTCTCTATGTATAAAAAAGAAAATGGGAACAACAAGTCTATTCATGAATAAGATATTACTAGTACAAATCTAAGGCCTAAGTGGAAAACTAAAGGGAGAAAGGGTCATGCTTGCTCAGTTGTTCAATTGTTTTTCACGTTGCATACTTTTGAACATAGTTTATATTCATACAAACCCAGTTATTATGCAATGCAAATCAATTGAATCTAGTTGAAATCCTAACTGTTTCTGTTGAGAAATGAGCAAGAAACACTTAAATTAAACTTGATATCATGCAGACTAAAGACCTATAAGCCTATAAACAATATCTTCCATCTCAGATCCAGACGGTTTTGTTAATTTGTAGCCTTTCAAAAACTGATCTTTACCTGCTTATTAAGCCGCTCTCTCTCAACAGCCAGCTGCATGACCAAACTTTTGAAAACTTTCGTCTGCTTTCCAATATCCTTTGCAGATGCCACTTTTGCTTCCTCCACTTGGTGTAGCGATCCTTCCAAGCGGTGGAATCTGCTTCTTAAGAAGCTTAGTTCCTCATTTAAATCAGTATTAGATTCAGATAATATGATGCATTTCTCCTCTGCACTGTCAGCCCGGCTCTCTGCTTTAGAGACCTTTGACTTAAGATCCTTTATCACTTGCTCCATATCTTTAATTGTGGAATACAACATACTTTGCTTTTCTAGACTAGCTTCAGCAGATGCTACAGCATGCTGCAGCAGTAAATCAGATTCCCTTAGCCGCCTCTCAAGTGACTCTACCCTCTCAGATTTGCCACCACTATCTTTCAAAAGAGCTATCTGCCTGTTCAGTTCATTATTAGCCTCTGCCAATAACTTACAATGTGCTTCTGCGGTATTAGCCTGATTTTCTGCATTAGATATTTTTTCTTTCAATTCAACAATAATGCCTTCCGTCTTTCTCACTTCAGAACACAAAATAGTATACTGTTTCTGATATTCATCAGCAGATGCTTTCACATTGATTAGCTGGCTTTCAGATTCTTTTAGCTGTTTCTCAAGTGAACACACCTTGTCCCTTGAAGTGACAACCTCAGAATTGGCAAGAACTAGATTACCATTCAACTGTTCAATCTTTCCTGAAGTAACGTCCCTCTCTTTCAATTGTTCTAGAGAAGTTTCAAGCTTAGCTTTGAGCAATGATTCACGCTGACTTAAACCATTCAAATTGAACTGAGAAATCTGGAGTCTACCCAACAGCTCTTTTGAAATTCCTGTCAGTATCTCACGTGTATTATCTGCCTCAAGCCATCTTTCCCAAACATCGGTTGCTTCTTCCTCTGCGAGACCTAGCTTTTGTTCTAAAGAAGCCATCCTTTGATTTAGATTTTCTTGAATTTGCCTTGAGTCAAAGAAATTCTTCTCAAGATCCATTTCATTTGCTAAAGATTTCTCTAGCATCCTCAGAACAAGTCTTTGTTGCTCAGTTGTGTGCATGGTTATTACTGGGCTTACAATTAAAGATTCATCATCCTCTAGGATGATTTCACCATCTTCAATATTGCCTATTATCGTTAAAAAAAAGGTAAAAAACATTTATCAGAAATGGAGAATTATTTAGACAAAGATATTCTTATTGATCACACATTCATCATGAGTCAGCCATCTTTAGCCAGCAACTCCAATTTTCTTCACAATTTTTTTCTAATAAAAGAGGAAATCCATTAATGCACGAGGAGTTCCCACTTCATTACACAAACAATTTCACGTGAAAATGGAAGTGGACCCCCCCGCGCCAGAATATGGGGACAGACATAAAAGATTTCTTAGAAATACCCTTTTCTTACAACTTAAAGAAAACGACAAAATCATTAAATAAATAACGTCAGGCAATCAATGTGCCACCAAAAAATAAAATCTACATAAATGAAGCAATCAATGAGATTCTACACATACCATTTCCTCCCCACTTATAAGAAGACAAAGTTCTCTCAAAACTAGCAGACAGTTTCTTAATCTCCGAAAACTGCTCCTCGGACTGCTTCAAACATTGCTCTGAATCAAGCAAATTGTCTTGCCTGGGCTTGCAAGAGGCCACCCTCTCGCCAGCATCAGCAATCTCAGCATGAAGGGTGTCCAAGAACCTATCCAATTGCACAACCTCAGAACCCAACACCCCACATAACAGGTCAAACTCAAGAAACTTCCCAACACAACCCACGTCCACATCATTGTCTTCTCTGTCCAAAACAAACCCCTCCAATTCAACCCCGAGAGTTTCCAAGTGCATCACAAAATTGCTCAAGTTTGCAACTTTCTCAGAGAAACATGCCAGATTCAGTTCCAGCCCATCGAGCACGGTTACTAGGTCATCACCCAGATCCCCAGTTGCTTCTCCACTGGAAGAAACCCCTCCAAGATCAATATCAACTGTGTCTTTAGCACTTTGAGTGTCCATTGTTCTAATCTAACACTTCAGCACTTGTTGCTCTGGAACCTGGTACATAACCCAAGTATTAAAATTCAGAAAGATCATATATTTAAGCCACGAAATTGAATATAATCCATCGGAGCCACCCGGGGGATATAATTTGCAAATTAAAAAGGGATAAGAGAAATGAATGGAGGATGCTAGGTTTGAAGGAACAATTAGAACTTTTGCCATAATTGAAAAAGGGAATGGAACTATACCAATTGAGAAGTGGGAAACGGGTCGGTTTGGATACCTGAATTGTTGATTTCCAATAACAGAGGCAGTTGCACCCTAACCACAAAACCATAAACTTGCCCTTCACAGTCACACGAAACGTTTCTTCTTGGCGCGTCACCTTTTTTTAGTTCACTGACCAAACCATAAACCTAGTGGCAAGGTGTTTTTCTTTTTATTCAAGACTAATTTGGGCAAACTTTTTTTTTTTCCCCTTTTTTAGGGATTATAGGAAAATTTACTTCTACCTCTTTCTTAGTACCAAGAACAACATGTTACTTTTATATCAATAACTCATTAGTACCCACTAGTGTATACCTTTAGCCTACAAAACTTTTACCTCCACTTTCATTTTATCCATTTTATTAGATGATGAATTCAATTATTTAAGATTGAACTTTTTGAGTGAATTTTGCAAAATTAAAAAATATAAATAATTAGTCATAATGCATGTCATTTCAAATTTATACTAATACATGATATTTATGTCTTCATGCAGTTTTAAATAATACTTAATTTCTTAAATAAATGTATTAGTTTGTAATTAAAATTATAAATAAGTTACATACAATTATATTTTTTAAAAATTTTAACACTTTTTAGATTATTTTCATGTGATTTTGTTTTAAAGTTTACGAACATTTATAAATTTTGTACTTTTGTCTAAATATATGGATGATAGTATGGGTAGATGTGAGTTTGATTATACAAGTAAAAATTTATATACATCTTTGTATGAAAGTTGTTTTATTTTCATGGTAAACATTTGTATTAAGTACACTCATATTTAACATTCGTACTTGTTTCGTATTATCTTTGCATTAATTTAATAATTTAAAAAAAAAAACTCACTGAAAAAATGATATTATCAAGGATTAAATGATAAAACGACATAAATTTTATTTTCTTCAATTATAATTTTAACATGAAAATTATAATTCCATAAATCTTAAAATAAAGTATCAATTAGGATTTATACTATTAGATACTCGGATAACCACATACTGTCATGTGTTAAAAAAACAAATAATAAATAAAAATATTTAAAAATGATTGTAAATAATTAAATGTACGTCTAAAAATGATTTAATTTGACGAGATTGTGAACTACTTAAATGCAATACATAGTTTGAAAATAATGAGTATTTAATATTGTGATGAGAGAAAAAAGATATTCAAAATCTAAGTGAACTTGCTTATCAAATGAATCAAAAGTTGAAAAAATAAAAAATTATACTATTTAAATTAAATTAAATAAAAGAAAAAAATAGTGAAAATAAATTTTGTAAATTACCTAATAAAATAAAAATGTTTTAGTAATTTATTTGAAAAATTAAATATTATTCATACCGAAATGTGTTAATATTCTATAAAAACTGAAATTGATTCAAACAATATTATCACATTTATCTTTCACTTATATCCAAATAAAAATAGATTAATACACACAAAATACAATAATAATACATATAACATTTTTTTTAAAAATAATTTTAGATTATTTGTAGTAAATAAAATTCAATATACTATGAATAAATGTATAACATAAAATAAAAATGATAGATGTTAATGCTAATTTGATTTTTTTATTAAAATATTATAAAAAAATGATAAAATTAAAATACTTTTTATTTAAAACGGACTAATAGTGATCTACTAAAATAACTAAAAATCATAGAAAATCATAAAATAATGTTTATCAAGTTATATCAATTACATTAATATGTACACGAACTCGTAAACTATCTTTATTCAAACTGATAACAGTAACAATGATGATAAATAGTGAACATTAATAGTAATGTTTCTACATATTAAATCGTAATTATTACCATCACTTAATAATGGCAACTTTTAATATTTTTTATAAATATAAAAAACAGTGCTTCTAGGGATTGTAATAGCGTGTCCATGGACATCCAAATTCGTAGAATATATATAAATATTTGTTGAATTTTTTTGATAATTCTAATATAATTTTTAAAATAAAAATTATACTAATTTTCTAAAATTTAAATTTATTATATAAATTTTTATTACAATTATAAAAATAAAAAATAAATATTTTAAATCAATTATGAAAAAAATTTAAAAAAAAATGAAATATAATTATGTATATGAATCTATTCTTATTCACTACCATACATTTTAAAGATTACACATATTTTTTATCTATCTTGTATCCGTCCGTGTTAATATTAATCTACGTAACTTATAATATATTATGTTAATTGCATAAAATATAAAAAAAAAATTGAGTAAAAATCCAATATAATATTATAAATTTATATTATATTATCTAACTCTAGTATAATCTCAAACATCACTCCTCTATCATTTTACAAAGAACTATTTTTATACATTTATTTTTTCACTTACCTTTTTAAACAAGTCTAATTAATTAAACGCAGATTGATGAAATATTATTAATAACAACATTTGAATGTAAAAAAAAAAAAAAAGGTTAAATTATAATTTTATTTTTGTTTTATTTTTTATTTACATTTTTGTTTGTGATTATAGTTCTCAGAATTTGAAAATTGGCCATTTTACGTTACACACGTCTTTTTTCATTATTTTAATTAAGCTTTAAACCTAGCATATTTATTTAAGAATATTTTAATTACGTATTATTGTTGAAGGAATTAATATTAAACGACCCTAGTGTGACCAACAAAATTGACCACTCTAATTTTATGTACCACCTATGAAGTAGTAAGAGTCGTGACAACTTTGTATACCATTTATTCCAATATTTAATTTATTAAAAATTGATGAATTTGTATAAACAAAAACAAATGAATAATTAGAAAATCACACCAAATAGTTTTTGTCTCTAATTATTAATTAGAACGGTCCAATATGTAGTGTGACCTAAGCACTAATTGGAATTAATTAGACATTTATGAGCAATCAAAAACTCAAAGTACTGAGAAAATTTAAATAGTTTAAAGAATTTGAAATTACGACCTAAATCACACATTTACATTTATTCATCAATAGAAAATGTAACTATGGTTTAACACAAAATAATAGAGTCAAGTACAATCATTTTCTTACAAGAAGATAGTGCGAAAATATATTAACTTGGATTTGTGAAAATACTAAAATGCATTATTTTTTTTTTATCGTGAATTCACTACAAATTTAAATAATTTGAAAATACAAATTTATTAAAAGCAAAACTTAAAACGTTTGAAAAATAAATAAGCTAAATAACAACAATAAACACAGATCAAGAGAAAGACGAGAAAAAACAAACTTTTAAAACTAATGAGTTATCGAACAAATTAAAAAACCACTTGAAAATACTATAAAAATATTATAGTAAAATTTCTTAAAGAAAAGAAGATTAATAGAAGTCTTATTTACTGTGGAAAAATTAGATTTAGAGTTACTCATATTGTTTTGTTTACATATGAGTTTTGGTCTAATTCTCCATATTTTTGTTTTTTTTTATGTAATAACAGGCAATTGTTATTACTTGAAGTGTCAACCTAGTGAGATGTCAAGTTAAATAATAATGTTTACCATAAAAGCTATAAAAAATAAAAAATAATAGAAGAACTCAATTTGCCCTCCTTCACCATATAATTAAAAAAGTGATACTGTGAACATCAATGCTAAAATTAATATTATAGTAAAAAATATCTTCATTTTATTTTAATGTTAAATAATTATTGAGTTCTTAATCAGCTCGCACACATATCTAAGATTATAGGACATCCACTAAAAACTGGTAAAATTAGCTTTAACTAATCAATGATGCCAAATTATTTTATCATAAACTTGTGGCTGCAATTGCAAGGACTTCAAATTCAAATTCATGCTCATTAATCATTTTACATTACAAAACACTTTTCTATCTTATTTGTTTGTTTCTTTCCCATTAAACAACCAAAGATCCATTCTTTAAGTTAAAACAATATAAATATATTTTAGAGTATGACCAATTAAATTAACATCATAATACTATGGATACGCGTATACATCAATTATAAAATTATTAAAATTTTAATTGTTATTTTTACGAATTTTCATCATACCTTAAATTAAAAAGCACCGTTACATTTCACAAAAATACAGTCCAATAATAAAATAATGGCTTATAAGAATTACGGTCTATATTAGGTAAATTATTCCTCCACAATACTCTGTACCTTTTTCATGTATAATTGCATTAATTATGAAAATTCAATTTTAATTTCTTTTTTTAAATTTTAAACAATCTTAAACAGAACATAATTTTATTTTTTAAAAATAATTTCAGATGTACTTTTATATTTTTCTTAAACCGCAATACTCTTATTTTTATCAAATTACATTATTTGAGAGAATACTTTTATTATTTGAAAATGTATGAGAAGATCGACGAAAAAATTTATATTATAGGTTTTATGATTTTCAAAAAATAAAAAATAAGTAAAAAAAACACAATTATTACTAATAAAATTATCACAAAAAAGAGAAAGTACGAAGGTACATACAGAGTTTGCCTTATATTATTTAGTAATTGTGCGTACAAAATTATTTTCATTAATTCAATCATGTTTTATTGGGAGCAGTTTAAGAAATAAAATAAAAATGGCGTTTTTAAGAAAAGAAAAAGAAGAATACGGTAGAGTACAAATATGGTGGGGGAGCTGAAAGGTTACAAAGATTGAAACGTTTGAATTGAAAGCATTGGTCGGTGTGTTGGGCCCAACCTTTTTTTGACGACGACAGGTGTGGGCCGTTAGCCCATTGTGCAACGAAAAGTCGTTTTAAGCATATTCACCATCACACATACCTCACTCTTCAAAACACTTTTTTCATTCACTATTTTCCGCGGCTCCCACTTTTTCACTTTCTTCAAATGTTTGCAGGTTCTGGCGTTGGTCAAGAAGAAATAAATAAATAAATAAAAAGTTTTATCTATTTTTTTTCTTTCTCAACATCTATAAATTTTTCAATTTTGTCATACTAAATTTAGTCTTACACAATCAATATAATTCTTTATATTAAAATATTAAATAAATTACAATGGCATTATTATATTGATACTATTAAAACTACAATAAATAAGTCAGCATAAATAAATAATAAAAATTTTGCAATTTGAAAACTCCCCCATTGTTGTTATTTAATTTTTTTATTATTGAATTTTTTAGTATTTTTAATTTCAGCTATATCTATAAAAAAGGGATTAGTTTGTGTAATTGATTGGTTTTAAAATAGCAACAGAACAAAACGACATGAGTTGTAGCAAAGAACTAGCCACCTTGGTGATGATGATTTTGAAGAATCAAACGAATCTATTTGAGAAACGTATCATAACTAATTTCAATTATCATTTCATACAAGTTATTTTATTTTTCAATATTTTATTAAAATTATTTTCGTACATAACATTATTTATTGATTTGCGACTTAGACTAATTACCAGAAAATATCTGTATTTTATTCCTCTTTTTATCGACACGTTTCTCAACTTGCCTTTATTTTCTATTTTAAATGTTTATGTTTTTATTTTTATTTTTATTTCATTTGACAAAGTTTAATAAACCCTTCCTTTTTCTTTGCTGGAAACAAATATGAAAATATCTCCAGCTGGCATAAATATGTAAATACCTAAAATCCAAACTTTCACACTCTTTCTTGATGTATGCCAAACAGATAATGTTTAGGAAAAAGGAAAATTAGTTTTTTAAATTAAATAAATATAATATTTACAAAATATTTAATGATTTTATTTTAAGTTAATATTAACCTGATATGTATATATCCAGTAAAAATTAATATGTCATTAATTAATGTTTTGTTGATGATATTTTTATCTTATACTGAACTTTTAATTAATTGAAGAATGTGAAATAGAAATAGAAAGAAGAGAGTAAGAAGCTTAATTGCTTTTTAATTAATATAAATATCATTATATTTCTTAATTTCACGCAGAATAAATGAAGACACTAACTCTATTCCCTTCTTTTAACATGGAAAACTGTTTCTTTCTTAATTTTGCCGTTGTTTGTTTTATACTCTGAAAAATAGTTATGCGTAATACTAAATAAAAAAAATTATAATAAAAATATAGTACTATTTTATGTTGTTGCTTAATTATAATTTATTGTATTATAATAACTATTTAAAGTGATTTTTACTAGTTAATATTGTAATGTTTGGAAAATATAGTCTTTTTGTCTATTTTTGTTTTTCTTTCAAAATAATAGTTTTATAGTTTTTTTTTTTTTATATAAACTTTCATGGTAGACAATCACTATGCAACCTGACATCTCAGTTAGGCTGACACCTCAAATAACAACAATTATTTGCCATTACATAAAAAAAATATTATTAAAAAATAAAAATAAAAAAATAAAAAAATATAGTGAGACTAGACCAAAACTCATATGTTAACAAAAACGATACATTATAATTTTTTTTAACTATCCTCGTATATAATGAGAAAGTAATTAATACAAAGTTAAAAAACAGACACAATAGTAATTGAGAGATTAAATGTAATTTTGTCCAAATCTATATTTTTTTTTTCTTTTAAAAAATGAATCAATGTTTCACAAACTCATAAGAATAGTTTTTAACATAATGAATTTCCAAATTAAGTCATCTAAAAAAATTAAACAAACTTATGTACTCATATCTTAGTAAAACATTTGTCTTCCAATTAATTACTACCTTTTTCTGAATTCCCGTCATATATTTATTTATGAAAAAAAAAATTACAGCAAAATTATTTCAAAGGGTGATATTACGCCATGTGTGTGTGTGTGTCTCTCTCTCTATATATATATATTAATTACAACTATAAATATAACTTTTTTCTAAAAACAATTTTACTTGATGAATTTCATTGTTTTCATAAGGGAATAACATTGATTAATATAGATAGACTGATTAATTTAAAAATTAAAAAAAATAACTATTTAAACATCCGTCAATTTAAATTATTTTTGGATAAACTGTAGTCATTGTGATAATTTTTTTTCCTAACATTTTAGAACATAGAGTATTACATTTTTTTTTGTATAATGTCAAATTTTTTATTGGTGAAACTAACGTAAGTCCCAGCTTTTAAACTCGTCTGCATCAAATTTGTCGGCAACTTTGCCCACAACATCATTTCATGATTCCAAACTGCATGCATAATTCTGTAAATTGGTAAGCATTACCAATATTAATATTTAAAAAAATAATAATATTACTGTTAATTAGTGTACTATGAACTTATATTAGCAGTATTATTTTAATCATAATACGATTGCGTGTATTTTTTTCTCTCTTCGATTTCGTCTATATATTGAAGCCTATTGGTCACCAACCTCACATTGGTTTCCCATTTCGTCTGGGGTCTTTTGGCGCAGATTTCCATCCTTAAAATTTGTAATCGAATCTCTCTGGTCGTAGGTTGTTTTTCTTCTTTCAACAACAAACCCAAAATCTCTGGGGAATTGCTAGATTCTCGGCTTATCCTAGCAGCAGATTTTGGATTCTGGCCCATTTTGTTGATTTTCCCCAACTGGGTCTTGTTGAGATTTTATTGGGTTGTGAATTCTGTGTTGCTGGGTTTGAAAGTTATTTCTTTTTCTCCCCTTCTGGATTCAACTCCTTCGTAGGTTTTCAATAGTATTTGCGTGAATTGGGGTGTTTTATTTGTCAGGTATTGGATTGAACTGACCTGAACTAATTTTTGCTCAAAAAGTTTGTATCTTAGTTTCCATTTTAAAACTGGGTATGATATTTTGTTGTTGATGTTGGGTTTTGTTTTTCAGATTTTTTAGGTTGCTTTGAGACTTTCCAAGGTTTGAGAATGACGATTGGTAGTTTAGCACCCAAGACAGAGAAGAAGAGATCAAGGAAGAACAAGGCAGTGGTTAATGAGAATGCGCCCTTGTTGCCGAAAAGTCATGTTCAGGAGAGTGATGCTGGGTTTGATGATTTCAACGGAGCTTCATTTTCTGGGGCTGTTTTTAACTTATCCACTACAATTATTGGTGCTGGAATCATGGCGTTGCCTGCAACCTTGAAACAGTTGGGGATGGTGCCTGGCCTTATTGCTATCGTCATCATGGCCTTGTTGACAGAGAAGTCAATTGAGCTTTTGATTAGGTTTACCCGAGCAGGGAAGTCTGCTTCTTACGCTGGTCTCATGGGGGATTCATTTGGGAAGTATGGAAAAGCTCTGGCGCAGATATGTGTTATAATCAATAACATTGGTGTGCTGATTGTTTACATGATTATAATTGGTAAGACCCATTTTTGAGTGTATGTTTGTTTATTGTTATCATTAGCTTAGGCTTTAATCATCAAGCCTATAAGCAAGATCTGTATGGTTGTCTAATTTAGTTTAGTCTTGTTCATCATGCAGGTGATGTGCTCTCTGGAACATCTTCAGGCGGAGATCATCACTATGGTATCCTTGAAGGATGGTTTGGTGTGCACTGGTGGACAGGACGGACATTTGTTGTACTTGTTACAACACTCGCCATATTTGCACCGCTTGCGAGCTTTAAACGAATTGGTGAGTGTTTTCATATATTTGAAATGACAAAAAAATGGTTAATTGTGTCATTTACTGTTAGGAAGATGACGGAGATAACTGGGATGCGTGCTTAACCATGGTGCATGAGTTATAGTTTTGACAGCCTATGGTTGCACAATTGATAACAGGGGATTGCTTCAAGGTTGTTGTCATACAAGTTACTTACAACTACTTATAAGAGTAGTTGTTAGAAGAAGTGTTACGGGCAATTTAAGATACCATAAAGTTTAAGATGAGTAGGGCATCCCAATAATTGCTTGTTAATCGTGGTAGCTTTATGTTACAGTTTAGTCATGTTTTGAAAATATCTATTTTATGGTAGAAGTTAAGTAAAGAGAATTTTGGAAGCATTTATGTTTGTTGTCTTATATTCTATAATAAATCTTGCATTTTGGATGGAACATATTAAATTCCTTGAGCAGTAACTTTTTAATGTTGAATTCATGTGATGGGTGTGGTCTTATGTTGATCTATTTGGCTTCATATTTTAAAATGAATACTGGAGGATTTACACGCCTACTCTGTGGTTGCAGATTCATTGAGATTCACATCTGCCCTTTCAGTTGCACTGGCTGTTGTTTTTCTAGTCATTGCTGTGGGAATTGCAGTTGTCAAGATAATAAGTGGAGGCATTGAGATGCCCAGACTCTTCCCAGTCACCACAGATGTGGCATCATTCTTTAAACTATTCACTGTAGTTCCTGTGTTTGTGACTGCCTATATCTGCCACTACAATGGTATTCAAGTTTTCAAACCTTTGTGCCAAGCTTACTTTTTCCCTAGCCGTGCTTGTTTAATTGTTTTGATGTTTTTATATGCTAGTTTTTTATTTGTTTGAAAGTCAGATGGTTGCATTAAGAGAGTTTACAAGTTCTGGTATTTGTGCACCTTTTCTTCTGCAGTTCACAGCATAGACAATGAGCTTGAGGACTCATCACAGATGCGAGGGGTTGTACAAACTGCCCTTGTTCTATGCTCTTCTGTATATGTAATGATAAGCTTCTTTGGTTTTCTCCTGTTTGGCGATGGGACTCTTGATGATGTATTGGCCAATTTTGATACCAATCTTGGAATCCCTTTTGGTTCTGTGCTCAATGATGCTGTTCGCATAAGCTACGCAGCACACCTGATGCTTGTATTCCCAGTTGTCTTCTATCCATTGCGGCTCAATATAGATGGTCTCCTCTTCTCTTCATCAAGGCCTCTGGTTTTGGATAACTTCAGATTTGCATCTCTGACTATTGCCCTAATCGGTGTAATCTTCCTGGGAGCAAATTTCATACCCAGCATTTGGGATGCTTTCCAGTTTACTGGAGCAACTGCCGCAGTCTGTATAGGATTCATTTTTCCTGCTGCCATCACTCTTAGGTGAGTTGGTTACTGTTTTTAATACTTCCAGGATTTTGATTATTGTTGGATACCTGACATAGCAAACTGAAAATGCACTTAAGCCTTGTTTTTATGGGCTTTTTCTGTAATCACTTATTAAAGGAGAAGAGATTAAGAAGGTAAAATGAATTATACTTCTCTCACAAGTTAAAATCTACTCATGGTTTCAACTTTTGGAGAAGTCATATGAGAGGACTTCAAAAAAAGTTGTATAAATTGATTTTATAACTAATGGGAAAAACTCGATTCATTTTACCTTTCTATTTTCTTGTCTGAAAAGTACTTGTAGAGATATATATTCAAACAAGGTCTTAGTTGTGGAATATATAGTACCATTCATAGAAATTACGTGGAATGTATACTACAATTGTTTTTGTGTTTATGCTTTTGCTGATACCTAATTAATGTATTTCCAACCATCATTTTAACCATGCAGGGACCGCTACAACATTGCAACTAAATCGGACAAGATTTTATCTGTTGTTATGATAGTCTTGGCCGTCTTCTCTAACGTGGTGGCTATATACAGTGATGCCTATGCCTTGATCAAGCAGAACCAAACTTCACGCGAATGATGGCCATCATCATTCTAGATGAGAGGAACTGAATTGACAGGGCTATTGGTCAATTAGAAAATCTGGGTTTTCTGAGAGGATCCGATGGGTTGATTTGAATAAACAGAAAAGCTACCCTGTGTACAAATGTGCTTCAGAAGTGTTGCAGTCTGCAGCATGAGTCCAACGTCCTCCTCTGTAATTTTCCATTTGTTGTAGCAGTTGAAAGTTTTTATCGAACAATACTCTCTATCCCTTTCCCTGATTTGTTCTTTCCTCAAATGTAATAATAGACACCTTTGTTGGCATTTGTATGTATTGTATTGGGTGAAAAGAAATTAATTAGTTAAAGAAATGTATACATTTCAAGAATTGGACGAGGGAAAATTTAGCTTCCATTCTTTTTCTCTTTTTCTATGTTGAAGAAATTGAATTGTAGATTGGAGAATTACTTAGTATACTCAATGTCCCTGAAAGCAGTTTTTTCTTCAAATTAAATATTGTGGTAACTTACTTGATGGGGGTGAGTATCTCTTGGTAACTTACGTGGTAATAATATTATTAAGGAACTAATTAGATGGTTATGCCTTAAGTAGAGGTTAAGGTTGTATTTGACAATTGTAGAGGTTGTACGAAAAATGGAAAAACTGAGGGGAATTCATACATAAAAGGGCATATTTGTGCTAACTTTTAACCAAAGATGATTCCAGCAAGGACTATATGCTTCTCATTCATTTAAGTATAAACCACCTATATGATTTAATTTGTCAATGCTAAAAATTTTCCTGCTGTTTCTCTAAAAGGTAAAAGACATTAAAATATTAAGCAGGGAAAATATAATTTCCTCAAGTGATTCATTTAGTCTCACTAACCTGGTTTCTGCGATTGCATATATAGAAAGAGCAGAACACTTGCAAGGACATCAAGAATAAGAGAAAGATGGCAGCAAGGAATATTAGAAATTGCCATGAAGCAAATACATAAACCTTCATGAACTTCAAAACTTTGATACACATTCTACCATTATAATGCTGGTTAACATCTTCAATGACTTTATCCAGGAATGGCACCCTAGTCAATTTAATGGACTTGGTCATTCCATTCCACAGTGTAGCCACCTCTTCATCACTCTTCAAATGGTTCAAAATAACCCCTTTTTCTCTAAGAATCTTCGCATCTTCCTCATGGTCTATAATCCCATTCATCAATTCAGTGTAACGGGTGAAAACCAGTGACCCTGATGAAGTTGATGCTTCATAAGCAACTAAGTTTCTCAATAACACTTCACTGTTCACGTCTAAACCAATTGTTGGAAGGTACAGTGTTAATGTTTTTACATCAAATCCAATGGTTGATATGTCTCCATTGGTGGCCACGAAACAAACCCCAGACTTTGAGAGTTCTGTGACTGAAGGAATTGCAATTTCCTCCATCAAGGGTGGTTTGTTGGTGGCATTATCTGAGCTTAAATTCCCATTTTCTGCTGTGCTTGCTTCTTTATCTTCGGAGAAAAATAAGTATTCAACAGGTTGCTTAATAATTCCTACTCCAGGAAGGTTAGAAATTATAGTCCAAGGCAACCAAGTGATAACTTTCATGGTTCTACATTGCTGCAATTTCTTAATTAAGTTTACAAATGTTGTAACCAATTTTGAAAAAAAGCTCCAAACCTCGCATAAAAATTGCTTAGCATAGTTCAAGAATGATTCTTCATTGTCCTCATTATCTTTGTGTTGATCCTCTAACTCGACTACATCTGATTGTTCTTCCAATTTAGGCACAATCATAGCATACAAAAAATCTAGCAAATGTGCGCATTCAGAGACAATGATCTCTGAATAATCCTTCTCTATCACCTTGAAAGGAGAAAGTTGTTTAAACAATCCTATTAACATGGAAAGCAACATGCCATCTGCTAATTCTATTGATGAGAATTTGAACTCCAACATCTTTCTCAACACAAATAGTGGAATTTGGTTTTCAAGCATTACTATGTCCTTCAGGATTGCATTATGAGCAATTCTCCTCCCAGCATAATCCATGAAGTGAGACATTCTTGATGAAACTCCTGGTATCATCATTGTTCCATCTTGAATGGTATAAACTTGAAGAAATTCAAGCAAAAACGAGGCATCAATAGCCACCATCCACATCAATGTTTCTCCATTAAAATTTAAGTACCTATGGTAGCATGCTCTTATCCTATGTTCTAACTTAATCAATTGGTCAACTATGTGTTCTAACTTGAGGCTATGTAGTTGTTCTTGGAATCTTTTTGCTGAAGCAATTTTATATCTCTCCATCTCATAGAGTTCTTGACGCCAATGATGATAAGGTCCTATAGAAACTTGCTGAGGGATATAAGAATCTGGATCAGTAGCCATAAGGGGCTTAGGCACATTGAAGATGGACACATGGAATTGATCATCATCTTCAAGCACTTCATTAAGAGTATCACGTATTTGAATCACCCACCGAAGCTCATCAAAGTTGGTGTTGGACTCTTTTGGTGTTGTGGGTCTAAAATGAGACATGTTTTGGGGAAATTAGACTTGGTAGGAATGAGTTGTTTTGGTTCTATATTTGGTGAAAACTGGAATTTAAACTGCGGATAATTATGCTTTGAATATCATTAATTAATGTTCATTATGTGACAGATTTCGGTTCAATAGTAAAAACAGCGTTCCATATTCTTAAATGTAAATGAATTTCGTAAGTTATTGCTTGTCAGCAAAATTAAGTGTTCGTTTTGTTTCAGTTATTTCTTTTTCATGAAAAATCACTTTTGCTTTACATAAAACGACAGTTCTAATTTTATTTAAGTATAAGTTCTAATTTTATTTAAGTATGTTTTATATAAGCTTTTGAAAAAAATAATCTGAATAATAAAAAAAAACCAGTTTACTAATTATTTTGAGTAGCTCACGGAAAAGGGTAACAAGTTGGTTTCAAAATTAAAACGATATTTTATAATTCTAATAAAAATAACTTTTAACCTTTTATGTGTTCTCTAAAATATGAATTATTGTTTATATATCCTTAAAATTACTTTTTTAAAGTTCTAAATTTCTAAGTAACTTTTAGTGAGAAGAAACTTCTAAACATTTTCTTACATAAAAAGAAAACTTACAATTTCTTTTATGTTTGATTGTTACTTATAATAAAATTAATGTTATTGAATTTTAATTAAGAATAAAATTTGAAAAATGTCCATAACACTCTTCTAAACTTATTTTTTGTAATAGTTAAAATTTATCTAAATCTACAAGAAAGAAAATAGTTAAATAGAATTTGAGTTTCATATTTTTTTTATAATTTTTAATATTTTATCAATTGTGGGTAAAAGAGTGTAACAACATTTCTCTTAAAATTGTATTGGGTTAATAATAATAATAAAAAACATATATTTCAGGGTTATCTTTGTCCTACGTCACATTATGAAGGCCAATTACGTTAGTTATTGCTGTGTAAAAAAACTACCTTAATTCTTGAAAAGATACCCTCCAACTAAACCAAGCGAACAGATTCAATCCTCGCCGTTCATCTAACCTCTCACACATCCAACGGCTCACATGAAAAGGGTTCATCTTGAACCACGCCTCTATCCAAAGCTTCTTTTCAATTCTGCCAGAGAGATAGCTGCTGGTGCTTTCTGCTTTCTCAATTTTTCGAAGTTTCTATTTTTCTTTTAATTCTTAACGTTTCATATATTGGGTCATGCTTTGTTGTTTCATTCACGGTGGTTCCTTCGTAGTAGTATATTGATATGCCCCTTTTGTTGAGTTTACCGTTTCAGTTTCACGCTTGTCTTCTCAAGCTTTCTTATTCTACCTTTCTTAGTGCTCCTAATCGTGCCAAAGCTTATGTGCGAACGCGTGATAGCCACCTTGGCATTGTTTTGTTGTCACAACCGAAATACTCAATCGGGTCTACAGGGTTTCATGAGTCCACTCCTAAGCCTAGAGACTCGGTTCATGCTGTTGTTGACTCTGGTTTGTGGGAGCAAGAAGAAGAATGTGTTGATGATATTGTTTATGAGGGGAGAGAAATAGTTGATGCCACCTCTTTTGTGTCCAAGAAGGAATTGCCTTGGGGAGAAGTAGAGCTGGAAGATGGTGATGATGATGTTGAGGGAAGAGGACAATCTGATACAACTATAGTGTCCAAGGATGAATTGTGTCCTTGGGGAGAAGATGATGATACTGAAGTTAGAGAAGAATTTGGTACATCTATAGTGTCCAAGGAGGAATTACATCCTTGGGGAGTAGCAGAATTGGATGATAATGATAAAGGAATAGAAGGTGTTAATGCATGTTTTGTGTCCAATAAGGAATTGGCTCCCTGGGAAGAAGTCAAAGATGATGAAGAGGATGACAGAAATAACAATGGAAATGGCAATGCTGAGAGAAGAGCACATGGTGCTTATTTTGTGGCCAATAAGAAATTTTCTACCTCGACAGAAGCAGAAGATGGTGATGATGATTTTGACTACAATAACAATGATGCAGTTGAAAGAATAACAAATGGGGATGCATATTTTGTGGCCAAGAAGGAATTGCCTCCCTGGGGAGAAGCACAAAATGGTAATGTTGTTGACAACAATGCCGAAAGGAGAGCAAATGGAGATGTATATATTGGGGCCAAGAAGGAATTGGCTCCTTGCGGAGAAGAAGACGATGATGGACACCTTTATTCTAGACCTGTGGAAACTACTTTATCAGCTCCAGAGGGGACGGGACTAATGAGGGAGCATGGGGCAATTTTTCTTGAGGAGATGGATGAGAGTGTGTTGTCTAATAGGATCGTGGTGCTTAGCAGAACTAACAAGATTAGAAGTGCAATGGAGTATTTTAGGTCTATGGAATTATCGGGTCTTTCTCCTAATATCCATGCTTGCAATTCTCTTGTTTCTAGCCTTTTGAGAAATGGGTGGTATGATGATTGCTTGAAAGTGTTCAATTTTACCAGAGCAAAAGGGATAACTACAGGACATACCTATAGCTTGATTCTTATGGCACATGCAAAAGCTCATGGTTGCGATTCAGCTCTTATATTCTTCAGAGAACTAGAAAGTGAATGTGATGTGGAGAAGGATTTTGATGCTATTGTTTACAACACCATAATATCTATCTGCAGAAATGCTGACAATTGGAGTGAAATAGAGAGGTTGTGGAGGAGTATGAAGGAAAATGGGTGTGCTAGAACCTGTGTCACGTATCGCCTACTGATCAATAGTTTTGTACGATGTGACCAAAATGACCTTGCTTTTTATGCTTACCGTGAAATGGTTCAAAATGGATTTGAACCAGACAACAATATATTAAATGCTATCATCTGTCTATGTGCTAAGGAGGGAAAATGGGATGACGCATTAAGTGTCTTTAAGACAATGTTGAAGGGTGAACTTAAGCCAAACTTAGTTGCATGCAATGCATTAATTAACTCACTTGGCAGAGCAGGGGAACTCAAGCAAGCATTTCAGATCTACAAAACAATGAAATCATTGGACCTTAAGCCAGATGCATATACATTCAATGCCCTACTAAGTTCTCTTAACAAGGCTAATAGGCATCACAAAGCTCTTGAGCTCTTTGAGATAATTGAAAGAGATCAAACATCTCAATTCAATATTCATTTATACAATACCGTTTTAATGTCTTGCTCAAAGCTTAGGTTGTGGGAGAGAGCTATAGAAATTTTGTGGCAAATGGAAGCTTCTGGATTATCTAATTTGACAATGTCATATAATCTTGTCATCAGGACCTGTGAGCTTGCAAGGAGGTCAACAATTGCACTGCAGGTGTACAAGCACATGGTTCACCAGAAGTGCAGTCCAAACGTGTTTACTTATTTGTCTGTAATTAGATGCTGTGTTCGTGGAAATCTCTGGGAAGACTTGGAAGAAATCCTAAATGTGAGTAAAAGGCATTTTCAAATTTCTGAGCAATATTTGTCTGGAATTAGTTTGTTATAAGAATTATGGATGATAGAGTAATATTTGCTTAATTGAAAACGTTTTTCAAACAGATAGCCCGTAAACCAATGCCAATTTATGAATTGTAAATGATGTCAATTATGGAAAAAGTTATCATTTAGTACCAAGTGCTATTGCAAACATTCTAAAACATCCTTGAGATGATAATACTTTATGATTTTTCTGCCTTAAATTTGAGCTGTAAATTATATCAATTATGAAAAGAGTTATCATTTAGTACTGACTAAGTGCTATTTTAAGCATTCTCAAAAATCACTTCGAGAAGATAGTAATCTTTCAAAACCTAGCCTTGAGAAAGGCAACAGACGGTTAAATTTAGTTCTTCTTGGTCTTCATATGATAAATAGGAGCCACCTCCCTGCTACATTTGCAAATCATGCTGAGTATTATGTATGCATACATGGATACTTAGGATCCAAATTTTCCTTTTTATAAATTTAATCAGAGTATTACTTAATTAACCTTATTTTCTGGTCTGACATATATTTGACCTTCCTGTTATCTGTTCTTTATGCAGCAGAGCATGCCAAATGCCACTCTTTATAACGCTGCCATTCAAGGGCTGTGCTTACGCTGTAATGTTAACTTGGCAAATAAGGTCTACACAAAAATGCTAGAAAGTGGTCTTCAACCTGATGTCAAAACACAAGTACTTATGCTTCGTATGATAAGGAAAAGGAAGTAGCTAGTAATCTATTAATTGATATAACTAATACAACAGTTTTGAAATGATGAGCAAAAGGAGGAGAATATCATAGGCAACTGAATCAGGGAGTCGATCCAATAATAAATAATTATTGTTTGGGTCTTGTGGTAGAATAGCAAACCAAAATGTCACTGTAACTCTCTAACAACTGTATATTTATCACCTTCACTCTTTTCTTTCGTTCTTCCTTTGGTGCTGAGGGTTGTAAAGAAGCTTCTTGTTTGATATGTATGTAAATGATGTAAATGCCCAAGTCTTTTACATTTTTCCTGTTATATTCAAGAGATCAAGTAAAGTCCTGGGACTTAGCAATTGTATTGTGTCTCTTGCAACTAGTTTGTGTGTATTCTTCCTCAGTGTTGATTCTGTATAGTTTCCTGTAAAAACAAATTCTGATATTTTCTTGAAGTACTTCGTGATTATGCACTCTTCCTGTTGATTTTTCTCATGATACCTGGACAATCATTTTTTTCATTTTGTCTGCCAAGAAATTCTGAAGAATGATGAATGCCATAGAATACTTGAGTCTATTTGAAAAAATGTGGAAGCAAGTGTCCCCCTGCCCCGAACTGAAACTTTGTACTGTGTATTTTAAGGTTATCCGTTAGAAATTGACAAGTGATTGTGTGTTTATTATCTTGATCAATTTCTCAGCTTGAGATTAATCCTATTCTGAGTCCAACTACAATTCTTCTGAGGCTTAAGTGTGGAATTACAATAGCTTGGGTTTCATAGCGAAGACAATCAACAGAAACTTAATTGCTGTGCTGGTTTACACTAAATTTTTGTGGCATGTGAACTAGTTGAAGGCACTGTTGAGTTTCAAGATAACTATGGGTGGTGATGGCAAGTATTTGTAATTCTTATTAGTATAAACCAATATTCAGGATAACAAAGTGAATAAGCATCGGAACCATTCATTGTGTTTTCTGGTATAAAAAACCATCACGTAGAAGTGCTACATCTGTTTTGGTCTGAGTTCAATCTAAAATTTGTTTCTTATATAGAACAGTTTCTTGAGAATAAAAAAATGTTTCTTTTAGAATAGAATCATAAATAACATTTTTCAAGAAATAGTTGGAGTTTTCTTTTGAAAGAAAAGTGAGTGTAACTTGCTTAACGATGATGTGAAGCAGTAAAGATTACAAATTGCATTTTTCAATGTTTGAAGTGTCTTATGCGAGTTGTTACCATTAGAGGTGTTATAAGATTCAAGTACCAATATATTATGTATTCATTCAATTGAGTATAGCTAAGCTTCAGATTGGTAAACTTGAATTTTCCATTCATTCAATTATTTCCCTTTACTTGTTTTTTATGTCTACCCTTGATGTAAAGCATAATAAAAGACTAGATAATCAAAACAAAGGCTTTACCAAGCAACATGGCACTTCTCTCCCAAGATAGGTTCATTGTATAAAGATAAAGGAACTACAGAAAAATTTTGGTTACTCATGTTAATTGGGCATGACCTCTTATACCCACTACTAGATATTGTTAAGTGTTGAAGTTGAATATAAGATGTGAATTTGCATGAATATAATAATTTATTCAAGAAATGAGGTTTTGTGAAATTCAACAAATAAGTATGTATTATAATAATTAGTTATTCATATTGTTTCTAGTCCTATATTTTGAGAGGACAAAACATATATTGAAAATGATTATATTTTATTATAAAAAAGTTATTGTCAAAGGAAATCTGCATTGTATTTATTGGCTTCAATGATCAATTTGCACACAGTAAAAAAATCCTTAAGAAAACCTTGGAACATACACTTTGGACGCTCTAATTTAAGGAGAAATGTTAGAATAATTTATATTATATTCTAAGCTATTAATTTGTTTAAGAAGAACATCAAATGATTTATCTCAGTACCTGAATGAATTGATGTAATTTCATATAAACATGAATCACACAATTCAACGATGCTAGTTTTTCTTTCACTATTTCTCATGTAAGAAATTTAATCATGTAGCAGTTCTAAATTTACCATGTTTAATTATTCCTCTACTTCAACTGTCTTGTGTACTTTATTTAACTACTTCCTTGTCTTGGTTCCATTCTTTCAAAATAGAAGTTTTACTAACTTAGATTTGAATGTTTTTCATTTCTCTAACTCTCATGGTGCAATAGAAATTATAATTCATGATTTCAATATTAACCTTGCAATTCATAATTTAAATCTTGATCACTACAAAGCTCCAAGAGATGGTATATTAAATGTTTGATTTCTCTCCACTGGTTGAGAATAAACAATGTAATCATGGAGAAGTAGCACATTCAGGGTGCTGGGTTGTCGCAACCAAGTAGCTACTTCAGTTCCTTCTGATATAAACCTCCCCAAATTACACTCAGCTATCTGAAAGGGTGCACCAATGCCATTCAGGAGTGCCTCAACAGCCTTTCTTAAAGCACCGTTGCCCACTACTTTGCTATGCTTGCCCCATCCAGTTAATATGCTGCAAAAAGATTATGATTACATCTTCAATCCTCACCAATCTAATTAAAGGATAACAATAATCTTAAGAGGGAAAAATGCAAAACCTCAATATAGGAGGTGACTTCTGGCCTCCAAAAACAGTGGTACGCAATTCGAGCAACCATGAATGCACCATTGCACAGGCTGCTCCACAAGATGTGAGATGTAGATCCAAGCATTCAGTAGACCAGCCCCCTTTCCACACATTTCGGTTTCTCCCTTCAATCACAACCATTTGAGCCCCAAGTTTCTGATGCAAAAATCAGTTTATTTTAGAAACAGAAAAAATGGAAGAGTTAGATCAATGTAAACAAAAGGGTGCATCTACTGTAAACTCCTAATATTAATCATTCCACTGATGAGACCTCAATACAACACATGTTGTAGAAAATTGCAAAGGTAACAGATGCATAAGTAGCAAATTTCTAAGTACTCAATTTTACCTGACCAAAATGCCACAACATATCAGTCAGAGCATTATAAAATGCGGATGATGTTGAAGAATCCATCTGCTCAAGTTCATCAAAAAGTCTTTGAGCCTGATCCCATATGCCTTGCCCATGACCCATAAGTAGGCCATGAGCTACACCATAGACCTGGCTATCAAACACGCGGAGCCTGTCTAATAGCTTTGAAGCATCTTGAAATGTCTCGCAACAACTGCATCCAACATATCAAATTATGCAATTAACAATTGGTTGTATTTATTTGAGTGTATAAAAAAAATAAAGGAAAACAGAAACCATAACAGTGTCAAACATTAAAAGAACATTGAGGTACATCATCCATAACTAGGTAATGTATGAAATCCTTGGGATTGAAGAAGTAGCACTCAATATATCTAGGAGGATAAAAATGAATGGACAAAGTGTATTAAGAGAAAAGCTGAGAGGAAAATATAGAGAAAGGAAAACTTTATATTGATTATACTGAGTTTGTAGAAGTGATGAACTTCTGTTTACTATATGTTGACTACAGAAGGTCTAACTGACTAAGTTGTAACAACCTAGCAGTGACAGTTGTAAATAACTGACAGAAATCAAGTGATAATGACAGTTGTCAAAATCTAAATAACAGAATACAGCTGATAAAAGGAGTTATTCACTCACAAAGTGTAATAAATCACAGCCAAATACCTGGTTTTTTAGTTAAGAATAAGAGAAATAGAACAACAGCTTTGGTATAGAAAATTGGGCCAATTCTTTGAATAATAATTTAAAAAAAGCATAATACAGCCACAAACCCCTCTTTATAGCGAATTAAGCTTTAAAAAAATCCCAAGCCTAAGAATAGATCTAATCATAGACATTTATAGTAACCTTAACTTGAAAAAAAGAAACTGAAAGAAAGAAGTAGAATATAGGGTAACATGTAAGTGATATAGAATAGAATGGGTGTAAGACAGTCAGAAATATAGGATAGTTATTTGCTACCTGCAAGCATTCAAGATGGCAGAAAATGTGACAACATTAGGTTTAATTTCCATTTCATGCATTTGTCGAAAGATCTGCACTATGTACAAATTGTCTTGTGTGCTCCTCTTATCCTTCTTCGTAAGACCTGCTTTTTCGGCAGCAAGTTGCTCCAACATCTTCATGATTTCATCATTGTTCCCATTGTCAGTCTTCTGATCTAGAAAGGTACCCACAGTAGAAGATGAATGTTTAATTTGAAGGTCATTGGCTTCAAAAGAAGTATCAGGCCCACATTCCAGAGCTGGTGTCCGTCCTACTTTGAAGGCATCAATAATGGAGTTGTAAGTCACAACATTTGGCCTGCTTCCTTTCTCTATCATCACATCAAGCAGTCTCAAAGAAGATTTGATAAAACCATTTTTGCATAAAGCATCAATGAGAGCACTGTAAAATACAACATCTGTCTCCATGCCTTCTCGCTTGAACTCTCTATAAACATCCATTGCCTCAGCATACATTCCACCTTTAGTGTATATTTTAATTAATGTTGTGTAAGTTAGATCATTCGGATAAATGCGTCTTCCTTTCATCTCATCAAATAATTTTCTGACCTCAACACACTTGTTGTATCTGCCATATCCCTCTATCAATGCATTATAAGTTACTACATCATTTTTTATTCCACAACTCTCCATCTCTTTAAATTTACCCACTGCCTCCTCAAACCAACCAAGATTTGCATATAGTCCAACCAGTGCATTGTAAGACACCCTATCCAACCGAATCAACAGGTGCTTCATTTCATCATACACATTTAGAGCATCTTCAAAGCGCTCAGCCTTAGAATAGCCAGCCATCAAAGTACTATAAGTGACAACATTGGGCCAGATGTTCTTAGCAGGCATCTCCACATCAATAGCATGCCTGGCAAGATCCATCCGTCCACCTTTACACAGTGCATCCACATATGTATTATAAGTATACACATCACGCCCAATCCCTTTCCTTTCCATTTCAGCCAACAAATCCTTACACAATTGCCACCTACCCTTTGGGACACAAGTTTTGAGAAGTGAGTTATAAGTAAGCCTATCTGGCAAACAACCTGCATCTACCATCTCCTCTAAAAACTTAACAACTATTTCAAAGGCATTTTCCCCCTTGGCCCCTGCATCAATAATAGCATTGTATGTGACCAAATTGGGCTCCAAGCCAAAGTATCCCATGCTCCTAAACAAACTCACAGCCTCCTGAAAGCGATCATTCCTGCCAAGAGCACTAATCATGGCAGAAAAGGAGTAAACAGTGTTTCCATACCCTCTACTCCTAGACTCTTCAAACAGATTCAGAGCAAGCTCAATCTTCTTCAGCCTACCAAGAGTCCTAATCATGTTGCTGGTCAACTTCCCCATGAAAGTACTATCAGTTGCCCTACTCATGGCAAAATCATAGGTCCTAGTAGCTAGCAAAAGGTCACCAGTATTGGCAAACTCCTTAAGCAAATAAACATAATCCTCAGCAACATAAAGCCTATAATTAAGCAACACACTATCTATGGCAGCAACATCATTACCAGCATTATTGAGGCTATGCAGGACCTCCTCAGCCGCCTTGGAGTGCTGCTGGTTGTTAGGGACGGCCCTGGGGCCGCCCGAGTTCATCTTCCCTGGGTTCCTATTGGACCGCCGACCAGAAAACTCGGGCGCAAGCCGGGTTTTCTGGCCACCGAGCCACGGACTCAGGGAAGATGAAAATGCAGCTGAGGCAGTGGCAGCTGCAGAGGGAACACCTGCACCTGCACTTGATGCTGGTGAATAGTACCTGGTGGAAGAAGAAGAAGAACTCCATCGGTTGCGGTTGTTGTTTCGGCGATGATGGCTCCTGTTCTGGTTATGGTGGTGGCGTTGGTTATTGTTGGAGGGTCTCGGGGGAACGGAGGAGAAGTGGGGTGGGGTTGTTGGGGTTGATGCCATTGCACTGTTGAAGCAAAAGGGTATCTGAAGTGAGGATAAAGATGAGAACTTTGGGGCTCTAATTGAGTGATAGCTGTTGAAGCTTGGTGGGTAGGAGAAGAGTGTGGTGATTCAGTTCACAGCTTTCAATTCAATTTCTTTCTTCTGCAGACAGACATTATCCTATGTTCATCCCCTTACCCTCTTCGGTTTAACCATTCTACCCCTGCTCTCTCAGCTACTTTTGTTATTATTATTATTAATTATTAATTGTGGTGAAAAAATAATTGGACAAGACTTTAAGAGGATTTTGTATGCCAATCTATTAACTACTACAACAAACCTAACCACTTTACCCATTTCTTTTTCACATTTTATGATGACCACTTACATTTTTAACACCCTTTTCCAAACTATTAATGACTTGTGTTTTGTATAATGTTAGAAAATATTTAAAATTTTATATTTTGAATAAAGTATTCTTTTTAATTAATTTATGAATCTTCTGTTTGAATTTGATTGCATCTTCTTCTTCTTATTCGATATAGAGTATACGTTAGGTTTATCTATTTTAGGAAAAAAAACTTGTATTACTAAATATTTGTATAGAAATATTTTATATTGGTTGTATGAAATAATTTTATATGTTAAAAAAGTAATTTCTTTTAAAATAATTAAACAATTTTGAATTTGGATTAATTATTTTACATAATTGTCCTATTTTAATTTTCATTAATTTGTTTAAATTAATTTTAACAAAATGAATGTCAAACGATCATAAGTTTATGATTAGATGGATTTGGTTATGAGAGTAAGTTCAACTTTTTATATAAACATGAAAAAAATGCTATAAAATTAGCTTTAATTTATTGTCATTAATTGCTTAAAAAATTGTTCAAATCCTAAATACTGAGTTTACTAGTTAGATTAAAAATAGAAGTTTGATGGAAGAAATCATAATTTTAAAATTTTTGAATATTTTGATTTTTTTTTTGTTTTAAATTATTTTATTTTTTAAATATCTTTGGCAATTTTAAATTTATTAAATTTAATTTCTTTATTTAGACAGAGTATTTCACCCTCAAATACAAAATTTAATTTTGATAATAAAACTATTTAATATTTAAAAACCAGAAAAAAAGGTAAAATTGTGATACAGTAAAAGATACTCATCACCATATTATTTTTTATTTTCCTTTGAAATATTAAAAAAAACTATTTAAAAAAAAATATATATATATATATATATATATTTTTTTTTTTTTTTAATTTTCATCGCCCAAAACACTTGTTGTTGTTGTTCTTCTTCTTCAACATCTCAACTTCAACATCTCTCTCGGTTGCGAAGAATCGCAATGGCGAACTCCATGGGTCCCCCTCCCCCCATAAACCCTAATCTACCAGACACCGCCCCGTCAATGCTTCCTCCTCGCGATTCAACAGAACCCCAACCGCCGCCGCCGCCGCCTCCTAACGATTCGCACCAGCCTCCCTCGCAGGGTGTTGCGGTTCCTTACAAGATTCCTCCATGGAGCGCTGCCCCTTGTCACCAGTTCTACCTGGAGGTTCTCAAGGACGGTTCCATCATCGACAAATTCGACGTGTGTGAGAAAGGAGCTTACATGTTTGGCCGATTGGATCTCTGCGACTTCGTGCTCGAGCACCCCACTATTTCTAGGTTTCATGCTGGTACGTTATGCTATCATACTTTCGCATATTTCTCTCTTCTGAATTGCGTGACACTACATTTATCAGACCCGAAACGGGTGATTTGTTTGGTGGAGTGAAGTTCCATACTACAAAATTGCTTTGCTTACGATAAACTATGTTGTGGATAGTCTCTGCCTTTGTGATTCTACTAATATGACGTGTTGAGTTTTAGCTACTGAACGTCTCTGTAGACAAGGGTGTGGTTTTTTTTACCTATGTTGTCATTTTGATGAAGGATATGTTAATTTGGATTAGTCTGGTTTCAGACGTTTATTATCATTCCACTCACCCCCACTCACCCCACACACACAAAGTTGGAGCATATAAATCATATACTTCAAACTTCTTACGAATATGATCATTATTTTCATGGACAAAGTGGAAGTCTATTTCTATATGCTTAATAAGTAGTTGAGTTGTTTAGTTCAAGAAGATTAGAGTCGATTATTTCCTACCACACGTCAGATTATATAGACCCATTTCAGCGTGCACTATCATAATAGCCAATGTGACTGGATTACCTGCATCCATTTAGAAAACATCTAAAAGTCACATTGATGTCATGGGTAACTTTGTGAATTTCATAATCAATTTTTACCTATCAGTTAGACTGTGGCATTCTTGCTCAAATTATAGGGTTTTAGGTATCGAAGGAGACAACTGAAAGAATAGAGATTTTGAGTATTGAGTATTGTAACATGATACAAAACGCCAAGTAATTCATATCAATACAATATCACAATCCTAATTAAATAGGGTGACAAATCACGAAATAAGAGGAGTTACGAAAACAAAGGAGACATGGAAACTATTTTGAGGAGATATTGTCTAAATTGTTTTAATATCAAAATAGTTTTCACATATTTTAGCAATTTATAAAGCTCGTCCATGATTCTTACCTAGGTTTTCATCTGTCTTTTGTTAGTTATTCAGTTCAAGAGAAGTGGAGATGCATATCTCTATGATCTTGGGAGTACTCATGGAACTTTTTTGAACAAAAATCAGGTATTATATAGCATTTCCTCTCCCTCTTAAATTATGGTGATACTTTCTTGAAGATATCAAATATTTATTGTGATCCCTCTGCCTGATTTATTTCATGTTTGGGATATATACTGCGGAAGAGATGCTGGAGTTGTCAATTTTGCTATATAAGTTCTTATTCTTAAATTATTTTTTATTTGATTTCCCCCTTTTCTCCTATTTAATGCTTTCAGGTGAGGCATAACAACTGTTGTTAACATGCATCTTTGCCATCACTACTAAGTAGACTGTAGGAGAGAGAGTGAGCTAAGCTTATTTGCTGATATGGTTCAGTCAGAGATACTTTGCCAAAAACCTTCTCCAAAAGTGATTAACAGAACCCCATGTTTTAAAAATCCTTTAATTACCTCATTTGCTACTTGGGCTGCATCTAAAATACTTTCTCCTGCACAAAATGAGTTATGTTTATCAATTAAAGAATCATTTAGCTAAAGCATAATATTGGCAACAGTCTCGTGTAGTACTAGCTTGTAAGAAGGTTACTGAGTCCATAATCTTTTGCAATGCAAAAGCAATCCATTAATCCAGGGAATAACAATGCTACATTGCAGTGGAACTCATTAGCATTTTCAAAAGATTATCATTTTGATAGTATCCTGATCCAAATGATGTATATACATAAAATATTTTGTAAGCCCCGCATTATATTAACAACTCTATAATTGATGGAATCCACAAAAATCAATTGAATTTTCACCTTAATTGTGATTTAATATATCATTTTCACCTTAGTTCATGCATATTTGGGCCCAGCTGTTCAAAAGATTATAAATTTCTATTGTATTTTATTGTAATATTTGCGCCCAGCTGCTAGGAAAAATGTCTGCAGATTTTGAAACTTTGTAGAATCAATGTCTTAAATCCTTTTGCTTTTCCTTTTCCTGTATGCTTAGGTGGAAAAGAACACATATGTTGACTTGCATGTTGGTGATGTCATTCGATTTGGCAGGTATGTATATTTTTTGTTTGTTTTCTATTATGCTCATGAACAAATCTTTTCCTCTTGCCCATACTGTTCTAGTTCTCACTTAAGCCATTATTACTTCTTTTTTTATTATTTCAGACAAATAAGTTTATTTGTTTATTCTATTTCATGTACTAGGTATCTGTTATTGTTACAATCTATGCAGTAGTTATTAAGCCATTAAGAGTAGTTAGTTGCAGATTTTTTTGGGAACTCTTGCTTCTTTAAGGGATATGTGATTAGTCCATTGAATTGTTTGACGTGTAACATGTCCATTTGAATTAGTGTATGACATTTTACCTTGAATAACTTCTTATAGAATGCAAATTTAATCAATACAACATTACTTATTAACTGACCACTTATATACAATTTCATACACTTTAAAAATTATTTAAAAGTTTATCATATCACTTAATTTTAATGGAGAATATGATATTTAAAAATATGTAAATATTCATTATTAGAGAACTTGTGTATAAAAATTTTAATTATGTGAAATTTTATTATAGACATGACCATTAAGAGAATATAACTACAATAGTTGAATTGATTGAATTTGCATTCTACAAAAAGTTATTATAGAAGTAACCTGACCAAGTTTTACACCTGGTGTAAACAGAGACCCCTGGTGTAAACGGATCAAAGTAGTGGTCATCCCACCACCGCTATAGCATTTTTGGGGAGGTGGCCTCTTTGCTATAAACTAGTATTGTGTACATATGAAGATGATAGGATTGAATGGATTTTCATCTGCAAGAAATTTCATTTTGCTAATTTATGTTTGTACATATGCATTCATCTTGTATTACATTCACAGGTCTTCTCGCATGTTCATTTTTCAAGGACCGCCTGACTTGATGCCCCCTGTAAGATCCCAACTTTTTTTTTCGTTATGTTTATGACCATTTATTCTTTTCTGTTGGAAAATGTGTCCCACTACCTCTCTTCAAAGGGAAAAAGTGAAGTGTCCCGGCTTCCCGTATTTTATGTGCTTGGGGTTAATTGATTTTGCAGAAATCTCCTTTCTTGTAATTCGCTTTTGCAAATAATTGTCATGTTTCTATTTGGGTTGATAAATGCATTCTCTAAGTGGGTTATTTATATTGCTTTTTTTTATTTAGTAAATGCTGTCCCTATGAAGTTGATAAATATTGTGTTCAGATATCTCTTGAGTCTGATGGAACTGGAATATATTGTGGACCAACTATCCCAAAATCAAGTTGATAGTTAAATACACATGAATAGTTTTATGTTATACCTCTAATACACCCCTTCATGCAAGTGCCCTTCGGGCTTTGAGAGCATGGATCATGCACTATTCACTTACCTTTAGTTGAAATTCAACTGTTCATTAAATGACGGTTGTGTAAGAAACAAACTCTAGGATATAGAACACAGACTTCTCTTTTTGTATTTATAGTCTCCCTTGAAAAAGTACCCGTTGGAGATATATTGTTTGCATTAAGCACATATGCCGTAATACCTTTTTAAAATAATACAGTAGGCTTGAAGAATATTAGTTAAAAAGGATGAAACATTGACTATATCATAAAGGCTTTTGGACTATATCATGCAAGGTCCTTGTCTGGACTGAAACATCTAATATACCTACAGATGAAGCATCGTCTAATTAGACGAACCATTCATCTATGTCTTAAATATGTTTTGTTGTTTAACATAAAAAAATAAGGGGCTATAACCATCTTTGGTCTAACATTTCTTCTCTTCACCCTTTATTTTTTAACAAAATTATAATTTTTTTTTTCTGATTATTACTGCTGCTCACCCTTTTATTTTTCATGTTGGATTATTTTGTAGGAAACTAATGCAAAACTTATGAAAGAAGTGAAGATGCGGGAAGCAATGTTAGATAGGGAAGCTTCAGTCCGAAGAGCAAGGCAGGAAGCATCTGTTGCTGAGGGTATATCTTGGGGCATGGGTGAGGATGCTATTGAAGAAGAAGAGGTTTGTAGAGCTTGTAATTATATGATAATCTATTTTTTTGTGTTTGAACTTCATGATTAATTATGAATATTTTACATGTTCAGACCTCAGAATCTACTTTTTCTGTCAAAACTCGAGTTGACTATTTAGTATTTATGTCTTCTGATTCATTAGTTTGATGGATTCAAATTTCAGGATGATGCTGAAGAAGTTACCTGGCAGTCATACAAAGGACAACTTACAGAAAAACAGGAAAAAACCCGTGAGAAAATAATCAAAAGGATGGAAAAGGCGAGTCTTTCTTTTTAATTTGGTTTCCCATGCTGTCTTTTATTTTGAACTACAATCCAATTGAATATCATACTAGTTTTTTATAGCAGTCAATGGTCAGCCCTGTCATCATATCTAATTCTCAAATTGAATGCTAACCATATGATTTAAAAGATATTAATGCCCTGTTGAGATCCCAGTGATGAGAGAGTTAACTAGGGTTTTTATTTGCAAGAAAAGTTCACCAGTTGATCAATCCACTTTTTTGGCATTGCGTAATTCATGTGCAGCTGCCAAGCTCAAGCTTTCATCTTAGCATAAAATTGATTATGAATATTCTCCCAGTGTTCCCATGAATTTCTGCCACCAATTTCATGAGTAAGTTCAGAAGAAGAAAGTGAGGCAAGCAATTGATCCTGCAACTCCCAAGCATTGTATGCAGGATTCTCAATTCTTGCCTTGTGGTCAGATTTAGAGAGAAACCACAAAGGAGATCCAGGTGGTGGATTTGGATCCATAACCATGAGAGAGGCCCTAGAAGCTCATAATACTATCTTGAAAAAGAGAGATTTTCTAATTCTGAAAATATGATAGAACTGAGTCAAGTCAATGTGTAGGGATTCCAATATTTATTATGCATACTATTAAACTAGTCTAGGAAGCTAACTATACTAACAGGTCTAACTCTGCAACTGTTATAAATAATAATGTAACCAAAAGATACGATAATGCACACAGCCGCATACTCTAACACCAATTAACCATGATAGTAATTTGTGTTCTTTTTCTTTGTTCAGATTGCTAATATGAAGAAAGAAATAAATTCTATACGAGTTAAAGACATTTCTCAGGGTGGATTAACTCAAGGTCAACAGGTTCAGATTGCTAGGAATGAACAGAGAATAACGCAGGTATTGGAGAAAATAAATTTGACTGGAGCCTTATATATTTTTCTCAATATTCTGTGATTGTCAGATGTTTTAGAATTATAATTTTTTTCCTATCATGCTATCCTGTTAATTGGGTAAATATTTGTCACATGAGCTTATAAGCTGAATTTTTTTAATGGGATAGATATTGGAAGAACTTGAGAACTTGGAAGAGACACTGAATGATAGTATTCGAGAGAGTCTTGGTGCACGTACAGGAAAAATGTCTCAGGGGAAGAAGAAAGGTGCAATTGAAGAAGAAGAAGAATATGTTAGGTATAAACCATTGGTGGAAGTCATTTTTGTGAAAGTGGAAATTTATGGAGATGAATTTCATGTCTGAATATTAACTGTTAAATGCTTTACTTGTTTGTATATATTTGGAATCTTTTGTTCTTTTGGAGTGAAGCAAGTGCAATGTTTAATGTCCTTGCTTGGCTCTTTCATTCTGTAATATTTATAGTGATGTACCAAAACTAAAGTGCATGTTGGTATTCACTTGTATTGTTCAGTGATGATGACGACTTTTATGACCGTACCAAGAAAAAGCCTTCACATCAGAAACCTGGTGACAACCAGTCAGTTGAGACTGCAGATACTCTTCTTGATAAGAGAGATGCGATCACCAATCAAATGAATGAAAAGAAAGAGTTGCTTATGATTGAAAAGAACAATATTTTGTCAAAGTCAAATAGTGCCACACAAGATGAAGTTGATGACTCACTTGATGCGTACATGTCGGGGCTTTCATCTCAACTAGGTGAGTTCCTTTAATTAAACATATTAAGCTTTCAGTGTTTTAGGTTGTTAAAAAGTATAATGGCTTCGTACACAGTTTCATTTTTCCACATTTTATGCATCATTATGTGCAACGTCATGTCTTAAGCTGCACATAGAGCTTGTGCTTAACCATTCTGATCTTTTCTGACAGTGTATGATAAAAGTGTGCAACTTGAAAAGGAATTGTCAACTCTTCAGTCTGAACTGGATAGAATATGCTACCTGTTGAAGATTGCTGACCCAACAGGAGAAGCTGCCAAGAAAAGGGAGTTGATAGTGCATGAACCTAAACCAAAAGAATCTGAAAATACCTCTACCGTCAAGAAGAAACCACCTGCAGAAGCACAGAAAAGCAGTGAGCCTTTTGCAAAGGCAGATAATAAGAAAGCTAAGAAACCACCTGTGGAAACCCAGATCAGCGAGACCTCTGTCAAATCAGATGACAGTATAGAAGGAGAAAAGGATGCAGCTGTAACTTCGGGTTCAGACAAGCTGGAGGCTGAGAATGTTGTATTTGCTGTACCAAAGCCCCAATGGCTTGGAGCTGTAGAGGATAGAGTTGCAGATGATACCCAAGAGTCGATGCCCTCTCTGAACGTGCATGACACAGACGAGTCCAATCAGTTTGTTGACTACAAGGACAGGGGCAAAATTTTGGGCAGTGGTGATAGTACAAAGGCTTCAGCGGAATCTAAAATTGAGTCTGCTGCTGGTCTAATTTTAAGGAAACGGAAGCAAGTTGACACTACTGCAGCAAATAGTAATGACGCCTCTCAACAATTGACATCTTCCACGTCAGGGGAAAAAATGGCTGAGGATGCTGTGGCACTACTATTAAAGCACAATAGGGGGCTGTATACTAATGAAGAGGAGGAAAGATGTGAAGGCCAAGAGAGAAGGGGCCCTAAAAGAGTGCTTGGGCCTGAGAAACCGTCCTTCTTAAATAACGAGATGGATTATGACTCATGGATTCCACCTAAAGGTAATAATATTTTGGTTCAGATTTGACCTTGTGCTTGAATTGCCATTTTATTGGATGATCATACATTGCTTTGCTTTGTGCAGGACAATCAGGTGATGGACGTACTTCCTTGAATGATAGATATGGCTACTAAGGTCGGGTGATGTGCAGCACTATTCATTACGAGAAGAAGGGAGTTTAGGCTGTGAACATTTACCGATTCATACATACATATATTGGCGAGGGAGCAGGCACACTGTACTCAGCATTGATGCACTTAAATGCAGGGTTATGGTTAAATGACTTTCAGTGACTTCAAATCCCTTTTAAGGAAGTGAAAGGATCATGAAGTTTGTTGGTGAAAGGACTGCTGTAAACGACACATGGCGGGTTGAAAAGCATTTTAGTAAAATGTAGTGACAGACAGACGTGCTTGACTGATACAGTTGTCAAATGCTTGCTGCATGTTCTTAGTAAGAGGTTTGGAATGAGGCAGGCTACGTCATTCCTGTTCTGATTAATAGCAAAGCAGTTTAGACCCAAAACTCATGCTCCTGTCCTTTGGAATGTAAGGGTTGCTTTGATGCCATTATAATGTATTCTTTAAAATGTCGGTGCTTATCAGAGGAGGGCTTTAACTTTTCAGCTGTGATAAGTGTCTACTGAAATTACTCCGATCAAAGGCTGCCTGCACTCTTAAATTTCAACAAAATTCTTGGTTTTCTTTTTATAGTTGTCTTTAAACATGGTTTTAATACGAGGAATGATATAGAGAAACACGTGTTAAGTACGGATAAGAATACTAGTTAGTTATGTATGTCATTTGTGACCTGGTTTGAGTTCTGCTACATACTGATTTATATGGTTTAACGACATAAAAAATATAACAAACTAATTGTGGAATAGGAGTCAAGCAAAGTTTTCAATGATACATTTAAGAATAACACACTGATGCTAAAATGAATTAAGAAAACTTTGATCTCAAATGAGAGCTATTAAGTTGGTGAGAAATGAGAATTGAATGAGACATGATAAAATCCACTTGTGCTAGGAAAGGGGAGAAATTAGGAGTCAAAGAATGACATATCAACAAAAACATGCGATCTGGAAATGGTAATACCAGCCTATGAACATATTTCTTTTTAAGTCATGATTTATATATTATAAATTAGGAAAGAGTGTGTTTTGGCCTTAATTAATATAAAAACTAAATTTACTTACTTTTAAAAACTTTGATGATTAATTTATCAATTTGAAAATATAAATACCAAAACCAAATTTGATAAAAGAGTACACAATAAAAAATAATTTTAGTACTTGTATAGGAAGCAATGCCTCGGCACTCATTTTAGAAACGAACCATCGTTGAAGTATTAGCTTCTGTCACAAATGGTCCCTAAAAAATTATATAAATCTTAATTAGAAATCATATTAAATAGTTCAAATATTATAAAATCCTATGAATTAGTCTCTAAAGGTTAGCCAAATATATAAGCAAGGCTAAATTAACATATTTTTGGAAATCACTAGTATAATTTCGTTATTTTATGGACTACTTAAAAGAAAGGGCATTGCTCATATATCTGGAAATTACTTGTATAATTTTATTATTTTATGGACTATTTAAAAGAAAGGACATTACTTCAAAGACTAATTTGGTAATATCCAACCCTATGTAGGAGGATAATTACATTACCGAGTAAAGTCACTTATCTGAGTAAAGTCACTTATCTGGTTCATCAGACTTTGTCATGCAATAACTAATATGGCATGCATTAATCATGCACTAACTAAGCATTTACAAGTTGATACACTATACTAAAAATCATGTAGGTACACTAGTCCCAGCAAAAATGTCTCTTCATATTTACAAAAATAAAAAAGCTTGTACAAGTGTCTCTTCATATTTACAAAAATATAAAAAAAAACTTGTACAAATGTGAATTAACAGTGTAGAATTCCCTGTTGATTTCAAGATGAGGCCGCTATCCATACCATAAATTGCATGGTGAGTGGGGAGCAGAATTGTCACAGATTCGCCACCCATGGTTAATGATGCTCCAGACCCTTAAAATTAATAAATGAAATTCGTTGCGCAGAAATGAAAATTTCAAACCTTTGGCTCTTCTTCGGAGCCTTCAGAAAGCCGCACCAGCATCAAAGCTTTCTGTCTCATATACTGTGTTAGCAACGGGTGAATTTCCTATATACCATAAAGGTACTCCTCAAGGCTCTGAATGCCTGTGAATTTCCTATATACCATAAAGGTACTCCTCAAGGCTCTGGATGCCTTTGAAGATATATGCCCCCATTGAAATAGCCTCTCAATAATGGATATTTTCAGAAGACGAGCTGTTCTTGCCAAGCCTTAGAGAAGGCTGTAGATGGTGATCAGTTGAAGAAATATGGTGACTCTAAAACTTCCCTTAAGTCAAAGTCTCCTCGTTCAGGCAAGGGTGGAAAAGATAATGATGGGAAAGAACTCTGAAAGCTTTCCAGTAACTGTTCACAAAATAAATGAGAAATCCAGCAAAAATGTATAACTCAAAATAACACAAAGATAAAAAAAAATGATTAAAATTAAGTAACAAAGCAAGATGCTGCTCTGATTCTTTTCTTTTTGCAATCCCAAAAAAATTCCAGAGTACACACATCTATTCGAAAAAAGAGTGTCCTGGTTTTCCCATCTTTATAAGAAAAGAAAGTACTGTTAAAATCCCAGAAAACAAAGCACACTCCACAAAGAAACATCTGTTATTCATTTACAAACATCTAAAGATCATCAATCAGAGGCCAGTTCACCTAAAGAATATTTACACTAATCCAATCAGTTTCACCACAAATATGATTTAAATAGATGGTAACATAGCATTGGAATTAAATAATGAGCATTTAAACCATACATTTTCCAATACTGGGGTCTCGTAGAGTTCTACAAACTTCTCTCGCAGTAATCTGTTCATTTTATCAACATCGCATGCATGCGTCCAATATGAATCATGAACCCCTACAAGCATGCAGTAGAAATTATGCATCATCGGCATAATAATTTAATAACTAAATATGAAGGGAAACACCACAAGCTTGGGTCCCTTGGTCGTTCAAATTCCTGCTATTCAGCACCTCCATATCTGGGGTATAGCACACCTACCCCAGGCACCAATTCAGTGGTGGGGCTGGCCCTACTCCCCAGCAAGGGTCCTGTACGTAAAAGGGGGAAGAACAGAAAGAGCCGATCAAGGAAATACCTGCAAAATTCAAGCCTTCCTTTTTGCAGGCAACCGCAGTCATCATCATATGAGAACCATCAAGCGAGTGAACAAAATTTGGCGGAAATGCTGTCCTCTGCCTCCTAACCATGACCTAGAATATTTGAATTGAAACAGACAATTTAAATCTGAAAAATGTAAAATAAAATACCAACCCCCAAAGTGCATGATGATGGAAATATTTGAAATGACCATGGGCATCTCACTAAGGACCAATGTACATGATGTGAAGTCTTCCAACCCACTGGAATCACAAATTCCCAGCATAAATTTTAACCCTTTTTATTGTAAGAAATTTTACCCTGCAATTATTTTTTGTGGTTTTCTACAAAATATTTCCATTTTCTACTCAGTCAACAAAGTTTTTAAGACTTTCATACAGATTTTTTACAGACCCAAATTGATGAACGTAATTCCAATGTGCAATATAAGAAAATTTGATATTAATTAAAAAGGTTAATTCAAATAAAAAATCATGCAATGTTCATGGTTATTATGCTATTTGAAATTCTAAAACCTGCAATGTACAAATATATATCAAATAAAATTATTTCAGTTTATTTTGAGAAATAATTGCTTTTTACCAGCTCCTTGAGCTATTCAAAAAATAAACAAAAGCAATTGCGGAACATTGGCCAAGAAGCTCAAAGTTGGGTTTCCAAGATTTGATCACAGCAACCAATCAATGGGCATCTTCACACATACTCTCGCATATCAAATCACACCAGCAAGATATTTACATTTAAGGTTAAGATGGGAAAACATTTTTGGGGAAGGGGATCCCAATATTATTCAAAATAGTGATGTAAAATTCACTTACCTTGTCTGTTTCTCGTTGCAATGTCAACATCTGAAGTGATGTTTTGATCTGCAAGCACAATAATAATAGATTATTAACCTACAGAGACCCTTGAAATCCTAAGAACTTGAAAGAAGTATCAAGGATGTAATTCTAACAAACTCACAATATGTGTTCCTAGTTTTCGGTAAGGTTGCACCACAGGAAGTCCAAGAGGAGTGCTCCAGCGTACTGGTTGATTTTCGGATGCAATTATCTGTTTAAATTCTTAGTTATTAATACCATAAACTAAGTATACAACTTAAAATACATTTCGTTCTCTCTCCATTTCCAGGTATAAGAATATGCACAGTGCGCACATCAGTACAAGGAGTAATACAACATACTTTTGCACAGTCACCAAGCCAGTTCATGATACCTCGCGCACCTTGAAACATTTCCTCTAAGGCAGTTAAGGTGACCTGAGAAGTGAGAAGGGAATAAAGATGAAACAAACAACAAATATACACCTAATAGGTATTTAAAACAGATTTTTAACCCTCAAACCTTTGCAGCATAACAAGAAGCACCAAAGAGCTCCGTATCATCTGAAATGGCATTCCTTTCTTTCAATCTTCTCTTTATCTGTTCCCGTGCACCAATGTAAGTGACACCATACACTGATGTCATCACTGTCTGCTTAACCAATTTTCTATCCACCTATACAAAACTCAAGATCAGCACAAAATCAGTGGAGATAGATTGAAAAGGGAAAAGCGCAGCATTACCTAGAATCGGTTACACAATAAATATATTTATGATTCCAGGAAAACTATAATTTACACTTTCCAACAAGCATAAGTAACCAATCTCCTTGCATAAATACGAACCTCATCAGATCAAAAGAATGGAAAATAACCTGATTAACTAAAGTCCTTGCATGAAGAGCATCAGGAAAAATTGCAGGATCTTTCTGAGCATCCCTATGCATAATGTTTGATACTCTGCATAGAAATCATTTTTCTACAGATGAGCTGTTTATTTTGAGAACATTCACCCCATCACAAGGAAGGATTCGTGGTGTCTACAAAAAAGAGGGCTGCACAACCAAAAGAAAAGAAAAGCGTTCCACACAGAATAATTACAAATAAATAGCAGACCCATGACATAAATGGATGTGAGCACATAACTGCACAACAATACATCGTCCATAGCGAGGACATAAAACAAAGAGGCCAAAAACTGCCTCCATTTATCTTCTAACAGTTCTAAAAACTGCCAACAACAATGCAAGAAAGTTGGCATGCTGTCCGTAACAGCTTTAGATCTGTCCAACAAAAACCAATAGATTTTTAATATTTCCATGCTTACCAAGAAATTTTTAAAGATTGGTATGTCATCATCAAACTTAACCCTTAAGAGACGTTTGGTACAAGGGAAGTTCTTTCCTATCCAGAAATCATGAATCCTAAGAATTATGATTCTTAGGAATGATTAAAATATGTGTGATTGATTAATCACAGTATTTGGGGGAATATTTATATAATTTTCCTAGGAATAAAAAGGTAATGTGGTATAGGAATAAAAAGGTAATGTGGTATTTTTACCCAAAACACTAATTAATTACTATATTAAATTATCTAACAAAAGTAACATGATATTCTTACTAAAACTATTTTTTTAACTCGGAAAAGTTAGATTCTCTTGTTTCTCATGGAAAAATTGTGAGGAACATAGCTAAAAACATTTGCTGGAATTGTTTCGTATGAATGTCATATTTTAAACATTGAACCAAACATGCAAAACAGACTTTCTCAGCCTCAAATTCCTGGGAAACTAAAAATTTCCCTTGTACTAGGCATCCACTGTGCTCTCCAACCAAAAGCACCAACCAGAATCATAGAAAAATGCTTAGAGAAATATTTAGCAGGTTCGTGTTCATTGAGGTATCTCCCCTCCTAAACTTCAACTTGAGAGAAATTTAATAGGATTCTGAGAGAAAAAATAGAAGTATGTATACATAGTAGGTCCAATCTTTCTGAAAAAAACAGTATTATGTTTAACATCTATTTGCATTCAGGACATTATATATTTGTTTCATGTCATGTATAAATATTATTTTTGCTTTTTCTCAAAAAAAAATGAAACCTAAAATCAAGCAATTCAAATTATAAGCTATACAGTAACAATACACAAACTCACCTAGCCGCTATTCCTGAGTAAACATCTGCTGGCTTCTCTCCTGCAACTAGATTGACAGCAACAGCTCCTAACTGAATAAAAGTTAATGATAAATTACTTGACAGGTTTTTCCTTTGGAAATATAATTGTTATATTCAAAAGTGGAAGAAATATAACAGACAGCATGCTAATCGCCAAGCGACAGGGACCAGAAACATATTAAGATTTCTTACTGAACATGTGATAATCACAACTCTGCTCATAAAGCAGTACAGGACGTGAGCATATGTTTAATCCAGTGCCATTTTTTACAAGACTAATTTTGAAAAAGCCCAAAGAGACAACAAACTTGACAGTAAAAATCAACTCAATATTACAAATGTACAGATATGTGATCTTAATCTACTCAAGCCAAAATCATTTTCAACAATTATCTAAATCTTAAGATTCTGAGCAACATTCAGAACTGATATTCGGTCTCTATTCTCTAACTTGAATTCTGATATCTAGGACCAAAGAAATTGGAGAAAAAAAGCAATGTGACAAATTACCTTGTCTCTCCCCAAGGCAGCATAATGTTGTAAGCCATTGCAGGAGCCATCCTAAGAGAGAATCATGGTAGTACAAATAGTGATTAGTTAATAAACATGAATCATTTATTGCAGAGATGACAAAAATGATAAACTTTACAACAACAAGTATGAGCATTACATGGTTAATTGAGGTTTATAAAGTTCGTCAATGATTAATTCTAGCTGCCAAAGTTGAACTTGTAGGGAGTTCAAATCTGGGCACATTGTTGAGATGTGTATATCTATTTTCCAGTAATGATAACCAAATTACTACCCTCTTGATGGCAAATAAATTCATGCACTCCAGGTAGTACTCCCTCACATCATCCATATACTTTTTACTTTTTATATAGAGATAGGTAAACAAATGCAAAGTATATGCACATATAATAGGATATTTAAAAGCCAAAGTAGCCAGATTAAGCTGAAAAATGGAACATGCCTAATTTTAGAGGTTTGACTTTTCTGTACATTTCTTGGCTTTTATCATTCTAGCTCAAGTGAACAAAAGCCCAGAAAAAACTGCTCCTAATTTTGGTTTAAATTTGGCTTTTACCATTCTTAGCTCAAAAGAACAAGCAATGAACCCTAATATATCAATGTTCATCTTTGGCAACTCACAGGGAATATGTTCCTTACACATAAAAGAAGATCATTGGTTGTACACTACTGATGTAAGGTACATATAAATGAATGGTTTTGCTAAGAAATAACCATGTTACATCATAGGTGTCATACTCTATTTTACTATCATTCTCCCCAAGAATGTATCTTCCTCATTATATACTTGATAAGGTGGTGATAAGGAGGGTATTGTCCAACTAAAACAATATCTTGCTCAACAATTATAGACAAAAGACCTCTAAAATTTGAGGTATTTCCTTGGTATAAAAGTAGCACAAGTCAAGGATGGCTTAAATGCTCTAGGCATTCTAGAAGAAATAAGGATGTCAAATGCTAAATATGTAGACACACCAATGGATCCAAATATCAAATTTGTATGACCAAGGAGAACCTTGTGTTGACGCTGGGAGATATAGGCGGTTAGCTGGCAGGCTAAACTACCTCATTGTGACCCATCCTAACATTGCATTTGCAATGGGCATAGTAAGCCAATTTTTAAAACCTCCTTGTCAAGATCATTGTGATGTTGTCATACAAAATACAAGGCAATCACATTAGTCGCTTATGAGCTAATATGGCTAAAGCAACTCCTTAAAGAGCTTAAATTTGAAGAAAATTCTCATATTCACCTTATAAGTGACAGCCAAACAACATTTCACATTGTCTCTAATCATGTCTTTCATGAGAAGACCAAACATATAAAGGTAGATTCTCATTTCATAAGAGAAAAGTTGGAGTCTCGAGACACCACCACTAGATTTGTCAACTCTAATAAACAGTTCGCCAACATATTTACCAAGTCACTAAGAAGAACAAAGATCAATTATATTTGCAGCAAATTGGACACACATGACTTATGTGCTCCAACTTGAGGGAGGTGTTATAATTACAAAAATAAGGTGTGGATCCTTTATAATCAAGAATATCTAGATTAATATGTATTATTATGAATGTATTTATTCTCGTATCATATCTACATTATTAGAAGATAATAAATCTCATTTATTTATTATATTGATTTCGATTTCTCAATATAAATAAAGTACTCTCGTATTGTCTTAGAAAGAAACAGACATTTTTATCTCAATGTCTCACTTTCCTGTAGTTTAACAAATATAAATAATTGGTTCGGACTAGGATTATGTAATGTGATATTTTGCCACTCCTAGTGTCAACCTAATTAATTAGGTATGTTATATTTTGATATGCTAAACTTCATTCAACCATGCAAATACCTGATGTACTGGAATATGTGAGATGAATGTTTCTGGTGACGGGCTTTTTAAAGCTTCAGTTAGAGTTATGCACACAGCTAAGCACTGCAATGGATCTTCTGCTTTCAACCACCACCGCCTCCCTTCCAGAGGTTTGTCTGCAGAATCAAATATGTCTTCGAAATGATTTTCACTAAATGCTAGGCGTCCCTCATGGGATAGTTTATCAACACCACCAGCATAGAGATTTGCCAAGTGTATCTTCAGCCACTGTAGGCCAGACTTTCCTAGAGGGCGCCCATCTGCAAATTCCAATATTCCCCGGCATAAATCTGAACCTAGGTGATTTAAGTGTGGGTGCATGGGATATGCACGCCCTCGGAAATCAACATTGTGTGGGTAGTAAAAACCCTCTTCATCCTTCATTTTCCGTGCTACCTGTACCCATATTGGTTGGGTCACCAGACAAAGAATATGGATTACAAACTAATGTACATATTGTTAAAAGAAGCTTACAGCAAGTTTAAGTTCTATGTCACAACGTAGTGAATATCTCTCTCTATTCTCTTTCTGCACAGATTTGACTTTCCACTTCCATTTCTTTATCTTTGCTTCATCATCAGTATCTGGTTCATCAGGTAAAGGAACCTGGCAATAGAAATTTAAACACCATTTCAAACCATATTCAAGTCTCTTAAAGCATAATTTCAAAATATAAAATTCATAATCCATAGACCTTGTAAGATTTAGGCAGAGTAATAGTCAAACAAGTTAATAAGCTACAATATAATCAGTTGACAAATATTAAAACAGAAAGAATTAACAAACAGACAGCAACCATTTAATTGTACTTACATCATCGCGGTCCACCAAATCAGCAAGACGGCCTCCACTAGCCCATATCCTGTCTACAACACTCAGTACCTTTTTATTTATCCTCCATTTCGTATGCCCAAGAGTATCCAGAGCCTGATCACACGAGTTTATGTTGTTTAAGAAAATTATCTTCCCTAATTCTTATTTAGATGAAATAATAGTGAAACACGCACTGGGTTCAAACACCTTCATTGGGTAACCCTAAAATTTGTATGTAATGTAGTGTACCCAACAAGCATGATATCTAAAACAAATTCAAACCTCAAATACAGGCTCTAATTGCTTCCTAGGGGCCCTCTTAATAGCTTCACGTTGTTGCCTGACTCCATGAGTACGCATGACATATGAGGGTAAGAACAAGTGTCCACCTTTGTCATAACTGTGAAAGTACAACAAAGAGAAAATGGAGAAGTCAGCACTTAATTCAGACATTCAGCTAAAAGAAAATAAAAAGTACTGATTTACTTCTTGTAAACATTGATTCATGTGTTTAACCGTGTACAAGGAAAATGTTGATTCACATTTGGAAGCCAATTATAAATGGCAGTTTACAGGGTTAATAGTATACTTGATTAGAACAATGTACATTGCAGACTTTCAATAAGCATAAAGTATCCTCAACAGCAGGAAAAAATAAAAAACCATTACAGAAGAAATGAAAACATGAATAACAGGGTAGCCCAATCCCATTGCCAATAAGAAATAATAAACCCTTAAACAAATGACAACCACAGCCCTAGAATTGCCAGAGAGAAGCTAAGAGCTAATCCATCAACAACCAAATGCACCAAAGGATAGTATATTAAAGAGTATCATATGCTGATCATCTTCTTCAGATCTTTCTTACCTTGGTTGGAGTTTGGACCACCTTCTAGCCCCAATTCATAGCATTAGTCTAAAGAAAAGCTTTGAAATCATACCCATCTATAAGATCGAAATAAAAAAGGTAGCTAGACAGCAAATAAGTGCGTAAGTTATCATACCCTGTCCAATTGACTGGAGGAACCAACATAGGCATATAAGGAATGACCATACTTCTTGCCTGTAGAAAAATGGAAAATTTCAAAAGAAATAAATCATTTCTAGAATCCATGGACGGAAGCAGAGATGGTTATAAACATAAATATATACAAACAATATAAGATATTAAGATGCAATCAACAATTGAAAACTGATTGAAATAAACTGTACCTACGCTTTAGCTTTGATACCCAATAAGATAAGCTAATAAACCTCTGAAAATTCATGTCATTCAATCAGAGAGATTGGAGAGAGTCATGTGAGATAACAGGAGCAATTTGTTCATTGACAACCATCTCCCCAATATGGTATGAAATTTTCCCACTAACTCTATTCATCTACACCCAAAGACTTGACAATAAAATATGGATCCTACATAACCACTAACCACACCATGGGCTATGGCAGGGAGAGAAGTATATTTAAAAAGAAGAAACAAGCTTTGATGTGCCATAAGCATGGCTACAACACCAATTAACTCCAGGGTTTCAGGTAAATCTATTCCCACCCCCATTGGGCACCAAAATCCATTTAGCAAACTGGTAGGGCCATTCAGCAAAAATACAAGAGATAATGAAAAGAACAAGAGGTCATAATAGTGGAGAGATACCCTTCGAGGGATAAGCAAGGAACTACATTCGTGGGTTTGAAGATAAAGATATAGTTTAGAAGCTTCAATCATTGTGCTCCAACCTAAAAATAAACCAAATTGACAACAAATGCTGCACATTTCTACAAAAGTTTCTAGGATCAAGGGTTTAGGTCTTACCATCATTGGGAGTAAGTCTATATAAGGACAATATTTAAGGTTGAACCACATTGACAACAAAATCTGCACATTTCTACAAAAGTTTTCTAGGATCAAGGGTTTAGGTCTTACCATGAATTGGGAGTAAGTCTATATAAGGACGATATTTAAGGTATACTGGTAAAATCACTACACTGAGTCTAAAAGTCTGGGAAAAATATTAAATTGGCAAGATTTTGGTGTCACAAGTAGGACTGTATTAGGCTAACGAGTAGGACTATAAATGCTTGAACTTCCCTAATAAATAGACTTCTTGTGAATTCAAACTAGGAAAAAGATTAAATCAGCAAGATTTTGGTCTAGCTAGATTCTCGTGTATCTCCTTAATTCTCTCCTCTCTGAACTTTATTATCAGCATCCTATGATTGTCAAGATCCAGCACTGTCATTATTATAAGTCAAACTTTTCCTAGCCCGGATTCAATTCAGGATCTAAATTATCAGTAAAGAAGTCCATGAGCTAAATCTCCTTTCCAAGCGAAAGGCAGCCTTGACAAATAACAATGCCTAGAATGTTATTGGGAGATATCCGGAATGATGAAAAAATCCATTTAAATTTCAACTAAAGAACAAAAGATGATGGAATACTTACAGTCCTGTCAAGTCCTTTAAGAATTAGAGGGTCACATTGAATAATACCATATCTTCTGCTTGACTTACTGCTTAAATAAAAAAAATCCAGAACAACAATGTAAAATACTGATGGAAAATTTAACTTGACTATGAGAGACAGAGAATAAAGCTCACATTGACTCTTTTGTCACTGTTATAAATGAATGAATAAATGCAGGTCGGATATCAGGTGCATCATCCAGTAATTGATCTGATGGTGGTTGTATATATGCTGTTTGCAACAAGAGCTCAATTACACGGCTTCCAATCTGTGTGTGAAGAGGGTACTATCTAGTTAAGAAGCAAACAAGTAGCAGAAGCGAAATTTAGAGTGTAGGAGAGACTGCACAAACCTTTGTCTTTATGACTGATCCCCACGGTTTTGTATCGTCCTTGTCCTTCACCAGCCCCCTCACTGCAACTAGCTTTTGCTTTTTCATCAAATCAATGACTTTTTTCCTCAGCTTTTGTTCGTCTTTGATGTCACCAACAGATTCAACTGCTTCCTTTTTCTTGTTTCTATCACCCTTTTTCTTCTTAGTTTTCTCCAAGAACTTGTGTATTCTAACCTGAACCATCAAATAATAAACAGTACATAAGGTTGCACCCATAAGAAGAGATTCAATTAAGATGCCTATAGATATGAAATGCCAGTCCCAAAGAAGTTTATGAATCAGAATAAAATGTAGAACATATATAACAGGACAAAAAGAATGAACATTTGGCGTTAGCAAGTCCCAATCCTTGAGCCTAATACTTAATCAGAATGTGTATGTGATATGGGAAGATATATGTTAGCTTGAGTAGTTAGCAGTATACTCCTCAGCTCCAGTTCCAAAAAAGCCTTACATCACACATATCCAGTCCCATCTTATGATTGCCACACCTGGCTCCATCCCTGCCTCCAAATAAACATTTTTTCTATTAAAAAACATATTAGTAAAGCCATATTTTTATTTCAACTTTTGAGGTAACTATGTAGATAGATCTTCACCTCCTCCAGATACTCCCCTCTTCGATCTCCAACCTTTTAAACTTCCTTCACATTCCCATGGGCCTAAGGGCGTTCCTAGGTGACATACAAAAGATCTGGGAACTTTCCAGTTCTTCTGAACTAACACCATGGGAACGCACTCGAACTTATAGAACATAACATAATTTAAAACAGTACGAAATGAACAATAAAAAGTATGTGTGCACGTAAGACGGAAGTCAAACAAAACAACCACAAAAAACACGATCAATGCAACATCCCACCTCATTTTCAATGGCATCACCTATGCCGCACGCAGCCTGCACAACCCTGGCAGTGCCAATGGTAGCATGCTCGGTTCCGGTCATCAACAGCCCCATCAACTTATGCATTGCGATAACAGCCATCTTGTCCGCCGGCAACTGAACAAAGTAGGGTGCATAGGCTGTCCTATTCCTCCCTGCATTATACATTTCCTGTTCCTTGGCAATGACATCCCTAAGAGGCTCAAACCAGCCAAGAAATAGCGACTTCATGTACGGCAAGTTGGGTGCCAGCTTCTGCTCACACATGTCCACCAAAAGCTCCCTATACTCCTTTACCGCCTCTTCCCACACCTCGGTCTCAATCTTCACCTGCCTTCTTCTCAACTCCTGGTACCTTGACTGCCCCACACCCTTCATCTGATTCTGCCACCTATGACCAACCACCTCCTTCTGCTTCTCCTTCTTCATCCCCTGCAACAGTTCTCGAATGCCACCAATTGGAGCAGCCTCTTCCTGCACCAATTCACTCTTCTCTTCTTTCTCCATCTCCTGTAACAGCAGTTGTTGAATTTCATCAGCCGGGGCAGCCTCTTTCTCCACCAAATCACTCCTCTCTTCCTTATCCATCTCCTGCAATAGCAGCTGCTGAATTTCAGCAGCAGCCTCTTCCTCCATCAATTGCACCTGCTCTTCTTCATCCATCTCCTGCAACAGCAGCTGCTGAATTTCATCAACAGCAGTTCCATCTTCCTCTGCGTCAGTGGAAGAAACCGCCTCAGCAACGCCGGAGAACCCTTTAGCGCATAATCGAAACTGAAAACTGTCACACCTAACACAGTATTGTTGTGGCAAGTTGGACAGAATGTTGGTTCTGGGAGAGAAAAGGGAAGCACTGGAGAAAGAGAGAAGTCTAGGCGAGTGGAAGTTGACCCTAACACCGCGGCAGGCTTGTTTCGCAGCGTGCCGCCACATGTTCGAGGAAATGGCTGAGAGAGATGGTTGGAAAAGTAGCGGGCTGGGAAGAGAATCGAGTCCCTTGGCGAGGGAAATGGGGGAAGGGAACATCAAATTGAATGAAATGGGAACGAGACGAGAGAAAAAGGAAAAAGGGGTGCAGTTGGTGAGCGTGGGAAAAAGGGTTCCAAATTCATAGAGCAGTGAGATTGTGGACTCATGGAATGAATCAAAGTGTTTCGCCGCCTTTAACAGAGAAGGAGATGCAGGACGCCACAAAAACCCTCTCGCCCCTCTGGGGTGGGGTTTTGCAATTCACCTTTTAAGAAATGAATTCTGTTCATTTCTAAATTATTTAAAAAGGATAAATTCTCCAAAATATGAGAAAGTCTAATAAAAATAAGAAAAATATATTGGTCATTTTTTTCTTTTTAGTTTAAAATTCAAAAAGTTATGTTATTCAAATAATAATATTAACGTAGTTTTAATAATAAGAAGTGAACTTGAATGATTACAACAATACTATAAAAATTATTTTACTTTTTAAAATTAATGTAACTTTAGTTTACATTTTGAGAGTTAAAATGGTATAAATTTTTGCATTATTTAATTCAATACATACAAAAAGTGATATGTGCTTTGGGGATTATAAGTACGATTTTAAGTAATACATAATTTTTAAATATGATTTATTTTTTCTTATAAAAAAAAGGTTTTGGTAACGTTAAAATGTTAATGCTAACTGAAATTTGTAACTACTTGAATTGAAAACTTGGTTTCTTTTAGCTAGTACCCTTCCTCTTTGTTGTGTTTTGTTTTACATCAACTTTAGAGTTTATAAAAAGGAGATATTGAATATGAATCCCTCAAACATTCATTGCAAGAAAAAAAAAAACTTTACTCATTGTTTCATTTTTTTATTGTTTTATTCATTGAATGTTGGATTTTATGGTTGCTATAACCAAACATGAAATTTAATTTTATAATAAAGTGTCCATTTATTTTGGAGCTAAAATGAAAGAAGATTTATTCCCCTTCCATCTCCTATGCTCAAAACTCATTCATGGAAGTTTGTTAACTCTTGTTGAATCAAAATCAAAATGTGTTTTGAAGTCTCGTATTTTTAGTTAGAGTCAATATATAATGATATATTGTCAAATATACGAAGAATTGATGTAGGTGAATGATAATCTTGCAAGTTTTTATATATATCATGTGAACTCTTAATTAAAGTGGTCAATAAGTAAATAATAAAGAAAGAAAAAATAGTAGTTGAATTAGTGAGAATAATTGTGATGACTAGTATTTGATGTGGTTAGTAGAATATTAGGAATTATATTTATATAAATTATTAACATTAACATTAAAACAATGTTTTCTTTCTAATAAGTACGTATGTTCTCTATCCTAAATTCATAAGTATTAAAAATTATAAAATAGTAAATAAAAATAAGTGAGATTTTGTATCGTTTGTTATCTAACTAGATTATTGGAGAATCATCTCTCATATAAAAAAAATGTCGAATTCATTAATTTATTGAATCTCTAGAGTATTATAAAGTTTTGGCAAACTCTTTAGTTTTTACACAATTTTTTTACAATCCGATCTCACCTCTTTTGTGATCATGGATAGAATTTGTCTAAAGTCACATTCTAAAACTACTATTGTGTTACCAAAAGGAAGATGCATGTCATGAGAGTTTGAGAATTGAAAAAATGTCTCTGATGCTCTATCACTTGTTTCAAAACAACTTTATGAGACATTGGGTTTCATCCCACATAATCAACTTAGTTTTGATTACTAATTCAACCAATGAAATTCCTTGTCTGATATAAAGTGAAATCTTCTTCAGCATTAACACTAATGACAATAAACTATGTATGTCTCGTCCTACCACTAAGAAGGGAGTTATGTCATTTGGTATTTTTATCCTTATTTTTAATTATAAGTTGTAACACAATTTTTACCTAACTTCTCCTAATTTATAAGAGGATTTTTCAATCGTAATTAGAATTATGAAATTAGGATTTGATTTATTGGATTAAACAATCATTAAGAATAAGGTAAAAACATTTAATCAAATAACCAAATAATATTGAAATGAAAAAAATATAAATTATGTGAATTACATAGCTACATCAACATCTAATAACAAGATCTTTAGGGATTCAAGACTTCACAATAAAAGAAAAATTAAAGATTAAGAGTTCATAGTACATCAATATTTTGATAAGTGTCTCACCAACTTATGATGATTTATAAGGTTATCTAACACTAAATTTATAACATTTAGAATTAATTTTTTTTCCTAACTCACTCATACAATGTCTCCTTATATTAACTGACAACAACAATAGTGTACTCGTAGCCCAAATTCTTGAAGAAATGAGATGCATCTCGTTTGAGGACCTTTCAAACTCATTTAGGATGATGGAGCGAGTAGCATTCACTTAGGAGATATATACCTTACTTGAGCAAGAATCTTAAATCATGTGTTGCACAAAAATCTTATAACTTTCTTAAAAAAAAAATAAAAAATACAACCAAAATATAAAATTAAAGTAAAAGTTAGATTTGAACTAAAAACTACTAAAATAACTTTATAGAGTCATTTTCTTCCACACAGACTTCATTAGATATTGTCCACATGTAAGTGACTTTTCCTTAAATTTTTCATTTTCTTGTAACCAAACCAAAAACTTGGAATTATTAACAATTGGCTTGCTGAGAACATCTTGAATGTTTTTTTTATTTAAAAAATACATTGCTCAATGTTGGAGATTCTACATCGACTATATATTATGACATTTCATAGTATATAAATGGATACAAATTTCACCTTATAAGTAGGTTAAAGAAAATAGAAAGACAACCTCTTAAGAAAAGGTTTTATCTAGTGAATGTCATAAACAAATATCCTTCATATAACCTCACATGATAACAAATATATGCAATTATAAATATAATTTTACTTTTTGCATAAATTAACCATATTTATTTTTTCTTAATTTCATAACATCATAACACTATCGTATCACTTATTTATATGTTTAAATATAGACTTGATAAGACAAATATCGATTGCATCACTGAACAACTTTTTGAGTGCCCATACTTCATAATCAAATTTCTATTACAATGAACAACATGTAAAATGTCCTTTTTTGCCAACATTTTTAAAGTGTCAGCAAATGCAACTAACAAAGTGCATGACAACTTATTTGATCTAATATCAAGAAAAAAAAGGTGCAGAAAATACTATTAACGGTTAAGAAAAGTTATCCATAAAAAATACTACTAAAAAATTATTAAATAAAAATTAATTGTGCCGTTGACATAAAATGAGAGGGTGCAATGTAAGATTAAGGAGAAGTAGGATTTTAAAATTTTAAATAAGGGCAAAGTTGTAAAATCAAGTGGATGTATGGAGGTGCAGAAAAGGCATTGGGGTGCAGGGAGAATTTGCCCTTTGATACGAGTCTTTTCTACCACATGACCAATGACTTGTGCTAAAATGAAAACGAAATATTACAATGAAACAAATTTTCATGACAAAATAATTATTTTTAAAATTTATTTGGAATAAACTACAAATCCAAAGGCTACACCTCCATAGCAGTGCTTAAGATGTAAGAAAAAAATAACAAAAGTCAAATGAATTAGGATGAATATTTTCATCTTTTGTATCAATTATCTGTTACTATATATATATTAAAATCTGAAATTTGTTATTTGGTCAACTTTTAAAACCGCGAAATTAATTTTTCTTTAAATGAATTTTAGGCTGTTTCAAACAATCTAATAACTATTAATTGTGCTGTTTCTAACCCTAATGTGATTTGAAGGCAATAAAAAATGATTCTATTAATGGTTACAATGTATTATATATATATAGTTGTGATAATGCAGCACTACCAATGCACATCTGAAATGGCCTCCATTTTTTACTTTCTCTCCTTCATTCTCTTCCTTCCTCTGCTTTTTCCAGGTAACAACTCCTTTTTTATTATTTTTATTCTTCAATCCTTCATTTCACAACTCAATTTTTCTCTCCTTAATTCTACTCTGGGTTATTAGTTGCTGAGCACAATAATTATTCGATTCTCATTTTCTTGCTTTCACATTCTCTAAAAAAAAACACCATTATTGTCAGATTTAAGCTGAGAAAAATTCATTTTAGTTCGTGTTTTATTTTTATGTATATTAAATATATAATTAACTAGTGTCATGTTATGAGTGCATCTCCAACAACAACTCATAAGATTCTTCATACATTGAAAAAAAGGTAATTTGTTTTATTTATTATACGATATCTCCAATAAAAACAACTTATGAGTTGTTTCATAAATGGAAAATTTTAATTTTTTATTTCGATAGTATTGCTGAACAATTTGTGCTAAATCTTATTTTAGAGGAAATTTTAGAAAAAATTAAACATTTGAATTTTTTTTAAACAGTATGGGGTGGAACGTGAGAATACACCTATGTTATAGATGGTAAACATCTTCAGTGAAAATGTTTTTATAACACTACATAGTTTATCATATATTTTACTTATAGCTTATTATTTAATTCTCAGTGTAAGAAATTTTAAAACTTCAAATAAATTACATTTTTTTTATTTTCTTTATTTAGATATGATCATGGTACATAAATTGTTTGGAGTTATTTAAAGAAATAATTGAAAAAAATTAAACTTTATAGTACAACATGAGATTACTCCTATATTATAAATGTTAAACATCACTCACCAAATAGGCTTCTATAGCACTGTAATTTTATATATTTTTTTAGATAATGTTTCCTTACTAATGCTAATAAAGTATAGGTAAATTGAAAACCTAAACAGTAAAATTTACAAGTTAAATAGTAAATTGTAAAAATAATCCTATTTATGTAAATAAAAAAATTGACTTAATTAATAATTTGAATTATACATATATAAACCAAACAAGTTAAATCAAACTTAAACTGTTTTTACTCAAATTTGTCTGACTCATAACATTATAAGGATCAAATCTGCGGCTAATTAGAGTAATTTGCAAACCCTAGATAGTAACACAACATGCATGCATATATGTCACAAGATTTAATTGATTGGTGAGGATGATGATATTGCAGGCAATGCATCAAATTGTTTAAGTAGGATGAACCTTGAAATAACACAGTCAAAAACAGGAAACTGGGCACATGGCATGCCTGAGATGAAAGTGAGGATCATTAACAGATGTGACTGTGCAGTGGCAGAAGTGAAGCTCAACTGCACTGGTTTTCAAACCTATAAAACTGAGGATGCATCAGTTCTGAGCATTTCTGGTGATGTCTGTCTTCTCAAAAATGGCAAATCCATTCCTACCAATCAACCTGTAGAGTTTCTCTATGCATGGGATCCTCCCTTTCCTTTTCAACCCATCTCCTTCAAGGAATCATGCAATTAAAACTATACCATTGTTCACACTGTTTTCTTCCCTTATTTTATCATACTACTCATAGAAGTTTAACACATGAAAACTCTAAATTATATTTAGTTTAGGTTTAGGGTTTATTACATTCTAAATTATATATATATATATATATATATATATATATATATATTATCTTTTTCTTTTTCAGTACACTCAATAATCCTAAAGAGTCAATATATAATTTTTTTTCTTAACCCACTAAAACAAAATTATTGTTTAAATTACTTTTCAGAAAAATAGTAATAAAAAAGGAGAATAATTTATTTTCAAATATTTTTTATCATGATGTATTTGACTATATAATTAATATTTTGAATAATTTAAATATTACTTGAGATTTGATATAAAAGTTTAATCAGATCCAATAAATTGGAATAAATATTAATTGAAATAAGTTATTATCTCAACCTCTAATTCACAAATTACGTTTGGCAGTAATGTGTGATGAGTTATCACAATTTATTATTATAATTTATTTACGAGAAAACTTCTCATTTCCAATGTAAGTTTTTTTTAACATAAAAATGTTTTACTAACTAATCTTAGAAAACTATAATGGCTATAATAAAAACATAAAAGAGTGGCACTTTTGTCTATTTAGATTTCAATCAGATTCAATTTAAATTTCTAATGATATTATTAGGTATTATATGTCGTAGTTATATTCAAATTAACATAATATAAAATAAAATAAGAAAGTAAAATATATTAAAATCATATAATATGTGTAATTACAACAGTACAAAAATTAATCAATAATTTATGAGGGACATATTTGCTTTACATACATGATGATTGTACAAGTTTTTCATATAACTTAAATATTGAGTATAAACTTTAAATTAAAATATAGTACACTGTATAGAATTTTAAATGACTTTTCTATTACTGTTAGATGTTAGAATGATTAAATGCAATACTATTAGATGTTAAAGTTATTAAATGCATTACCACTAGATAGATGTTAAAATAATTAAAAGTATTATACTAAATTTAATATTATACTTAAGTTTAAATGTTAATGTAATTTTGAAACAGGAATTCAATCATTTTACCACTATACTTGTAAAAAAAATTGTTACTTCCTATGGAATGTTATTAGTATAATCGGAAGATTTATACAAATGAAAAGTTTTTCACACAGCGATCATAATATGTAGTCAAACTTTTCAAATTTGCAGTTTCTAACACAAATGTGTTAATGTGTTTTAGCTTGTAATGAAGTCCTTCATTGGGTCGTGGTCCTACATATATTGAGTGACAATGAACACTTTGGTCACCTACAAATTCATAAACACCATCAAAACTAGATCATAGGAGAGAGTTAAGATTGCCCCTTATAAGGCACACTGTCATACAACTTATATGACACATTGAAAATGGCCGAGAGTTCAGCTATTATAATTGTTATTTAATTTAAACTACATTTGTTCTGAAACTGTGAAATCATCGTCATATACATCTATTGAAACTGGTGAAATCAAGAACATAAATTTTATAGGAAACTGGCAAAGATAATCACGTGGTGCAGAACTAATCACCAACATTCAATTGAAACAAAAAGAAAGAAGAGTAATACAGAGAAGTTGGATCCAGTCTGTTTTCGTGTAGGAAATATGTTACCCTAGCAATACAGAAGTGACTCTAACAATGCAGAACTGTAAAGTGCCTGTTGATCTGGAAACCCTGATGAATTGAACTCACTGCCCTGGTTAATGTTAGCATGCTAAAATCAGGTTACATTATTAACCAAAAGAGGATTTAGTGAAACATGATCTACCATGTTAAATTACTTTTTCATCTATTACTTCAGAAAATAAACCGGACCCGAACATTTTCCTATCACCCATACAACCCATCAACCAATCAAATAATCATTAAGAAACAACCTCAACGTGTAAGCTTTTGTCATGGTGTCATCTTTATGCATGAGTTGCCCGGGGCCTGAAACAATCAATATGGCACAATCCAACTGATCTCACCATGTCCCCAAAACTGCAGCACAATATAGAAAAATTGTAAGACATAACATTAGCAGAATTGAGAACTGACATGAGCACATCAAATGTGGTTTGTAACTGACCGGTCAATGCTATTTCTTGCTTTCTCAGGAATTTCTGCTCTGTTACATGCTTTCTCAGAGTGATCGATACTCTTTCTTGATTTATCTTTCTTATCAGCTCTTGACTTTTCTTTATGGTCTGTGCTTATCCTTGGCTTTTCTTTGAAGTCAAAACTTCGTCTCAAAGTCTCCCTTAGGTCCATGCTGAGTCTAGGTTTCTCTCTAAAATCTGTGCTACTCCTAGGTCTGTCCAGATGATCAGGAACCGGTTCAGATCCAGTTTTTTGATGCGGTGGCCTCTCAATAGCCACAATAAATTTCTTGAGGTGCTTTATATATTCAGGGTAAAGCTCCAGGTTACAATGATTTCCTCCTTTAATCCATAGGGGTTCATACTTTTGTATGCAATGTTCCCAAAGTTGCTTCCCGTGGGAGCAATCTACTACATCATCAGCTGTTCCCTAAACGATACATATTTAACTAAGTCAGCTAAGTGATCATTTAAATAAGATGGTTCTCAATTTGATAGCCTAGTTGTACATCAGGTATGCATATAGACCACGTTGATATGCTTTCTCTCTTCCTTTAGGTCACACAATGCAAAAAAGTGTGTGCTAAACATAATTTGAATTGTTCTATGTTTTTCAATTGATAAAAAAGTTAAAATGGATGTAAAAACTAGAAACATGAAAAGACTGTGTAAGAATGATATCACTAATGTAGCATAATCCCTATACTTTATCAGGTTACGAAAACTAAGCCAATGATATTTTCAGAATAATAGTTCCCACATGAAATATTCAAAACTTGTTTAAGTTATTTCAAATAACCAAATGTTGACCGATCACTCCAGAATACTCATAAAGATATGAAACTTCAATTTATATACCAGCCAAGTCAGTTAATCCAAAAAAGAGTCAGCTAGCAAGCCTTACAATTTCTCATAGTATTGGGAAATTCGGAAGTTAGTGGACTGTGGTTGTCAATGGTATATTAAAGAATTACAGAAACATATCATCGCAAACACGACAAATTTGGTAGTCAGTAATCCACACATCACTAATGTGTATTATTAACAAGGACAACTACAGACATATATGCGGGGGTAAGAAAAATAAGCAACGGGAAGAGAGGAAGTGGAGGGTAAGAAAGTTTTGTTAGTGCAGTGATTCAGCAGCAGCAGCAACAGAAGGAAGTCACATCTTATCAATAAAATACAGTGTGATACACTTCAAGTTCCAGAGTCCAATCAAAGTACTTTGGCATGGTTGACAACCACATAAACGTTTCAAAAAGATAAACAGAAAGCTCAGACGAACATCCACAATAACAACGGTCAAGAATTTCTAAGAACTGAGTGAAACTTAGAATGGCTCTAAACAATGTTAACAGATCAATACAACTAAACAAGTTTCAGTCAATTTATTATTGATAATGATGAGGCCGTGAGGGTATGAATAGAAAAGCAAAAAAATGGAAGAGGATCTTCAACTCAGATTACAAATGAAAATATTTCATAAACTGTCAGATCCAAAACCATCAAGGTGCCATTCCATAATTACTTCAAATTATTATTCCCATTCCGTTCAGTACGATGGCACATTCTATTTAATATTATAACATACTAGTTTGAACTGAGCAGACTCACATGAATTACCAGAACTGGACAACTGACCAGAGGAATTTTATCAATATTCTGCACAAAAAACAGAAAAACATCATTAAATTGCAGAAATGGAAATCTATATGTGTGTGAGACTCAAATTGAACAATGTGACTGACCAATTTATTTAGAAATGATAGATATAGATAAAACCTTATAAATGTCAAACCAGTATGTCCGCTTCACAGGGTACATGACTCGAAGACCAGATAAGATGGGACTGTGGAGAATGGCAGCCCTAAGGTTTGGTAAACGAGTAGCCAAATCTGTGGTGGGTCCACTACCGACAGATTGGCCATACAGAATTATATCTTCCTCTTTCACCCCATACATTTCTACCAGACATTTATATGCAGCTTCTATATCTGCATACGTGTTCTGCTCACTAGGCTGTCAAAAAAATAGCACCTTCTTCAAATCACTCCCAATCCAACAAAATATTAAGCTACCTCGTCATTATTTAGACATTCTATCACAAAAAAAATCGAAGAGAAATAGAATGGTGTAAAAAAGAAATGAGAAAATATAGAAACCTTTGTTCAAAATGAATTGAATGACTTTGATCGTATAAGTTTGTTCAAAGTCGTATAAATTTAACTTTTAAGGTAATTGATATCATTTTTAAGGTAATTGTTGTAAAAGTCAATAAATCTGTTATACTGATTAAATGACAATATAAAGGAACTCTTTAAATGACTGGTGCATATGCACTATTTACTTGTAATTAGATTCAAGTTTTTGTTCTGTAGCAATTCAACTTAAATCATCTACTTCTTAGGACTTTACTTAAGTGAATATGTTATCCTATAATTAGCAGTTCGATTCGTAGTTCTTTAATTCTATCATTCTTAACAGCATTCCAATTTTTTCGAGGATTTAAAAAAGAAAAAAAAAAACTATCAAATAAGGAAAACTCAAAAATTTTAAAAACATATATAGACTTACACGATGCATCTCAGTACAATTGATTAACAACGTTACAGCTAAATCACACGGTTTACTATTTCAAGAGGAATCATACAGAGCTCAACAAAAAAAAGGAATTTTAAGAACTTCTGTCAGAAAAAAAAAAAAAAACTCAGTATTTCTCATAAAGGAGATTTTAAAAGCAGATCCAATATCATGTAAAATCAATTCAAAATTATTAAGCAGAGAAAAATCGCTTACCTTCCCAGAAGACTGACCGTACCCAGAATAGTCATAACTACAAAAAAAAATGAAAAATTGTCACTGTGAATAAACAACGTGACATGACATTAGAAGTAACGACAACAACGATAGTAACATAAGGTAATGTAGGTGTAGTGAGTAGTGACCATAAGAGGTTGACTCGGAGGTGGTGACTCAGCTCGGAGAACAACTCGTACATCTGACCCAGATCGGCGGCGTTGCCATGGGAATAGAGCAGGGTGGAGGAGGCGGAAGGGTTTGCAATGTAGATGGCAACGATGGTGTTCCCTCGTTTGGTACAGAGCTTCAAAACGTCGACGTTTTCCCTGGTGGCCACCCCCGTCATCTTCAGCTTCCCGGTGACGTCATCCACCCCAACTCCATACGACGGCGGATTGGGGGGGAAAAACGCGAACTTCGCCGCCATCGACGACGTCACCGCCCCCATTAGTTAATAATTATGTTGTTCCCAAGTTTGGAATGAATTTGGAAAAGGAAGAAGAGGAGGCACGTGTGATGCGAGTGTGTGGGTATTGGTGGTGATGATGGTGATGTTTAAGAAGGGGTTGTGAGTGTGACAGTGATGCTCCCTTGTCAGTGTTGGACACGTGTGCGTTTAGGAGGGAGAGGGGTGCATTCAGAGTACACATAGGATCTTTTCTCGTCTCTTTGTAACACGTCAATGTGAAAAAAGTATAGAATGATGAATAATGGCCAAAATTAGATTTATTGATTCTGTTATTTATTGAAGGAATCATTGATTGATTGTTAATTGTGGTAATTGTTATGTTCTTTTCTATTTGCATGTAATGATGGTATATCATAAATCAATTCAAAATTTAAGTGGAGGATATTGATGCAGTGTTTCTCCAATCATTTTAAATATAACTCACTTACTTTTTTATTATTATTATTATTATTATTTTATTTTCAATCTCCAATTTTGAAATATTAATTTCAAGATGGAGGTATTTAATCTTCCAATTTTTAAAATTAATGGATTTAATTCAATGATCGAAACTAAGAATTAAAATATTAATTGCTAGGATATTAATATTAAGTTTTAGGTTACACACTTTAATATCCCTTTAATATTATAGTAAGATCATTAAGAAGACATAATATAACTTTGAATTTGTTAAAGTGAAGTGATTTTAATATAATCTCAATTATTTTAAATTTAAGTTATATTAGTGTAATATAATTTTAGTATAATTTGATTTCAGTTGAAATTGTGTCATGTTAATACTAAAGTTATATCATGCTAACATGATTTAAAAATAAATCAATTAGTATTAACATGACACGATTCTACTTCAAATATAAAAATAAACAAACATCAATTTCACTTATACTAAAGTCGTATTAAATTAGTATGATTTTTCTTTTTAAAATTCAAAACTGTGTCATATATGCAAATTTGTTCACAATAAAATCATGTGGATACAATTTTTCCATACGAATAAATTTTTAAAAAATCTATCAATCTTAATATTTTTTGGTGAAAATTGCACCATTTATTATTATTTTTTTTCAAGATTTTAAGTTTATTTAAAATTATAAACTTTACATCCATTGAAATCTTTGTTAAACATGTATCTACCATGTACTATATTAAAGAAAATACAATAAATATAAAAATTAAGAAAACACACTCAACTGTATATATGATTGTACACGAGAACAACAACATATTTAAAATTTATCAGACTTTATCTCATCAATTTTAACAACATTTTATTTTATATCTACCTGAAACAAATATAAATTCAAAATTGATATAAGATAACAAACATTGAACAGTAGACAACTTTCAAAATAATTCATGAAGTACTATAATCTTATTTGTTTTAATTACAAACCTCAATTTCATATGTAATTTACTGTGCAAACAACAATTGTACAACGACATCGTATACGAATAATGTTAAATCATCCCTTAATTTATACCTAACATCGTAGTTTACACAAATTTAGACTTATCAAAATGATCATGTATAACATCTCAATGTTCATGTTTAAATCACATACGTATATATAAACGTTCATAAATCAATTTTCATTATCTCAAGCACATAATTAATAGATCCATTGACAATAATACTATATATATATCAAATTAAACTTCATAATAGTTTCCCCTTACTAAAAATTGTTTGAAATCTAATTAATAATAATAAAAATTTAAAAATCCTTCAGAACCTACATATTTACAAGTCTGCCACCAAGTCAACCAAAATCATAAATTAGAGAAGTAAATTAGTTAAAAAAATCAAAATTATTAACTGATATGATTAAACGTAAATTATTAACATATAAAATAAAGATATTAATAGTAAATACAACATAGAATAGAATAGAAATAAACTTGCTCTAAAACTAAATTAGAATAAAATAAAAATGTCTTATATTAGGCTACTTTCTAATTCGCAATACTTGTTTGTAAAGATAAGAGAATTGATTTTAAAACTAAAGAAAATATTAAGAAGGATATGCTTATCGAAGAAAATAATTTAGGTCATATAAATGAAACTGAATTTAGAAAAGAAAATTATAATAAAGAATGAAAATAAAGAGAAAGAGGAGAAATGAGCTTTTTTTTTGGAGGCACGAGTCTTCCAACTTTATTATATGTTAATTTTTTTAATTTTAATTGTTTGACTAACATTAATTTTTTTTTTATTAAAAGATTAAAAATCTCAAATTTTATATCATGTTTATTTTTTTTAAAAAAAAACTTCTAAGTTAAATATTATTGTATAATTTGACATCTTATTTAGACTAATATTTTAAATAATAATAATTATCTCTCATCACATAAAAAAATATTATTAAATTTTATATCATGAATTGTATTATTTTGAAAAAGGTTAAATATCATTTCTACCTTGTATTATTTTTCTTGATGAATTTTTTTTATTGATTTCATACGTACATGTATTGTTGAACACGTGAATCATACACACATTCTATTAGCATTAAAAAAAGAAGAGGAGGTTGTGTATTTGAAGAGCATTAAAACACATTGAAATAGTTGAAGACAAAAACTCTATAAGATAAGAATATGATTAAAATCAAAATATTATAACCCTAGTTGGCAGCATAACATTTATACATATAATTTTAGCCTAAAGTGATTTGATTTAAAGGTTTTGGGTCCCACGTTGCAATTATATGTTCCCACCACCATCATCACATATAAATAATATACCAACTACTTACCAAAATCGGTTTAAGGCCTGACAAGTTTTCACAACACCTTTTCTTTGTCGTGTGTTATTGTTCTTGCAATTAACACACAATCCACTCAAAGTTCTTACATCATTCACAATTCCATCACAACCTTTTTTTTCTCTCAAGTATTTTATGAATTCTACCCGCTTTTAAAATAAATAAAAACATGATTAGTAAAAAACTAACCAACATATCAAATTTAAATATATTAAAAATTTTCACATATGAGACCAAACAAAAATTATTCCCAAGTCATCTACAAATGAGAAATTTCTTATTATATATATATATATATTAAAAACATAAACACTTGTTGTAAAAATTAAGAAATTAGTTCTAAATTATTCTTATAAATTTTTAAGATTGAATATTTCTTATCAAATTTCTTCTATCTTATTTTCCGTTCTTACTATATTTTTTTATAACTCTGACGCTCAAGTTATATGAAATATATTTAATTATTTTATTCAAAATTTAAACAATTATTACTTTTTTTATCATATGATTCTCTTTTATTTATATTTTTCTATTAAATCCTGTGCTATTGTAAGAATTAGTGTAGGGCTAATAATTTTTTAATTAAAATTAATTTCTTTAACCACTATTTTTTTTTTAGTTTGTGATATCAATTGAACGATCTCTTAACTTAGCTGGTTGGATTTTAGTAAGATATAAATAAATACAAACTAATGAAATTTTAATTTTATTCGAAACAAGATTTCAAAATATTGGATATTGTATGGTTAAAAAACTAAAAAATGAAAAAAAATAAAAGTTGGGATAAGGATGACATAAAATCATCTTTGTTTATAGTAATCATAGAAATATGTTCACATCAAAACAAGACACTAAAAACAACATGTACCGATCAATTGATAAGGTTTGTGGAAAGTTACCTATTTTATATGAACGAATAATTTCAAATTATAGAAACATAAAATATTTAAAAATGAAAATAGGAACTAAAAATATATTTAATTCAATTTATTGTTGAATGCTACTTAATTTTGTGCCTTGCCTTCTGCGACTAGGAAGCTGGAACTTCACAACACCTAATACCAACCAACATGGCAAATTCATACACAACTTAACATAAAAAATGCAAACATAAAGTTAATTAAAATAAAACATAAACATAGAAAAAAATCACATTTAATATAATTTAAATAAATTTAATTAAGATAAAATGTAAATTATCCAAATTAGATATATCAACAAAAATTCAAAAGACTTTATTTTTCTGTCACCCTCACAATCCGAACCTTTCTACCTCTTTGGGCCCATGAAAATTCTCCAGTCTTCACGTTCAAATAATGTTCAATTTTCCTTTGTTTCTGTTTAGTAATTGGAATCTTCGTTCAAGTGCATGAGTAACAACAAACCTATTTTTGGGAAAAAAAAGGTTTCAATTCAAACAACATAGATTGAATTTTTCATCCCAAAAGCCGTTTTCAAGATTCATTATGATTAATTATATGCAAAAAATTATTGTGAATGGTTAAAAATAACTACATTTATAAAACTTTAGAAATTTTCAAATTGTTTGTATTTTCTAATTAAAAAAACTGATGGCTTCCCTGAGCTCAAGGTTTGAGCAATGAGAAAGCAGAAGATAGAAAGTGGGTTCAAGAGTGGGCCCACCAAACAGCAGCACTATTCTCCCTCTGATCACATTTGTCCAGCATTATCAGCCGTCCGATGAACCACCAGATGCTTCTATAAAAATTGAATTATTATAATAAAATTTGCTGAATACTTGACTGCGTCCTAAGATAATTAATCACAATTATTCTTACATAAATTACCTTTAGGACAATTGCATACATAAATAAATTTGCGAATTGGTAAACCTTGCAATTTAGTCCCTAAATTTAAAAAGAGTAGTTTAAGAAATGAACAGTAAGGGATTAATGATGAATATAGAGGTGGTGAGGTGGCGGAAAGTTAGGGGTTGATACTGTGGATGCGTTCGCACCTGAACATAGAATGGAGTGGGATAAGTAGCACACAGTAATAATGATTATTGAATTTTGTGTTCCCTTTGTCAATTAGTGGCAAAGTAAATCAAATCCAACCCAAGAGAGAGACTCTAACAGGAACCATAGTTCCTTCTTCCATCTTCTCACAATCTCAATTTTTCCACCTCTATCAGCTTTTTCCCTCATCAATCGGACTGCGTGCTTCCAAAATCCCAGGTAATTCTCTCTCTTCACCCCCACCATGGCTTCCTGCTTAAAAATACAATTTTTACCGCTATTTACATGATCATATGGGGTTTTGGGATCTTTACCATTTTGGATCTTGATCTAGGGTATCAGAAATTTTAGCTCTGGAGTATCGGGGACTGGAAAAATTAGGTGTCTGTTCTTTGGTTGGTGTGAGGGTGTGGAATATATGTTTTGAATCTGAAATTTTGCTTGATTTGGGGGTTTGGAGGAATTAGATAGACGGAGGACATGGATTGCGCTGGGCATTCTTCCAAATCAGGGTCTGGAGCTTGTGTTGCTCAATCAGTAGAAAATGGAGGTTTTGGTGGAGATGGGAGGTGCTGCAAGCAAGCTTCCCCTCCAAGGAGTGGTGGGTTCAGGAATACTAGTCCTATGGGGCGGGGAGGGTCGAGGAACACGAGCCCTTTGCGGCAGAAGGTTGTTAAGACCAAACCAAGGGGCTTGGATGAGGAAACTCTTGCCACATTTGGTAAGGTAGTACATGCTGATGTCCAAATGGAGGATAATATATGGGCAATGTTGCCCGAGGATTTGTTGCATGAGATCTTAGCTAGGGTGCCCCCGTTCCTAATTTTCCGGCTCCGATTGGTTTGTAACCGGTGGAATTCTCTGCTTCAAGATAGTAGTTTTCTCAAATTCCATTCCAGTGTGCCATCACATGGGCCGTGTCTCCTTACATTTTGGAAGAACACGCCGATCCCGCAGTGTTCCGTTTTCAGCTTGCCATTGAAAACATGGTATAGAATACCATTCACTTTCTTGCCACCATGGGCATTCTGGTTAGTTGGCTCTTCCGGTGGTCTTGTTTGTTTTTCTGGGCATGATGGGCTAATGTTCAAGACCCTGGTGTGTAACCCCTTAACTCAAACTTGGAGGGCACTGCCTAGTATGCATTACAATCAACAAAGGCAACTGATATTGATTGTTGATCGGGTGGATCGGTCATTTAAAGTGATTGCCACAAGCGATATTTATGGTGACAAGTCATTGCCAACTGAAGTTTATGACTCAAAGATCGACAGTTGGACAGTTCATCAGATTATGCCAGCAGTTAATCTCTGCTCTTCAAAAATGGCGTATTGTGACTCCAGATTGTACTTAGAAACCCTTTCACCGCTTGGTCTGATGATGTATAGATTAGACACAGGTCACTGGGAACATATTCCGGCTAAGTTCCCTCGATCTTTGTTGGATGGTTATTTGGTTGCTGGTACCCAAAAGCGTCTTTTTCTTGTTGGAAGGATTGGCCTTTATAGTACTCTACAGAGTATGAGAATTTGGGAATTGGATCATACCAAATTTACATGGGTGGAGATCAGCAGGATGCCCCCGAAGTATTTTCGTGCTTTATTCAGATTATCGGCGGAGCGATTTGAATGCTTTGGGCAGGATAATTTAATCTGCTTCACGTCTTGGAACCAAGGGAAAGGCCTTCTATATGATATGGATAAAAAGATCTGGTCATGGATTGGTGCGTGTGCTCTTCAGTCATACAACAATCAAGTTTGTTTCTATGACCCGAGGTTTGATGCTTCTATCTACTAAGCTTGAGTCTTATGACATGATGTCAGTTGTACATCAACATTTGCAATGATTTTCTTGACGTATGTTCTTTGCAATGACAATCTCTCTGACCATTCATAATGTTATTCTTCACAATGGGCTGATTTTCTTCATCAGTAAAATGTCTTACTAGCTGACGAACAGCATGCCTGACTCTGAATACTGATTCAGCTCCATAGACAGATTTTTTGAATGGAATTCAAGATGAAACATAACGCTGGAGGCAGTGGGACAGCGTGACTGGGATGTGGAGTTGATGTACACTGCTGAAGGAAAGATTATTAACTTCTACATTCGGGTTTGGATGTTTGAAAAGGGGTATGCAGCTGCTGATGTACGGGAAACATTCTTTTGAAGACATTTTCTTACCTTACCAATTGGAGATGCCTTAGGGCATTGAAACTGTGCATCCTAAATTTTAACTGTTTTTCAGCTAGACGGTTCACTGGTGTAATGTAACTGTTTTGAAGCTTGTCTTGAAACATTGACCATATGTAACTTTCTCGTGTAAATGGATTCTCCCAACCTTTGTTTTTTACTCATAAAGAGTGGTTAACTTTAAAATATTGTTTTGATCTTGATCAGATTATAAAAAATGATATCGTTATTTATCTATAATATTGTTCTAGTTTTTAATTCCCAGGTAAAAGCTTTTAATGTTGAGATGCGATTTTCAAATGGATGCTAGAGTTACTATTTCTTGCAGTCATTGCTCTGTTCTGTTTTCATAGACCACCATCTTTCCTGAATCCTGCGTGCAGGGCCTCTAGTAGCATCTGTGTTAATTTAGCCGAGAACAAACTTTTGGAATTATTCACTCCATTGTTGCCAAAATTGTAGATTGATAGGAAAAAGTTAATGTGATTTAATGATAATAGTTGAAAGATGAAGATATCAAATATAGCTTATCAGTTGGAGTCCTTAATTATAAATTTTCTCTTCAGTTGAAATCCTTAATTATAATTTCTAGATTCTACAATCAGTAACTTTGTGCAAACAGATTTGTGTATTGTATACCCATTTTGATTCTTTTATAAACTCATGCTAATGCCAAGTGTTTGTGGTTGTTTTCCCAGATTTTGATGCATCCTTTGTAACAATTAATGGGAAGGGTTTAGATTCAAGTGAGTGCATCACAATGAATAACAATTTTTGGCGTCCAAGCAGCACCCTTTAACTTAGTATTCCAGAATGAAAAACAATGGTTCAACACATTTAAAGAGTGTAGAAAAGAAAACCCATTTTTTGTGCAAATGGATAAACTAGATATTTTCCCGAGTACAATCCAGTTATGTGATAGATGCTTGCTAATAATATGTGTTCATGGCAATGTATCATAATTTCATTGGTTTGGTACCTTGGTACCTTGAATGACCAAGTGATGTGATTGCAAGCTTCATCTTTGTTTCTTTCATTTGTAGTCACTAATATCAGTATGAGGTAAGTTGAGGATATGAAATTGGACACCTGTATACAAAGACAGTAGATAGATAACATTTAAGTTTATGTAAGATTTTTTTAATGCTGCAGTCCATAAGCATACCTATCAAGGATCTTAACTATTATTTTCCTTTTCCTTGCTTATACTTCATCCAATACCTTCATCATTACTTTTATAACCTCATGGTCATGGTGATTTTTTTTATTCCCATGTTTCCATAATCATAAAATAACATTCCTTAACCATAGTATATTCCCTTATATAGAAAAGTATCTATTACAGTGGATTTTCTTTTGTATTATCATTTAATTATGAATTAAAATCATCATATAAATTTGTTAAGTTTTATTTAAGCAAGATATATAAATAACTGTTTCTTCATTCCTGAGTATATATGTTATAGCAAGAAGGTTTTCAGTGTTTATTTATTTATTTCATTATATATCAAACCATAACTCAAATTTTAATTATTGATAAAGAAGCATAAGTATCAAACTACATGTTAATGCAAAATATGTTAGGAGTAGCTTGTCATTAGACGATAATATTAAAATCTATGTTTCCATGCAGTTTAACTGTTTTTTTTTTTTTTGTTTTTTTTTTTTTTTGAGAAAGTAACGATTTAGCTTTTATTATCATTTTAAAAAATATCTAATACAACATTCATTGAAGAAGAAGAATTTCTCTTATGGTAATTGTGTAAATTATTGAAGATTCAAGTGAAATTAAGAATATCACTAATAGAATAATTAATATTATCTTAGACTTGAAAATAGGTAAAAATATAGAATAAAAATTCCTTTAAAAATGGACTGGTAAAAAATGAAAGCAGAGTTAGGTATCTATTTTTACAGCATTACCCTCAATTAGTTCAAAGACAAATTCTTACTTAAATTCTATACTTATTAATCATAGAAAATGTTAAAACGAGATTAGCATAATACAATATAACAAAACATTTACGTTATAAGTTTTCTTTTTTATTCTCATCTTTAGTAATGGTGCTTTAGAGATTTTATATCAATTATAGATAAGATCAAATTAAATATTTGAGAGATTGATTCGTTTATTTATAGGGCATTATGAGTTTTTTTTTTTTTCAATTTAACATACACTAAAAACCTAAATTTTACATGTTAATTAATCTATGATGTGTTTTGATTTGTGTAGGCTTCTTTATCAATAAGAATCGTATTTAAAAACAAAAGTAAGTAAACAATAAACTCTTTTTTATTACTAAACATAAGTAATTAATTGATAGAACAACTATAACTAATTTATCTATGTAAGTGTATTTGAACCAAATGATTAACCTATAAAAATTGTATATAATAATTTAGCAGTTTTTTTATTATTCTAATTCTAAAAGATTTTATATCATGGTTGAATTAGGCTTTACACAAACGTAACCATAATCAAGCTTATTCACATAACAACGCACTCACTTGTCTTGTCTCTTAGTAACATTCATTAAAAATAATGTTTTAGATTAACATATTTCTTAAAATAAATATTATTATAGACAATATCAACATAATATAGTAATATTTTTTAAATAAAATGTTATTATAGATGAAACCAACTAATTCTATAATATCATTTATTGAAATGTTACCAAATATTAGTGTTTTCAAAAAACGCAATATTGATAAATGAGAAATGAAAAAAAAATCTGAAAACCCTGAAATTAGTTAGTGATAAATGACAAATTTATAAGGTTTAGTCTTGGGGGAATCTTTTCTTGGGTTGTTAAATAATCCTCTTGTAGTGCTTCTAAATGCGATTTTGGTGGCATAGCATGTGGCTATGTTCATTAAAGCTCAACATTTTTTCATTTCTTTGAAAATTGAACTCATTTTAAAGCCCCCAAAACCTCAAAACCTTCCCACATACAAAAGACCATGCTTATTCATAAGGAGTTAATTAATTTCAATACAAGTTTTGGTTAATTAATTGCTTATTTTATTTCTCAAGCAAAATGTTACTTTTATAATTTTAAATATTTTAATTGAACAGGAATTATATGCTTATAAAATATCATATTGATACTTTTTAAGTTTTCTTAATCCTTAAAAAATATTTTTTAAAAATTAGTTACCTGATAAATTTAACATAAATATTATTTTCAAATTTAAAACTATAGTATATAAACATCAATTTACACTATGACAGGTGCACAACTTCGTAGCTCACTGCTAATGGATTAGTGAAGAAGCTCATTAGAGTTTTCATATAAGAATGGGAAAAAAAAAGTGACGAGAACTACCAAAAAGAAAAATAACGTATATATTTCAATTTAAAACATTTTTTCCATCACAAATATTTATAAAATAAGTTATAAGTTCTGATATGATACTAGATTCCAACTTAAAAAATCAATTAACATTATCATATATTCTCAATATCTAAATATATTAAAAATAACTTTAAATATAACTCAATCCTATATAATCAATTTATAAGATTTTTTTTATCAATAAAAAAATAAAAATAAATATGAGTCACTTGAGAGTAATTCAACCCTTATACATCATTAACATCTACCACTCAACCCTACTATCATAGACATATCCTCCTCACAACCCGCAGAATAAACAAAAAACCAACCTAAGAATAATAAATATTTATAATCGAGTACATACAAACTAGGGGATCAAGGCACCAATCTAAAAAATAGAAAGAAAGTGAAGAGACTTTTGAAGTTATCCAAGATCAAGTCTTCGTTTGAGCCAAAGAGAAATTTCAAAATGATCAATCACTACACCTTTAAAGATGTGTTTATTCCTGTGACTCAAAATCTCACTTGTCAACGCAATCCATACATAATTTGTAGTGAAAGATATGTAGGTTTAAATACTATTACTTCAACTATAAAATGTTTTTATTTCTAGTTGGGATGAAATATTTATTTTTGTTAGAATATTAGTATTTTGTTGATTTAAGTTGAAGAACTTTGTAGAAAAGTATTAGATTGATATGAAAAGAAAGCGAGTTTGGTGGTGAGGGCACGGCGTTCTGAAAAAGAGAGCACTAGCATGAAGTTGGAGGTCACGCCCTCGTGTTCTTAAACTTTGCTGTACAACACAAAACCTTATACTTTAATTAATCTATTCATTGGTTGTTAAAATGGTTTCGCAATTCCATGCACATGCAAAATCAATCCTAGGCTCTTCATTTTATGCTATCACCATTCCCATCTTCTTAACTCCTTCTTAATAATCTTTCGGACACTCTATTTATCAAGAAATTTCAATGAAACCATTTTGTCTTCTTCTTGCCACGAACATTATTTTTGTTTAAAAACACCATGATTCTGGTCTATATCTTGTTCAACGTGGTATAAGAGAAGTGGGTGTTTCCTCATTAAATAATTAAAGTGTGGAGACAAAACCTACTCCTTTCATCACAATCATGATTAAACTATGTTCCATAGAGGCTTTGTTGGCTCCAACATACAGAACCAACCGAGGTCAAACATAGCCTACCCATATTTGACTACAAAAACTTACCTTTTACTTCATCTCTCCAATCTTAGAAGGATATCTGTGATTACACGTATCATTGTGTAGTACAACTTAACGTCAAAAAACAAACATAATTAATAGGCCATTGCATTTTTTTAATAACAAACTACTCTACTTAATAATCCCTTAGAATCACTCAAGCTTCTTATAGAATATCGTTAACTTATGGAATAAGTTTGCATAAACATTAAATAAAAAAGCAATTTTGCTGATATATATGCAAGCTTTTCTTTTAAATTTGAGTATCTATATATATGACCTTTGCTTTACATGTATTTTTGTTTATAGGTATATTTTTTTAACTTTGGTAGAAGTTAGTGTATTATGTTATCTTCCAAACTTAAATTTGTTGAAATAATATTGTTAGAGTCAATTCGAGATATTGTCAATTTTAAAATTCGAGATATTTTTACGGTTTTATCTTAAAAAAATATATTAATGGATTATAAAGAAAGATATATATAAATTAAATTACTTTTAACATTGATTTTTTAGTTTTTTATTTTACCAGCAAAAAATAAATAAATAAACAAGATCACTTAAGGGTTATCAAACCCTTATACAAATAAGATATATAAGTGCATATTTTTTATACTCAAACATTATTCTAAAATATCAATTTACTGTCTAACCCTACACGAACTTATAAGAACATGTTATATTCGTACTAATGTATTGCTTAACAAATTTTACAATTTTAGACAATATGTTTAAAATGAGTATACTTAAACGATACCACAATTAAATTAGTTTAAGGTGCATAAGTGCCAATCTACTTGGTTTTTCGCATAACAGAAGTGTGCAATCTGTTTAACTCTTGATGATGGACGATAAGCACGAAAGTGGTGATGGTTCTGGAAGCTTTGAAGCATAAGGAGTTTCGGATTATGCAAATTTTTTTGCAGTGATGCTTTGTGTTTTTTTTTTTTATATATATTTTTATCTGTTTAAGCATCATCATTCTGACACTCCTTCCTGGTTTGGTATAATGCAATTCTTGGTTTCTTGATAACGGAAGAATAGGAAGATTTTATATAAGAGTTAGAGTATTTTTTTTAAATACTGCATTAATTTTATTATTTCTTTATTGATAAAAAAAGAAAATTAAATTAATGTTAATGTTTTTTACATAATAAAGCTTCATAGAAACTTTTTTTATTACATCAATTATCTATTTTATTTCACATTTTTCTCTTTATAATTTTTATGTATATTTTTTTATATAAATAACACCTCTCGATCTTCACAAAAAATAACATTACTCTATGCGAATAAAGACTAGACTGATTTTTAATTCCTACCATATATAGCATTCTAGTTTGAGATTATGAGGAACACCCTTTTGTTTAATAATAACTTATTACTACTTTATAAAAACAAACTTACTGTAATTAATTGCACTTCTATTAATTTATTAGTATGATTTTCAGTTTTCCTAAGTTTTTGACACACCGAGGAATAATATAATGATGAAAAGAACAGGAGTCGGAACCCTAGCTTTGACTTGGTCTGAACTTTGAACACTGTATAAATCCCATATTGCACTAGTTAAGTTTTCTCTCTTTCAGCAGTTGTTCAAAGAAAAAAACACAAACTCATGAAAAGAAGAAACAGTGAGATGAAGATCACGGTGCTCTCAACCGTTTTACTAGGATGTTTCTTGGTCATGACTGTCCAAGGGGATTCTTCAGCAAGAGTTGCTCCAGCAGGTAAAATAATATTCCGCGTCTATTAATTAATTAGTTCCCAAAAGTTAAAGATCAAGCTAAAGATTCTGATTACCATAACTTTAACTGCAGGTAAGGTAGGATACAAAAACAAGCTTGGAGGGTCTGCTCAAGAGGTATATATCAATTTTTCTGAACTATATTACAATGTTGTTTCATCTAATTTATTAATTTTATCATCATCATATACAAATGATCATGTGTTATGGAATGAATGATATAGGAATCATTTGTGAGAAGTGGAGCTGGTCATGTGAGGAAGATAGGAGTTGGAGGGAAGAAATTGAGCCGAAAGGAAGTGAAATATGTTGATTTTGAGAATGGAAAAAGAGCAGATGGAGAGACTTCAAAGATTTCAGGTGCAACCTATTCTGATGGAATATGTGACTTTGATGAAAGGGAGGGAGATCATAAAATAGTAAAATGTAAAGGGAGGAAAAGTATTAAACCAAGAAAGCTGAAAATGGATGGTTTTGTAGCTTTCACTGTTGATTATCAGGGACCCAGGCACCACCTTCCAAAACATAACTGAGTATTGAAATCCCTTTATGACTTGTGAGTTTAGATAGCATCACTGATCTTAGAGTGGAAAACATGCTTTCTTGAATTATGTACATATTATAGTTTGTGTGAATAAATCTGCAGCAATTTCTTAATCTTTGAAAAGCCCAACACATCCTTGTCTTTTTCTTTGATGAAAATTTATGCTAACACCTTATCAACGAATTAAACCAATCTTCTTCTTCTGTTCACTCATCATAGCGTGTTATTTAATATTTACCAAAGAAATTGTACTCATGGCTCCTCATATGTTTGCTTCCATTCTACAGGTAACGATAATGATGGTTTGAAGCCTTCTGGATCACGAGACCAAAAGAATGACCCTCAGGTTCTATTCACTGATACTTATACATTGCCTAAAATTCCAGTTTCAATAGATACAGTGTTGTAGTATAGTTTATAAAGAGACTATATATCTCTTTCCAATATGCATGATAAACATATTAGCCAAGCTAACTTCCATAGTGGATCGATCTTTAGATACATATATTTTATACAGATTAAGTTGACAATACTTATGATAATGGGGCGAAAACAATATTTGAAATCCACCAAATATGTTATCCCAAGGAGTAATTCCACCAGCACTAACCAGAAGTCATGTTCACAGGATTGCAATTCTGCACCACCTAAATCCGACTTAGGAAGTTCCTCAGGTCCTGAACAACAAATTTTTGAAGAAGCAACAAAAATTAGTGCTGAAAAAGATGAGACACAAAGATTTGCTGAGGCTGCAAAAGAGATTTCAAGCCTGATATATAAGGATTATAAGGGAAAACCAAGCCACAGGCCACCCATCAATAACCAAGAGCCTAGAAACTGAGATTAAGAGTACTGACATGGATATCTATCTAGCTATCTATCTTGGTTCACTGTTTTGCACCAAGTTGGTGTGTTAATTAGCAACTATATATGTATGATATAGGTTTTTGCTTTATATTATAGTTTTTGATGAGGCAAAAAAGGATGCAAACATAGGACTTATAACAAACATAGTTGTTCGTTAATTTCTATTCATACTAAAAATAGAATAGATATATTTGGAATGCATGCAGTTTGAGAATGTTTAAGTGGATCGTTGTAACGTGTTTCTTTGAAGTCAAAAATAGATCGCAATGGCAGATACCTAAAGGTTTCACGTATATATGGATCCTTTTGTAGAATGCTGTTATTCAACTTTACGTATTATCTTTAAAAGGTAGTAAGACAAGAATAATATTTTTAATAAACACCTATTAAACATTTCAGGATAATTTTTTATACGATATTAAATTTTAATCATGAAATTTTTACACATTCTACTTGTTAGGTATTTCTATGCATTTATATAATATATTTTTATGTATCTTTATTGGATATAAAATGTCTAATAATATATTTTTTATTCTTTTCTTTTAAATTCTTATAATTTATTAGAATTTTGAAGCGAAATCCAGCTTATGTGGAAATAAAAAACGAAGACATACAACAAGAGACAAATATATTGTATTCTTAATAAGATCATGACTCATAACTACACTATGTTAATAAAATTAATATTTATTCTTAAATGAATAGTATATAGTTCACAAATAATAAAGATAGAAGGAGTGAATTTCAAACTCATTTATCAAAAGAACTTTTTTTTCTTATTTTTTATCATAAAAAAGTTGATTTTACCAAAACAAAAAGTTTGTCAACAAATTATTATTGACAGGAAAAAAAAAATCATTAGAAGCAGTTTTTCGTAATAATTATTACTGATAGGTTCTGTTCGTAAGTAACTTTATTGACAGATTATTTTTTGGACAACATAATCATGGACAATATTTTGTTGGTAATTTATTTTTAAAAAATAACTTATTTTACATTAAGTCTTTTATAAGGAAGATGAATATCTTAAAAATAAAAAAGACATATATTACTGTTTTTTTTCATCCTAGTTAAACTCTGAGGGACATTCTTGTCTTATAAGAATACCAGGCTTGAGAATACAAGTCTGATTTTATTGATACTAAATAAATAAATTATATCGCAACTAAATTAGATATATAATTTATTATTTTATTTACATAGGTTTGAAAAAGTTATTTATGGATGATACAAAAATATTCATGATGGTATAACTAAAAGTTTTATCATGAATAATTTTGAAAGTATACTTAATATGTTTTTCTTGTTCTAAATGTGTGTCAAAATTAATAAGTGTGTACAAAAGATTAGAGATAAGATAGGAAAAAGCATATTTATTTAAGATTGTGTATATTTTTATTTCTTGTATAATAGTTGATGTATATCTGAAATACCTCCATTTATATATTATTTTTTTTATAAAAAAAAGAATAAAAATTTGTGGATGATGGTGAAATATTGTGATGTTCAACCAATGTGATTGCATTATGTGTGATGCCAAGACGTTTTTATTGCAGCAAGTTGCAATAAAAGTGTGAGAATCTGAAAGAAATAATTAAATTTGAAATTGTTTTCTCCGTTTTGACTGAGCTGATAAGAAAACTTTGTTTATCATAATCGAAGGCAAGTCTTCACCAATCACAGCTTTGGCGTCCAACATCGTTTTTCTATCAGTGCAAACAAAACGCTTTTAAAATAGACTATAACTTTCTTGATTTCTTCATTTAATGTTTAAACATAACCTTCATAATAAACCCTTCCAAACAACTCTATTTAATACACTTCATTCAATAAATAACTTTTAAAAATAAAAAAATAAAAAAAAAAAAAAATTTTTATAAATAATTTATTTTAATTTATGTTAGATATTTCTATAAAATTTGTATTATTATATCTCAAAAATCATATGTATCACATAAATCGTAACAAACAAATAAAAAAATAAAAACCATAATAATTCTTCTTTTTTTTGCACTCATCATACAACTCTCAATATTATTATTTTAATAATTTTTTACATTATTTAATTAAAATTTTATCTTTTATTATATATGTTTTTCTTAAAATTGTTACATCAAGAGTAAATATGATTACATAAGGAATTTGTACCTTTTATGAAAAAAATAAAAAATATAATTAAAAAATATCTGGTACTCAAGCTTATCATTCAAATCTAAAGAAATCAATTTATCAACAAAATTGTTATCCTCCTAGTCAAATGCAAATTTTATTTATTCCTTTTTAATGACTTAAACTTTACAAATTAAAATTCTTTATATTTTTTTAATTAAATAATTCATTAACGTTGAGGAATAAGTCGTGTTTAAGAATATTTAAAACACTATAAAAATTTATTGGTAGTAAAAAATATGAATAATTTTTAGTAGTTATATATATATATATATATATATATATATATATATATATATATATATCCACACACTTTTTAAAAAAAATTTGGAATGCCATGACCCTCCACTAATACTAAGATCCATGATTGTATACAAAGAACCAACATCAAGATTGTTTTACTATTACAAATGCTCTTATTTATAGAATTTTATTAAAAATAAACAAATTTTATAGATTAATTTTTTTATTTAAAAGTATTATTTTTCAATAGATTTTAATTTATAATAACAAGTGTATTAGTAAATGTGTTATTAACCTTTCTCATATTTAAAACTAAGTAATTTTGTATTAATAGAAGTATTAAATTTAAACATTAAAATATTCAAGTACATGAAATTTTAATTTAGCATTTGCTACTAGAAAATAATATTCAATTTTAATCAAATTTGTTCTCAATTTCCTATCAAAATTAATTATAATTATGTTAAAAATAGACATCTACTAACATATTATTTATTGTTTTAATTTACATTTATCCACCATAAAAAAAATATTTTAATAGAAAAAAGATAATCGTAAAGTTTACTCTTGTCAGAATACATCTTTAGATATTTATGTTAATATCATAGGAGTAATATATTAATAATTTGCAAAAATTTTATATATATAAAAATATATCCTTTGAATGTATCGAAAATAGCATAACCCATGATAAATGGAAATTATCATCTTTGACCAAGTCACTTCTCTTTTCGTTTTTTGTCAAAGAAAAGTTAGAGAATTAAAACAAAAATGGTGATTGGCCACATACGTAAAATCTTTCTTTTATTAATTATAATTTAATAGATTTTTTTTTATATTTTAAAAAAATATACCTTATGACGTTTTCGTGTTTGGTAGTACTTACTTGACCTGCTTATAGACTTAGTCAATTATTGAAATGTATTTTTTTAGTTTAATGGTGATTGATGCTACCGTTAAATTTTTACATATTATAGTTGCTATACTTTTTGAGATAGTTATAATGAAATTCATAAATTTGTTATTTATGTCAATATATGATTAAATATAATAAAATTTATTAATGTGTAGTTTATATTTGTTTTTTTAGATAAGGATAAATTATTTGACGTTTTTTAGAAGAAGAAAAATTATAATAAAGTTATATGATAAAAAATAAGGTAGAAAAAAATAAAAAATATCAAACATGTGCATTTTGTTTGTATATCATTATCCATATTCATTACAATGGAAACTGAGATATTTTCTCATACAGTGTTAAAGGTTAATCTCGAAATTACGGAAACGGATACATAATTAGGATTAAAATATTAAAATGGTGAAGAAATGTTAGCATTTATGAACAGCACTTAGCAAATTATGACATGGTTTTGTTTTTAATGAAGATGAAAGACGCGGTCGTTGTGTTTGAAGAAAGACCCACCAAATTTTTGTTTCGTTTCCGCTTCAAAGCATGAAGAAGCCTCCAACTCAGACCTCTTCATCCACCTTTTTCAGTTCTAATTTCCCTTTACGCCTTCTTTCTCTCTTCTTCTTCTCGCCACCTCATTCTTATTAAGCGCAACTACCACAGTGGAAGCAGTTTTTCTGAATCAAGGTTCTTTCTATCCTGATTTTGCTGTCTGGTTTGGGAAAAAGAAGCTCTTTTTTTCTGTTGTTGAATTTGGGTTGGTGGGTTTTGAGTTTAATGGATGATGATGGGTTTGCTTGGTGGGTGGTTTTATTTCCAATGTTCATGAGAGTAAAGTGAGTTATTATTTGGACACCAACGTTAAAGTGGTAAATTATTGAGTCTTTTGGCATGTTAGTGATTGTTGAATAGTTAAAAGCTTTCCTTATTGTATGCTGATTTGTATTTTTGCTTAGACTCCTCTTCAAAGTTGGTAGTGGATAAATTGCTGAATTGGTGTCTGTTCTAGCTGGATAAAGTATTGAATTAGCTTATTGTGGCAGTGAACCTCTCTAGTGCTAGACTTATGCAAGATGATTGAGAGTTTTGAATACCAAGAGAGGTCAAGGGATGGTTGATCAAGGTGATTTAGTTGTCATCTGTGTCTCTATTGGCGTGGCTCTTGGGGTTTTGATAGCTTGCTTAGTATATTTTGGAATAAGGTGGTACAATAAGCGAACTCATCTTAGCCGATCTGCGAATGAGCCTAGTTTAACAGCTATCCCTATACGAACAAATGGATTAGGAACAAGCACTGACTTCAGTGCTTCCCTCACCAGTTCCGTAGCCACTTATAGATCACCAAATCCTTCAAAAAACTCGCATCCAGCTGGGTGGAATCATCAGAATAAAGATGCGTTTGCTTCTGTATCAGGCATTCTGAAGTACTCATACAAGTAAGTACATATCTCTTGAACATTATATGTGCTCTTTCTTTCTTCCACAATGTTTTTGTTTTTGGATAACTACTAGACATGTAAACCTTCATTAAAAAAGTGTTGATTATTTTGGTTTGTGGAATCGGGATAAATTTTATTTGCATTGCTTTTTTGTTTGGAAGAAAAAGGAGAAAATGGCACTTGGAATTGCTTTGATGAAAAATGCATCCAGGGATGTTAACATTTGCAATGGCCTAACTGAAATTTTATATATGCTAGGGAAATTCAAAAGGCCACACAAAATTTCACAAATACTTTGGGAGAAGGGTCATTTGGCACAGTTTATAAAGCCATGATGCCTACAGGAGAGGTGGTAGCTGTGAAGATGCTTGCACCCAATTCCAAACAAGGGGAGAAAGAATTTCTAACGGAGGTATATGCTGCTCATTTTTTTTGGGTTATGAGAAAGGTCTGTGACCTTGTGTAGAGAGGGGGGCTTCTGGGTCAAAGCTGCCTGGCTGGGATTTGATCCTAGGATTTGGATCTCATTGCCCGCCCAGTTGATATAATTAAGGCTCTTTGCAAACAACCACTTTAGTACTAGGTGTTCTTACTTGAAAGAGCAGGTGTTGGACCAACAAAACCAGCTGGGGCACTGTCATAGGCCGAGGTCCAACTGGCCTACCAAGTGTACTGCTCGGCTAACTCTTGTTTGTCATGGCTTAGTAGTACAAAAGGTTGTGGGATGCAGAACTTTTTCCTTTATTTTGAATCCAAGAACAAAACTATCATTGGAGGCAAATGGGTAGTGTGATATGAGGTTCACCATTGAATTAAAATTTGTAAGAGTATAGTGAGTTGCTTAATAATAATTGATGTGATATGATAGGAACATGCGAGTTTTTTTATAAGATCCTTCACTGTAGGTGCTCTAACTCAATTTTAGTGACTTCACACGGAAGCTCTAGTGTTGTGTGCTGTTTAATATGAACTGCTTTGGAACATACATGGGATGACCTGAAAAATTATTTGAGTTTGCATTTTCATTGTGCAGTATGGTCATCATCATTGATACATAAAATCCTAATAAGGCAAAATAAGTTCCTGATCCGCCAGGTGCAATAATTAATTTTAAATCGTGGCGATGTCCATTCATTTCCATTGGATTTCACTTTAATGATACTGGTTCTTGTTTGAGCAACTCCAAGTATTGCTCCATGAATTAACACTAATTACTGCTCACCAATTTAGCCAGTCAATGATTTTTAATGTGATGTTGATCCAGGTGCTTCTGCTAGGAAGGCTGCATCATCGGAATCTTGTGAATTTGTTAGGGTACTGCGTAGATAAAGGACAGCTTATGCTTGTTTACGAGTTCATGAGTAATGGAAGTTTAGAAAACCTTTTATATGGTAAACGGAAGATCTTCCACGATCATCTTACTTTTTTTTACATGTTTTTCGTAGTCCACAATTATTAGTAAATGTAACGTAGTTTTCACCTTTTCCCTGTACGAGTAACAACAGAAGGATTTTTATTTTTATTTTAGCCCTTCAATCTTAAAAATAAAGTTTTATGTAATCTCTATTAAGAATAGTTGTTGTGCATGGATGTAGGTGATGAAAAAGAATTGAGTTGGGATGAAAGGCTGCAAATTGCTGTTGATATTTCACACGGAGTAGAATACCTTCATGAAGGGGTATGTTTCATGTTATATTTTCTCCTATACCATACGAATATGTCTTTGGTTAATATGAATATGTATGGAACAGGCAGTACCACCCATTGTACATCGTGATTTGAAATCTGCTAATATTCTGCTAGATCACTCAATGAGAGCTAAGGTAAGCTTGTTCTGCTATTGCTTTTTGATGTATTCATTTTCTCATGTTTTGATATGATATCAACTCAAACATTTTAGTCATTTCCAGGTAGTGTGGTTTATAAGAAATATATGTAAATTAAGCATAATAAGGAAGTTTCAAAAGGACTGATTTGGAAACTGTCAGTGACATCTTTTCAAATTGTTGCGGAATTAGTTCTGCTAAATTTGTGTCTGCATTCTGCAACCAAATGTAGTTTTTTATGCACCTGAGACAGATACTGCCCCTCCTTTCTTCCTGTTCTCGTTTACAGAGAAATAACGAGACAAATCATTTGGTGTTCATTAATGAGTTCCTGGAGGTATTTTATTGTTAGTAGTTTTTAGGCTAAGGATTTATGTGAGGAAATAACTGAAGACATTCAAAACTTACTTCAATCTTTTGACTGTAAAATCCGTCTAAAAAATCCAAGTAATTTTCTGCTGTATATTTTAATTAGGTATTGGGTAAATTGATTTTCTAACTGGTTAAATTTTAAAATTGGCGGCAGGGCAATGATATGTAAAACTTATTTGTGATGTGTTGACACTAAAGAATGATGTGTTTATTTTATGATAATAGTAGTACCATATTGAGAGAATCAATCCCATAAATTTAGGGATTAGAGTCATGGATTAGGACAATCTACCTACGATAATAATAATGAAAGGCTGTTTTACGAAACATCTCAATAAATATTTCGTCATGGAACTGAACTGAACAATTTCAATGTTGAAGTTTCCCCAAAAGCAGTTGACTTCTAAAGAAACAAAGTTACTGATTATGTAGGTTTCTGATTTTGGGCTCTCAAAGGAAGAGATCTTTGATGGCCGTAATTCTGGCCTTAAAGGTACATATGGCTACATGGATCCAGCATACATTTCCTCGAGCAAGTTCACAGTGAAGAGTGACATTTACAGTTTTGGTATAATAATTTTTGAGCTCATCACTGCCATCCACCCACATCAAAATTTGATGGAATATATCAACCTTGTAAGTTATTTTTGCTTTGAAAAGTAACTACTTCGTCTTGAATTCTAAGAGCTAGTGTTATAAATCTTTAGACTGATGATTTTTTCTTCTTATCAAATTTTCATTTACTGCAAGGCTGCAATGGATTACGATGGTGTAGATGGGATTCTTGACAAGCAACTTGTGGGAAAATGCAATGTTGAAGAAGTGAGACAGCTTGCTAAAATTGCACATAAATGTTTGCACAAATCACCTAGGAAACGCCCCTCTATAGGTGAGGTTTCGCAGGCTATATTGGGGATTAGGCAAAGGCGCCTCATGAAAGAAGACACCATGTCATTTGCAAGCACCAACTTCTCCCGAAGTGTGAGTCAAATAGAGGAACAACAGATTGAATTAAGTAGAATAATCACCATGAACCACAGGGAAAAGGGGTGAACACATATTCATATATTTTGTTGTGAAAATTCTTTTTGAGTAACTCAAGAAAATTTGTACAAAAAAATATTGAATGCCACTAGCTGCATATGTGAGTCAAGATGTACAGATAACAAGGGTGGATCTCATGCTACCATGAAACATGATTTTGGTTTGTGAATGATCAATTGTCTTGTGAGTTTTCTTGTAGCTAAATAATACAAATAAATTTTACATTGGACCATCAACCATCATCTACCCATAAATGTATGCTCTCTGCTGGACAAATAAGATGATATGGTGATTGAAGGAAAGGAAAAGGTTTCCTTTTTTAAAAGACGAGTAATAGAAGATTAATTGTTAGCTCACTACTTATTCAGCTTGTCACATATGAATTAATTTTTTCTTTGCCTTTGAGTAGAAAGTATTTTTTGGAACTAAAAGTGTGCATATAAGACATGTGAAAAGAATAGAAAAGTTCAAAATAGTAATACAGGTTGAAATGCCATTCTTGTACACCTTCATACTCGATATTTATGAACATGTAAAATGAAAATAAAATAAAATACATAAATTAAGTGCGGCACATACCGATGCCACATTTTGGAATAGTAGATTTGAGAATATATAATACGTGGGTGGTATATAATACATAGTTACGTAGAACGTTTTATCTACATTATTACATTACCACAATTATTATATTTTATATTTCGCTCTTTTCATCCTATACATGTCATTGTTGTAAAACAAATAGTATAAATTTGTTATGTAAATGCTAGTTCACTTTTGAGGAAAAAATTAGACACATTCTAAAAATATGCTCAGTAAGTTAATAAGTGAAGATAAAAGAAAAAAAAATGCAAACTTCACATATTCAAACAAAAAAAAGAAGGGAAGAAAGTTTTATATAAAATATAAAAATATTTACTTTTATTTATTATGTAAAATTGATTTTTTTTTATACAATAACATTTTCTTTAACAAGTAAAAAAATGAATTTTTCTTTACGCAACCCAAAAACCTCATTTTCTAATTTATGTTTTTCTTTTAGCCTACTTTCTTCCTATTTCTTTTCACGTTCAAACAAAGGAATTATCACAACAAGTAGCCGATTTATACAAGGATTTTTAATGAAACTGCTCCAAAAAGAAAGAGAGAGAGAGAGAGAGAGAGAGAGAGAGAGAGAGAGAGAGAGAGAGAGAGAGAGAGAGAGAGAGAGAGAAGAATTTAAAGGCAACAAACAAACCACACTAGAAATATCATTTAAATCTCCAAGAGAAACATTAGGTATACACAATTTATTTTGGCATCTACTACTCTCGATTATTCAACATACTACTTACTAACCAGAAAACATAAAGTGGAAAAATAGAAAGAAGCAAATCAGGACAGTCTCCACACCCACTGCTGAATAAAATCCCCCCCTCTATTTTCTGATGAAAGACCTCACGCCTGCAAATCTTCATTTACTATCTACTCCAGCATAGTTCTTCCTCCTGGTTTTGCGAAAGTAAAGTTTCTGTACTTATTTATCTATATATAATAATTCAATGTGTACCATGAAACACATTGTAAAAGCCTCTAATATTTATTGGCTCACCTCACCTTTCATCTATGGTCCCCCTAAAATTGGCATGAAGTTCCAAGTCTCTGTCTCTGCTTCTTGCTCGCATTTCCTCGTTTGCAATTAAAAAATGCTGGGATTAACAGCCTCTGGAAATTCTCAAGAAACTGATTCCACTTGTCTTCATCCATATCTGTTAACTTCACGAAACTTGAGCTTGCAGGCAAGTCATTCACCGTTGTGTTTCCAGATGAGGTACCAGCCAAAAAGCCACTCTTTTGCTTTACACCCGATTGCTGCCAACCTTTTTCACCAGTTCTCGTGTTTTTCACAGACAAAGACAGCTTTGAAACATTAGGCGCCCCATTTCCCACAGGACCATTGTATTCATCACCACCTAAGGGGGATAACTCTCCTTCGCTTCCAGCCTCCTCCTCCTCCATCACACTCTCCTCTAGTTTAGAAAGTGTGTTCCTAACGACTCCATTTCTTGCTCCAACTTGAAAAGGCGGCATCACGGACAGTTTCTCTTCTACATTTGCATTGAAATTCAAATCCTGATCCTCACACTCTAACTCAAACTGAATTACATCCTTGTCTACAACTTCTGCTTCAACAGAAAATAATTCTTCCTGATCTAACTGTTTCTTTGTTTCAATACAGATAAGCTCAAGCTCACTAGGCTCTTCTTCGTGTCCCTGAAATTCCCTACTCATCATTTCACCAATCTCTGCTAGACAAAGACCAAAAGCTGCCGCTTCCTTGAGGAAGATTGTGCAGAGAACTAAAACTCGCAAGCATGCTTCTCGAATCATGGGCAGTTCCATTCTAAGCATTTCTGAATCTCGAAATGGGTCTAGATTATATATATAACTGAGTTCATCGTCTGAGAAAGGAATCGATGCCTGAGGCCAATGGATCCATTCAAAATAAGGATCTTCCAAACTTTCAGGGAGACAAAGACCATGATCAATGGGAAAAAGCTCCACCTGATCAAACCTTCCAAACCCTTCAAGCTTCCTGACCAGAAGATTTCCTGCATGTCTGTCAGTGTTTAAAATTCGCACATCCAAAATCCCAATCCTATGAACAGCGGCAACAGGGAAACTGAAAGTTCCATAATCACTTGCATCAAAATCATGAGGAATGAACTGCTGCAGTGATGCAATCTTGCTAATTTGTTTCTTGTTATGATGCATACTACCATTGACCCTGTCATTAACATTGAAAATAGAATGTCTGACCTTCACAAGGGCAGTACAGGGCACATTGGCAAAATGATCATGATCGAGAAGGTAAGCAGCAACTTCTCTGAAACCTGTCTCCCCAACCCTCACTGAACGTTTCAGTCCTGGTTGTCCAAGAGTTTTGCCAACAAAACCTTTAGGGTTGTTTGGTGCATAAGGTTCCTCATCAGTCGGTTTCACAATAGCAACATTTTCACCGTTACTATTCCGAAAATAATATGCACCACCTAATCCACCCTGGATGGGGATTGGTTCAATGCCAATTTTTATTGCCTTCATAATATCCTTAGCCAGTTGTTTGGTTCCTGTAAACATATCTGAGCAACCTATAACCTCAATTGGTCCACCCTGATCCCTTTGCTGAAGATCCCTGCCAGTAGGTGAAAGGCATGGGGTAGAGGAACTCCTATGTAAAAAAGTTTTAGTGAGAAGAAGTGGAGAATCATTTCTAACCACACTTAGGTCATTCTTCAGGACCATGTCCCCGCATATAAGTGAGCTTTCCTGAGTTGGAACATTGAATGCAACTTGTAACTTCCTTTTCACAGTATGGGCATTGTCACTTCTATCTAATTCCATTCCCAAAACACACCCAGTATCAGTCTGAACAAATACACGTCTTCTCCCAGAAGGCTTTCTTTCCATTTTCTTATTCCCACAACACTCGCTATGAGGTCCTTTGAAGGTTGCAACCACCATCTCATCATGTAAACAGGTGTCCAAATCAGGATACATGAAAGGAAAAGGAGAGGAGGCAAACTTGAATGCCAGCAGCGAAGGTGGCAGTGGCAGAGAGTTCCCCTGTCAGGCAAACACCAAACTCGAATGCCGGCACTTGATGTTGCAGATAAGACTTTTTTCCATAAACAATCATAGTAAATTGGGTAAATGCGATAAAAAAAAACTCCTAATGTTCTCACATGACAGCAGCTTACTCTACAACAAAGATTTCACTCAACAAAACTGCTACATCGGAGATGTCACCTGATAACGCAAGTTGTTAGGAAATGAAAAATAAAATCACTACACAGACATATTGAAGGCAAATTCATTTTCTAAATCTTAATATTCAGTCAAGCGCAGGAAAGGATGCTAAACTTTATCCTAAATGAACAATCTGACGAATTTCAAAAAATAAATTTTAATTAGCTATTTAAGGATCATAGATACCTAATCAGTTATAGTAATTGAAAGAAAAAGAAGTCGATGTGTATCACCTCCCATCAGTGCGATATATATAATGAGATCTTTAACAGCAACTCCTAACCGGACTAAGGAAATCAGTGTTCACCAGTGACAATAAGAACCAGGATAGTTTGCGCTCGATGAAAAGAAAAATGAGGCAAATGATCTCAAGTAACCCCAAGGGTAGAACTAAAATTACGACCATTCACTTGAAAGTGGAAAGTACGATGCATTTTATGTTTTCAAAGTTAAATTATCTTTCATTTTCCTTGCTCGACCTACTCTAAAACAGTATCTTAAAATATAACTTATTCTGGCTGGCATTTCATCGTACTAAGTGGCCCCCAAAAGAAAGAACTTCTTGAAACATCTTTCAAAAGTTTAGTTAATTAAAAGTTCTACGCTCTAACTTCCCTAACTACTCTACTAAAGACAAACCGTCCCTCATTATTTAAAGCAAACCGGCCATAAACCTGACACTGATGTCACTAAATGCATACTCTATCTCAGGATCGAACTCCACTACCTAAATTGACGAGTAAAATCTGACTGTATCATGCGAATTGAAATGGGTGGTGATATGTTACCCATCAACAGTAACATACTTACATTTTACATACAAATAAATTAATATTTTAATTATATTTAATTTACATTTTAATTTTAAATATTATTATATTATTATAAATGGTTCTCGAGTATATGTATTTTACTCTTTAGGTGTAAAAGAAATCTTTCCCAATTGAAATAGCCAAATGCGAACTCGACAACCCCAACAACGAATTTGGATCCTTCTTTTCTTTAGAAACACAGTGTCAGAGAAAATACACATTTTTTTTCTCTACAGTACACAAATTAGAGGGACACAGAGCTTTACCTTGAAGTAAGAATTCACAGATCTCAGTATTCTAATGAATTTAATAATTAAAATACACTTGCAGTATTATTTTATGTTATTATCTAATTACATATAACGTGTCAAGATTATTGATTTTTCTATTTTTAATAATTACTTAAAAATCAAGAGAACAACAATCTAATTGAATGACGAACTATAATAATCATTACTGTTATTGAATGGTAAACTGCGATAGAATTTTTAAGTAAAAAATGACTAAAAATTTAAGAGATCCATTCACAACACATAACAATTCCAGACTTTTTAAAATTTTATTCGTTGCGCAGAGATTTTAAAATCAATTAACAAGAAAACAAAAATAAGATAAGATTCTCGCCTTTCTTCAGCCTCCAGAAAGAGCCAACAAGCCGCAACGGTTACTACCAGAGGCTTCCGCCATCGTTAACAACTTTACCTTCACAGTATCTACATCAACAAAATCACAAAGCAATCTTTAGCCTTAAATTCTGGAGAAAAGAATACGAGAATAAAAAATTCAAACCGATCGATTCCTAAAAAAACAGAAAACAATTCGGTTCAGAAAATTAATTTAAACTATCTTCTAGAAACAAGAAAAATAAAAATAAAAAGTTAAAACAAGAAGAAGGAGTCACCAGCGAGAGGGGGTTCGATGTGAGAGCGGTGGCTAGTGGTGCGGAGGCACCGCCGTGAACGGCGGCGGTGAGATCCGAAGAGAGAGGGAATGATATGCTTCAGTTGGTACTGTCTCGCCGCCCAGGATTTTTCGTTTTCTTGCGAACGAGATAGTACGGTCTATTCTGCTTCTACTCATTCATATTTAAATCAAATCGACAATTATTATTTTATAAATAATAGTTTAACATTTTTTAATTCACAAAATAGTACACTGCATCCACAAAGTTTAGACACGTGGGGACGTGTGGGTCCACCAACAAACACGTGGCAGTATTTCAAATGGATATTTCATCTGAACTTCTTTTTTATTATTATTTTAAGTTAGTCTGATGACATCATAATTTATTATTATTATAATCAGAAAATCTAATATAGATTATAGTATGTACTTTTGAGTATATCACACGATCATCATTGTCATTAAAATTGTTGATAAAAAGATTATTATCATTAACATTAGTATAATAATATTGATTTGACATAAAGTTTCTGCCATTTGGATATGACGCAGTGTGTCTTGACAAAATTAAATTTATGTAATATTTTTTTCTATTTCTTTACCCTACCATGCTCTTTATTATATATATTTTCTTTATTATGTAATTTGTAAAATATGTTATAAAAAAATCTTTAAAAACACATGTATCCGGTGCCATCGCGTGATGATGGGTTTATAATTTGTTTGACTACTAATTAAATTATCAACTTTAATAAAAAAATTATTTTTAGGTACACAATTTTCTAATATATTTAAATTATGAAAATAGAAAAAATAATCTTTATTGGCTTAGTAGTGACTTTTTTTTCTTATAATCAAGATTCCGGTTAAGGAATCATTTTTAGTTTAAAGTTAGAAAAGATAGAGTATCTGCATCGTCAGCTTTTTAGAAGATTCCTTCCTTCTTGTTGCAATACGTAAGAAAGTGTGAACCTGGAGAAAAATAAAAACGAGTAAAGTAACAAAAAATTGGAATTATAATTGGCATAAAGTTAATTTGACATTACTAATAATAGAAAATAAATTAAACATAATTAAAATATTAATTTATTAAGATGTTAAGTGAGTATTTTTTATTATAGACTAGATAATGCCAATGTAATAGTTATTGCTATTTTTGACGCAATTAGAAGAAAACCATTAAAAATGTACATATCTCTCTTATATCTTTCACAAACAAAAAAATAAGAGTTTTTTTCTTGATTTTCACTTTGAATAATTGGTTAAGGGTGTGATGGGAGGATTTGATATCATTTTATTTTTGTAATTTTTAAAAAAATGTCAAATAAAATTTTTAGTTTGTAGAGAAAGTATGGTGAGGTAATGAGAATTAATATTTATATTTGTTTAATATATTGATTATGTGAACATGTGAAGTATAGATTAATTTATATATATATATATATATATATATATATATATATATATATATATATAATATATATATATATATATATATATATATAAAAAAGAGGTTTGGTAATAAGTTGAAGTATAAGTGAAGATTTGTAGGGCAAGTAGGAAAAAGAAAAATATAATTTTTTTTAATGTTGATGTTTAAGTAATGTATTGATTGCTCAACGTGACGGCTAGTAAAGTTGCATGAACTATGAAATATTATAAATCATGCAATTACGTCAAGATGTTCAAATACTGGTTGTTTGCTTAAATATGATAAAATGATGAGTTTTATATTTCTAAAATATTTTGGAAGTGACCCAACAAACATATCGTTCAAGCATGAAAGTGGACATTAAGGACAAAGTCTGGTTTTAATCTTTGTATGAATCTTGCTCAAATAACATAAAAATACTTAAGAAAGTCTTCCACAATTATGAAAAACAAGGTAACTCAAGCTAGAGAAAGTCGTTCAAACAATAATGTATATATATATATATATATATATATATATATATATATATATATATATATATATATATATATATATAATGAATGTTGAAAATGATGATTAGTCATATATAAGGTGATCCACATATTGCAACATGTATGTGATATGTGTTTCTTTGTGGGCGTAACCTTATATTGGAGTGTAGTCATTGTAGATGTCTATCCCTTCATGAACATGTGTTGTCATATCTAGCATATTAGATCATTAAATAAATAAAATATTATAACTTCAATGATAATTTAATAATATAAATTAAAACATCAAATAACAATAAATCAAACAAGGTTTATATATTGGTAGCAATATACATTTGTCTTAATGTCATATGTCTATACCATGTTGATGAGTGTTGTTTCTAATGTTTCAAACATTAGTTTTCGATAGAGACATGCTTAATATGTGTAAGTATTTCATAATGCATTATGTGACAAATTACACTATACAACAAGTCCATTAACAACATTGTTAAAAAAATTCATTTATTTTTATAATAATTTACCATCAATTGTGTTCGTTTGTTATTGTGATTGCCAATGAAATGTGATATATATATCATATTAATTTATAGTAGTAATAGATGCCTAATAATTGGAGACATTGTACTTGTGAAGATGTTCATAGAACATGAGTTTTTGAGTTTGGGCACATGATGTGGAGCCAAGTGAAGTCTGATACAATTAAGGAAAGTGGGCCAACTCCAGTGTGGTTTTGGACACATCTAATTACTGCAATGCACTTCAATTAAGTACGTTGTAGTTGTAGGAAACAAGAATAAATTTATAAACTGTAAACTAAACACATCAGACAAAAAAAAATCACTAAATTTTAAAACATATTTTATCTTATTTTATTTTATCATCTAAATATACAGCAAATGAAAAATAGAAATAACTCACGTACTATTATTACACATGAAAACGAAACATAATCTATAAGATTGTTTGCACATGCCTTGGTGTGCTCTAAAATGTACACAAGATATTTTCTAGGCATAGCCAATTCAATTCAAATATTACATAAATGAAAATAATTGTTTTCTCAACTTCATGCTGAAAAATAAACATTTTCACAGATTATTAATTCATATCACTGGAAAAATACAAACGGAGCTTTTCATTTTTTGCTGCAATATATTCATAAGTTTTAATAATTTTTTTGTCTGTAATATATTTAACTTATTCTAAAAAAACGATGTGTTGAACTTTCTCGTCAGATTCTTCTTTTATATTTTTTCTATTTTTATTTCTGACATGACTTGAAATTCTATTTTATAATCTTCATTTTCAAAATTCTACTTTAACTAATCATTCTGTGGTAACTTTTTTCTTCTATTTATACTTCTACGTATCTACCCAGCTAGATTTAAAACTTTCGTGATATATGGTTATTGTAAAAAAAAAAAGTTAATTAAAACACAATTATTAGCAGATATATATTGTTAAAGATGGAATATTGTTTGACTCTACAAAATTAAAACCACATCTTTAAATATTTGGAACAATTTTAGATTCACGTGCGAATAGATATGGAAATAGGAGTGTTTATGATCCACCCAACTTATATTCTTTGAGAATGAAAAGTAACATTTTTCATTGACTTCGTAAAAAATGTAATGATACAGGAAATATTGTTCTTTCATATCATTCCAAAGAACAAATCCTCGCAATACAAGAAAATCATTAAATAGAAACCAATTTTTAAAAACAAAAAAAGATTACTTGCTATAATGACTAAATTAGATACTACTTTAGAAACTAAAAAAAATATTGGTTTCTAAATTTGTTTCGATAATTGTTAAATAGTTTCTAAATTGGTATCTAATTAGCTACCAAAGTTTTAGCTACCAATTATTTAGATTCTAAATTTGGTAGCAAAAACCTTGGTAGCTAATTAGATACCAATTTAGAAACCATTTAATAATAATAGAAACTAATTTAGAAACAAAAAATTTTTTTAGTCTCAAAAATAGTTTCTAATTTGGTCACTATAGCTACTAATTATTTTTTGTCTCTAAAATTAGTTTCTAATCAATAATTTTCTTATAGTGTCGATTAATAAAAAACAAACTAAACAATATATGTAATAATAGAAGTTCTAAACAAATAAATAGAATCATGTTATTGTGTATAGAAAAAAAAAAATAACCAATACAAAATTTAAAAGAACTCGATTTTCTCTTTAGCAGAAATCTCTAAAGAATAATAAAAGATTAAAATTATATATTATATTGACTATATAAGTTATAATATTATTTAGTTAATCATTTACAAAACTCACTATACCTCCAAACATTTTTACTACATCGATGTAGTTGTAGTTTTGAATGCAATTGTAGGTTGTATTTAACTTACAATGGTTGTTTTAAATTTTGTAAAAGTTTCTTTCCTTCATTTTTTTTCAAATAAAAGATTTTCAGTTAAGGAAAAAAAAAAGTAAAGACAAATATCTTTCTATTAACGATTTTCGATTAAGTGTCTGCACATTCGTTTAGGAAACATATATTTTTGCTGAAATAAAAAGCATTTTGTGAATAATGTAGTCTCAATCTAAAAATTTGTTACTACTATGATGATAACTTCTACGTGATAATAGTTATCAATGAGGTACCCTTAACATGTTGAGATATGAAGCAAATATCAAGTTAGAAGACTTGATAAAATATATAAATTGTAATAGTACACAAAAGTTAGATAAACAAACTTATCACATGGTGAAGAGTGGATAGAAATTTTATGAATTAAGTGTAGTAAAGTTAAAGTTGAACACACAAATTTATTGATTTTCTGAGACATGGGTAATTATTAACCTTTTTTTTTATCAACAATAACGAATAAATAAATATGAACCACTTCAGGAATAGTTAAATCCTATTACAAATCAAACCGGAAACAACTAGCTACTTCACTCAACCAGACTTAAGCTACCAAACAAATAAATATAATAACACCATACAAGCGTCCTACTCAAACTAAAAACCTATAAAGTTAAGGACTTTTAATCATAAACAAACACAAATACGTCAACGAGTCTAGACACCAATTTGACAAAAAAAAAATGTGCACAACTTTAGATGTAATCCAAGACTAGACCTTTGTTAACGAGTGATCACTGTCTGTAAGAACTTATTCGTGATGTATTATACAAGTCTCCTAGTATACAACAATAACTTCTCAAATAATACCGAGAATCAAAACTAACAAGTAAACTCCTATATAGTAAGAATCCATAATACCGAAAATATTAGAAAGTAAAAGAAAAGAATAAAGGAGTGAAGGAGAAGAGAGGAAGCCATGAGTGAGATGTGTTTTTGGAGTAAAGTGGAGGCACATATTTATAGATGAAGAACAGTAAAATGTTTCATGGATTTAAGTGTTATTCCATCGAAAAAATAGGAGGTCGCTGGAAAAGGAGGAAGTCACTCCTCTGATCTAAAAGGTAATGGATCTAAAACTTAAAAGGAGACCGAGTCACATTAGAACAACTTGTAACTACAGAGAAAGTCATTCCAACTTCCATTTGTTTCTCGAGTCCAATAAACTTTCCTCCTAAATATAAATTGGAACTTTGACACATTCAATGTTTAACTTTTGCAACACTCTATTTTGCTTACTATATCTTTTGTGATATTTACAACACTAAATTGAGGGTGTGAGTCATTTGACACTTAACTAAAATATTAAAAAACAATTTGTTATAAGAGATTATTTTATAAAATTTGTATTTATAAGATATTTCAAACGATTTGACAAATGTTAATGTATGATTAAAATATTAATATTTTAAAAAGTAGTAGACATGACATTAAATTATTTATATATAAATTGTTATGAATATTTATCAAAATAAATAATTTTTTCCAATAAATAAGTACATAAAAGAAAAGTTTGTGAAGTTGATAAAGGAGTAAGTAGAGTGTAGGTTATGTTTTCCTAAAATGAAATGAATAATGTATAAAAGTTGGGTTGATTGCACATGAGCCATCCATGAAGAAGAACATTGCATGAATGAATAGGAATACGAAACGTTCCAAATGAGGAATGAATAGCATCTCTTTCAACAAGTCATCGTCAACCGTCCCAAAATAATAACTCATTGGTACAGTTGTGTACCCACCTCTGCAACTCATTCAAAACTCCCAATTTTCAAACCAATACTTAAATCATCAACGTCACTCTCTCATTGCCATAGCTTCTCTCATTCTACACACATTTAAACATTCCAACTCAGGTTACTCTTCTCGTTCATTGTTTTTAACCTAAATTCCATTCTATCCTTTTATTGTAGAAAGATTTTTAACGTCATCTTCACAAAAATAATACTACATTTCATAATATATAAGTGAGTATAAATATCATTTTATAAATTAGTTTTATAACATTAAGTTGACTTAAATTTATTTGGTGATATACTATTAGAGTAATTTAGAACATATTTTAGTAAAATTTTATTAACTTTATTAAACTACCTATTATTAAGTCATTTACTATCCGATCATCCATAAATATATAGTTTGAAGATTTAAAAAAATATATTAAAAATTAATTAAAAATAAAAATATTAATTAAACTAACTATATGCTTGCATCTTTCTATATGTAGAGGATTTGTAGGACTCCATCTTAAAGACTATATATGCTTACATCTTTCTTAAAAAAGTATAAGGTTACATTAAAAAGACACATTTTACATTAAAAAAGGCAAAAGATATTGTTGAATATGAAAAGTTAGGTTTAGTGGCATAGCTGTCCAATAAGAATTAGGTACTTGACTACTTGTTAGGTCCTCCGGTCAAAGAAAAAAAGTTTTCTATCTGTTAATCTATAACTATACCAGGTGGTTTCAATTTAAAAGAAATTAATAAATTAAGGTTTTTGTAAATTTTAAATTCTTCATCGCATATTCTTAATCACTATGTCAACTATTTAAAATTTTTATAATAATTTTATAAAATATTTAAGAGATAGAACTTTGTCTCTTTATAATTTTTTTAATTCCGTGAAATTATAAATATTGATTAATTTAAATTTGAAAATTATATACATATAATTTGATAAATTTTAAAAAACTCAAAAATTACGTTTTTTTAATAATTTTAAAGCAAAATTAACTAACCAGTATTATTCCCATAAAATTTCCTTTCATTTTTTAAACTGAACTTAAATACAATTGTAAGTATTTTAGTATCTTTATTTAATTCAAATTAATGTTCCGTTTTCATAATTCATGCAAAAAAAATTACACTAGAAATTATTGTAAAATAAAATCCTAGTTATGGTCGAAAAATCACGATCAAAATACGAGATAAGTTTTTGTTCTTTTCCTTGGGTCTCACCGTCACCACACGTGGCCCGTCTCAATAATGGTAATGTGAAAAATAATATATATTTTCAATTAGTTAGAAAATAATTATAGTACGAATTAATAAATTTATTATGAATATAGACAAAATTTTATAAAATTAAAGTTTTTTATTATACTTATATATTAACTTAAAATAAATAGTAATTTAAAATATTTTATATTATTAAATAAATACATTTTTTGTCAAGATATATTTCACCTTGTTTCTTAATTTTATTTTTGCGTAAAAATATTCGTGGAATTAATTAAATGGATTTAAAAGCTTTTAAACTTACTCGAATATAATTTTTGGTTGAACTTAATAATGTATTTTTATTTATTTAAAATTAAAATTGTAAATATTTATATCAATATGGGATGATTGTTTCGAACTGAAGTAATTTATTATGGATTAGATTTATTTGTTTTGAATTTATAATTTTTTTTAAAAAATATAATCTCATTTAAACCAAAAAAAAATATTAGTTAATTTTTTTTATCCAAATTCACTTTAAATATGTCTATAAAAAAATCATAATTTTACACTAAGTAAAATCTGAGTCTTTTTTCTAAATATTTTTTGGTCAAATATATATTTAGTTGCTAAATTTTGATGAATAATTGAATTTCATCCTGAAAGTGTTATTGAATTCTTACATTTTGTAAAGTTATGCAAGATATATTAGTAAACAATTTGAATCATTTGCTGTGTAGAAGAATGTGTTTTTTATTGAATGATTGCGATTGTGCCATTGTTGTTGCGACTAGAAGCAAGGTGAAGAAGACAATGCTTTGTCATTGTACGTTTTCGTTGGTTGTAATGAAAACGTGTTTTATGAAATCGTGATAAATATTTTTTTTTTTGCATCTTAAATTGGGGCTTTCGATGGGAGTGATCTTTAGGGTTGAGGATCATTGGTTGTTTTGGTGGAATGACATTGCATTGAAAGTGTATAAATTATAATAAAATTATGTTTTTTTTGTTTCAACTTTGTTCTATTTCTTTGATGACATTTCTCAAAATAACAAGGGTCAATATCGGCTAGTGAGACGATGGGGAATAAGCTTCATCATCGAGAGGGAAACAACTCGTATCACCAGCTAAGGCCCCTAAATGACCGTTCAGTGATAAAGGAGGTAGGGGTGCAGAGACAACCAGGAGGTTTGCCTAGAAGCAACCACCCTCCCTTCTTCTTTACCATGACAAGTCTTTGTGAAAAAACTCCGGTGAGAAGAGAAAGGAAGGCATTAATAAACCCTCCTGACACAACCTTAAACACTCTAAGATCCTTTTTCAAACCTACTCCCCCTAAGAGCGTTTTGTTTTCATTCATTCTTTTATTTGATCCAAATTCATTTATATATATATATATATATATATATATATATATATATATATTCAGTATGTATGTTAAATTGGAATTCGTCTTCAAAGGAGGTATTTGAATAAAAATGTAGAAAATGAGGTTCACAATCAGTGTTCATCATATGGGCAAGTTTATAAGATCTCTAGTATTGCATTACAAGAGAGGTGAAAAAACATGTTTTTCATAGGTTATATTCGAATAGGTGATCATATTTTGAAGTGCTTGGGATAGTTTAAGAGTTTAAGTATAATTATGAGGTAAAGTTGCGGTGGAAACCTAAAAAAGGAAAGAAGAACATATGTTGTAGCCTTAAGCACCAAACTTGTACATGTTATTTTTGGGATTTAGTGAGTATACCTTGTAGTTGTGTTGGTGTTGCAATTAGTTATAAATTAAAACAACCTAAAGATTATGTACATAGATACTAAAAAATGGATGCTTATCAAGCATGTTACAATCAAGAAATCCTTGCCATAAATAGACAAAAGTTATAGTCAAGATAAAATTCACAAGAAATCCTACCTTCACTATACAAGAAACCTCGAGGAAGGCCCATAAAATTAAAGAGGAAAGAAGTTGATGAAAATGTAACTAGTTCAAAACTTACCAGAAAAAATGACAAGATAAAGTGCAATTCATGTTAGTAGTTTGGTCACAACAATATATGTTTGGACTAAAAATTGCACAGATAATAACCCCTTCAATAGATATAATAATGTAGAGCTTATTAATACTGTATGCTAATTCCTACTATTTGTGGAATTGATTCAATTTCAGTCTCCACTTCATCAACCCACTAAAAGTAGTTAAAGTGGGAATGAGTCTACAATTAAAATAACAAACCATTTACAAAAATCATTACAACCAAAACTATATGAACAAAATTCAACAACAATTAGATTATTTTACTCCATAATTTCTACATCGTTAAAATATTCTTCCTTTATTCTTCAAGGTGTTTGCTTTTAGAAGCAACAATCTTTCTCCATAACCACACAATTTTGGTCCTAAATGTGATAAGGTTGATGTCGTTGCTAGAGATTTTAATATGCAACTCTTTTGCATAGATAGAGATGAACAATATTGAGATTTCATTGCATAAGTTTAACCTAACAACTTTTGAAGCATGCATGTTGACATTTTGTTTGGGAAATCAAGAACAAAAAGTAGAAGAAGAAGAAAAAAAAAAAACCAAAGATGGAGTTACTACATGAAGAAGAAGGACAAATTTGTGAATATGGAGATACCAAGTGAGGAAGAAGGATAAACCAAACTATATTGAGGTATACTTTAAAAAGAAGGAGTCAAATCTCTAAAGGTTGAGATCCAAACTGAAGAAGAATAATGTTATCCACATGATTGTTATAATATAATTTACGATGAAACTTCTTTTACCACATTACAAAATCGTTAATAGTACAATGATATCTTAGAAGACTTTATAAAATAAAATAATTCAATAACATTACACTTTCTATGAAATTCAATTCTTTATCAAAGTTCAAGAATTAAAAACATTCAAACATGTTACTTATAAATTTTCACTACTTTTTTTTAGCAAAATTATTACATAATATTATTAGATCTACATACTTAGATTAGATTTTTGTAAAAGGAAATGCCAAAATACATTAAAGATTTTTTTTTATCAAATAAAAATAACTTTTAATCACATAAATGTTATTAATTAAAACCACAATCATAAGTATGTTTGGATTAGAGGTATTTACAAAAGTTGTTTGTAAATAAAAACAGTTTTTTTTTTATATAAAATCACATAAAAGTTACTATTTACCTGCTCTGTATTCATGGGTCAGCTAACGCTGACGAAGATTTGAACACAAGGGCGCAGCATCCGTTTCCATGTCCTTGAAACTGCTAAATTTTGTTGGGAAGAAAAGAAAAAAAAAATGGCAAAACAAATTTTGAAAAGAAAAAAATAGAAAGAGAAAGAGAAGAAGATAGAGAAAGTGATCCTGTCCTGATCCAACTCAAACAAACAAAACACTCCCTTGTTTGTGGCCTGTGTATGAAGACAGGAGAAAACATGCTTTAACACGTGCCTTTTCAATCTCATTGCTTCCAACGCCTTTCTGAATCTTCCACACTTCCTTCCTCAGTTTCCTTTCTTCTCTTCTCAGTTCATCTTCTGAAGAGAGAGAGAGAGAAACAGTGAGACATTTTCTCTCACTTCTCAATGAAAGGGGAACTGAAAATGAAGTCAAAGATGAAATGGGTTGGCCTGTTTGGCCTTGTGCTCTCTGCTTTCTCTATCTTTATTCACTTCCTTCTTGCTAGATTCACTCAAATGGGTGTTGCAGACTATGACTCCTCCATCACAATCTTCTCTTGGAGACCCATCTTCGAGAAACCAATTCCCATCACAAATGTAATCCTCTAATCACATATCTCACGCAAAGATCTCACCTTTTTCTACAATTTCAAGTGGGGTTTTACCTTTGCATTGCTTTGGTATCCCCAACATTCTAGGGAGTGTTGGCGGTTCAAAGTTTTGGCTTTGTGCTCCGGAAAATAACAAGGGACAACATTCCGTGTCATTTTCCGCGTATGGGTTTAGTTATTTGTTGTGCTGGTTTATTTTTTTCTCTTTTTTCGTGGAAATTAACCCGACAACGTTGCTTTTGTTCATTGGTTCGGATCAGTCGGTTGCCACGTTTAACTGAACTAGGAGCACGGTGTGGCTCCTATGTATTCGGATTCATTGCCCAATGAGCTTTTGGACTCTGTTTTCATTTGCGGATTTTTTTTTTGCCCCTTTATTTTTCTGTTTCAAATATTTGTTCTTCTTATTTGTGCTGCAGAGTCCCTCTCATAGAAGATTATGGGGTCCGGTGAAGCGTCTAGAATCACTTTATCCGGATTCAAATCCGCAAGGAAATTATGCTGGTGAGTTCCATGTTTCATCTTTTTGCTGAACATTTCTATTGCTTGAAACATCAGAGGTTTTTGTGCTGGTCTATTTGATATTGACCTTTCTGCTGACCAAACTTGTGACTTATTTTGGGGTAGTCTTTTTACCAAAGTGAGTTGAGTATTGATTCTGAACTGTATAAAAATTAGGCACTCTATAGAAAATTTTAGGCTCTTCGTGGCTTCTTTTATACTACTACTATAAGAAATGGACTTAGGACTATCTGGTTATGTAAAGCCAATGCAGCGCCTCTAACATATATAAGCATGTGATGTGATGTTGTGTGACTGGAACTCATACCCTTCAGTTTAGTGCTTCTTCTTGAGGTAAAAGTGTTTTCCTGTCCATGATAATTGATGTCTAAATTTATTTAGTATCCTTGGAGTAGTACTGCGAATGTTTGTGTTTCTTATTGACGAGCAATTATATCACCTACTATAATAAATTAATAATAACATGCTTCATTAATATAAGATATCGAGTTATCTGAAGGGGTCTGTGGAGTTTGGACTTCAGTTTGTGTATCTCCATGTTTATGTCTTCTGTAAGAAAATTTGACCAGTATGATCATGTGTTGCCCTGATCTTATATTTCCTCGATCACATGTATTTCCTTTCATTTTCTGTGTTTCATGTGTATGTACCAAGATTGTCAGACTTTTTGTCGTTCATAGTCCCAAAGATTTCACCATGCAAATTATCAAACATTTGGATCTTTAAATGTGTTGCTCAACATGCATTTGATTTTGTTTCTCTATGTTTTTATATGTATGATATACTGTAATTTAAATAACATTGCCTTTATTTTCATACTTTATATTACATGTAAAACCAAATAAGTTCCTTGCAGGAGGGAAGACACTTTTGTTTCTGTAGATTACTGTTTAATCTTTTATCTCTCTCTATCTTACAGAAAATATCTCTATCTTTCTTGACAGATCCTGTTTCACAAACAAATGGATTTATTTTTGTCCGGATACTAGGTGGTTTTCATGAGATCAGGAATTCGGTAAGGGTGGTTCTAAGTTTCAAGGTTTTGAAACATGTTATATTTAAATCATTCTGAACTGTACCTGTTGCATTATCTTGTTTTTTCAGATATGTGATGTTGTTGTGGTTGCTCGTCTTCTCAATGCTACATTAGCTATGCCTGAGATCCAATCAACAACCAGCAGCAAGGGAATAAGGTTACTATTCTTCCATGAATTACTGAAGCTTGCATTTAACTCAGTCTGATATGATCTAAATTATGTGTTTAAACTATTTTACTGTGTTTTTGTATAATTATTTGTATTCAGCTCTCAGTTCAAGAGTTTTGCATACCTATATAATGAAGAGCAATTTGTCCTGTCATTAGCAAAAGACATCACTGTTGTGAGAACTCTTCCAAAAGACCTAAAAGGTGCAAGGAGAAAGAAAGAGATTCCTGTTTTTAGAGTTCCATATTCAGCATCACCTTTTTATTATTTTCATCATGTTCTCCCTGTATTAAAGTCACATTCGGTGGTTGAACTAGTTGTTTCTGAAGGAGGATGCTTGAAGGTAAAGGAAGCTTTTGCTTAACCTATCCATAACCTGTTTTGATCTAAATTTTCCTTCCAGAGTTCAAATTCAAAGGTTTATTTTTTGAATTTATTTGTTTTTGTTTGAATGCAATTGACTTTGTAAAATCTAATAAACACTGCCGATATTTTAATTTTGGGCATCCTATGATGTGTTGAAGAGCAATATAGATGTGGGTCATTATTTGAGGAACTTTCTTTTATTTCCTGGGATTGATATTCTTAATTTCTGAATTTGGGGGTTGCCTGTGATGAGCTTATTTTGGAAAGATTAAGTTAGTGTTTTACCACATTGAGTGACATACAACATTCATGCTGCTATCCTTCTCAATCTTCTGTCTTTAGTTCTCCAGCTTGCAGTTGCACTACACCACGCAAACTGTTTGTTTAAATGGTTCTTGTCGTGCCTTTATTGAAAGTACCTACAAGTGATTGTTTCTCTTTGCTTGCTCTCCCTTCTTAGGCCACTCTTCCTCCCGATTTTGAAGAATATCAAAGGTTGAGATGCAGAGTATCTTTTCATGCTCTTAAGTTTCGACAAGAAGTCCAGGAACTTTCTGCTAAGATTTTGCAGAGGCAAGTTCACTTCTCCTCTCATATAAGTTTGTTTTTCTCATTAATACTATTTCTCTCCTGTTGGCTTATGTATAGTTCATTATATGATTGTAGGTTACGAGCTCCTGGCCGTCCATTCATTGCATTTGACCCTGGCATGACTAGAGAATCTTTAGCGTATCATGGTTGTGCAGAACTGTTCCAGGTATATGATCAATCTGTGATAACTGTCTCTTAAACTTCCTCATCTCTTAATATTTGAGCTATGGTGATCTTTTTGCTAGGATGTACATACTGAGCTTATTCAACACAAACGGTCTTGGATGATTAAACGTGGCATTGTCAAGGGGAAGCTTTTAATCAACTCAGCTGAAGAAAGACTAAAAGGCTCCTGTCCTTTAATGCCTGAGGAGGTAAGATTTTCTTTTAGTTTTTAATAGTCAAATTTTTCATCAGCAATGAATTGGTTGGATACTCTCTCCAATGATTGGTCATTTACATTTATTGCAGATTTATACTAATGCCATATGTTTTGAGAGAGATAACTACCCTGGTTGATTATATGATCTCTTGCAGATTGGTACTCTTCTGCGTGCATATGGATACTCAAGGGATGCGATTATATATGTATCTGGGGGAGAAGTCTTTGGTGGTCAAAGGATGTTGATCCCCCTTCATGCTATGTTTGAAAATGTTATTGATCGAACTTCTCTAAGCACTCCTTGGGAGATGATTAGGCTCTATGGGCAAGAGGTGAACCTTGTTAGTACTCCTGGACCACCACCTTTCACTGAAGAAGTGACAAAGCGTGCAGCTTGGAAAAATGCAGGTCCACGCCCTCGCCCACTTCCTCCACCTCCAGCAAGGCCAAAATCATACAACATAGAAGGTTGGTGGGGTTGGGTTGCTGAGAGTGATAACGAGCCTGATAATACAGTTATGGAACTGAGGACCAATGCCCATAAATTACTATGGGAGGCTATTGATTATGTGATTTGTGTTGAAGCTGATGTATTCATCCCTGGATTTGACCTTGACGGGAAGGGGCATCCAAATTTTGCTAGCTTGGTGATGGGGCACAGGCTGTATCAGTCAGCAGCATCAAAGACATTTAGACCTGACAGGTAAATACCTCAATTTTCAATGTATGTAAATGCAATTTTTGCTTGAAAGTTCAAATTTCTTTCATATTTTAGAAACTTATTAACTAAAAGATAACATAAGGTTGTCGATGTTTCCAAAGCCTTAATATAATGTTTCTTGTCAATTGTGTCATTAAAAATTCAAGGCAACTGAAAGCAGTGTATTAGTTAGAGCAACATGATTAGGAAATATTTCTAAAGTCATATGTAATTACAAAACAGAAGCTTCATTAATGCCATTTAAAGTTGAAGATGGGTAGTTTTGATACTCCGTAATCATACTGTCATACATACATTGATGCAGAAAGGAAGCTGCTAAACTTTTAGATGAGATTCGGCAGCACATGCATCATGCAAATCGTACGTGGTTAGAATCAGTTCGCAGGCATTTGACAAAAACATTATTTGATGGGATTATAGAAGCATCAAATAAATCAAAGTTACAATCCTTTCTCTCTCATCCAGTACCTGAATGCTCCTGTTCACGGCATGGCTCCTTTGAAGTATCGAAGAATTCTTCTAGCCCTTCCACTTCCCAGTTATGGAAAGCTCTTGGTGTTGCTCGCCGGTGTCCTGCATGGATGGACAGCGGTCCAGTTTCTCTATCAAAAGAAAAGGAAAATGAAGAGGTTGTTGTAGATGAGGATGATTCTGTATCCGAGTTATTCTTTAGACAAAGTGCTGAAAATCATGAAGGTGATGCAGAAGTGAACACTAAAGAAGAAAATCAATTTGAGGATCAAGAAGATGAGGGTGGGGATAGGTGACATCAAGCTCATGAGTTGCTGGTTCATCTGACAATAAATAATGGATTTCCATTCTTCAGATTCATGTACATAATCAATTGCTGCTTCCAACTGTCGCTTACTGGATTCAGTTTTGGGTGAGAGAAGCACTAAAAGCCGCGTAAATATGGCTCTTAAACTCTGATTCAGAAAACATGTTTGCTGAGAATCATCCCATCACATTAGTGATTTATCTCTTTGGCTCAAGTTCTCAAATATATAGGCTAATTTGTTGACGACAAGTCAGTTTTGTTGTAACATTGCATTATCTTCGTAATTAATATTAGGTTCAAGTGCAGTTTGAATTCTTTGCTACTAAAACTTCCTGCTTGTCTTTGCTGCCCATACTCAGACTGTACTAGTCTAAGTCATTTTTATACCTGCTGAGACAAGTAAATCATCACCCATTTCATTTATTGAATGAATAGAACTAAGATATAACTAGTGTTATAAATTTTCTCCCAACTTTTCTTTCAAGTAAATCTCTACCCTAGCCCATAAGATTGTGAACATTATTTACTTAGTTCCTGATCTTTATAAAACATTAAAACTTCTAATTTTTTTGTTTTACAAAAGGTTTTTATTCTCAGTCACTTAAACAGTTTTATACTAAATATTTTTATTGGAATTATGGATTAAAATTACAAGAAACTTAGAATGTTTTGTGAAGTGAGGAACTGATATAGAGTAGTGTGCAAAATCAGATAACAGTAGTATGAATGGTATATATAACCTGAAGAACTAAAAGACGGCTTGGTATTCTTTCATGCATGCACGTAGAAACCACCTATTACGGTAAGCATCAATTTATTCTGGTGGGGTCCAAGTAGCAATAACTCCAAGTGTGGTCCAAGCAGCAATACCTCCAAGTGTGGTCCAAGAAAACTATGCCTTCCATATGAACCAGTACCTCATTGCAAATAGCAGAACGTGAGTTTATTGGCGAGCTCAATCTAGTTTTGTCAAACTCCAAATTGGCATTGCTCTATGACAAACTTGAAGCACATGCAACAAACCCTACTAAAAAGCCTTCTTTTGGGATGGAGGAAGAAATGTAAAATTGCTTTTCGTGGACCTCTATTACAATGGAATGACCCTAATGATTTTTCAAAATCTTTACACTTTCTTAAGAGTATTATCCGGAACGTAAAACATTTTGGAAGTTTTAAAAAAAAAATTGAATTTAGAAGAAGTCAAAAATAAATAATCTAGAATTAGCATTTAACCATTTTGGATTATTGATTTTGTAACTGACTTCATGAAAAAAAGTTATCATTAAAGAATACATTTGTGGAAAAATTTAAAAACTATTATAGAAAGTTCTCTCCCGAATTATAAAAAACCCAACTTTATGAAGGCTGCTGGTTTTTAGCATATATTGCAAAAACTTCTCCATGAGCCTGTGCAAAATTGTTGTTTAGTTTATAAAAGTGAGTTGGGTGATATCAGTATTTTATCATATTCTGGATATCCTTTTTTTGTAAGGGATTCTGAAATTTTCAATATTCTGCTGTAATGAGTAATGAGAAATTACAGGAAACATTTACAGGGGTGAAAAAAAGTAACTGTCAAAGAAATGTTCCCCAGTTGGTTGTGGGATCTGATGCTAATACTTTTGTGCTCCATGAATGCTTTCCTGACAAGGATATTTGCCGGCACTATACCCTATCTATTAACTGTTTTCTCTTGCTTGCACAGGATTTGACGCATTGAACTTGCATGATAAGATCATCTTCAATGATGAATTTGCTTGCAAAGAATGATTAACTTAAAGCAATATTATTTAACAATTTTTTTATGGGACTAAACGAAGTAATTGGCAAACAGAAATATTGATAAATGATTATCAACTTTATGGCTTATTACCAGAACATTCATTTCTTACGTGACACTACTTGAAAAAGTTCTGGAAACAAGTCATTTACGTGAAGTAATCTCATTATTAACAATATTATATTGTGTGTAGTTTCTTAACAAAATTTTGATGTGACTTAATTCTCACACGTGTAAAATGTCATCCAGACTGGCAATCCAATGAACTTGGCCTACAAGAATTACCCGCATTACTACTAAAACTTATCTGTTAAAGAAATTTCAAAATACTAGGTTTTCACTACAGCAACACTAAAATAATATTGTGCTTGATACAAAGAGACACTAGGGTATATTAAGATAATAACTTCCTTGTTTATTCATATCAGCAACAACCTAAATAGGTGATGTTTTTCGCCAAAAGTAGCTTGTATAACCAGAATGGAAAATACATATAGTTGTTGTTATGAATAGGAACATGTTGTATCACAAGACCATGAATGTATGACATTGAAGGCGATAAAATGGAAAATTAGTGGAAGCAAAAGCATATGTAATATTTTATTTCTGAATGTCATAGTACGAAAACCAGTATCGTGAAATATACATTTTATCTGGCTCTAACCAGCATGGCAAAAATGAAGTGATCCACCCAATCCCTCTTTTACTGTCATCCGAAGACAAAAAATAATGAAACTGGCGACAAAATAAGCATGAGAGGGACCTCTAGCTTGCTTCTTGTCTGAGCCTCTTCGAACTTTGTTCGGATTCAATATTGCAGTAATCAACTCCGGAACGTGATATTGCTGGGTTGCTCACAAATTGATTTTCATGAACCTGAATGAATCAAATAATATATGATATTAATTTTAGAATTTGATTAGAATGCATTGCAACAGTGACAATATTGATTTACTAGTTCTAAATAGGCCAGTTCAATTCAAGTATAAAGATATACGTTGGCGGCAATTTCTTCTTACTCTCTTTCTAATGAATCTGTCATAGGCTAATTCTATGTCAAAAGGGCAATAACAATGCTGCAAAGTATCTTCAAAAAATAATTCAATTGAATTCAAGTCAGAACAAAGTTGGTGCTAAGCACATTGAGCATAAACGAACCTTTGAACTATATGCAGAGGGGACCAACTCAGCATTTGCTCGTCTACCAACATCAATTTGCACCGAGAGATTAGTCTGGGACATATCTACCCCCGAAGACTGCAGCACTTGCGTGAGAGTATCTAAAATTCTGTTAAAACACATAAAAACTGGATCAACAGTGACAAAAATGATATATTTCCTTTAATGATGCTTGAGGTAATTGACTCAAGTGCTAAAGAATTAATGTCCCTAAAAGGTGCAGTTGCATATTAAGCAGGTGAGGAAGAAAGAAATGTCAAATGCAACAAGGTTGTGGGAACCGAAAAATTCTCGTGCCAAATTTACTGCCACTTTTTTGAGGATAGATTTCCACGCTCAATTGTAAGTAAAAAGAATTTCCAACAATTTACTTTTGACAAGATGAATTCATTCACTTTTATACAAGATTTTGACAAGATTTAAATTGATAATAGTAATTTCAAACAACAAAGTAAGAATTGTAAGGTCGAAAGAGAAGAGAAAGGAGATTCCAGAATTCATGTGAAAATGAATTTGTAATTCCTTGACGAGTAACAGAGAACAATCAAGTATATAGCTAATGGATCTGACACAAGAGTAACAGAATACAAGAGAGCTCTAACTGCCTGTAACATGCATATAACTACCAGTAACAGCCTAACAAGTTAGTTGGGAAGTTAAGACTATTGTACCTATAAACTACTGTAATGATGCCTTTGCATATCTGCGTTCTATAAAAAGAATCTTAATTGACGGCCTTGTACACCTATTTGAGAGTTGATCTTAGAAAAGTAGGAGAGAATAATAGGTGTGCAATAACAGAAAAATGTTCAATGTTGATCAAATGCAAGAGAGAAGAGCAATAGATTTAAAACGACTAGCATTTTGACTTAAAACAATTCACTCTATAATTTTGTTCATTTTTTTTTATATATTTAAGAAATATATTTTTAAGGAAAGGACAGGGAATGGTCATGCTCCTAACACACACTGCTCACCCTTTCTAATTATAGTTTCAAGCAAATAATTTACACAAGATTGATGAAGAAAAACTACTGTTGAACTTATATAAGAAACTCACCCCTGAGAATAGGCACTAGAAATGCTATCTGATCCAGATTCAATCACCAGCTCCTCCTGTTCCTTCATTGTACTATCATGTGGAAGAATATAGTTGGCCTTGTTTGATTTATCAAGCCACAATTGTGGCTGGGTATGGGAATGCATGTCAACGTTAGAAACAGATTCCTGAAGATGTTGGGTTGTCATACCACTGCTAACAACTGGATCAAACATGTCCAATCGCATTTGCATGGTCAAGGGAACCGCATCGGTAGATGAACCAGGGATGTGGCCCTTCTGAACAGTCATCATTGAGAAATCAGACTCCATAGGATTCGGTATATTTCCGGGAAACAATGGAGAGGCACTGTTATTTTTCTCATCAACAGACCCATTTTGTATAGTTTGAGAAGGATCGGTAGGATTTTCTGCAGGCCCGTGATGATTTCTCTGAAAAAACCAGATGAAAACAATAAACTTTAGATAAAAAGTCAGTCGCTATTTCAAGGCAGTAAGCCACAACCAACCATTGTGACAAATAGTTCACCTAAGTTGCCACAATGTCATCCCTGAACTCATTCAAGTATGCATACTGGGCTACTTGCTCTGGAAGAAAAAGGATATTGTAAATTAAAAAAAAAACAACAACTCTACAAGGAGACGTATGAATTCAGAGAAACAGCATAAAGTAGTGAAATCCTAACCTAAGCATGAAAGGAACTTAAACTATTGTATAAGAAATTTTATGCACTTGGCACCGTGAGTACATGACATATGACCAGGTACATTGGTGTGCCCAAGTCCATGTTGGTGACCCTACTTAGGGGAAATAAGACTTTGTAGTCATTGTTGTTTCTTTTGCAGTCTGTATAAAATGAATCCTTATACAATCAGAGAATTGCAAGTCTCACAATGTCGTGCAATTGTGTAGGTCCAAAGTCCAACTAGACTGCCATTACAAGATCCAATTTTAGATAATAGGTGGAACCAAATCAGTCAGGAAAGCTATTGTCATGCATTTCGCAACATTTCATAAATCAATGTCCAGAGTGAACACACACAGGGGAAAATATTTACATTACACCACTCCATATAACTTTACCCATGGAATTAATTTCGCTGGCTCCTGACTCCATCCTTCATAAGACTGCTCATAAATTTGTAATTTTTCCTGTAGGAACTGAATATACTCGATAACCTGAAGAAAAAAACAAAATTCTAATTTAGTTTACAAGAGTAAAATCATCCATTTAGATGTAGATGTACACAAGAAACAAATGGTTAAATGTCGAATGAAGCACCTCCAACAAGAAGGATGCCTTGTCTCTTTTCTGATCATTTTGAGGTATGAGATCTCTCAGAACTTGAAACCTGGCACACAAAGATATTTTTTTTTTCAAGCAACCAAACGTTGCCAAATAATAAATACTAATACAGAATCACATCGTACTTCCACTCAAAATCTATACACACGAACAATTAACTCAATAATGATTTTTTCATTCAAAAGCTCACCTTTCGTTAATCTTGCTCCTTCTACGTTGCTCAGTCTCTGAATGCTTCGAACGATGCGTATTCACCCTCTTTCCCGTGCTGGGTTCGTCCACCTTCACTGCCAAGTCACAAAACGTAATAAATAATTATGTCCAAAATTGAAAATTGAATTGCAGAATGCTATCGAAGAGGTCAAAAGATAAGAACTTTGAGACCCCCATCAATGAATCAATCGATAAACCCTGTCGGGTGTTGCACAGCCAAACCAGAGAGAGAGAGAGAGAGAGAGAGAGAGAGAGAGAGAGGAGAGAGAGACCTTTGTTGAGAGAGGTAGAGGTGTTTGCAGTTAGAAATTCTTCTTCTTCTTCATCGTCCTCCAATTCATCTTGATGCCCTTTTGCAGACCTAGCCATTTGTTTCGTCCAAATGGAAAATTTTTGCCTCGAAAATTCGAAGAGAAAGAAAGTGGTATGAGAAGTGTAATGTGTAGAACCAAAGTAGTAGCAGTGGTACGAGGACACCACGAGTTTTAACTGAATCCATACCTAATCTAACCAAATTTTTCTGATTAATTTTATTAGGAACACAACACATCAATTTCATGTAATTAATCAACATAAAATCTTAATTACTCTACAATTTTATCTTATAGTATTTCAGTTAGTTTAGCTTTTGATCGATCAGTTATAGTATATATAAAGAAATGAGATTAAATTATTTTTCATGCTTCACCTTAACTTAATATTTAAATCCGAATTGTTTAATTGAGTCATATAAAAAAATAAATAGGTCTGACATTTGATTCTTAGAGTTATTTAATTTCTACTAGATAAATAATAACACTCATTACAAAATAAAATTATTCTCTCTAAACAAAAATAATTTCTCTATTTCTTTTAATATGTAGATTCATGGGTATTTTTAAAATTCTATTGAACATTTAAAAACTGATTTTGTAGGCATTAGTAATTAAAATAATCATAGATTTAGAAATGTACGACTTAAGACTTAACTTCAAAATTTAAGACTTTCTAACACGCAATTTTATTTTACTTTATATAGTTTGTTTCTCTTTATCTATGTAGTTCAGACATGGACACTGATACGACACAGAGATACGTATAGCTTTTAAAATGTAGGATATGGGAACACAAATTTATATATTATATAATTATGAATTTTATAAATTGACAGTAAATATTTATGTGTATACATATGTTTTAGTTTCTTTTTAAAGTAGAGAGATATTTTTCATGGCTGATTTAAAATGATTTGTTCCTTATTTTTATAATTATACTAAAAATTTATACAATAATTTGAGTTTTTAGAAAATTAATGTATTTCTCCATTTTAAAATTATGTTAAAATTGTGTTAGAATAGTCAGAAATCCAACAAATATTTTTTAAATCGGATACTTCACCAATACGTGTCCTACGAGTGTCATACAAGTATCGTATCCGATACGTGTATCCGACACGGACACGCTATTTGAAAGAGAGGGTCTGAGCTTCATAGTTCTTCATACATACTTTTTATATTGTTATGCAATTAACTTGTTTCCTATTTTATCTATTTTGTAATGCAAAAGGTCTCCGTGTAATTTTTCATTTTTAATAATTTATATTATAAATGTGAATATTCTATAAAAACTATTTTTTTTAAACGACGCATTATGAATGATATGTAACACATATATGCATGTGTATTTTTTAAGTAAATTTATCTATTATTAACATATATTTTGGAAAAATAATAGTAAAAAACTAATCTCTTTAATTGTGTCCAAACATTGTTTTCTTTATATATAGGGAGAGAGAGAAAAAAGTATTTTATTTCATAAATCAATATTTAAAATAATCATAAAATTTATAAAATTCGGATTAAAACTATTCGTTTGTGGTAAGCTGTTTTCTACTTTCAATTATAGTTTTTTTTTTTTCAGTTTTTATATTCACTTGCTTGATTTTCCACTTGTCATTATTATTATTTTTTCTTTTATTTTTGTTTGTCTTCTTGTACTAAGGTAAGTTCTAATTCTTTTAAAATTTGATGTTTTATTTTATTTTTTATAATGTTGATATTATCTTATTACATTTTGTATATTTGGACTATTAAGAATAATTAAAATGGTTTGTGCGTGCGCAATGTGCGTAATTTAAAATATTTTATTCTATTTTAAAATTATATAACTACATGTATAAATAAGAATGATATAAGAAAAAGTTTATAATAATATATTATTATTTTTCTATCATGTTGTCTCATTTATTACACTTGCATTTTTTTATTATTTTTCTATGAAGGTGTGATCTAAAGTAGGTCCATAAATTATTTTGCAGTACTTAAGGCAGAAGTAAGGTAAGTCAAAATGGAATACCAAAAAATAAGATTGGGACAATCACATGACATTAGCATATGTTAAAATCAAATTAGGTTTAGGCTATGTTATAATTTAGAATGCTTAAAATTAACAATAACATTTAATTCGTTAAATTTTACTATTCCAAACTTTTAATTTTGTTTTAATTGTTGCTTATACTATTTATTAATTAATAGACATCTTAAATTTTAATTTTGTTTCAATCGATCTTAAATTTTATCTTTTTTTTTTCAAATAGACATTTAAAACTTTAATTTATTATATTAAAATTTAATACATTTTTTTATAATTTTCATTAAAGTATTATTATTATTATTATTATTTAACTTAAAACTGTTAGTGTTATTGTTAAATAAATTTCTTTAAATTATTAGTATCATTATTATTATTACTATTATGTTTATTATTATTACCATTATTATTATTATTTAACCTAAAAATCTTAAAAAAATTAATAAGCTTTATAAAATAATTAAAATAAAATAAAATTTGTAGGAGTCTATTTAAAAGAAATGAAGTTTAAGAATTATTTGGAATACAATTAAAATTTAAGATATCTGTTTGAAGATAGGATATAGTTTGAGGATGTCTATTTATAAATTAAATGTTTTTTTTCATAAATATATGTAAATAGCGTGTTTTTTCATTAATGTTTTTTCCCATAAATATATATTTTAGGAATAATGAGTTTTGTTCAAAGTCCTCCTTAATTATGATCTCATGAAGCATTGAATAAAAAGAAAGTAAATTACATAGCCTCACATGGAAAAAAAAAACTTATTTATCCATTTTCATTATTTTACAAAACAAAACAACCATGCCAAACCAGTAAAATTAACTAAAAATGGTAAATAAATGATGTTGCGGAGGCAATAGAATCAAATTCTATAGAAATTTCATCAAATTCCACTAAAAGGAGTTTAAAAGTATTACTTGGAATATTATTTCTATTTAAATTTGAAGTAAATTTTAAATAAAAAAGTCAATTTAAATGTTTGGTTTCACGTTATAGTTAAACGTAGAAATTAAAAAAAGAGAGTATATTATTGGAAAGTGCTTTTTCCTAGAAATTCTAAGCCTTTTTTGGATCACTAACTCATAAAAGCACTAATATTGATTATAGCATTTTTTTAAATTTAGGGATCTGTGAATAGAGAATAACATGTCTCCTTATCTTGATTGATTAAGATATGAAACACTTATTTAGGATCCTAATCATTACTTAAACATTAAACATACAGTTATTACTGTTACAATATAAAATTGGAGTTGTAATTTACAACTATACCCTCCTTCACTTTCAAAGTTGAAGTTGGTCCACATGCATCATCTCACATATATATATATATTAAAAAATCATTTCAAATTTTCTTATATTGAATGGAATCGAACAAGATCCACAAGTCTTGATAACCTGGCAGACCGACAAAATTACAAGATTAAGAGATAATTAATAAAATTAAGTCGTACGAAAAAATAGGTAATATACTTTTAATCACAACGAACTATTAAACATATAAATGAATGCAACTCCTAATAAAAAGTACGTTATTATTACATATTTATTGTACCGAGTATCGAATACTCCTTTAAGCGTCGAAATGCCTTTTGTAAGTGTCATCCCAAATGAGAGTTAAGGAAAAAAGGAGCACTTGACTAAAATAGAGGAATAAGAACGGATGAAGAAAGGATAAATCGAACAAGTCTGAAAAGTAGAAGAATGAACGAGTAAAACCAACCTAACCAAAACAGAAAAGTAAATTATTTACCCATTATCTTAGTCCTTTTGAACGAGAAGAGTTCCTATAAAATCTTCTTATAAATCTTCTTATTAAAATAAACTGAATGTATTTTATGTTATCAAAAAATTAAATACATTTAATTTGATTATTTTTTATTTAATAAAGTATTAGGGGAATCAGTAAGAAGATACGTCATTATTCATATGATAAAGAACTGTATGGAAATGCTACAAAGAAGACGAAGTCCTCTATCTTTTCCATTTCCTTGTACAAGAAGCCTAAAGCAAGATTTTTTATTAGTTCCTTTAGTTCATTTGGAGCCTATTTTATGTACAGAATAGTTAATAACAATTAGCTTTGCCTTCTGAAATGTGATTAAGTGAGAGGCAAGATTATGTGGTTTTCAATGGTTCATCTAGCAATTGCAAACATTCCTGAGGGTTGGCATAAAAGTAGTCTTCTTCTTTGGGCTTGTCAGGAATGATAACTCTTCTTTTAGGACTTCCCATACGATTGGCATGAACTTCTTTCACAGCACTGGAAAACTCATCCCAACTCAACAACCCATTGTAGTATTGGTCTATTAGGTCTACCAGAACCCTTCTATCCAATAGTACAGTTTTCTTAAATCCTAGAAATCTGCAGAGAAGCGAGTATGATTCCAGATAATTAGCCAAAATAATCTAGATCTCATCATTACACATGATATCATATAAATTAAATGAAAAATCTAAAAAAAAAGAGTAAATAGTATTCACTGATTATCAGTGTTTACAATGTCAATCAATAACAAATTGTCATGAATGGTAAGTTTATTGACTTTAACATTAATCATCTTAAAAGTCATAGCAATGCCAATAATCACAAATTATCATAGATGACAAGTTTGTTGATTTTAACAGTAACTACCTTATCAAGATGTCTTATTGATTAATAGTGTAATTTGTGAAGTTACTAGGAGTTTGCAGAAGAGGCTCATTATTTACTTGCGTACAATGATCCTTAAATCTGGTTTATTATCTTATAAGTAACAGGTTGTGTCAAAAGTGCAGCTAATTCTGCGAACTCTTCAATCATTGTACATTTAAGGAAAGAGTGAATGAAATCAAAACAATTCTTCACTTCATCAAAGGATCAGATCACTCAGTAGATAACAGAATTTAAAAAGACACCATTGGCGACAAGGTAATACCTGCGATGGCCTTCCACAACTTTAGCCATGTTTCCGTCATATGTTGGAATAAAAATATCACTTTCTAAAGCAACAAGATAATCCACTGCAGCCATTTGTGAGGAGTGATTTTGGAAATACATCAATTCTGAAGGTTCCAGCAAAGTTTCTTTCCTTACCTATTTTAGAGTTAGAGAAAATGTTAGTGCTACAAATTTGAATAAATACAGCATATGTTATTTGCTTCTCTCTACTCACCAGATTAGGAAAATCTCCTTGTAAACTTTCCATCCTTTTCTCTCCACCATATATTTCTCCAGCAGCTATATAAATTTGAACATTGTGATCTATTCCAAGTGCTGTCAATACTAGGGAAGTTTCTTCGGGTGTTAAAGGGCATATACCATCTTTCCTCTTAAGTTCAGAATTAATAACTTTCTCCTTCCAGCCAGGATATGCATATCTAAGAAATACCATTTGCCAAAATTACATTCAAAGGAAAACAGTAGAAACAAAAATGGATGTTGCAACTCATTAATGTATGATTCAGTTTACCTCATTCGTGTTAGTTCCTCCTCCTCTTCTTTGTCACAACCATGAGCACAACCAGAGAAGGCCAACATGTCCATCTCATATCTAAGATGAAGTGCAACGAAAGGTCCCTTTTCCCTCAAAACCTTGACTACCCTTCTGCCAAGTTCTTCTATCTGAGAAGTAAACCTCAGGGCATTGAAATTTACTCGGCACCGTAGCTTTTGAATCTCAGCAGGTAGTCCGTTGTTTGCAAGTCTTGCATCTGTTCTATTTAGGTGAACGACCTTGTGTTTCAGCAGCAGAGGAAGGACCTATTTAAGTAGTTAAGGACAATTAGTTGCTAACTGACAATAAAATGCCAAGTGAAAATCTGATATGTGCAGAGAGAATTTGAACCAATCAGACACCTGGTTTTCATAGTATGAGATATTAGACCAGCTAATGGGTGGCATTGAGTACGATAGTCCCTTTTCAACTCTTATCTTGACCCTAGGTGGTAGGTGCTTTAGTATCCTAACCTCATCTCTCAAGGAGGTAATGAAATGATCTACATCAAATATATCTTTGAAGTCACTGCCAAATCAAGGGTACAGAATGTCAATGAAGCGAAGACATTTCAATCATAATAGTCCAAAAATTAGGCGTTTCAAAAATTGAAATTATGATAAAAAGAATGATCTGCAAACCTTGAATCAGCCCAGAAAGAGGTCTTGTCCAGCTCTGGAACTATGAGAGTGACATTTAAGTGTCTAGCAATAGCGACCATGTCACATATCTGCAGGAAAAACAATGTGAGGAATAAAGACTTCAAAAGAAATTAATCATACTTTTAATGCCAATTGTGATGCTGATTGCAGGGAAGATCCCCAGACAAAGAACTTACTGCTGCTCGCATTTGGTTGAGTCCTCCATTGCATGAAACCAGAAGATAACCGTTATTCCTATAAGTTCCTGTGACAGAAATGATCAAATTCAGAAGAGACATGCATGAGAAATCATAAAATTTTAGCACAAAAGGAGAAAATTAGAGGTATGGGGGAAGGGGTAGCAGAAAATGAAATGAGAAAGAACATACAACCAGCATCAAAACAGACAGATATGCAAATCATCATTCATGTGACAATGTTATGTTTTTTTCGAATTCATAATACTCAGAAGAGCACTACAAATAATTATTCATAAGACAGGCCTAGGAACTCACTTTTGGGTGGGAGCACAACCTTGGCTGGAGCCAAATCCTTCTCTACAGCTGGGGTACTGAAACAATGAGGCATGCCCTTCAACAAACTTGGCCCCAACAATTCCCCAAGTGCAATCAGCTGAACAAGACTAGTCCAAAGTACTACAATTGTAATGGCCCGAGTCATCCACACCTTGATTCTAGGCCTTATAATGAAACTCTCATGCTTCTCAATTCTGTCTGTAGCCAAAACTTTGAGCTCCATCTTTATCCCATCACTTTCACAGTAGTCTTTTTCTTTTGGCCATCTCAACACCATTGATTTTGGTATCATACTCTTACTTCAACTTAACTCTTCAAACTCTTATAAAACTCCTTGAACTAAGTGATACTTAATAAATGCCCACAAACCAAGACTAAACTTGATAATGCCACTTCATCTTTGGGTCCTCAAACATAAAATAAATGCTAATAAAGCCAAGGCTAAGGTTATTCTAAGGCCAAAAATTGTTATCCACCCACCCACCAGACAAGGTGATGCACTGCACTGACTCACACCACCTACACCTTGAAATTCCAAAACTTAAGCAACTACAACATCAGCAATGTGGCTTTCATATGACTGCATGAGCTTGAAGTGTCAAAGAATGAAGAAAAGGCAGTAAAGAATATGTGGGTTCCTATTGGAATTCCTTCAACTGGTTCTAATCTTGATGGGTAGAACGAGAGAGTACCGTTGAACTCCAAACAAATAACAGAAACCAGACAAAAAAAAAAACACAATGAGAAAGTGTTCGGACTCACAAATATAAATTCAAATGTTAATCACGGGGAGAGATGACGTGGCATTGTGACATGGAACAAATGCTCCTTTCTACTGTTCTTTGTGATAGAATTAGTCATTCTTTCTGGTTAAAATTACTGAACAACATACAATCAAGACGAACCATAGGACACACAAGGATAAAAAAAGTGAATGATATTAATAAATTCAAAATTATACTTTTTACAAGAAAGGTAATCTACATGTATAATTTAAACAAATTAAGAAAATAAAATCTATTTTTATAAGGTGAAAGTCTGAGTTTGATAAACATCTAAAATAAAGACTATCATACCAAATACTAATCACAGTCACATATATTAATGTTTAATTTTTTAAAATTTGATCTGGGAGAAATCATGATAATACTTTTCGCATTTAATAGTAAATCTATGCAAAACAAAGGTTCTAATTTAAGAACAAAAAGCTAATAACAGCAGAGTTTATGAATCTCTCTAGAAGCCACATAGTACTTATGGAAAGAATTATTTTCTATGAAATATTGAAACTGAAAAGCATAAAAAAATAAGAAAAAGTTATTTTCACTGAAAACTGAATAAGCTTTTCAAAAGTAGAAAATAAAGTAAAAGGAATTGTAACATTTTATAATTAAAAATTAAAATAAAACCAAAAGAAGTTATTTTAAAGTTTAACTGGCACGTGAGTTATTTTCATCTATTTGGAATCTCTCTACAGACTGCATGTGATAGGAGTCATCATTATTATATACATTATTTAACGAAGGACCACCTCCTTCTCATTTACTCCTCACCAACGATAACTGCACAGTGACGATGAGACAACAATACAACCTATAATGGAAAATATTCAGAATTAAACCAAACAAAAGTTAAGAATATTCCAGCGAAGGATTTCATTATTTTTATGTTGTTTATGTATGGAGTAAGGTTTAGGTTGTTTCTAAGTGTTTGCTAAGAAGAAGAGTTTAAAACATTAAATCAGAAATGTTAACTTGAAACATGTAAATTGAAAGACTTCAGAACAGCTTTGACGTCATGATGAATGTTCTCTTTCAAAAAAGAATCTAGAGAATTTTTCCGTAAAAACTGAATCCACGCGTTCAAATGAATATTCAGTATTCAATATAATAAATGTATTATTACATTTTTTTTCTTAAAATATATTTATAAGGAATCTTGCTAGTGTTAGACTAAGATTAACTAATGAATTTTATTAATCATCTCTTAATTCTTAATGTATTTGGAACATGTTGGTTACTATAGATTTGTGAGACTCGGTTTCGACAGTATACTGAATATATCACACTCATTAAATAGTTAAAAAAAAGTGGAGGAGCTTTGTTGGGTGACACTCACATGGAGTTGATTTAGAAAGCGAAGTTGGGAAGAGAGACGTTGATTTGCAAGTTGTGTGGCATAGTTGATAAATTCCCGTGATCGTAAAGTGCTTTTCTGCATACAAAAAACAGCATGTGACAATAGTTATTTTAAGTCACAGGCATATGGTGCAACACTTTTTTCTTTTGGTTTTACGCTTTTGTTGTATACTATATTATATTCAAGCTTAAAGACTTGGCAATGTCACAGTTTCTTCCTTATCTCCATCATTTCTACATACCCCATAAGATGGAAAATGACTAAAATATCATTTAGTAAAAGTTAAAAGTCAAACACAGTTCATCTATTAATATGTATCTTTATATATACTTCCCCTCCTCTTCCTCTTTAGCTCTTATTTCTGTCACTGTCAAAAATAATTATGCAGTGTATGTTTTCTAACTTTAAATCCTTATTTCTGGACACTTGTGTCCTGAAATGGTTGATGATAACTTTTGAATTACTTAATTCGGAATGAAAATAATGAGGCATTTTTTTAATTATATAACTTGAAATATTAAATGTATTATATATTTGTAAATTATATAATTTAAAATATCATTTTGGTTTTTAGTGTATATAGTCGGTAAAGATAAAAAGTAAAAAGTATAACAAAATTGTATTATAGATTACTCTATTGAAAGTACCTTTTTTAATGACTAAATCTGAAGACTCATTTAGTATTAATGATATATTTGTTTTTTTCATTGCATTCCAAAAGTCTAAGTCAATTAATTTGTGGAAGCTGGATAAATATATAATGGTGGATTTATGTTTTATTTTATTAAATTATTTCTTTATTTTATTTTGTTTATCTTAGATTTGATGATTTTATTATTTAAGTAATTTATTGTTTATCAATAATTTACCTTTTTATGGTTAAGAGAACTATTATTGCATACGTCTATTTCGAAGTACGCTATTGGAGAGACTTCAGGGCAGGATAATTCAAAATATAATAATTGTATTTTTTATTTTTACAATTTGTATGTGACAAAATATAAAGTTGTATAATCTGAAATTATACGTTTGATAGTTTTAAATTGTATGATTTGAGAGAAACACCACTTTACTATAATTTCTGATCAAACAATTCGAGAACTATGATTAAACCATTTTAGAATATATAGGTGATTCAAAAGTGTGGATTTGAAGTTAGGAAAAATATATTCCAGATTTTTTTTTTTTTGCAATTTCAAACATGGGAACTTGTTGTCAAAATAGGAGGAATGAGAAAAGATGAAGAGGACATGATAATAGATAAGTATAGTTTGATTTTTAACTTTTACTTAAAAGATATTTTATTAATTTCTCATATGGGATGGAAAAAATGGGGAGTGGAAGTGAAAATAATGGAGTTGAAAGAACAAAATTTAGTAACAGATTTCAATTGGATCAACTTTGATAGACGTTGGGATCTGAATCTTGTTAGAATACCTCTAAAGTAAATGTTTTAGTACTTTACGTGCAAATTCTTTACTACTACATTTATTAATAATTATTGTTTTTGGAAAACCTGAACGATTTGAACCTTGTTATAATACTTGTCGAGTAAATATTTATTATGCTGTTGGTGCAAAACATTTATACTACCTTTGTCAATATATATATATTTTTTAAAATGGACTGGTCCATTTTAATATATATAATGAGATTTGAATTTGAGATTTCTTCTTAATTTCATTTGAATAATGTTTTTAAAAATGTAAAACTATAAATAAGTAAGCTAAATTAGAAAAAAACCTGCATGTATAAAACTTAATTTTGTTAAATCTTATTACTAATTTCATAATTAGTGTTTTTCGTTTACAATACTCTTGCTTACGATTAAACGAATTGTATGTTGGGTTTGGGTGTGATATCCTTAAAAAACTAGGTGCCATTTCTTAAGTTTATGTGTAATCATGAATTTGGAGGGAGACTGTATCTGGGTTATGTTGGGAGAAATTTGTAGTGTTACTGGGAGTTGTTTTTTCGAATGAAGCATTAAAGAAAAGTGTTTTTTCCACGCTATCACAATATCCGCCCTTGCATTTTCATCAGCTTCGTACGTTCAAAAGAACATAGTAGCCAAGCGTTTTACATTCCCTCAGAGTAGGAGTTGAGCTGTTAATATTTCACTATTACAAATGAAAGACACAAAATCTTATCTTCAGCTTTTTCCCGCATTAATTGCAGCCTGCACAAAATCTTCACACCGGGTGATACCGCCAGACAACACCTCGGCAAGAACACCAACTATGTCAAACGCCTCCTGCAAGTCCTCTGCAGAATTAATGTCATCAAGCCATGACAGCATCTCGTTGGGGAATCCAAGCAGCTCCTTTACATTCAAGAGTCGCTCTGTCATCACTACTTCCCAGCATTCCAGGTTTCCACTTTCATCTTCCCCTTCTGTTGTAGATGAAGCCCCATCAGTCCTTGCAGGTGTTGCACTTGCCGATTTCTTGACCTTGAAGAAATGTTGTAACTGCTCAATTAAGCCTGTATAGACAAGCATTGGACGAATAATATCCAAAAGATCATTCTTCCCTGCTTCTGCTGTAGCATTTTGGCCCACGGTTCCAGATTCTACAACTTGTGGAGGAGATGTAACAGATGGTGCACGAGAATGTGTGTGCTGCATGTATGCATGGTAGATTCCACGCTGCAGAAAAGCACTGCGATGCTGCAGCCAGGACTCATAAGACTCTGAGAGAAATGAGTTTACCATCATAAATTGGACAGTCTCTTCTGTGCCCAGTGTAGGTTGGGTGCCAGATGGAGAAGAGGGTCTGACATCTGACGAGGAAGAGGATATGTATGCTGATACTGCCCTGGCCATGTTGCGACGCTGGGCGGGGCTTCCTTGATCAAGTAGATGGCGTGCCATTTGGATCATAAATGGGAGGAAACGGGAATTACTTTCTCGTCCACCCCCTCGGCAATCTGCACTGAACGATGCTCCTGTTGCAAACCGAGCTAACATCTACAAAGATGGGAAAAAAATGCATGAACACCAGTCAGACAATAATCACTTGGTTCAAGCAAGTACAAAAATAAATGTAATTACAACCAACAATTTGAGTTATCAAATGTAAACACTTATATATGCTGTTAAATGGCACAAACAAGAAGCCCTGATCTATTTTAAGCCTTTAACCTTTTATTATTTTTTTTATCATTACAATCTTAATCATCAAACTCCCCACTCAGAAACAGGAAAAAAGCAAACATATTGCAGCTGAGTAACATACCAGAACAATGTCATAAGTCAGCAGGCGGAGCCTATTTCCATCAGCGCGTCCAAGAGCATTCAGGTTGTCCCAATACTGGTCAACATGCCGAAGATACTGTGCCAGAGCAACAGATGGACCTCTGACTGGGAATAATGAATTACACAGAGACTCGTTGTTTCTAAGTGTTGCCCCATCCCACTCTTTCTTTGGATTCCTCAAAGCAGCATCAGCTCTCTTGGCCTCTTGATGGCACTGGAAATGAATAATATTGAAGTAACTTACAGTAGTGTAAACACACTCTCCTCCACGAGCACTTCCTGAAGAACCACCTAGATTCACTCGCTTACTATAAGAGTAAGCACCCAATAAATCAGCAGGTCTTAAACTGTATCCTTCCCGGCATACCATGCATGCCAGCCCATCCTCCTCCTCTTGGACATCTTCTAAACCTTCAAGGACTGGCTTAGCAACAACAATGCGTTCACCTCCTTCTTGACGCATTCCAAGCCCCTGTATCAGACACGAAATCAGATTCCGATAGAATTTGAAGTAGAATATGTACAAAGCATGCCATATGAATGGTCAAATCTGAATGAAAATTCAATCTGGTGAAGGAAAACAGTAAACAAGAAATATATGAAAACAGAAAAGTTCCACTAAACTAAAATCAGCATTTTCCATTGACAGACAACAACAGAGTAGAATCACCATTCACAAACATTATGTTTGATCAGGCATAGTAAGCACTTAGAGAATCCCAATGCACTTTTCCCAATCAAAGAACATGCTTAACCAAGAAAACAACCCAACAGTAAACTTAGTTTAACCATTTCAACCACTATTGTCTTTCAACTCAAGTGAGTAAATAAAGGTTTTATATAAAATACCTGAAGCAATTCCTCTCTCTTTCTTAAAGCTCGCCGCCTCATTTCATCCCTAGTTGCATGGCGCAGTTTACACACCTTCTCCTCCAAGAATCCATCTCCTTTGCCCTCCTTGTTAGATAGTGTGTCCAACAAATTTTCGGCCCTTACCCCAATTTCATTTACTACTGTAACTCCTTCCAAGGCATGCAACAAGGGTAGGATACCTTCTTCATCAATACACTTTTGAGTGAGCATATGCCCCATTGATAAACCCCTCAGCAAAGACAATATAAGAGGGACAGATGGCAGTGTTAAACCCTGTGCCCATTCAGCACTGTTCTTAAAGCTAGCCTGCCCTGTATTGGCAAAATTATCTTTCAAATATGTCATTGCAGTTTTAGTTATACCTTTCTCTAGGATAATGTCCTTTAATCTCTCTCCACAAGAACTTGTCTTGAGCGACTCTGAAACTCTAACAAAATTTTCCAGTGTGAATCTTTGTTTCGCAACTTGCTGAGCAATATTATCATCCTTTGGATTATTCAGATGTTGTTTCTGCAAATGGTCAAATGCACCCCAATCTTGCAAGTAAGGACTAAAATGTTCGATAAGAGCTTCCATTGCTGCAGGTTCACCATAGGTTAAGTAAGGCAATATTCGAGCAACCATCTCTGTGTTCCTCTGTTGTTTGTTTGATTTCTTAAGCCCCAATGGATGAGATAATCTCTCCAAGAACATTAGAACTATCTTTTTGGCTTGTTCACCTGTCCCAGCTTCTTCACTAGTGACAGTAAAGGCACTTTGTGTGATGCTTATATTGTCACTTTCATTTGCTTCTATGGTCAGACTTTCAACAATCAAAAGTATGCCTTCAGCTGGCTCCATAGCATCAACTGAGAAAGCTCGCCTTGCGGTCTCAAGAAGCAAACCTAAAGCTCCTAGCTTCAACAAGGCCCTTCTATTTTCTCTGATTTTGCAACAGTACATAAGAAGATTAAGAACTGCAACCAGTTGCTCCTGATTGGACTTGAAATCATCTCGCAGATGCTGCACATCAGGAAAATGCGAGAAAATTCTATTATCAATGTAAAGGTTTCAAACTGCATGATTAGACGTTTTACCAAAACATCAGCAACAATCATGAGAAAATCTGGAAAATGAAAATGAGCATTCTACAAACTGCAGTAGTTTTCATTTGATATACTTGCCTTGACCAACAAAACATCACACTAATCATCAAAGCAACTACTAAATGAGGCTGTCAAGTACATGGTTTTGTCAATCTGAATGAAGATAAAATAATATCCAAAGAACCATTCCAAGTGAAAAATTATGATAAAGCAACAAAACTTTTTTAAAACTATACCATTCTCATTGAAAAGAACCATGATGTGTAGTATTAGAGTAGTCTTACTCTAATATGTAATAATGAGATAAGATTTCTCCTAACCATCAAAGCAACTACTAAATGAGGCTGTCAAGTACATGGTTTTGTCAATCTGAATGAAGATAAAATAATATCCAAAGAACCATTCCAAGTGAAAAATTATGATAAAGCAACAAAACTTTTTTAAAACTATACCATTCTCATTGAAAAGAACCATGATCTGTAGTATTAGAGTAGTCTTACTCTAATATGTAATAATGAGATAGGATTTCTCCTAACCAAAAATAAATCTCCTGGTGTTAGAGATTTATTAGTATTCTTTAAAACAAAATTAAATTTGAACTGTAAAATTAAATCAAAATAAAATAAATATAATATATAGTAAATGGAACATATATACCTAGTTTGTTTCACAGCACATAACTGAAGAAAAGAATATATTAGAATAAAATAAAATAAGAGATTTTCTTCTATCTATCTGTATCTTTCTGTTACATTGTTTTGTTTCTCTCTGTGGTTTGTTATTTTCAGCTGTCCCCTTTGGTGAGTATCTGTTTTGGGTGTTTTGCTCTTTTTGCTTTCGAGGGTAGCTTCTATAAAGGCTCTCTTTGTATTCAGCTTTATACAAGATAGAAATAATAAAATATATATCACTCAGTTTCTCTAAGAAATAAATATAATCATATCCAAATGTTAATACTGTTTTTCTTGTAATACTTCAACTTCTATAGATGCTACAATATTGTAGGCTAGTGTATTCAAAATAAGAGGCAAATTTATAAAAACTGTGAATACTTGCCCAGCAGATAGCAAATGAACTTAAGAAACAATCATAAACGTCACAATTCACTTCCAAGCAGTTGTCAAACAGATATTAATTCACAGTTGATGTATTTCCCATGCATGAATTTTTAATTAAAATAGAATGTTCATCAATTCCTATCACTGCAAACATTAAAGTACTTGAAATTTCCGAATACAACAATGTTCAAGTCTACAGTTATCAAGGAAAAAAGTGCAAACCTGAATCATGGCCAGTAGTATCTCCAGTCCACCACACTCACGAATAGCACCTGCTATGGCAAACTCAACCTCTGGATCCTGAGACTCCTCTCTATCTTCCTCCAACTCTTTAATCATAGGTTCAGTTGCCTCACCATCCAAACCCTGGAAATCATATTTAATCAAATATACTATATAAGTTCAAAACCAAATCTTTAATAAACCAAATCACATGCTCAATAATGGAAACAAACCTGAAGCCGATAAGTTACTGTCATTGGAGGGCAATCTCTGGATGAGTTGACAGCATTTGGAGACAACAAGTTGGAATTAGTCAGGTTTGATGATTGATTTGATTTCTTCCAGACTTGCTCATACACTTGTGCAATGCTCAAATCAAGAGAAATAATATTTCCAGCAACTAACAATTCCATTCCATAGTCATCCTCAAGAAGACCTAACAATTCCAACTGATGGCAGATCTTGTTCTTAACATCACGCATTAATGGGCCAATTTCCACACTCGAATATGGATTCTTAGTCATTGATCCCCTGATAAACTCTTCCTGTGTATGTGCTTTGTTCAGGACCAACAAATATACAGGCTCCGGTTTCGAGGGGCAGATCACATTGCAGAGTTGCTCTAAGATAAACTACAAAAGCAGGTGTAGATCACATCAAGTTCACAAAACGAATGAAAAAGTTTATTCTAACTAACACTCAGTATGTACAAGAATTCCTATGTAACCAAACCAAATTGATACTTTGTTGGATAGAAAATTATTACAACTGATTCAAGGGATAAATAAGTTAGTTGGGGGAATGAAAAATATAATTCATCCATACCAAACAAGCCCGCCCCTTCCTCTCCTCCCTGTGTATTTCCAGGCCATTGACACATGCCCTAATGAATTGTCGCTTGTTTTCACTGCTTTCCAGCAGCAGACTATCTAAACGATCTTTAAGGAGACGATTGCAATCACTTATCAACTTTGTCTTTTGAACTATCAAGCCACGAATTACAATAAGCGCCTCAAGAATTTCTGAAAGCAAGTCATCTCGCATGAATCTAGAAACAAAAATAACATTTTTAATGAGATGTAAACCAAAGTTGTAACATAAAAAGTAAAATTAATCAATCAACAACTGTACCTTGATCTAACATTTGGAACCTCCAAAAATTTACCAAGAAGCTCTATGAGCTTGTGAAGGATAAACCCCTGGGTTATATCAATGTGCAGACTCCTCTCCAAAGACTCAACATTATTCACTTCTTGGGTAATTAGAGTACATATTGTCCGCAGACACCCCCGAACAGTCAAAAATAAAAGAGACTCCTCTGAATCTACCATCTTGAATAGCAACTCAAAATACTCCGCAGCACTTTCACCAGCAGAAAGTGTTGCAGGTAACAAAGAAACCACTAGGTTCAGCAATCGAAATCGTCTGGATGAACTTTGAGCACAAAGCATGCTTATGAGTGTGCACATCTCTGATCTAATAGACTGAGAACAAGCACTCAAAACAAGTTCTTTAACCCATGATCCCAACTCAAACACTGACAAGTCACTTTTAGCTGCTTTACCCACGCGACGCTTCCACCTCAGAGCATATTTAAGGGCTAGGTAATCATGCCTTTGGGGTCGTGACCTCTGGCTTATACCTTTGACAGCCTGAGACACTTTATATTGCCTTCTAACAAAATCAAGATAGGAAGCTCCCCTCTCCCATTCTGAATAGCTCAGTAATTGAATATCTCGAGTCTTGGGAGTCGCATCCCAATTTCTTTCTGATGAATCAGGAAAGGCTTTTGTTCCACTGACAGTGACAGCCCCAGTCATGGACCCAGACACACTTTGAATACTCTCATCCTTTGTATTTGCAGGAGATTTTCCAGGTCCTTGCTCTTTGTCTGGTGTCTCAGGTTTTGGAGGTGTGCAGGCCTGAGATATAATTCTCAGACAAGGAAGAATGACATGCTCAGATATTGCCGGATGCTTGGCACCTAACTTGATGGAAGAAAACAATAATTGAAACACAACACGTAATCTGGATTCCCAGAATTCATCAGCCAAAGAACACACCTCAGAAAGTAGTAACAGTTCTTCACGTGTAGTCACAGCAATGTCCATGGAGCGATGATGCTCAAGGCAGTACAGAACTTTCTTTTGTATCAAACTGTTCAACTCAGTAACTGCATTTACATCACCTTCAGATAAAGAACAAAGTACGATCCTTGCCTGCACACGTGCAGCTTTAGTCCCTTGATGAATGTTATTCTCAAATAACTCAGACAAAATGCCAGATGAAACAAGTTGTTTCTTAGAATTTGGATGCCTTGCAAGCACCTGCAGTAGTTCCAGACACTGTGTTACAAATGTAGTTGCACAGCCGTAGCAATTATTTGGTGATCTGGAAACAATAAATCTTGAGGCCACGCTAGCATCAGAATGCTTCTGGTGCAGATAATTCATCAACACCTTGCGTAGTCCTTGCAGTGTCTGGACACTTTTGCTGACAGAATCAAAAGCTGCTTTGCACTTCTCACCATACAGAACTCCAAGAAGAGCAATCTTCCTGTTGATTTTACATGAGGGACCAGGTAAAGAAACCATCATTTGCTGTACAGAGTCCTTCTGTTGCGAGTCTATTTCACTATCACCAATGCTTGATACAATTTTCAGCAAGGGCTTTTTGAAACCCAAAAGTTGCTGGTATCTCCTATGAGCATTCTCTGATTCAGATTCTATGGCTGCCAATCCCTTCTTCATATCCTCATCATTCTCCATATTATCAAATGTAAAACTTGGCTTTGCCATAAAATTAAACTCAAACCGCCCATATTTACTGTATCCACACTCATTGCATAGAAAAGAATCCAAATTCTCATAATTAATGTTGCGACATTGCCTACATTGATAAGCATTTTCATGACAATTGCTACATATGCCATGTTTATCTGTGACTGGACGACTACAACGTGGACATTGCAATGGTTCAAGAGACAATGCCTGAAGATTTTCATAGAATGAATCTAGTTCAATCATGAAGTTACAAGCTGTAATTGGAATGGGAAATTCAACTTTAAGCTCTGTCTGATTGAATGCAAGATGACAACTTTTTGCACGCTTCCATAAAGACCAGTTATTTTTCAACTCTGACAAGTCAGTGACTGGCCTGTTATTGTAGTATAGATTCAAAACCTTCACTGATTTTGACTTTCTGGCATCATGAACATTCATTGTCACAGTCTGGATTGTGTAACTCCCAGTGCATTTCACTATGATCCGGTTGTCAGTGAATTTTGTTTCAGATTTCAGAGATTCTAGCTTCATCTTGCTGTAAGGTACTTCAGGAGTGCTGCAGGCAACACAAGGTTCACTCTCCAGATAGTATCCATCAAATTCCACTAAGCCACTCAGAGTATTATATATGCGGGAATTTGGATGGTTGGCTAACAACTCGTTCTGAGAATGGAGAGTCTCAAAGATGCATCTAATTACATCCGATGTCAAGCATCGGTCCACAAGGTCAGAAATCTTGTGCTTTGAACTAGAATCAGGGGATCTTCCAAGCAACCAAGTAACAAGTTCTGTATACTCCACAATATTCTGTCCATACATGGGAAGGAACTTAACTTTCTGCAAGAGTGCCGATAGAATGGTCTCCTTAAATGTTGGTTTAGCATGATGCCAGACACCATATAAAACTAATTTGGCTTCTACACGCACAGTAATTGAATTCCACTCCAAAAGGAAACAATCTATGAACTGTTTCAAAATATTGCCACTCTTGTCAGTGAAGACATCTACTGCTGCTTCCATATCTAAATAAGACTTCTCCGAACCAGATTCAGCTCCATCTTCACCTTTCTTTTTCTTCTTCGATTCTTGAGTGGTACCTGATTTGTTTGAACTTAGGTCTCCTGACTCCATTTTCTGAGGAGTGTGACCAACATCTTTTCCTGTATAGAAGGAAAAATTGAGAAGTTTAAGAGTCTGAATAACAGACTCTTCACCAAAATAAAATATACCATTTATCAGGAAAGACAAAATATCTCCATTCCTTAAACAGTACTTCTGCCAGTTACGAGGACGTGCAGCTGCAACTTCTGCCATAGTGGAAAGGCATTTCACAATCTTTACACTTCTTTCATATGGGATGGGATTATTTTGAAAACCACCGGATTTATTTATGTGCTTATAAAGTCTCTTGGCTTCACTAGAGAACTGCCAAGAGTCTCGAACACTGTAATAATGAGACTTGCTCCCACAGAGATGTAGAAAAAGCCTCCTGGCATATCTTCTTACAAAATTGGTGTGAGGATTGTTAATGTAACTGCAGAGAACATCTTGATAACCATCAAGCTTCAAATCCTTACCATATGATAACTTGTACACCTTATCCTTTTCCCCAGTTTTGTCATGCTTTTCTGGCCGAACAAGGGTGTACACCAGTCGGAAAGCATTCTCTAATAAAAGCCTGTGGTAGTCCATGAAGATATCTGTTCGATGCACTTTGACGTACGAATCAGAAAAGAAAGGTGAAAAATTACCAGCTGGTAAATCTCTACGGACTGTTAGTAGAGCCCCACATCCAGGCCCAGTATTACTGTGCACACCTTCATTGTTAACAGGAGATTTGAAAACATACACTAGCTGCTGCAATATATCCATTAAATAATTTACAAAAGATTGCTGCCTAAGAGAATCACAAGCTCGAAGCAGTTGTGATGCAAAGTCAATCTTCTCTTGGTCATCTAATGAAGTCTTAACACTGGCTGAGGTTGATGGTGGAAAATGGACCACATTTTTATCTTGCATGTCAGTAGTTCCACTCTGTCTTGGCATTGAACCATCATTACCAGGCTGATGCCAGTTTCTAAGCATCAATGTGAAAAACATGAAGACCAGGATAGCAACTTCGCCAAATGATGAACGGTATCTGGCTACAAATGGCCTGTTGAGATTAATCTCATCCAAAAACCACTTGATTACCTTCTCAAGATCTAAGCTATCTGGTTTAGAGCTGTCTATAAAAGGTCCACCCACAGCAGATGACAACCTGTAGAAAAGCTGCATAACAGGGATTGCCTGAACTCCTGAGGTTGAATCCATCCATCCTTTCAATTGTTCAAGAAGCTCAGAAAGAAGTAAAGAATTTATGGCCCGTTTTGAAGCAGAAATTGAGACAGGATCACTTAATGAAGTTGCAAAATCCCCAGAATCATTTAGTTCCAAGACATGAATTGATGGAGAAGAATTCTGCATCTGGCTATCAGCAGGAGCAGGTAATAAGTTCTGATCACTAACATCATCAGCTGTGAAGTGAAAGTCACTGCCATCTCCCACAGAATCCACTTCAATTGGAATTGCTGTCATAGGATGATCTCTAGAATGTGGTGGAGGAAGTCGATCTGCATCTAATTCATAGCAAGCCTCACACAAGTCAAAATCAGGACAAACAGTACAATGCCATCTTCGCCTTAGTATAGGTACTGTTGAGCAACCATCACAACAATATTGGACTGATGAAGTGATTGTGTCATCCTCAATCATGATTTGGTTGTTTCCAGTACTTGAGTCCGCAGCGCCAGGAACTGACACTACACTCTCAACAGCATCATCTGTAGCCAACATGGTCTGCTTTGGGAAAGGGACCTGAAGCAATCTCGAAGATATGGCCAAACTGGGCGAAAGGGGATGTGTAAAACGTGAATACCAAATTCAGAGTAAAAAAACAAGAAAAGATATGAGCTAAATACCTGCTAGCTGTTTGAACAGCCTCATTGGGTGAAAAGAGAAGCTTCTTAAGTAACACAACAGAAGGTGCCACAGAATGCACTCCTGCATCTTTTCCATGTAGGGCCAAGCATTCAGCATAGCAATAAATGAGTTCAACCGCAGACATAACAATGTTGTTCATGGTTTGTGTGTCAGGCTGCTCAAAATCCAAAATTCCCCATAAAACTTGCATAAGTACATCCACCACTTCAGAGCCTACACCAGAAAAAGAACATCTTATATCATAATAGAATGACAGAAATAACAAACACGTCCACACCGGACAGAAAGACTTTGTCTTTTGATTCATAATATTAGCACCTCCATCAGTTGGATTGTATGATTAGCATAAGGGGAAAATGCATAATTAATCAAACTTATTCTGAATAGCCCAAAATTAATAAAAACACGCGAAAATTAGCACGAAGAACATTTAATTTTTTGAAACATCAGAACTCATGCATATATTAAAATTACATGGGTATTTTCTTAGGAAACAATACTTTTCCACTCAAAATGCTGACTCAAATACCCGAGATCATGCAAACAGAAAAACTACACCAGCATTACTATGGTTCCTTGATTTCTCTCAATCCGAACCACAAAATATGATTCTACTAGCTCATAGCTTTCTCATATACCACTGAAGATCCTTCATAAGTTCTTCAATGCTATCCAAGTTATGACACATCAGATTAATTTGAACAAGAACAATCTGGAAATACAGAGATATATTGCAAAAAAAAAGGAATTGGTTTGATTTCTTCATGAACCATAATAAGTTCATTGTTATTATAGGCACAATTTAATAGTTCATTTTAACATTCAGTATATTTCATACGATATTACAACCACAATGTCAAATACCATTATAAATAATGGGTAATTGAGGATTTGGAAAAAAGAAAGTAGATATTTTGTGGGAAGAAATACATGATTTTGAGAACAAAAAATAACATTCAGAAAACCCAATATTAAAATAAGGATCCTTAGCATGCAGTAAACATGGATGCTTCAAATTGACCAATGCCTGTTCTTACTTATGTATCCACTGTGTTTAAAAATATACAAGAGAAAGCTAATTTTTATGCATTTTAAGATTCAATCAGCAAAAACAACAATACCATTTGTCTCCAGAAATGTTGCTAAATTTGAACGGCGTTGCAATGCAATCTTACAAACTGCACGCATCTGGGTGGTGAACTCTTCTATGATCGAACTTCCTGAAGCACCCCCTATCCCTAGCCTTGAGGAGAGCAATGATGAGGATTTTACCACTCCAAGAAGCCGCATTGTATCCTTAACCTAATGTGAGAATTACAAATAGTGATATTTAGCACAGCACTACAAGCAGAAATAATGACAAAACAGACTTCATATAGGAGAAACAAATGACATTATAGATTACTTGATGGTATATCTCTTTCTTTGGAAAAACTGCTTGTAGGACACGGCTAGCAGAAGCCTGCAAAATTGGTTCTCTATCACACTCGAATATTGTTTCTAGTAACGGCTTGCACTTCAGTTTTTCAAGTTCAGTTCTTGCTTCCTCAAACCTTGAGCAATCCTGTTTCCTACATGATGAATAGAACTTAGTAATTAGCTTGAGTCCATCTGCTATTACTTGCTCCTGAATAGGAGCAGACTGCATTGACCGGCGCTTCTTTCCAGAACCACTAACTGATGAATTTGAACCAAGTACTCTTGCTTCCATGTCTAAAACAGCATCCATTTTCTCTTTCCAACCAAATTCATCTTTAGCTCGGCCATAAACTTCGAGTGAGTCTATTCTTGGGAGCGTTGAGCCATTAAAGGTTGGCCCAACTGAGATTGTAAATTCTTCATCTGCGAGAAGTGACTCTGCAACAGTGAATGGAATATCATACCAGGACCTCATTCCCTCATCTAATTTAACAACTCTTTGGAAAATAGAAATGCTAGATGGTATGTGACTTGCTGATGTATTTCCCACATGAACTCGAAAACCAACCATGACTATATCAGGATTTGAATTGAAGATGGATATCTGTAAAGACACATCAAGAAAGAAATTAGGAAGATAAAAGGCTATAATGAATCACTTTCAAAAGACAGCAAAAAAAAGCATCTACACAAAGTGAAACCACCTCCCATGTAATCATCATCATCATTCCCATACCCGCCCTTCTAATTTTGGTACTTGGACAAAATAAATGTAAATATACAAAACAGGTTCCTTTTACCAAAATATCCACATCATAAAAGAAAATCACTACCTAAAAAACAATGAAATGTTTTATTGATTACAACTAATAAGAAAACCTGGCCACCCAGACATGGTACTCAACTAAATAAGCATCCATACATTTCCCCATATTTGATAAAATTTAGAACATGAAAAGGGGAGGGGAGCAAGGAATAGAATAGGAGTTCTACCTTGGAGTATCAATTATAAAATCAGATCTGGATTATTAAAAAATGGTTATTTAGGACTTTACTTTTTAAAAAGGACTATTATTTAGGGGGTGTTTGATGAATTTTTAAACTAGTATCAGTGGTATGGTATATGTTGGAGCCAGATACAAAAGTCCATATAAAAACAAAGCAGGTGGAATTGGGTTCAAAATAATGCTTTATTAAATTTATTCATAATGAACATGCTAATTAAATTAACCATTAGAGTGATCACCAATCCATTCTATCTTATTTGAAATGGTGGAGTGAAAAAACTGAACTTTCTATGAAGAATTTTATTTAAAACTTGCTTCAACTGAGAACTGGTTTTATAAAATTTAGGCAATAATCAAACAACCTACACATAAAAACAAGCCCCATTGTACCTAAACACTTGATTTTAGGAAGTTGTTGATCCCCCCAGCCACAAAACAGAGTATTCCACAATGTACAACAATTATAAATATTCACTTTGAAATAAAAGTAACTAAAACAAATAAGATACCTTAAAACCAGAAGGACTTGGGCTTTCTAGAAAGCCATCCTCAGTTAGGAAACTCTGTTTAGCTCCGTCAGAATCTCCATTTCTAATAGCATCACCACCTAGTTTCACATCCGGTGTAATGCACACAGTCTTCTCAAAGAAATCAAGAGGAAATTCAGGATTTGTACCAGCATAGGCTTTGTTGAGGATTCCTGAACCCAATTTCTTAACTTTCTCAGATGCTACAATCGCACTTGCATCCACACCAGCAGGGGTATGAGAATATATTTGAAGGCTACCATCATCATGTAAAACAAAACAGTGGATTTTATCCTTTGATAGTGGTTTGTATGCAGTCATACCAACTATAGGTGAGGTCGAACCAACCGAATGTCGCATACACTGAGCAATTATCTCAGATTCCCCCATTGACACAGTAAGTGCAGAATTTGATTTCATTGTTGATAAGCAAACAAATAATCCACTGCCAGACAGCAATTCTTTCCAATGATGTACTCCAGCAGGCCGGAGATTACTTTCTTGTTCCTCATATACAGAAGACACCTCAACTAGAGAAGCCGCATCAGGGCTTGGGCGACCAACCATTGAGGTGCCATCTTGAAAAGATACAAAGAGTAGCTTATAAGTTGGAGAGAAATATAATGATGATCCCTTTGCATGAATCTCTTTCCCCTGGAGTTGTACAAGTTCTTTCAGTGGCACAGCCCCAACATTACCTTTGACTGACAACTCTAACCTGAATATGTTTCCATTTTCTGAAAGAACAAGGAGAAACATTCTACCTTGGGAAGCTGGACAAAGAACTGCATCCACAATCATGTCTTCTTGCAAAGTGAAGTAGTGCATTGGACTGATGTTGTCCAAGGAAAGGTCATATATCTTAACAAATCTGTTAGTCACAACCATCAATTGAACTTGAGAGTACGGAACCCAATCCACCCGTCTAATATATGCTCCTTGCAAAGCTACTTCAATGGCAAGGCGGTCAATCACTTCACCACGAGGATTCAGTGTCAGGACCTGGCAATCCTCATAACCTGCTACAAGAAGATAGTTCTCAACCACAGGATTGAATGCAAGTTGTACAATTTCAAAGCGGACAATATTTTTGGAAAGAGGTTTCACATTGGTCTTGTCAGCTGTCACAGGTGCAATGGTAGCTTGACCAATCAACTGTCCAACATCATATATAGCAACTTTATCACCTTCACCAATGGCAAGTCTACCTCGTACACTCACACTGAGTAAAGACTTCACAAGAGAACCACTTGCTAAATGTGATTTAATCTCTTTGGCATTTGAATAATCAACCTTTATCTTGAGATCAAATGATCCACTTTTATATGCTTTCTTTAATTGCAACAGATCAGTGCCGTGAGAAATAACCTTGTCTTCACCCGTACTGATCTTCTTATCCCTGGAATGGTGAGAATCTCGTCTGCTCCGTATAAATGGCAACAAAGAAGAGCAAAGATTCAGCACCTGACTCTCAATATCAAGTTCTTCCAATAACATTGGAATCCCTTCTTGAAGCTCTTTTGGAATACATAACCTGAGAGAGTTATCTGCATCTGAACTGATTTCTTCTTCAAAATCTGAATCACTATCCGGCAGCTGATCCCCATCCTCAGGGAAGGGTAAAAATGACTGAAAAGTATTTGAGCCTCGAACAGGTGCACTGCTATCTCCAGTAAACTTTCGAGGTTTCAGGCATTGACAATTGCTACCCCTCACACCCCCAGCTCCACAGTCACAAAAGAACCGGCTTGAACGTGAATAGACAACACGATGACCCCGATGACAAACCTTTGCACAGACTGAGCAGCAGCCTTTGGATACAGTCAAGTCACATGTATAGCAGAAATACCAATGTTGCTCCATGAAATTGCTGCCACTGGAAGTAAATGTGCAAACTTTAGAGGCAAGGGCTCTTTCACTGTTAGCATCCTCTTCGTCATCCTTATCTATGCTAAGAACCTCTCCATCAGAAGTTGCATCATCCTCATCCTCATCTACAGAAGTTGCATCACATTCAAGAGAGGTTGACCCCCCCTCTTGATTGGCAGAAAGAATAAATGTCTCAGAATTTTTTCTAGATCCAACCAGCCTAGCAGAAGCATGTCCTACCCCAAGACTATTGCCAGAAGAACACTTCCTAGTTGTCTTTTGCAAGGAAATTTTACCAGATCCACAATCACTTAAGACAGTTTCAATAAAACCAAATAGAAACTTCAGTCCGGGAAGCAGACTTTCATTGGTCACCAGTTTCTCCATCAACATTACAGTCCTAGTCAGAAGCTGTTTCATCAAGAACTCACCTCTAGAAATCTGAACAATGAAATTGAAAAAAGACTTTGCTACATGTATATCAAACAACAGAAAGGCAGAATCAAGTGACCCCAATGCAGAATTAAAAATATGCTGTTGCAGTTCTTTTGATTGTTGTTCAGAGGGTGGTGATACAAGACACAGAATAAAATTCATTGTGGACTCCCTGAGAGAAATGGAGCTCCCATTTGCACAGTTCACCCCAAAATCTGATTTCATTATGCTTCCTAAAAGCCTCCTCTCCAACCACTGAGATACGCACTGTACGTCTCTGTCTAGAAATTTCCTTTGTATCTTCATTCTGAGGTCAGGAATTTGCTCTCCAGACAAAAGATCCACAAAGAAACCAAGAACCTTCACATTCACTGATTCAGAGAAACAGGAATCTAAAGAATCTATTAGAACCAAGCTGTCACCAAGATGCAACTGCAAAACCCTATTCATCTTTTCAGGCACATTTTCAACACCAAGATAAAATTGGAATATAACAGACTTTGAAGGGTCTTTTCTTAGGCTGTTTAATATCTCAATAATTTTACAGATTATCCATTCACGAAGACTGCAATCACTTGCTCCTCCAGCATTGACATCCTTCAGAAACCCTTCCATTTGTTTCATTAGAATTAAATTTTCATAACATGATAATTCCAGTTCAGCACTCAAGCTGTGATAGATAGTGTCGCATTGCCCATGGACACTTTCAAAGATCCTATCATACTTGATGATTGTTACTGCATCAAGAACTTGTTCAAGGACTTCAGCCTCCATGTTAATAATACTTCCTGTTTCTTTTATTCTAAGTAACCCATTTAAGGCAAAGATAATTCCTCTTATACTAAGGACACAAGAAAACATAGTAGCACTGGAAGTAGAGAGATTGAAAGGAAAACCATGCAAAAGGCACTCCCAAGAAGCTTTAGAAAAAATTCCAGAAGTTTTTTTATCAACAACAGCATCAAGCCTTGATATGAGGGAAATAATAGATTGCAATTCGCCTGCATTGGAACCACTCCTCTCCAGGAGCTCATCCTGCAGGCTTTGGTCCATTTCAGTATGTTTCAGAAGCAAGAATGGGGAGAACCCAGAAGCCAGATTTTGCTTGTTACTAAGGATATCAAGGAAAGCGATTTGACAAACTTGTAAATACTTGTTCAGCAATGATGAGAACAACCTTACAAGCAATGCAAATTGGCCAGACTCAATCATGGAGGAAATCATGTTTCCAGCAAGTTTAACATATTTATCATCCCCCAAAGCATTCTCATTCCAGATTAGACCATGTCCAGAAATAGCATTGTCCATGTAATATTTCCATATGCCCACATTAGTGAACGAGAGCACCAGAGAAAGCCACATTCCACCTCTGAGGAAATACCAATCTGATTGCTCAATGCATTCTGGTATGGAAAAAGCATTTAAATGTTCAAGCATGCTCAATATAACATCTGGAGAAATATTTACTTTCCCAATGCCCTCTGGATGGCCAAGGAGTAAATGGCTGAAGTGGAAAAAATGAAACATATTAGACAGATCCACAGGATGGTCTTGATCCCAAGCTATAATTGAATGGACAGCATCGAAGCCTACATAAGGAATATCCCAACAAAGGGAGAAAACATATCTTTCAACAATTAGATCTTCAACTGCAACAGCTCTTTTACCACTCCAAAATCCCAGAATCAGCGAAAAAGTAAAATATATCTCTTCCCAGTTCAAAGCTAAGCTATCAATTGCCAAACCTTCCCTCATAAGAGAAGAAGACCCAGAAATATCAATTAGGTGTCCAACCAAGCTACTCACAAAAGTTTCCTCTCCAATCAATCCACCTGCAATGTTTCTAAATGCAGTTGACGACCAAGATGACATATGATCATTAACTTTGTTTGGGGTGGATGAACCAGAAAGTGGTGCTTCTCTCAACTTAGATCGCACATCTATGAGCAATGATGTTGGACAGGTATGTTGGTGAAATATCATATGTCGTAGAATTAAGATCAACCTTGAAACTACTAAAGCCCAACATGTTAATGATGTGCTGTTCAAATGTAACGTCGGGTTAGAAACTTCTTTGAGGGATGAAAAGATTAATTTTGCCATCACTGCCTTTTCTCCTTCAGAAGACAAGTGGAATGCCATAAGAACTACCTCAATATGAAACAGCAAGGGAAGAGTACCAGCAAGATCATTGATACTTGGGCATTTTATGCAGACTGCTTTTGCCTTCTCAACAACAAAGGTGACATATACCCTGCAAATCTTGGTTCTCAACTGGCTACCAGAAGAACCAACCCTACAAAACAATGTGTGAGCAAGCAGGGTCAGGGTTCTATCATTGTAGCAGAAGGAACCATTCTCAATAGTCAGGATTTTATCCACAAGGTAGTCTTCAAGAGAATCATTCAAAGCATGGTTAGTGAGAAGGTTGCATAAAAGATCAAAGCACAGATCATGGATATGCCCAATCTTTCCATCATCATGCAATGGAGTGCAACTATCAGACATATTATCTTCAGAACAACAGCCCTGAGAATTGAGTAGGGAAAGCAAAATGTCAATGTCTCTACTGCCAACTTTGTTGCAGGCATCAACATAAAGAGAAGGATGCCATTCAGAAGAGAAGATGCAAGTTTTGAGAAAGCTCAAAAGTTCTATAGCAGCTTGCATTGGCATATTTTGGTAGCTGGAACTAGAAACTAATGCACTAACAGGTGGTTGTTCACATCCATCAGTAGATCCAACAGATCGTGCAGTTTCAGAAAAAAGATCTCCAAAAAGAGCCTCATCCTCATGGCATACTGCATTTTCAACTTCAGATGTTCCAACAACTTTAGCCAAACTAGAATGGGACCTTTCCAATTTTGGCCTTAATTTCAGTCCTTCAGAATGAAGGAACAAAGCAAGTTGCATCAAATTGGTAATCCATTGACTTGAGACAGGAAATATCAATTTTAGAATCTCTTCAAAAGTAAATCCCTTCAGCAAAGGAACAGACCCAAGATGAAGACATGAAGGAGAACTGATCTGTGAGTCAGTAGAACTGCCAACACATTCCTCCTCAAAGTCTTTCCATTCAAAAGGAATTTGATGTGTTTGTCTTTTCAGATCATTAATGAGCTTCAGTGTATAAATAACAAATCGGGGGATGTAAGCAAGGGGGGGCTTCAAATTGGGAGAAGATTTGTCATAAGTCCAAACAGAAGAATCCAAACTCTCCAATATAGCTGCTATAATACATGTTTGAATATTCTGGGCAACATTGCTATTGCCAAAAATAACCTGAACACTGTGAAGAAATTCTTCAATAACCATTAAAACAATGCTATCAAAACTTCCTTCAGTAGTAGCATAGGTATTCACAAACTCCAATTGAATTCTAAACAAACTACATAGAGTATCAGAAAATGTCGCAACTGCCTTCATCAATATGGCGTCGTATTCAACATATGGAACATCCTTCAAAAGACTTCCAAGTATCTTTAACATCCTCAAAATGAATGACAGTCTCCTTCGAAAATTTTGACTCATAGCCCTCTCATCCAATACGTCTTTTACTTTAGCTAACTTATTGCACAGCAAGATCAAGCGAGGAGTGTATTTTCCATGGACAACTGCCCAGTGTTGGGATAGAAAGAGAAAATTATTGAAATATTGATCACAAGTTTGTTCAATGAATCCAGATTCTTGCCTATCATGAGGCAAGCGTTCGGAAGCCAAACTCTTTAGAAGCCAATTCATTGATTTTTCTTCCTTTGAGCATCTGAATCCTTTTAAAGATCAAAAAATAGCAGTGGTTAGGTTAAAAGAAAAACCATGACAAGACAGCAATTGACTGATTTTGGGTAGTAAAATTATACCTTCTAGGTGGCATTTTTTGTAGTCGTCCACAAAATTACTACAACAATCATCAACAATTGTCAAAATATCTACCAAGGCACTTGCAGTTGTAGGTTGCAACATGTCTGCAACTATATTTATTCCATCAACCAAAGCCATCTCTAAGAGGTATATCATGTTGTTCTGGAAGATGCACCAACAATGAGTAATACAGAAAAAAAAAATACCCTCTATTTTAAAAATAAAAACACAGGTCAGAACAATTAATAGAGAAGATCAACAATTTAACCTATGCCCACAAGAATGTACTTTGTTCTAAATATTTATTAGTAAAAGGATGCCTTTTTGTTTCCTCAGTCCGGAATAGAAATCAGAAAGACCTATTAGCATACAATATCGAGATGGAGAAGGAAGGAACCAACAAAATTGGGCCCAATATACAATTTTTTCAGTCAACGTCATAAACATCTCAGGAACTTTAGAATCTGTTGCCAAATCTATTATTGGATATGTTTGTCCATCTAACTTATTCTCGAGACAATTATTTTAACAAAAATAACCAGTGAGATTAGGGAACAATGTGATTTTGGTATTATTACATGTAACACGACTCTTTTTTCTATTTGTAAATTTTCAATTTTCTGTTCTTTAGAGGTTGTTCATCATCTATAGCGTAACTTCTTTATTTTTTTTATTTTTTAACTTTCTTAAACAATCAAGCATGGACAGCGCATACTCCATTCTAGAGGTGCAACACTCAAATCCCATTAGTTGCAATGGGGAATAGGCTACCCACTATCGTATGGGTTCCAATCTTCTTTAATGTATTCTTATTTATATATTGAAAAAAAAAAGTTCTGTTTCATATTGATACATAATAAGTTCATAAAAACTCTTATGCAACTGTTTACTCAATAGAGTTGTGTCATTGATGCGCCCTATAAAGTAACATTTAAATTGCATTCAAATAATACTCTCTGATCTGCATGTTTGAGAATTTAGAGACAAAATTAGAGTTCTCTATAAAGTATTGCCGAATATTCAATAAAGCCTGCACCCTATTTCCATTAAATTTCCACCCTCAACATACCTGAATTCCTAGATCATCACTATCGAATCCTGAATTCTCCAAATAGCACAAAGCAAATTCTATAGACTGCTGCACAATTGCAACCAGTACGCCATCCGCTTGCTCCACTATTCATGCAAACCAAATCACAACACCAAACGATGGTTAAAACTTACAAAAAAAAAATCATTTCAAAACAATACAAAAACAGGAAGAAAAAACATAAGATAAAACTTCGATGCAGCTCGATAGGGGTTTTGGTGCTTTCTCCGATCACAATTGGAATAGTTTCATCTTAATAACTTACATAATAAATGTTTCTATTAAAGTTCAACACAACAACCGAGATTACTGTGTCGAAACTCAATCTGATTGGAGAACAGCGCCATAACTACATATAAAACAGTCTCTCAAGTTTTGTGTAAAAAAGGAAAAACACTCACAAACAACAACGAAGATCACACAAGTCAAATCGCATAACAGCAAAACGCAACAGAAAATCAAGTTCTTAAGAGTACCTGACGAAGATCGAGAAGCGGACGCGATTGCGTAGGCGAAGGAGGAAATTCCGTGAATCTGTGCGTCGGTCCAGGAGAGGAAGCAGGAGGTTCCGTCATCAGACGATTGGAGACCGCGGCGGAGGAGCGAGCAGAAGGCTTTGAGACCTAACCGAACGGCGTCGTCGGAGCGGAGCTTATTGATAAACTCGGCGGAGGAGGAGGAGGAGAGAGCGTCAGCCAGGACGGTGAGGCCCTCGGCCATTACGGAGCGAATGAAGAGAGAGAAAGAGGTTTGTAGGAAGAAGAGTGAGTGTGTTATGCAGAAGTGGAATTGAGTAAAAAGACGTGTAGTAAGGGGTTTATGGTATTTATAGTGTTGAAGCGGTGATGAATGAATTGGAGAAGAAGAAAGGGACAGAGATATAGTATTACTATTGGTGCTGCTTTCCGAGTTTGCTTAATGGGAAAGCACCATTTTACCAATTCTCATTTCATTTCATTCTACTTTCGCTCTTCTCTTCTCCCATTGCCAAACACAACAAAATAAACCCCAAATAATGTTAAAATAAATATCTAAAAACCCTTTCTTACTCTCCCATTTTTTAAACTAACACTGTGGTTCGTTTGCTTCTATTTTTTTATTTTTCACTATTTATTTATCTTAAAAAAAACTAAAATGACTTGAAGCTATGTGATAAAGTATAAATGTCAAAAATGAAGAAAAGGAGTTCTTCTTTTTGGCTTAATGATTGAAAGCATTGCAGAACACACCAATGCAGAAGTAGCCAAGACAAAGGATTAAAATTGAAAATGTGATTTGGGCATAATGTATATAATAAGATAAAAAAAATGTTGTAATGATAAGTACCAAAGTAAAACACCCGTGAAATGAAAATGATACAAAATTTAGTAAAAGAGAATAAAACTTAGTATTTAAAGTTACTTTTTTAGGAGGAAATTGTGTATGCATACTAATTATAAGTTGAGAAATATTAGAAGGTATAATAAAAGATATTTAGGAAACTCTTAGTTTTATATGTTTTTTTCTTTTTATAACGATTATTTGTAGTAAAAAGGAAAAACAAGATTTAATGTTGACTCGTTTTGTTTATCTTACTTAATTCGCTGTAATAATTTTGAACAGTGTCTTCATCCAAAATGTTAAAATGGTTACATAAAAAAACTGTCAAAATGATTGTTGTTATTTTGAATAATATTATTAAATTATACTAGTTCTTTATTATGTTATTTTCTTTTAACTATTATTTTTTAATAACAACATTAAAACATGGTAAATCATTATTACAACCAGGTTACTTGTAGTATTCTGTTCTTTGATGGTTATAGACTGGTAAAAGAGTAAAAGAGATTAAAAAAATATATCAATCGGTAAAGTTTAGAAGAGTTATCTTTTCTATGAGTTAAATGGTGAAAAATAAATATGTAAAACTGTTTGGTTTGATGAACAAGTGACAGTGACAAAGGAGATGAAATAGTATGGAATTTACACCTTATAAATTTTCAAAACCAGATTACATAAAAAAAAAAAAAAAAAACCCTTATAATGACTGATTCTGTTGTCTTTTTTTACATTTTTTTTATCGTCAAAGTTACAGTTTTGTATTTATTTAGTAAGAAATTGCATATAAGCCAGTTCTAAAGCTTTAAGTTACTAAAGTAAGAGTTTTATTTTGTTCTATTAAATTAATTTCAGAATTTCAGAACCTCCTTGTTATTCTATTTAGAAAATTAGTAAAAAATAATAATCTTTATATCGTCATTTTTAATTTGTGAAAGCACGTGTTTTAAAAACTATATTAAAAACTGTATTTCTTATAATTATATCCCATCTATGTTAAAATGTAATGGTTATAACTTCTTTTTATTGCAAGTTACAACAATAAAATATATGAACACAATTTTCAGCAGTCATGTTGGTGAATTAATTTGAATCATTCATTGATAAAATTTAAACTTCATGATAAACTCTGTACATATACATACACATATATAAACATTTTTTGTTATTTTTTTATCTAAACCAAATCCTAAAAATATATTTTTAAAACAGCTTTTGAAATTTTAATTTTTTAAAATATACTTTTTACTTTTATAAAATTAATTTAAGAATATTTTAATTGTAAAAAAAAGACAAATACAAATTGTATAAAAACTAAATCAAAACAAAAAACAGTTAAGCACATATGAATTTACCTATAATATAGTATAGTAAATAAATTGACATGTATATGAAATATTTTTTTTATCAAATTACTTGCCATGAACCCCCATATAAAACGGACAAATGTCAGATTCGGCACAAATTTTCTGTACCCTCTGTAGTTCGAATATCAAACCTATTAAACCATAATAACAACATAGTCATGAAAGATTCGCCAAGTTCTAAAGTCATTAATCTATGCCAAAACTTTTTTCTAAGATTGTCAGTAGTTATAGATTGCAAACTGGCATAAGGAAATGTAATGATGCTAGAGATCTACAAATTCTACCTACAAATTGAAAAGTGAATGACAAGAAAAAATGTATTAATTGTGATTTTCATCTAAGGTTGTAGCTTGACTGCCATCCAACAGTTCTTGGACACAAAATTTATTTAAGTTTTCATACATTTTCTTCCATTGGTTAGTCATTTGCATTGACCTTTGGTAATCATGCTTTAGTTTCTCCGTCTCCATTTCAGAAGCAGCAGATGACCCTTGATGCTGAGACATAGGTTAAAAACAAAAACAAACGTTAATCACAATCAAAATCAGGTAATGACCATCCTTTAATAAGAGGAGTAATCATATAAACAAACCTGAAGTTCTTTAATGTAATTAGATATCAGATGAGAACTGATGTATGAAGGAACCACAGAACTGCTTCCACCCCCAAGACTGACCATAGTGCTCATATCCGAGTCTTCATCTATTGAATTTGCATATTTTTCCAATGGAGGGGGTAAATTAGCCCCTTGCTTTCTTGATAATGTTTGTACATTAGAAGATATGTGATTAGTAGAGTTTTCTCGTCTAACAACGAGAATATTATTCACAGGCCCTGCAGCATCCACAATAATTAACATTAAATTTTAGCAGACTCAATTTGAAAACATGCATGTAATCGATACTGCCATCTCATGAAGGTGGTTTAGTCATTAGATATGCCATCTGAGAAAAAAAAACCTTGAACAATAACCAAGTGTGTAAAAAGCTTATCATGCAGAGCATATTGAGAGAAAAAATAATAGCGTATTATCCAAGTTAAATAACAATGCATCGCATATCAAAGGCATTAAGCAAAAATAAAAGTTTAAAAAAATAAAGGCCCAATAGCAGCAGATATAAATAAGAGTTGAATATATAATAAGAATACTGTCTAAGCCCCACTAGATAAGTAAAACAACTGGGCACCAGCGTTTCTTATAATTAAGTAAAAGCTCCTCTGCATACAGAAAACATTGGTATCATACATCAGGTACGTTAGTTGCTTTACCATATCACAAATAAATTGCCAGTCTTCACTATATTCTAATTTTGCAAATGAAAACAAGTTTGACCATTGAAAAAGCAGAAATTCATTGGAAAAAATTTCATGACAAATAGCATAAAATATGCATTACTAAACATAGGTGCAATCAAAACTCTTTCTACAAAGCAGGTCATATTTCACTGTTTATATAATACCTTTAGCATGTTTGAACATGCGGACAATGTTACGAGTTCTTGCATTCCAAACACGAACCATTCCATCCTCTGACCCGGATATTAACAAATTCTCACTCATGCCATATGCTAAGCAAGTAACTGCCTTGCTGTTACATCGAGAAACAAAATTAGTTAAATGGCACTGCATAGCTTAAACCAACTTTTTATTCTAATAACATGACCACTAGCAAAGAGGAATAAGATATGTTACAGAATAAACTAAAATTAAATTATAAAGAGTGTATAAAGCAAGGTTCATTTACTTCTTTACTGCATAAATTCGAGTAATCAAAATATTTCAATATATTTGGAAGCGTCACATCATGACTTCAACTTGGCATTGATACGTGCGGAGGATATGGGTTTGAAATACTAATTAGTCAGTTTATTAGTAAATAAGGAAAATTATTCCGTAGATATGTGAATAGATTGACCTTAAAACTAGCTTCTGATTGCTATAAAACTAGCTTGTAATTTATCTTCATTACCTTTTGTTAACAATGAACGAAAAAACTGAGTGGATAGCTAGAACTGTAACTATCAATCTAGGATAGTCATGCAGAGCACTGACCCCAAAAATTGCTATAGCAGGATTTCCACTATTGAGAAATTTATACTAGTTAAATTCATACACACACATACATATGAATATTCAAAATTAGACAGAAAACAAGGACGAAATCATGAAATACATGTGGGAGAGAAACAGAACTGCTATTTATTGCAACAAAATAAAAAGGCAGAACAAACTCTGATGGCAGGGAACTATGAAAGACTGAAATGAATAAAGAGAGGATAACAAAACATTGGACATAGTGCCAGGGAACAAAGCAAGGATGGAAACACGGGGAAGGGTACCAGAAACATCAGAATTGGCCAGAGATAATGCCAGAGAATAGTGAGTCATCTTTCAGAGACACAAGAACGTCAATTTTTAATCCCAAATAAAAGAGCAGAGTCTCAAAATTGTTGTCTAAATTAAAAATTTAAATAACCCAGTGTTGAGGGAACAAACAGGAGTTTTCAATTCAACCATGAATGAACATTGCCCCTGCTAATACCATGAATGGCTGTAATAGAGGGTCGTGCCTTATGCAGCTTCATGTGCAATAGCAAGCCATGATGCAATGGGTTCAATGGAACAGGCAATAGCATTGATATGCCACAACGGCAGTATAGTGCACAATTGACAATCCTAGCTAGAAGCCTAGAAACAACTACTGCTTTAAAGATAAATAGTTACCATTTTTTATTCAAACTCAGATCAAACATGGATTGATGTTTGTTCAAAAGCTATAACAGCTCAGTTTGTATTTTCATGTTGTAAGAGAAAAGGATAACCACCAAAGAACAATCAATCTTTTTTTGAAATGGGTTGAACTAATAAATTGGAATCGGCTGGGTGTACAAACTACGAATTTCAACATAAACGATCTCAAATTCATCATCTATTGTAATCAGTAAGGGGAATAAATGTTTCTTTGAATTCATCATAGCTACAATTAAATTCTGTGGGAACTCAATATTCACTTATAGTTATCCATAAATTCTTAAACAAAAACTAACTGCTCTCAAGTCCCAAGTTGTTGCTCTCTAAGATCAATATTATTGAATTGGCACATAGCAACTATCATACACGAGATATAGGGGAGCACAAGACAATCAATGCGTGCAACTAAATTATTCAAGCTTACAAAATATATATGCAATTCAAAGAGATAATTACAATCAAAACACCGATGCATATTTGCAAAACTAAAATTAAGTGATAAGACATCATCAACAAGTCTATACTTTTTAAAATAAACACAAAGAAGAAGTGACAACCTGTGGTTAGAAAAAGAACCAATGATATGCCTCCCACAATTATTAGTAGCAACGCTTTCAGTGTTAAGTGCAGCAATATATATCTTTCCATCTCTACTGCCAGCATAAAAGACGTGCTCAGCTGGATCCAATGCAATGGAATCAATAACTGAAGGGAATACTATATTTCTTAGTAGTGTTCCCCTAGATAAGCTCCATACCTAAAAGAAGAACAAATTACAATCCAATTAAGTTGATTACAAACATTCAAACATATACATAAACTATCTCAAAATATAAGATTAATTGAGACAAGTATCAAACTCTATAAACAAAATTACTAACATTTTTCATACAGAAATATATTATATCCTCAGGATGTAGAACAAATTTTAGATGATTTAGAAATCTGTACATGGGTAATTTAATAATAGGTATTGATTTACATTTTAAATTTAAAAAGCATATTGTAAGTTTAAAGATGTCTTTTTACAATATTTCAAATTTTGTATCAATGGATTTCAGAGTATGTATGTAAATCAGTCAAATCTAAACCAGTTGAACAGGGCCAAGGAGTCAGATAAGATGAATGAGGATCTGCAGGAAACAGAATGAGAGGCACAGACAAGTTGAAAAGAACAAAGAAGCAAAGCTCAAGGGGTTTTTTCAAAGAGGGTGACGGTTGGTTTTTATTTTTCAAGAAAATGAGTCTTTCATAAGCACAGCAGGCTCGCACAACTACACAGATCCTACGTCCAAGATTCTGCAAACCCACTGTTCAGACCAAATTGCATCTTTCATGTGGATCTAGATTACAGGGAGCACGAAAACAACACAAGCCATGTGATCCATGACCAAATTTGTGATTTCAAAAACAGAGCCATTGTCAACAAAAAAACTATTAACAGCTGACTTCAACCGATAATAAAAATATTATTCATTTATGAGTCGTCTGGCTAAACATAAACTATTAGAATTTACAAAATTCTAGAGATAGACAATCGAAGCAGGCAATAGTAAATATAATTCTTGAGTAAATGTACTTCATTGATTATCTATTTTTCTACTAGACCACCACCACACAAAGACAGTAAAACAAACCTTGCAAGTTCGATCCTCTGAAGCTGACACAATAATTGCATTGCACCCTCCATTACCAATAACAACATCAGTCACGCGCAGGGTGTGTCCTGAAAAACTATACTCATAAAGATTATTTGCCTGCTGCCCTCTGAAATCATCGAATATCCTGAACCACGAAATGAAGAGCAGCAAATACCACAATAGTTAGCACCGCTAGCACCCAAGCTGTACACTATCCTAAAAGCAAAAATCACTACTGCAACGGAAAGAAAAATAGAAAAAGGGAGAGAAAAGTACATGAAGAGAGACCAAACTCTTACGGTTCCATCTTCAGAACCAGATATCAACAGGGAGTCATCTTCAGAAAAAACCAGACAAGTAACCGCCCTAAAATGTGCACGCCACTTCTTAAGCAATCTACCGGTTTCAACCTTACAATCAAAGCAAGCAACTTAGCACGGTACAGTAAACAGAAACAGACATAAATTAAGTCCCCACTTTCAATTCATAATTCTCCACAACCTAACACTACAAACACTTCAGTACATGTTTAGACTATATTTGATTTCTCTTAAGTAAGGGTAAAATAAGTAATCCCAATTATTGGTGAGAAAACCAGACCGTTGAAAAAAATAATGGATCACCAAAATAAAAAAACTTACTTCCCACAAGTAAATATCACCAGACGAAGCTCCACCAACAACGAAGGTTCCCGGGTGATTAGAAGCAAGGGGCTTAATAGGTTCGGCGGGAAAGCTCTTCACTTCAACTTGAGGCTGCACACGCATCATGCAAGTGACAATGTCATCATCAATTCATTCATTCATTATTAATAATTTTCATCATATAAGAAAATGTTAAATAATAAGAAGAAGAAAAGGGAACAACCTTGGACCAGGACCAGAAGAGAATAGAACCAGATGTTGCTGAAGTTTCTCTAAGCTGAGAGGCGGCGATGAAGCGAGAACCGACGGAGATAAGGCCGTGAGAAGGGGATAAGCAAGATTTGTAGCGGAGCTGCTCCGCGCCGGTGTGAAGGTCCCAGCACCCTATTCCGCCATCAACAGACGACGACGCCAAAACAACCTCCATCCTTCGTCGGAAGCACACGGCGAAATAACAAACGAAGAATCAATGGAAGCGAGACCTAGATTTTAAGCAATGTTATGAGAATATGCTACTCTGTTACGGAGGAGGCTACCCCGTAAAACAATACACAAGGGTTTTTTGTTTTGATCTTTGACCCGGCTAGGGTTTTTATTGCTTTTTATAATTAAATCTTATGTGTTTTTATTTAAATTTTATAAAAGAATATAATTTAAGTTTGAGTTTAATGATATAAAGAGTGATTGAAATACCTATATAAAGAGAATTCTTTATAAGTGGAGTAATTCGCCATTAACGATGAATTATATTGTCACATGGAAAGTCATATTTTGAACGGTTTTAAATTTGAAACGTATTGTCAGGTTCTAACTTCCACGTATTGTTCTTCTTTTTGTTTTTAATATTTTTGTTTTTAATATTTTTGTTTTTAATATCAGTTACTCTGAAAGTGCGTTGTTTATTCACAGTTTCACACCTACTTTCCTCTTTAACTGTCATAACCCTTTCATTTAGGAAATAGTAGGTGGAGTAGTTTCAAGAGGAGAAAGCATGGGTAAGGTCATCAGTTATGGAAGACGCTTTGAAATATAGAAGCGCATCTTTTGAGATGTGTGCATCATAGACTTTGTGAGAATGGAAGAAGAAGAAAAGGGAGCAGAGGAGGAGTCGCATTTTTGTGTTGGAGAGTCAGTGAGTGATTATTGTGTGTGTACATTTTGTAATGTGTTTAATCAGGGTCCCTTTAGGAGAGCGAGTGGATGTGGATTGATCCAAATTAAGGCATCCCTAGAGCCTCTCATATTTATCTCCTTCAAACACACACAATCTTATCAATATTTATCTTTTTTTTTTCACCCTTGCAAATCATATAACATACCATCAAACTTCCAACAACTCAGACATTCTCTATTCGTCTTTCAGTTTATTGTCTAGAAAAGTTCTTCGTATAATACCTATAAAGTGGGAGTTAAGTTGAGGTTTTCTCATAATTTATTAGAAGTGTCTTAAACAAAAACATCATTTACGGTTTCTTTCTTCATTTATAACCGTATATTTTCCCCACTTTTCTTCTTCAACATCTATTGTGAAGTCCAAATCAATGACATTTGATCCTGAATAACCTACTTTAGCAAAGGTTCTTTAGTTACCCCGTTTTCATTTTTCTTCCTTTTCTTCTTTTTTGGGCAATTCATTATCTATCATGAATTTGAATTATATGTATGTATATATATTGCAATATGTAATTGTACACTTCATTTGGTCTAAAACATTTTTCATACCCGTTGCCTTATCAACAACGAGTTATGTTCATTAATCATAGATGAGATAAGTTGTAATAATGTGGCAAGTACAAGAGTAATGGAGAAACTAGGATTACTCACTATCTCTCTTACAAAGGCATATAAATTATAATGGCTTAGTGAAAATGGTGAAATAGTTGTAAACAAACAAATCCTCATAACATTTGTCATTGGAAAATATAAAGACAAAGTTTTGTGTTATGTTGTGTCAATGGAAGCAACACATTATTTTGGAAAGACCTTGGCAATTTGATAGAAAAATTTACATGATGGTCTTACCAACAAAATTTCTTTCAACTTCCATGGGCACAAGATTATATTGAAACCTCTCTCTCCAAAAGAAGTTAATGAAGATCAAGTAAAAATGAAAAATAAAATAAAATAAAAAATGTGAGAAAAATAAAGTCAAAACGAGTCTTATCATCTCACTACACACAGTAAAAAAGGTAATGTTGGCTCGTCCCGAATTTAATAATGCATATCCTACTAGGTATTGTCCTTCCCTGTCTTCTCCATCTTTTGATAGTTCTAAATATTTGAAGTACTTGATAGAGAAGTTTGGGGATGTTTTTCAAAATCCTCCCAACGGTTTACCTCTTCCAAGAGGCGTTCAAAATCAAATTTACTTTATCCCTGGATATTCTCTACAAAAACTACCTGCATATAGAACTAATCCAAAAGATTTTCAAAAAATCAACAAAAATGCACATGCGTTTGATTTACCTCACACATATGCAGACAATATTATCTTTAATGTGAGCGATTTGACTATGTTATCTGCATGAATTCTAAATTCGTGGACGAATTCTCCCCAACCATTCGCGTTAGCCCCTTCAAATCAATAGAACCAAACATTCTTCCCACCCGCTCGCTAGTCCTCCCTCACATGTCATCAGTAGAACCAAACACAACATTAATGACAAGTGAGACCATGAATATTTTGGTATATAAGCTTTATTGTGAGAGGGTGCTTAAATTCGCCTTTATAAAAGGTAACACAAACTCAACTAGAAGATCGTTAAACTCATTGCTTTAAAGTAATTTTTGAACTAGAACAAGTTAGAGCCCATTGTGTAGTAGGTAAAACTTTTCCTATACCCACAAGACAAAACCATACGAAATAATGAGAAACCAAAGACAAAAAATTCAACCCGAAGAAGAGGCTCAAGCAGAACAAGACTAATTACGAGAAGAAGTTGAGTTGTCACGTCATTTGATGGTGGAGGCTTTGAGAGTACATGAAGAATTACAAAAACTAATGAACAACTGCATAAACAAGTGACACGCCAGGGACATGTAGACTTGTATCTAGTCGACGCCCAAGAAGACCCACAATTCTTCTCCAGACAATCATGGATGAGCCAGTATCACCACATTACATGGTGCCCAAGATCACACAATTCGTCAGATTAGGAGATCCAGAAAGTCAACTCAAGGCTTTCAGAGCTCAAATGTTGATCTTGGGGGCTTAGATGTGGTCCCAATCTTTATGGGAATTGCCTTGCATTGGTTCAACGGTTCCCAATCGAACAATCACCTCTTTCTAGACTTCCTTTCAAATGTTTGTGGAACAACTCACTACTAATAAAACAGAACCTCCTAAAATTGTTGACTTTTTTTTTTTTATATTAAGTAGCATGAGAATGAGCTCTAAAGAAATACCTCAATCATTTTTGTGATATCTCACGTATTCATCAACCAAATGAAAAGATGTTTGTAGATGCCTTTGTTAAAGGACTTTGTGTCGACCTTTTTAGTGAATCACTCATTTGGAACAAGGTTGAATCTATGGTTGAAATCTAAAGTAAGGCATCATCCTATATCAAGGCTAAAGAAATGGTGAGGCCATCAGGAAGGGAAACATGTTGATTGGAAGTCAAAGAGGGAAACTTTGATATGTTCCCAGAAGGGCTTAGAGTTATGTTTTTTCCAAATGATTGATACCCGGCCTCTCCATATGGAACACTTGGACCAAATCTGGCTATAAGCAACACAGAGAACAAGAAATGTTAGCAATATTTCATGATTATTGATGGAAATTTGTGTAAGACTTGTTGAAGGAGATGGGTCTGTATAAGAAAGTACACCAGAATGGACCATCCCCTCAACAAACACTTGAAAGCATCTCTTTCCAACAATTGGTTGACAAATTCGGAGGAAATTTAAATTCACCGCCATCGCAGAAGATAATACCAAAACTGAATTGGCAGATTCATCAATCTCATTCAAATTGAATGTGTTTTTCATCCCTCAAGTTAATGACAATAAATAAGTGTTTGTTGGGAGGGAACCTAATTTTTCTGTGGTCATTTACAAAATTTGTTTATTTTCTTTATTTAGAGGAAGTTGCTTATAAATTGAATAAAGTTATTTACATAAATAACTTTTACAATTTGAACTAATTCTCATCAATTTTAAGCAACTTGTACGAGAGACTGACATTAAAAAATAATATATATAATTAATTGTAAATTTTGCGTAATCAATTGTTTGTCTGTATAACTGATTATGTATAACCTACAATTAATTAAGATTAAAAATACTTAGGTTAAAAACACTTTATTTTACACGTAGTATGTCTAAATTACAAAGATAGCAACCATGAATGGATGTCAAAGAGGGAAGATGACCATCAGGAAGGGAAACATGTTGATTGGTGTTATGTACCTTACGTGGCTCAAAGGCCACGAGAGTAAAGTGAAAGGATCAAATGACCACCTTTAAGTGTATCACAAGAAATCCTAATAGATGATAACATATCCAACATATTATAATTTTCTAGAAGGATTGATCGATTTCTTAGTCACTTCCAAAACCTCTAGTGTGCATTTTCAAGGTTATCACACTCAAGGTAAACCCGACTTGTAGGGTTGTAAGAGTCTATTTCACATAAAAATTTTAAAAAAAATAATAATTTATGATAAAAAATCAATTAGCCAATCTATCCTAAAATTCAAAAAACTTTCAATAAAAATCTGCCCTAAACCCAATAAAAAAACTCCAATCCAATTTTAAAAGCTCAAACAAACCTAATTTAAAAAACCCTAACCTTAAAACCCAATCACAAGCACCACAACAGCAGCGCAGCACATACCTAGGCTAGGCAAGATGCTTCGCGAACGGTCGGCGGCGGGATGCGGCGAGAGGCGCGATGAGCAGCGAGCACCGCGCTGTGACGAGCGACGCAGTCAACGACGAGTGTTGCGGTGCGGCAAGCGACGAGCGGTGCGGCGAGCGGTGCGGCGAGCGACGACCAATGAAGAGCGGCGCGACGCGGTGGAACTGTCAACGACAGTGAAGAAGACGAAATCGCAAGCGTGAGGAGTGAAATCAGGTAAAACCCTAAAAAATCTAACCTGATTAAAAGGGAACGGCACCGTTTTGGATATTTTTTCGCAACTCGCTGACTCGGTCTTAAACTCGCGAGTTTCAAAAACGAGTTTGCTCCCGAATTGACTCGCCAACCTGTACTTGACTCTTAAACTCGTAAGGACTTGAAGTATGGTACCTGTATTTACAATTTTGACTTCGGTATTATATTGCTCAATGCATTCACAGATAATTTTACTAATTTCATCTGTAGGAATGGTTACCATGAAAATATCTTAAGTTTATTTTTTATAAAAAAAAAAATGATGCTTATACTCTATTATACTCTATTTTATAATAGAAAGACTAATCAATTATTTTTTTATTTTATCATCCCAAACATGTCAATATTAGCACTAACCGTATGTAAATATTTACGAGTTAACCCTAGAGGTTGATAACATTACTAACTCACGGTCATGACAAAGAAAAATATATGTTTTAACGACCCAACTCGCCAAATCAACAAAGGAAGGTCATTTACGATAATAATGAACATTCATCTCAAGCGGTAGATCCCGTCTCGAAATCCCAATCTCAAGTCATCATTGAACATGAGACACTATATTGGGAGATTTCAATACAATATCAAGGGGATGTTTGGGAGGCGAGCGAACAACTCAAGTTGGAAACAATACTCGCGAGCTATATTCCCCCTTGCGACTAGAAGAACTTCCTCAACACCTATTATTTGTTTATGAAATGTTGATCTATAAGGTGTGGCAGCTTAAGGGAGCTATGCTCAAACCATATATTAGGATACATTCGTGGAACTCTAGGGCAACCTTTAGTTATGAACTACCTTTTCAGATAAAAATTTTGCGAGCACTATTGTGGTTAAGTATGTTATGACCAATTCTCCTTCATCAAACAATCTACTATTGGTAAAACCATCTCTAAACAAGTTGGGAGTTGTTGTCTCCTTTGTGCATCTCAAAATGAAATTCCCCACCATGTAGGGTAAAATTGTCACCGTAAAGGTCGATCAGAAAATAGCGCAAAAGTACTTTGAAATTAGTCTCTATACTTTCTGGTGTAGCAGCAAGAGTTTGTCACCTGATTATAAACTTATTTTATGTTTTTCTAATTTAAGATAAACATCACATATATTGAAAGGAGAAAAAGGTCAAATGTCAGCAACATTTTATCTGTGCTAACTATTATGCGTAAGCAATTTTGTGGTCCTTACGGCCACGATTTATCACTATTACCCTACCAGTAGATGTATCACTATTACCCTACCAGTGTTCTTTTAGACCTCCGGAATGCTTTGTACCAACTTCGATGGCACAGCATATTCACCAAGGGCTACCTATTGAGATCCAATTCCCTAAAGCGTGGAACAGTGAACTCCTCACAATTGAGTACACGGCGATATAAATAATAGCACTATGTTAACAGATATCATAAAACTAAGTGTCTTTACACAATAGCATAAATTTTTAGGAAAAATTAATTCTTTGACATGGTATAAAAGATTTTATCACAGTTTTTAGAAATTAAATGGTCGTGATTTATTAAATAAAATATTCCAGCTCATTTAAAAAGAATAAATCTACATCAGAACTGGAACTGATAGTGTTTGAAGCCATAGCATCATTGAATATCCGCTTCTATTTTAACAATACTTTCTCAAGCATTTTAACAGCGTGATATTCTGGCAAAAACTACCAATAGTCACCACAGGAACAAACTCCATCCCTAAAATGATGGAAGCGATTCACATCTCTAACAAGAATCTCTCTATTAGCAAATTTTGAAATAAATTTTGTAACAGCATGACAGTCTTCACACAATCTCAAGTTTTTTCTGATCCTTATGGTTTCGCCTTTTGCAGTATTAATGAGTCCAAAGGCAACTGCAAGCTTCTCGCTGTGTCCCAATACAATTTTTTCCTTCTCTTCTTCATCAAGATCATAGAGAACAACATTTGTCTGTGGGACATAACCCTGCTCTTTCATCTCAGTTGACAACTTAACTATCAAAGCCTGAACCTCTTCAATTTGTGGGTTATGCTCGTCAACAGAGACAAACGAGTACACCTTCCTTTTCACTTCAATCCAGCTGCAACCTGGAAGCTTTTGAAGGCCACGAGCTTCCAGTAGCTTCATTACACTCTTTGATTCACTCCACATCTTAGCTTCTGCATAAGTATCGGCTAAAAGCACATAATTTCCAGCATTCTTAGGCTCCAACTCAAAAAGCATACTACTTGCTCTCTCCGCAAGTTCAACATTACAGTGAATCCTACAAGACCCAAGAAGGGAACCCCAAACTGTGGGTCCGGGTTCAAAATGCATATCTTCTATTAGTTTGATTGCTTCATCTAACCTGTTAGCTCGTCCAAGAAGATCCACCACACAAGCATAATGCTCCATACCAGGATCGATCCTGTACTTACTAAGCATGGATTCAAATAAAATCTTTCCTTCCTCAACAAGGCCGGCATGACCGCAAGCACCCAGAACAGTAATGAATGATATATAACTCGGTGAAACTCCTTGGTGGATCATGTTTTCAAAAATTTGGATCGCTTTCTTTCCGAAACCATGCATACCGTAAATAGAAATCAAAGAATTCCAAGAAATAACATCACGATTCTTCATGCTATCAAACACCCTCTGTCCCATCGAAATCTCACCACATCTTCCATACATTGTAATAAGCGCACTAAGAACTGGCAGTATAGAATCAAGACCCCGTCTAAGGATATAACCATGAATCAACTTCCCTTGTTCTAATGCAGCAAGGCCTCCGCAAGCTTGAAGTACACTAACCATTGTAACTGAATTTGGAACTGAATCACCAGCCTCAAGCATCATTAACTGAAACAGTTCCAGTGCTTTCATAGGCATATCATTCTTTGCAAAACATGCAATCATAGCGCTCCATGAGACAAAATTCTTGGTAGGCATTGCACAAAACACGGAATTTGCATTAGACACACTGCCAAACCTAGCATACACATCTAACAGAGTCGTCATAACATGAATATTTGCTTCATAGCCATGTCGTAGAATATGGGCATGAATCTCCTTGCCCTTCCAGAGAGGGCAGACCGACAGCTCTGAAACAACGCAAGCCTTAAGCGCATACGTATACGTGAACCTATCCGAAGGGATCCCAGTGCAATTCATCTGGACATACAAATCTAGCAGCTCCTCACCACGACCCACCATTGCCAGTGCTCGGAAGAGTGCATTCCAGACATATATGGTTCTTTCCAGCGTTTCATCAAATACCTTGCGAGCACGATCAATGGAGCCGAGCTCATAGTACATATTGATAAGTTTAGTAGCCAAAAACGGGTCTTGGTCAAAACCCCTGTTGGTAATATGGCGATGAATGTGAAGGCCATCAGAGAGCGAGTTCTGCTGGGCACACGAATAGATTAAATGCTCAAAAGTCTGCTGAGTTGGATTGGGCTCACACAACAGGAGATGAATAGCCTGCTTAAGGCTCCCACCTTTGCACAATGACTGTATAAGTTGGTTGTTGTCGGTCTTTATGCCATTGATGGGGTTTGTTGAAGGGTTCAATGAAGCAAAAGTGACCGGAAATCTTGAATAGGCACGGGAAGTGTAGCAGAGGTGGGTTTGAGATGGAGTATGTCTGACAATTTGGGGAATCTGAAGCACCCACATCAGACAATATTTTGATGCAACTCTCCTCCCAAAAAGCTTCGTCAGTGTTTCTGCTGTAAGGGAATAAGTTCAATGCTTCGTATTATCCAAACCAATGTCACATCTGTAAGTAACATTAAGCAAGAAAGAAACCATAAACAACTCAAATTTAAGAAATAAAGACATAGAAAGATGCAAGAGGTAACCAAGGAACAACAAATAGGATAACTAGGTTGTCTATGTTCTACTTTGTAACCCCATTTCAGTGTTTTATTATAAATAGTGCAATGAATAGACATAACCTGATACAATTTCCCCAACAAAAACATACCAGAGGTGATAGTTGTGACACAAAAGATTCAAGTTTCGGTGAGAGTTGTCAGAGTGTTGCAGATAGTTCTGAACTACGGTGCAGTTTAGATATTTCAAAGGGTATTCTAAATCAAAACCGGATCCCAACAGTGTAGCGGGTCGGGTCGAATTATTGCAAACGGGTTGAGTTGGTTCTACCACCAGCATGAAAAATTACATAAAATAAAAAATAATATGTGTATTTTTACAAATTATAAGAAAACATAATAAAAAAATCCATACATATTTTCTTTTTAAAGATTCAAAATTACAAATGTAAATTATCAGTTTCACATTCTAAAAAACTTCATAAATATATAATAAAATGAGGTATCAATGTTAATTATTAAATAAACTTATTTTACTCCATACTAATATCATTTTTAAAAAAATCATTTTTCTTAAAAATCTTATTGGTGTTATAAAATTTTATTGAAGCATAATGAATTATTTTACTAGAAAGTTATATTTTACCACGATAATAATCAATAACCATCAAGAATTTGATTTTAAATTATCAGAAAGTAGACAATTATTTTAGTTATAAGTTTGATTATGCAACATTATATTAATTACATTAATATTTATGATTATGTAACGTAAGTAAGTATAATAACCCTGGATAGTCTACTGATACACTTTCTTTTCTTTACACTCATTTTATCAAACAATTTCTGCATTTTAAAATTTTCATCCCCATTTCTTTTTCTTTTCACACTTCCAACACAATCACCTTTTAAGAAAATCAATAATTTTTCTTTCTCTTTTTGTCTTCCATTATTTTCATGCATTTTAAATTTAGCTACTAAGACATTTAAAAAAATATTTTAATTTAAAATGGTTAGACTTTTAAAAAAATATAATTAAAAAATATAATATTAATAAATTACGAGTTAAATATAAAAGATTTTTGCACTTTCTCTAAATTAAAATCTTAAAATTACATTCTTATATATTACTCAAATTATATATATATATATAAAATTAATTCTCACGTTTAATTTATACTTAAACTACTATAAAAAATATTAAAAAAAATATAAAGAGATTACAGTATAGATGAGTGATTTAATTAACAGGTACATAGAGTGTTTTTTATGGAAAGACTACAACTTAATTTAATTAATTATTACTTTATTATCAAAACACCTTGCAAGTATATTTATTTGTTCGAGAGAGTCAAAATCCATCTGTCTGAATGAGTCAAAATCCATATATTCAAGAAAGTCAAAACCCTCATGTTCGAAAAAGATAAAGTCAACTTGTTTAAGAGAATGGAGACCCACCTGACTAGAATATCACTATTCATATTATAAATACATGAAAAAATTGGAAGAGCATGAAAAAGAAAGAATAAGAAAATTAGTTATTTTACCTTTTTGTTAAAGTCTTCTAAGAACAGTTTAAAAAATATATTTTTTATATTCTTTTATATTATTAGGCAAAGTTCTTCTTTGACTCAACATGATGTAAGAATATATATGTTTATAGAAAAAAACTACTGTTTTATCAAAAAATTTACTTAATGTAGGAAAATGATTGGATCAACTTACTATGTATTGGATTTTACTTAGTAGAGAGTATATGGTTTGCATGTGCAATTTATATAGTCTATTGAGGAGTAAATAACCAATTTCGTATCTGGAAAGACTATATAGCAAAAATTAGTCCTTACAATTTCCTTTCTATCTCACCTTTCATGTGATCTAATTGTTTTTTGTTATTCGTAATACTCACTTTTTATAAGATTTTCACCATACATATATATATGATTATTTTTAACTTATACAATACTTGAATTTTATAATTTTCATAATCGAATCAAACAGTTTTTATGTCCTGATAAAAAAGTAAAAAAGAGGTCACAATTATCGTTCTACAAAATAAGAAATTATTAGGATTCCAGAAACCCAGTGTTAAAGAAATCAAAGTAAGTCTTAAAAAAATGAGTTTTAGTGAAAAAACTAACAATAAAACTATATTTTAAAAGTCTAGTGAGTAGTGCGTGGTACGAACAAAATTAAAAATACCATCTTTTAGAGAAATTGGTAGTGGTGTGTACACAAGCTTCCAAAAGCAACAAGCCCTATCCGAAGCCCTATCTAAAAGAAAATTATACATATAAAGTTGGTAAATATACTTTGATAACACGAAAGAAAAATAATTTTTTATTAAAATATGAACTTTACATAAATAGATCGAGAATTTGAAATTACATTATACTACAAATCGGAGTTGAAAACTGATGTGAAAATAACATTTTTCATTATTTTTTAAATATGTTGATAGCTATTAGATTTTCTAAAGTGAGCTTATTTCCAGCCATCTATACCTATGAAGAAATTAGCATCTTCACTTTCTGCTTTAATGATTCCTTGCTTATATATACTAGATGACAGCATGGTTCAACATTCCTTAGGATTTGAAAAGTTTAACCACTTCACAAAACACAACTTCAAACTGACACAATTTTAAAGATGATTTTTTTTATTTTTATATAAAAAAGTGAACAAGTGGCAAATATAATAGTGAAATACCTGCTTTAAGAGCTTTCCAATTTCCATTCCATGTTTAATTGTTTATTGGAAATGGGAAAAGAGAGTAGCAGCTGCGATTCTAAAAATTGATGCCATGTTATAATAAGTCAGACAGAAACAAAACTGAGTGAATGAGTCAAGCTCGCACTGTTTTCTATCTGTTTTGTGTGAATGGTTTTACAGTTTTCTTCACAGCTTTGTTTCCTTTCATTCTCTACACAAAGAGAATCCTTGTTTTCCTTTGTACTTAGTGTGATAATCAATACAAAGTTACCTTCTCAGTTTCTCTTCTCTCTCTCTCTTTCTTAACTCCAATAGAAAGAAAGAACATGGAAAACCACACTCTTCCTCTGGAGTTGGCAAGAGAAATTCTTCTGAGATTGCCAGTGAGATCTGTGTTGCGTTTTAAGTGTGTATGCAAGTCATGGCATTCTCTCATTTCCGCTCCTCAATTTGGCATTTCCCATTATGACTTAGCTGCTTCACCCTCCTATAGAGTTCTTATAAAATCAAAGGACTTTCTTGTTCACTCCATTGATATAGACGCACGGCTTTTCAAACAATCCAGTGCAGTGCATTTCCTTTGCCTCCCTCCACCACCCCCACGCCCTAGTGATGATTTTCATTACAAATATGAGCTTCTGGGTTCATGCAGAGGACTAGTATTTTTATGCTACCAGGGAGATCTCATTCTTTGGAACCCATCAATGGGTGTCCATAAACGATTCCCAAACTTTGAATGTGACTTGACCGATGAAATTCTGTATGCTTTTGTGTATGACACATCAACAGCTAACTACTGTTTAGTTCTTGTTGGATTAGATGAGTCTGAAAACATTGAGTCTCCAAGTGATGAGAGGAAAGCTGAAATCCTGATTTTCTCTTTCAAAACTGCTTTGTATGTTCCATCTAAGAGCATTTATTTTCCATACAAGTGCATGGGAGAGAACTTCAGCGCTGGGGCACTGTTCAGTGGGGCTATTCATTGGTTGGTTTTCACTGAGGATGAAAATCTCCCTGTGATTATTGCCTTTGATATGATACAAAAGAGTTTATTAGATATTCCTCTCTTTGACCATTTCACTATGCAAAAATATGATGTTCACAGTTTTGGGGTAATGGGAGAATGCCTCAGTGTGTGTTGCAAGGTCCAAGGCTGTGGAACTGCAGAAATATGGATGATGAAAGAATATAAAGTGCAGTCATCTTGGACTAAGTGTGTGGTTATACCCATTAATGACTTTCTCAACGACCATTTTTGCCCTGTATGCATCACTAAAGATGGTCAAATTTTTGGATCAAACATTGGAGGAAGATTAGAGAAACGTAATCATAAAGGAGAGCTCCTTGAGTTTCTCAAATATGGTGGAGGTGGAGAGTTGTACTATTTCAATCTAAGGTCTGCTCTGTATAGAGAGAGTCTACTGTCCCCAAGTAGTGAAGATGATCAGCGGTAACAGACAAGAAAATTCAAGGTTTGCATTGTTCTCCAATCCCTTTCACCATTATATTCTTTCTTATTCATCTTGAATTATGGAATATCAAACTCTATAAGCCGAATGTATGCTGTGGGGCAAATAATTTTGTTCTCGTATTTTCCACTATCTCAAATCTCCATCCTATCTGATGGTGGTGGATATAATTATCCTTGCTTGGATAAATATTTGATGCCTTGCTAACTCACAAGCTTTAATAATCAATCAAAGGCGATTCAAAGGGAAAGTAATGTAAGAAAAAACAATTTTTTTAAGAGTAAAAATAATTAGGATTTTCCATGACATTTTACTATATCACTGTTTTTCTGCTAAAATCTTGGAGAATTTCCTATTAATATCCTAACATTTACATGACATTCTTGTTTCCCGCAGGCCATGAAATATACATCTACCTTGAACTGATGACACGGCTAGCAGAAACATATCACTTAGAAGAGATTGTCTTACGTATGATATTAAATCAGTGTTAATGCAGAAATAGTCTCTGTTTTAGTGGTGATTTCAATAAAGTTGGAGTATCAATGGACTTTGTAATTTACCTGAGTTTCAGATTATGTTTTTTGCTCTTAATGTTATTGTGGTTCAGATTATCTTTTTTTTCTATTAAAGTTATTGTGTTTGCAGTTTGTTTCTCCTGTGCGCTTTTACATAGTTTTCTGACATTCTGTGTGACTTTTGTTGCTCAAACAAAAGCTATGCTTCAACTTCTTAACAATGACCAAAACTGTATCCTTTCTCAAAAGAAATTGTTTGCCGACAAATTTGTAATTTGGTTAAGTTTTGCTCTACAGAAAACTAGATATGCTCCTTGCCAATCTCCATATGTATAGCATAGTGCAATTTTTTTATGACAAGCATGTCTGGATTTTATTTCAAAACCTTTCAGTTTTAGCTAGAGATTTTATGTATTGAATCTAAGGGCATTTAGGTTACAAATTGTGGCAAATACTTTTCCCTGGACATTTAATTTTATTTTTTTTTATTGTTGAAGTTTTTTAATATTAGTTTTCTCAAAGTTAAATTTTTGGCGGTGGATAAATTAATTTTAGTCCGTGGAAGTATTTATTTCATATTTTTTTATTTCCATCTTTTATAAATATCATGGGGGAAAAAAAATCTAAAGTACTGTGGAAGTCACTACTTCAATGTTTTTTTCTGCTTGTTTTCTAGTTGAATCCCGACAGCACCACAGGGCAAGTTGTCTCTCCTAAAGAAGAAGTGATCAGCCTCACTAAGAAGACAGACGAGGTGTGTTTCCCACACATAGGTAGGGCTTATCATCTTCTTCAGCACTGCACCGAACCCTTCAGGTTAGTTATGTAAAATATGGGTTGTGCTAATAAATTATATGGTGTGTTTCTTGCTATTTGCTGCTTATGTTCTAATTTTGTGTGTCACATGAGCTGGAGCTTTTAGTGCCTTGAATTTGGATAACAGATTCATGTTCAATTAATCCTCACACATACATAGTGATTATAGCTATCAATTCAAGCTATACTTTGTTTTTTCAGGTGGCTTCTAGTGGATTATATTGATTACATTTTCAATGCTTGACATCATGTTCTCTAGGTTTGCTTAAAGGGACTGACTTTTCTGATCTGAACCATGCATTTTTCTCAGCCAGGCTAAATGTATATGAAATCGGTGTTATCCCTTTTGTTTACATCAATTTTGTGTCATGAACCCCTAAATTAGTAATTTTACATTCACTTGTTTGATATTAATAATTAAACATCTAAACTAGCACATTCAACCTGTCAGATCAAAACTGAGTCGTACTCCCTTTCATATTTATTGTATTTAACATGAGTACTTAGAGATTTTCACCCAGTAATTACTTGGGAGAACTAAATTTTTTTTATTAATGTATTAAACAATTAACATGAATTTCCTAATCAATTTTCAGGACAGAGAAACCTGCCCTGGCAATGGATTCTACGGCCCTTAGGCACCTCCACTTTGTTTTCATCCCCTTAATGGCCCCAGGTCATCTTCTCCCCATGGTAGACATGGCCAAATTGTTGGCACAACGCCAAGTGAAAGTGAGCATAGTGACCACACCCCTCAATTCCATCCAATTCCAAGCTAGCATAGACAAAGAGATTCGATCTGGGTCACCCATTCAAATTTTAAATGTTCAATTTCCATGTGCGGAAGCTGGACTACCAGAGGGATGTGAGAGCATAGACACTTTGCCTTCAATGGATCTACTAAACAACTTCAACACCGCTTTAGACTTGTTGCAGCAGCCACTGGAAGAGCTACTTGAAAAGCAAAGACCCTTCCCAAGCTGCATAATTGCCGACAAATATCTCATGTGTGTGACTGAAGTTGCAAACAAGTTGAATGTCCCAATAATAATATTTGACGGAACCAGTTGTTTCTTTCTCCTATGCAACCACAATTTACAAAAGGATAAAGTCTATGAAGCTGTGTCAGCTGAAGAGAAATTTCTTATCCCCAGAATTCCCCATAGAATTGAATTGAAAAGATCTCAACTCCCTGGGATATTCAATCCCGGCACAAACCTGAAGTTGAATGCTCGACGTGAGAAAGTAATGGAAGTTGCAGAAAAATCATATGGGATAGTGGTTAATAGTTTTGAGGAGTTGGAAGCAGAATATGTGAAAGAGTATCAAAGATTTTCGGGTCATAAAGTATGGTGTGTTGGCCCTGTGTCATTGTCCAATAGGGATGATATTGACAAGTCTCTAAGAAGTAGGAGAAACTTAAGTTATGAGAATGAATATGTGAAGTGGCTAGATTCATGGTCTCCGAGGTCAGTGATTTATGTCTGCTTTGGTAGCTTAAACCGTGCAATACCAGAGCAGTTGATAGAGCTCGGGATGGGTTTGGAAGCGACTAAAAGGCCATTCATTTGGGTGCTTAGAGGCGCATATGGAAGAGAGGAGATGGAGAAGTGGCTGTTGGAAGATGGGTTTGAAGAAAGGGTGAAAGGGAGAGGACTTTTGATCAAGGGTTGGGCGCCACAAGTGTTGATCTTATCACATACAGCAATAGGAGTGTTCGTGACACATTGTGGATGGAATTCCACACTAGAAGGGATTTGTGCTGGCGTGCCATTAGTAACTTTTCCTCTGTTTGCTGAGCAGTTCCTCAATGAGCAACTTGTTGTACAAGTGGTGAAGATTGGGGTGAGTGCAGGAGCTCAATCTGTTGTGCACTTGGGGGAGGAACATAAGTCTTGGGTTCAGGTGACCAGGGAAAATGTAAAGGATTCTATTGAGAATGTAATGGGTGAAGGCCAAGAAAAAGAAGAGATAAGGGAAAGGGCTAGAAAGTATGCAGACATGGCAAGGAAAGCAATGGAACAAGGTGGCTCTTCTTACCGCAACATGTGCCTACTAATTGATCACATTTTGCATGTCAAAGGGTTGCACAAAAGCTAAGACACAAAAGAATTCATCCTTGTTTTGCTTGAAATATACCTTAGTTCCTACCTTGTTCTTCAATGGGCCTTTAACCATTTTCTCCTGGAGTTTTATAGAGAAAACTTTAGGACATTGCTGAACATATCTATAAAAAAGAAAGAAATTAGTGTAAACGATAAATAACTTGATAAGTATTGTAACAAAAAGGGAAAAATGGATAAGAAACATAGATTGATTGCATCAGAGAAAAAGCGCTAAGGAAAGCAAGACATGAACAACCAGACTCTTCCTCTTCTCCCTCTGGAAGCGATCAGAGAAATTCTTCTGAGATTGCCGGTGAAATCCCTTTTGCGTTTCAAGTGTGTTTCAAAGTCATGGCTTTCTCTCATTTCCGATCCCCAATTTGGCATTTCGCATTATGACCTTGCTGCCACACCCACCCATCGAATCCTCATGAGATCAAACGATTTTTATGCTCAATCCATTGATGCAAACGCACCCTTTATAGATCGTGAAGAGGGTACGCTGTGTTTGCTTCGTGCTGTGCATCTCCTTCTCCCCCCTCCTTCCCCCCCACGCATTCCCGATTTTTTTCACTTCGATGATTTTCGCAATCAGCCTCTCATTTTGGGCTCATGCAGAGGGTTTATTCTCTTATACTACGAGAGGGGCGATGATCTCATTCTGTGGAATCCCTCAATTGGTGTTCATAAACAATTACCACACTTTCAATATGATAACATAACCCGTGAATTCCTCTATGGTTTTGGGCATGACCCATCAAAAGATGACTATTTGATTACCATTATTCCATTCTCGTGTCCGTTTTCTGCTGAAAATGAAGCCCACGTTTTCTCCCTCAAAACTGCTACCTGGAACAGTGTCCTTGTCAATGTTCCATATTCAGATCCTGGCAATTGCCTTACAGTCAGAGCTGGGTCACTCTTCAATGAGACCCTTCATTGGTTGGTTTTGTCCAAGGAGAAAAATGTTGCTGTCATTCTTGCCTTTGATCTGGTACAAAGGAGTTTTTCAGAGATTTCTCTGTTGGATCATTTAACTACGGAAAAATGTCGAGTATGTGGTTTGAGGGTAGTGGGAGGATGTCTCGGTGTGTGTTACTCGGTCGAAGGCAGTGCAACTACTGAAATATGGGTGATGAAAGAATACAAAGTGCACTCTTCTTGGACTAAGTTCATTGTTGTACCTACTTGTGACTTTTCCCCCATATGCATCACCAAAGATGGTGGAATATTTGGGTCTGATATGAGAAGTTTAGAGAAGTATGACGATAAAGGACAGCTGCTAGAGCATCGTGCATATGGTGTACAAGAAGAGTTGTTCTACTGTCTCAATCTACAGTGTGCTACGTATAGAGAGAGTTTACTGTCACTTCCTACTGTCATTAGGAATACAAGTGAAGATGAGCATCAGCAACTGATAAGAAAAATCAGGGTATGTATGCATTGTTGTCCAATCTCTTTAACCATTGCATTCTTATTCATCTTGCTGGCCATATTTCTTTCTTTACTTTTTAAGAGGATGTCCTATTAATATTCTAGCATTTACAATAAGCTAATGCTTTCTGCAGGCAGCGAAATTGACAAGAATATATAGTTAGCTCGATGTCACTTTCCTTCAATTGATGACACTACCGCATAGCCCTTGGAAGAGAATGGCATGTATATCTATGATATTAAATCACTAGTGTTCATTTTAGTGGCGATTTCAGTAGAGTTGCAGTATGAACAGACTTAACAGTTTAACTATGTCCAAAGGTGGAATTAGCAAAATTTTTGTGGGAGTATTGCTTGCAGTTTGTTCCTCTAAGGTTCGTTTACATAGTTCGTATATCCAAACCCTACTTATTTGATTATTTGATTATGCAAACACAAAACACACTTCACTTCACAAGCACTGCAGGAAAATGTGTTGTCTTTAGAAGCTGGAACAAACAAGTGCTAGTTTGTGTGGCCCCTAATTATAATTGTAAAAGACATTAGTACCAAGTGACAATCACATGCCACATTAAAACTGAACCACAGTGAGAAATCCAGAAATAGTATTTCTCTTAATTACAAAAGGTTTACCCGCTAAAGCAGTTTTCTTCTAATCAGCAAATGAAAATGTTATATAAGAAAAGGATGTGGTATATATAAGACATACCTCAAGCAAATTCAACCACATTCCAAACAGAAATAAATCACTAACTGCTGCACACTACCTCAGAATCTCAAACAATTGCAGCAAAACACCTAAGTAGCAGCTAAACATACATATACACCAGAAAAAAGACTCGGGAACAGATCCCCCAAATCCATTCCTTTGATTCTCTCTAAATCCATGCCTCCAAGAACAGTTGCAAAAACAAATGTCTTCTCAATGCTTAATTCTACAAAGGCAACTCTTGGAAACCCCATCAATAAATAATTTCAAGCAAAGAGGAGCTGTAGATAAGGTTTATCAAAGGCCACTGAAGAAAATTATTGCACAGAGGAATAACATACTTTTCACAAGTCATTCATCTTTTATGATCTTTTGTACAGAGTTACATACTAGTAGATGGAACAAAATACATTTCCCTCCATTTCTTAGAGATAGTACATAACATTTTATATACATTGTTAAAAGTTTATAACATTTCTTCTATCACTAATAAAAGAAAATAAAAACAAAAGCGACCCAAACTAAAAGGAGTCAAACACACTACTTTTCTCTTACACCAACTTGTAGTAACAATTATTTTCTGAAATGAGAACCTCGTAGCCTTTCCCACATGGACACCTAAATCCCAGGCGTACACACTGTTCAGCCCACTCAACACTAATTGCTTCTTCAGAATCTCCTTCTTCCAAATCATCCTGCAAAAATACATGGATTGAACATAAAACATCAAACTCTAAGAAGCAGTCAAACTATATATCCAAAAAATAATAACAAGTGATGGCTTTAGAATTACATATCATTGAGCTTAACTTCTACTCACTTTCAATATAAAGATTTTTATGGTGTCAATTATGAAAAAATAATCTCAAGTGTGATTTTTAAAACAGGTCACTTCATAGTAATATGTAACAGATTATCACACGTAATTACTTTTTCTTCCCATCTTATTTACAACCTATTTTTTCTTGTATCTCTTTTTATACTTTTCTATCATATCACATTTATCACTTTTCTTCCTTACATTTTCCTTTTTTTCTATCGTTTTCTTTCCTACACCCCATTCATCCCACGATGGAGTGGATGTACAATTTTTCTTCACTACTAGGATAACAATGTAAGATAGTTTACAACATGTTCTAATTAAATTCTATATTACATATCTCGGAACAAAACACATTAAAGGTATAACACAAGCTAATCAAACTCCAAGATCAAGAAGACCAAGCCATATATACACATACCTGAGGCAGCACTTTGTCTTCTTCAGCAGCTACACAGTTTTCTTCTTTTTCATCTTCTTCCTCATCCTTCATTACTTCATCCCACCATTGCCTCATCTCTTTCAATCGCTCCTTCATCTTTCTCAGTTTCTGCAATCACATGCACAAAACAAACAAACAAAGCAAAACAAATCCGTTATTCCAAACCCAAATAATCAAAATCTTTTATTCCCCTTTAAATTTCTCAACCCTCCCTACCACTGAATCAGGAGCTGCAGTTTCCTCGGAGTTTAGACACGGCGAAGGCGCGGAGACATCTGAGACGCTCCTCCTGAGGCCCGGCGGCAGGGGCGGCAGCCCGGAGCCTCTCTCCGCAGGAGTGGGAGGCGCCGGAGCCGGAGGTCGGTAAGGGTCGGAGACGCAGCGGCGGAGGGCGGGGAAGGAGCGGCGCTTGTTGACGAGGGAGTTAAGGTTGAGGGGAATGGAGACGGCGGAGAAGCCGTAAAGGGAGAGGTCCTCCTGGTCGCAGAAGAGTTTCTTGGCAGAGGGCTCCCCAGAGAAAGAGGACGAGGGAGGCGATCGGCGCTTCATGGGGTTGTTGACGGCGGAGCATGGCGGCTGATGGTGGCAGCAAGTGTTGTTGAGGTGCATCGACAAGAGGTCGGTGGTCTCCACCACTGACGTGTGATCAGCGTGCTCGTGCATTGGTTGCGACGGTGCAATGCTGGGGCATTTGTATTTGTGAGGTGTTTGTGTTGGCGTTGGTCGTGGAGAAATTGCAGTGATGGGTTCGTTCTGAGTATGAACGTTTATTTCACCCATTTTCTTGAACTCTTTCTTTCTTTCTTTCTGGTTTTGCCTTGAGAAAATGGGAGTCGCCACGACGAAGAAAGGAGAAGGGGTTTCAGTTATATACGTGTGTAGATGATTTTGAATTTTTAACGGCTATTGGCGGGTTCTGTTTAAGCTTTTAGAATAATAAACATACGTTTACATAGTTCTTTTATATCCAAACCCTACTTATTTGATTATTTACCTCGATTTACGAACCCCATAACCAATCGCACTAATTAATGACCCCTTAGCCATACTTGCTATTGAATGGTGTTGTTTTCTCATGACAAACTTCTCCGGTTTTATTTCAAAGACATAAAATGGTAGTTAGAGATTTTATTTATTTAATCAATGGCCACTTTTAGACATCTATTCGTTTTCTCATTCACCGTAACCGGGCTTCAAGTAAGACATCTCAATCTGTAGCTGCAGCATCATAATCAGAAGTTTCCATCAACAACTAAAGGATTTGAACAGATAATAACAATTTGCAAGATTGAATCTCTAAAATGGTCACATCCTTAAATTTATTGGTAGCAATACATTAAACATGTATCAATTTTTTCAGCAGTAGTCAATATATGGCCGCACACCCATCCCCATGTTAATTTTTCTATTCATATCATAACCATATTACAATTTCCATAAAGAAAGTAAGTTCACCATGTAGAAGGAGTTATTAGACAATTATGAATGGATGATAGTATAAAGTTAAGGAGAGGCATTCTTTGAAAAAGTGGAAGATGTGTCAAGGCTGCTAGGTGGAGGGAATAGTGGAGGAAAAGGAACGGGAAAAGCTGGTGGTGATGGGGATGGAGTTAAACCTGGTACCGTTGGGAAAGGAAACAGTGGTGGTGATGTTCCTGATGAGGGAGGCTGAAATGGGTTAGGAACACTCGGTGATGTTTCTGGTGGCTGTAATGGGTTAGGATTTAGAGGTGGTGGCTGAAATGGGTTGGGTACAGTAGGTGGTGGAAACAATGGGTTAGGAGGAAATGTGAGGCTACTAGGGTGTGCTATTTTCTGATCCGAAGGTTGAACCTTTGGGGACTTATTGGTAATTCCTTCAGGGGCTGGTGGTGACAGGGATATTCCTGAAATGGGTGGCAAAAGAGGGAGTGGTGGCAATAATGGTGGAAGGTCAGGTAATCCAGGAAGGGGAGGAAGGAGACCACCAGGTGTCTTTGGGTCCTGAAGTGGAGGGGGAAATGATGGATCTAATTTTGGATGAGATATAGTTTTCACAGAATCAAGGCCTTTCAAGTTTTGAATACTTGGCTTTTGGTTACAAAGATTTGGTTGTTTAAGAGGTTTGAATGAGAAAAAGCCAGCTGAGAATATGTGTAGTCCTTGCTTTCTGGACTTGAGGCGCAGTGAGGAAGAGGTTGCTGCCGAGGCCACAGCACAATAAGGCTCACCGCTATTTATTAGTTTCACAGTGCAACCCTTTATGCTCTTCACATGTTTGCTCACTGAGAAAGGTAACTGTACCTTGAACTCCCCATGCTTATCTGTCTTCACTTCTTTCCTGAACCTTGGCTTTGTGGTCCCATATCCATCTTTGCATTCTACAGCAACTGATGCACCTGTCATCAAGAGTATAGGAAAACATAAGACAGCATAACTTAAAATATCAAAATTTAGACTATATCTAGAAATATGAAACTATGAACCGTTTTAAAATAATAACTCAAGCAGTGAAAACCCACCTGAAATGAAGTGGTTGCCCATGGAGAAATCCTGTTGGAAGCATGTGTCACAGTAAACAGTACCAACAACAACAGCAGAGGGATGCTTCCTGTTATAGCTATCCTCAGAACGAGTTGTACCAAATGTGAGACTGAGAAATAGTATTACAAGGAACCAAGACATTCTCAGGTTTACTTCTCTTAGAAATTCTTGTCTATGAGTAAAAGCTATAGTGGGTGATTCTGCTTCCATGTAAAGGCTATATCTTTGTTCCCTCTTGCTGTCTTTTACAAAGAGAGTCAAGTACAATGAATTTTTATAGCCTACAGATGACGAGACTATTTATGTCTATCATGCGAAAGCCAGTGAACTGTCAACTAAAATGCAGTAATTGCAGGCTTGTTTTCCCATCACCAAACAGCTAGGAAAGAAGGTAATTTGGTGGGTGGAAAGTTTATATATAAAGAGAAGCTCGTAGCTACTGTTCTATTTAATTGAATGTTTGTTTCTTTATTTGTATGAAAATACAAGAAAAGGTATGGTTGTGTCCCTTTGGTTCACGAGACAGAGAAAGTAGTCACAGAATCTGTGAGCATAATATGCAAGACTTGAAGCTGCTGGATTCACATTGAGAGCTAGCACAAACTGTGTTAGCATGACCTGTTTGGATATGAATTCCAAGCTGCAACATGTGAGCACCTTGTGATGCAGATATGCATGCGAGTATTTTACTGTATATGCAGGTCATATTTACTGTGATCACGATATGCACACCCATATCACTGTGCATATATATACAAAGTAGAGGCAGGTCAAGTAGTTCATTTGATTTACAGTGGAACACTAAAAAATGACCATTAGACTCATTAATAGAATACTAAAGGGTGTGAATGAGTAATTTGCAAATTGTTTTGTCATTTGACCAACTAAAATTATTTTGCAAATACTCTCTTATCAGTGTTGTCAAACGTTTCGTCCAAATACAAGTTTATACAATTTCAATTTTTTTAACTCCAAACATTATTAAATATTGAAGTCGGTCAGGTTATAAGATCACTCCAACAATAATTTTCTTTGCATGAATGTTTTAAATTAATAAATTAAGACATTATAACAAAATATCCATTAATTAAATTAGTGTATTAGTGCAATTTAATCCAAAAGACTACGCAACAATGGCCTCGTCTTTTTAGATGTATTAAAAAACTGAATACGCATAAGGTCAAGCATCAAAGTAAATATTTCAAGTGACAAAAAAATAAATTAGGGGATTTATTAATTAAAAATAATTTATATACTTCTATTTCAAAAAATAGTCATTTTCTACTGTAATATAAAAACAAAAGTCTTTACTTCTTCCAAAAATAGTTTTTTAGCATTTTTAAACTACTCAAATAATATTTACATATAATTAAGAGAAATTAATACAGAACTACTAACATTGAAAAAAATATTAAAATGATTGATTGCTTAAAGAGAGTTATTAACTAAAATTATAATAATTAAAATATCTCTTAATCTACATCCACTAAAATTATAAAAGATTGTTATTTTAGAATATAGGTCTAATTAGTCCTTATATTAAGTTATATTAAGAGACAAAATTAATTTCATCTCAAATTTTAAAAAGTACAATGTGATTCCAACTTTTTTTAAGAAAACTCCAATTTGAACCCAATCTTTTTAGAACAATTCAATACAATAGTTCCAACTTTATTTAAAACGAAATTTAATATGATAACAAAACATAACGTAATGTGTAGTGACAGATTCGTTAAGATAGATCTATGGTAATAAGAAATCACATGAAACCGTTTTAAAAAAAAAAATTGAATCATACTAAATTTTTTTAAAAAATCGAAAAATCGAGACTAAATTGAATTTTGTCCCTTAATTCAAGACCAAAAGAATTATTAAGCCTAAAATTTAAAAAATATTATACTAAATTAGGGCAATAGCTCCCAGGTCCCAATTGTATTTTTTAAGGCAAAAGTTAGTAAAAAGTTTCCAAATGTGTGGATTGGAATTTACTCTCTTTTTTCCTCTCTAGGTCATTTTAGAATTGACAAATGACGCATTCAATGTCAAATACCAGACTACTAAGATAATACACTTTTTACAAAAACAAAAGAACTACCAAATTTGCTAATCTAAATATCAGATTAGGTTGTGTTTACTATAGTATAGTAAAGAAACCGAGGTTAACAAAAGAAAATTACACCTAATCAGTGTCAAATCTAAACCGAGGGCTCTTCTGCAAAGAATTTTAAGCTATTCCTAAAACAAGAAATCACAACTGTTGAATCTTCGAATGTGAACCACATTAGTTTTGTGGGCCATTTACACCTTGTGAATTTCAAAAAGAAAATGTACAACTACACTAGCACATCCCCTCGGCAAATCCGTTCAATTCGACCTTATTTTTTCCGCAACGGTTCTAACTGTAGACAACCAGACCAGACCAGACCAAACCAAACCAGAGTTCAGCAAATGAAGCCGACATGCCTTCATAAGATTCAATGCCATTAATCACTGCCTATTAAAATGAACAATCCACCCCACTACCTACAATCTAAAATGACACACTTCACTCTTCTAAAGAAAAAGTGGTGGTAGAGTATCTGTGAAAGATCAAGTAGATGATACTCTCTTTTTCTTAAGATCTTCGTCTATCAATATAGACAATAGCTGTCATATCCCATCCCAGAAGACAATTATCAGAGATAGACAGCTAAGTGGGAAATGTTTAGATGAACAAGATTTCACAAAATTTGCTTACTCCACGTGCTTTATAATTCTAATTACAATAGCTCCTTGTCATAAAATGCAAGAAGCTGCTTCACATGATTATGCCATGCAGTTACATTTTGTCCATCCACTGCTACCCAGTCAACAACTGTCGATGCTGGTTGCTCCCACCACTCATCAAGCTGCAGAAGATGTTACAATTTAATAATAATAATAGAACAAGAATAAGGATGGAAACTGATGAGCACTATCCAGAACAGTCATGCAGCATTAGATACAAGTGTCCTATTAATTGTCTGTCCTATTGGTCATTACGGATAAAAATTAAGAGCAGTGGCGTACTATTGAAATGTGATAGAAAATAACTTATCCTATATTAATTGTTCTAGATTATTTCTTTATCAGAATTAGGAACTGCCTTTATGATAGCTCGACATAGGCAATAACTGATGGCAGCTATGTACATTTGTTAGTAGGGTGTGTAATTAGAGAGGTATTGTTATTTGCAGTTTGTGGATACAGAATACTTTTTTGTAGGAAACCTTTGTCTCTGCAAAAGCATGTATATTGTCATAAAAACTTCAAGGTGAAAAATATAGAAAGAAAAAATTTAAATTAACTTCTTCATAAGTTTAAATTAACTTCTTCATAAGTTTAAATTAACTTATGCACAGGCTTATTTATAAAAGCTCTCATATAGCTTCTTATTAAGTTAAAAAGCTTATCTAATTGGTGTTCTATCAAATTGAATAAAAAATATATCTCCTCTAATCCACTTTCTCGGCACTTCATGGAGGAGTTTTGATGTGTGCCCCGTGTGAATTGCTTCTTTATTATCTGTTTCTATGCTACGCCAAAGGACAAAATGCATTTAAGATTGGATTTTCTTTCTTGGCTCTCTTTACAAATTTTCTTGCAACAAACAAAGCATAATAGCAATAATAACAGTATAACTCACCAATCCCCTGACATATTTGCAATCTTCCAAGCTCTGCTGAGCACTCAAAATAGCAGTCTTAAGTTCAGGCAACCATTCTTCCATGATAGTTTTCTCCTGTTTTGCAGCCAAACTCAAAGAAAAACTCGTTGTCCTGTATGAATATATCAGATGTAAAAAAAAGGTTTTCAACAAATTCCGAACATGTTTCGGAAGGATTATTTTTCCCTGATCTCAGCTGTTTTTGGGATAAAAAAGTTGTTTGCAATTTCAGCTGTTTGTTTGGATTAAGAGCTGAAATTTGTAAAAATAATTTCTAGAAAAATATGTTGTTTTTGTGAATCTGAAAATTTGAAGCTTATGATTATTTTAAAACATTTTTTTTTTCTTATCAGCAATGAACATATCCTTTTTCTTATATAAAAAGCTGATTTGTTTGCTTCAAACAAAATTATTCTAAAAACTACTTTTCACTAAACATACCCGCCCAATTTGATTACAATCAAATATACATATCAATTATTAAAATAAATTAATTTTGACAGCTATCTCAAATACACCATCAGAAGGTATGTATCTAAAAGAGATGAGAAAATAAATTAATAAGATCTTTCTCTTGCCAATACATAAATTTTGAATATGCAAGAAACATTAACCATGAATGCACAATGGATTCAGGGGTTAGAATGTTAGATACATATTTACCTTTCATATTCTTGTTGAACAAAGCCAGCATGATTTAACAAGGCATTTCCGCTCTGAACAAGATCTCGTCTAATATAAACTAGATTAATAGCCTTTAATAAATCTTCCAACACACTAGCTTCAGAGCCACGAAGTTTCAAACAGAACTCCAGGGACTCCAGCACAGATGCAAGACCAGCATCTGAACCCTCCGAGCCTGTCCATTTAACACAAACCATTGAATATACAATAAAAGCTTTAGCCACCATAAAGCATCCACGGACAACAAATCCTTATATTATATTCTTCAAATTGTAGGTTAATGAAATAAAAAGTTGTAGTAAATACATTGATTCAAGACAACAAAATATCAAATCTAATTTTATGATTGCTTTGAAAGTTTGGCACAATTTTACAATGTCATTCCTAATACTATAACATCACTTATATCAATACATTGACAGGCATACCTAGATATTTTATTCAGAATGACAATAGTTAGACTATTTAGTGTGACAGTAATTAGTGTTTAACGTGTTCTATCAACTAAATTATGTTTAGATTTAGAGAAGAAAAAAAAAAGGTGTTTAAAGTTAATTTGTCCTGACAAAACATAACACATGCATATAGCCATACTCCTGTTAGAGGGGGAAATGAAAAACCCCAACGGTGCAGTTTCTGTTTAGGCCATAGTCTACTTATTTGTGCTATTAGTAATTACTAAAGTGACATTCTACAATGCAATCTATTAAACCATCATATATGGGTACATCAAGAAAGAGCCTATCAGCAAACAATATAATATACTCACAAGCAGGATACTGAAGTGCAGCTGAAACACGACATATTGAAGGAATTGCAGATGGATCCCGAGCACCAGCTCTTGCTGTCAAAATAGCTGCACTTACTTCTGCATTTGTAACTGCTTCCTGGCCAGGTGGTCCACTAGCGCCCATGGCCTCAAGCAGTGCCTGAACCAGAAGTGAATAAAAAGTTTAGTTGAAGCACATTTCAATATACATAGACAAATAAAATATTTAAAGCAAATTTCTGAAACCATTAAAAGTTCATTCACAGATGCTGGCTTAGAAACAGGGGAAACAGTCAATTTTTACTGCAGAGAAACTGTCCTTTTACCAGTCTAAGTGTGATACAACGCCAGATATGACAAATGTAAAATAGAATGAATCTTGTCTCTAGACTGCATTTATTCAAGAGACCTGGACTTTAGGTGCCAATTCCCACTCTAAAAGAAAAGATCGATCTCTATTTTTTCTTTCTATTATTTATATGTTGTCATTTCTATCTCTCTAATTAACAATCCAACTAACTGACTAATAGGGACAAGCCCGTCTTTAATTGGGATGTGCCAACTCAAAAGATTTTAAATATTGGCTACAGATTTAAGTTGCACTACTAAATTTGCATCACAATACCCTATTTAAATTTAAACTTAAATAATATAACATCACAGAAACGGTAGAGGTTATTTAGATGGGATTCAATTCAGAGAACCAGTTGGGTAACCAAGTGGAATGGGCTGTCATGTTACTTTGGAGCATCAATATCAAATTATAAATTAGAAAGTTTCTAGTAAAAGCGGGGGTGAAATTCGGTGTCAGAGTGCAGTTTATTCAGTTGCAAGGGGTATTTATTTGATTGCAATGCACATGTCTCTCGTGGAATATCTTGCCCCTAAACTAGTTATAAGGTAAGATTATATATATTTTTTGTGCCTGCTTCAATACAGGTTTTCATTCCACATATGCAGAAAAGATTGAGCAAGCTTAATGCACTATTAGAGTTATTTTAATCAATCCAAGTTCCTCTCTGTATCTGGAATTTTGTAATCGAGATGATTCTTAACCCTCCCTTCCCCACCCTCCAAATTACACTTGCTTTTATATGAATAATTTTATTCTATCCACCCAAAAAAGAGTAGAATGTGTTGAACACTACACAGCCAATCTGATCAAGTTTATATTTAAATGAACTCAGAACCCTGGACCAAAAGGTAGAAATAGATTATTCGAAAGTACATCATGTAAATTAATTTTATATATCAAATCCCAAAAATTCAGAACATTAGTTTTATTCTAGTATATGTTATACCGAATAGGCAAGTAAAAAGTTGTTTGTGGAGCATTATAAACCTGTGGGGAAGAAGGAAGCATGTAGAGACTATTATCTGGACTTTGAGAAAATGTAGACACTTCTTTCTCAGTGAGATCCTTTGCACTATTTGAAGCCTCGGCAACAGCAGCACATGCTGGAATTATAGTGCTTGAAGCATATTCCTTAGCAGTTAATGGTTGCTGACTCCAAAATGAAGCAGCATCCTGTATTATTGTAAAAAGATACCAAAATTGGAAACAATAAAAACTGAAATCAAAGGACTGTTTATTCAAACCAAAAGTACTGGAAAAATACATACAAGAACAAAGATGAGTTCAAATAAATTTTGGAACCTTGGGGGAAAAAAATGTCAAGGCACAGTAGATCCCATCATATTCACGGTCTCAGTATTCAATGAATATAACAATTCACAGTAAATGCACAATGTCTCCCCAGACAAAAACCAATTAGTGGATAACTCAAGTTTTAAACCAGTGACTATTGTAGGATTCAAACCGGTATCACCATTCACAAGGCACAGTGGGTGCAAACATATTCACGGTCTCATTAGTCAATGCATTTAACAATTCACAGTAAATGCATCTATTTACCCACACAGACAAACCAACTAATGGATAATTCAAGTTATAAACTAGTGGCTATTCTAGAATTCAAACAGGGTATCACCATTCACAAGGGTAAACTGTAACTATACCAGTTTTGTTTCACTTAACATGAAATACTGAAAATGGAACATTACCATATTTGCTTTAAGGAGTGCCGTATATATGGTCTCAAGTTCTGATCTACGAGAATCAAACTCTTCAATCTTTTTCCACTTTTTTTTTAGAGAATCTTCAGCTTCTTTCCTCTCAGCACACAACTTATTCAAGCGTTGTATTTCAGACATCAAGGTATTCAAGCTTGCCTTTAAACCAGCAACTTCTCTTTCCTTGGCCCAAACATCCAGCTGAACAGAAGGAAAAAATATACAGAATAAGTGGTAAACTTCTAGCTCAAATATTGATCTGAAAAATATAACTAGCATTAGGAAATTAACAGAATTGAAAGGGGAAAAAGTTTTATCTTTTTTCTTCTAACTTTTATGCAGTAAAATTCCAGAATGAAGTTGGACAATCTAAAAAGAACCCAACCCGTTTAATTGAAATTCTAGAACATAGAGATTCCTCAAAGATAAACTTTTATTTTACCCACAATAAATCATGATACATAAAAAGTATTCCCACGATTGTGGATGTCCTAAATTAGTCATAGTAGCAACAAAAATGAAAATCTTATATATAGAGTTTCTGAAATCCCCATGTTTTATGAATTTTATTTTACTGGTAAAATCAAATTTCAGAATCTCCCCCAATGAAGTAAATAAAATATGTGTTACTTCACAACAGCACCAGAGTATATGCCAGTTTCATGGATGTTGGACACACGGGATGAACACACAATTTATTTAAATAAACTGAAATAACCTGGTTTATACAGGCCAGATTACAAGTACACACAACATCACAGGATTTCCCCCTAACAAGAACTCTCCTATAACCATGTTTGCTTCTGCATTCTAATCATTTTATGACACATGTCCCTTTGATTTTTCAATCAAAGACTCTCCTCTGTTTTTTGAGAAAATTGTGGCAGTCATACACACATTTACGACAAGCAACCAAACCTGCAATGTATGTATAACAAACAGCAAGCATTATTCTGTTTAAGTTCAGGTGAACAGATGAACTGGTGATCATTTTTCACAAAAGCAAATCTTAAGTGCGGTTGTTTCTTTTTCTCTCTAATTAAAGTTCTGCTGTAGCAGGAAAAAGTGGCATATAAACAAATCAATCGTGTACACACACATGTTACACATTAACATCTAAACAATATACATGTGATCTTTACCAAAAAAAAAGTGCTTCGTAGTTCAAAGAAGCTTAAGATAGCATTTGAATCTAAAGAAACAAATTTTAACAATAACAAAAATACAATTTGTCACAAACCCAAAGAGAGAAAATAATGATTAACCGATCATCCAACAAACTCAGTTACACACGCTAATAGCCAAACACCCATCTATTTGGTATCTTTATTCCTTCTGGGTATCCAAGCTTTACTCTGTTCGGACCTAGGCCTACCACAATCTTGAAAAACATGCTAAGTATTTGATTAGGAAAATAACAAAGAAAATCTGCAGTGCTTTAAGCATTAATTCTTCCTAGCATAAATTATGCTGCCAAAACAATATCCGTAAATACACCAGCCTCTACATTTCTGATTTCTCTATAGTGACATGTCAAAGAGTGCTAATTCTTCCCGCCATACATGTTGGTAATCTAACTATTGGTTATCTATTGAAGGAAAGCTTACAAATTATTATCATTACCAGGTGACAATGGATTCAAAAAAATATATAACCCAAATTAAAAAGAACATAATGCACTGTATGTTTTTCATAATAATACCTCAAGTTGTCTAAGACTTCCAACGTTCTGGGATGTACTCCCAATACCAATTGGGCGTGAAGAAACATCAGTGCTTCCATGCAGACGTTTCATAAGTTTTTCACAGGTTTCCCTTGCTTCTGCAGCCTTGTTGAGTGCATCTTCAGTGGCCAAAAATTGTTGAACATGAGCTTTCTGAGAACAAACACGGCACCAGTTCAATAACTCCTTTTACAACAACAAAATATGTAGTTTAAGGATGAAAAAATACCTGTCTATCAAGAAGCTGATTTTGACTCCCTCCTGGTGACACATCAACCCCAATCTTTCCATTGCCATAAAGTTGATACTGTAAAGGAGAGCTCCCATCAGATGATGAAACATCCATAACTATGTTATTTTCATATTTGTACCTGATTGAAGAATGCAAATTTCGATTATAACAGCAATAGCATACGTAATACCCTTCCTAATAAGAACTACCAAACAGAACATTCACAAAACCATACAGCTACTTCCTACACGCTTATTTTCCTGGATGGGAGGGGAAAATAATCCCTGTAAGCTTCTTAGGCGTACTTTGCCAATATAGCATTAGTGACCATTTTTTTAAGTTATAGTAACAATGATCAATGACAGAAAGTTACGGTCACAGAGGCATGAGCACCAATGGAACATGAAAAACAAATTATGTACATTATGATACCTCAAGGTCTCTGCATCAGCTCGAACATCAATTTTCTCTATTTCTCTGGAGATTAGACTTTTAAGCCGTGAAGTGTATGCAGTAATTGCCTGAAGCAATTGAGGAGGACTCTTTAGGCAATTTATGATAACAGTTCTAACCTCGTCAGGAATTTGCCCATCATAGTCAAACCCCAATTTTGCTGTTTCTGCCTGAGGATTTAAATGAATGCCACTTCCTTCATAAGCCGGAAAAGAATTCCGTATTTTTTCAACCATATGAGATACAAGAGATTCACAAGCTTTTCTAATATTCTTTTCCCTCGCGGTTTCAATGAGAATGACATCATCCGCAGATTTACTGCCCTTAACAGTAGAATAAACAGCCTCCTTATCACTTTTGGCACTAAAACTATTAGCCATTTCAACAGAAGAATCCACACCTGATCTTTGAGAATCCATAGCTTGATTTACATAGTAATAGAGACGTTTATGATATTCAGCAAATATTTTTGCAGCCTCGTTACACTGTCGATCATAAGTCTCCAACATCACTTGCTTATGCCTGCACAAAGGATGAAGAAATATACTTTTGTTATCTCAAGTTTCAATCATTCAATACCAGAATCACCGTAAACTCATCATTTATTTTCCTCTCTCTTTCATATTGTTGGTACAAAGAGAAAAGCACATAAAAGGCTACCATAATATCTGAAACACATTATTATACCAACAAGAGACCACACCGAGCCAGCATTATTACTCGAGAGAACGTTATAACTATAAACATGCACTCACTTCCTCTTCCGTCTCATTTTCACCTCATTTTCTTCCTATCTTTCTCTTTTTCTTCCATCACATAACTTATAACACATTTTTTTTCTCTCTTTTTTTGTTTTTGTCTCTACCTGGGAACATCCTAAGACGGGGTATGTTATCAAAACTCTTAAACTATTAACAAAGAGGTTTTTGTTATCATTTCACCACTATATCTTTCATCTCATTTCACTACTTTATCTTTCATCTCATTTCACTACTTTATCTTTCATTTCATTTCACTACTTTATCTTTCATTTCATTTCGACTTCACTTCTTTTCCCATCTTCCTCGTTATTTCTCATTGTATCATTTATCAAATCTATAATATATCACTTTTTTTATGTCTCACTACCTTCACCTGTACTTCCCCATACGTTCATCATTTTCACACACTGTTTCGCTATGAAAAAGAAATATGCAAACTCCACTGCAACCAACCAGAATGAAAATTACCAATTACATATACAAACGCTGCTCAAATTTAGGGCACATTGAGAAAAATAACCAAAACCTGTAATTGGCTCGTTCATCGAGCATTCTCTTCCTCTCAGTCTCCTCTCTAGAAACCTCGAGCATCTTCGTCCTCAAATCCTTCCTCCGCCTCCTCACAATGTTCCTCAGCCTCTCCACTTCCTTCGCCGCCAAATCCCGCTCCTGCAACGCTGCCTCCCTCGTTGTCGCAGTCTCCGAACCCTCGCCGGCGATGAGCGCCCTCTCCTTCTTCCTTGCGCCCTTCCCCCTGACCTCCTCTTTCGCCTCGCCGCCGCCTTCCCCGCCGTGCACGGTGATGTTCCGGCGGATGTTCCGCACCGTCTTCTCGGACTTGGCGCGCGTGACGAGAAAGTTCCAGACCGGAATCATATTTCCTCGGCAAATCCGGCGGATTGACTCGACGGACGGCAGGTGCGACTTTCCGGCTGCATATGTACCTAGCGGACGGTATCCCATCTCTTTGTGCAGCCATTCGAGAATGGCCTCCGGCGAAGACAGAGATGACGACGGCGCGCTCTGCATGATGAGTATGACGCAGAGCGTGTTGGTGATGGCTTTGGCTTAAGCTGGTGATTGGTGACTCCGTGGATCTGAGAAATTGAAGTGGAGAGTGGTTGGTGCTGGAGTTGTGCTCTTCACACTCTCTGTAACACTCCTTTCTTCTATTCAAGGGATCAAAATTATAACGGTGAGAGCTTTTCGGAATTTTGAAATTTTTGTTTATATCTGTCCGTATTTCGACTTTAACAACTAAATAAAATAAAACATTTTATTAATAAAAATATCTTTAATTCACCAAAGGTAAAACAATTAAGTAAACTAAGTTTCGTTTAAAATTGCAATTTCTATATTTGGATTATAAAAAGTAAAACAAAAAGTTATGATTATAAGTTGAATTTAAATTTTAACAAAAGTAATGACAGCACAAACACTAAGGTATAATTTAATTAATTTTGCTCATTATCTCAACTTTGCTTGGTGAATTCAAATTTCATTAGCCAAATTTACCAATTGGACTTTGAGTGTTTATTGCCTCGATTTTGCTCATAAATTTTTTCTTGTTCCTCTTTCCTTTGGAAATTTAAGTCATTGTTTATTTTGTATTTAGGGTTTAAAAAATCATAATTTTTTTAGAAATTTAAAATATAATTTAAACTACTTTCATTTAAAAAATTATCTAAATTTTTAAAAGGTTTTAATCCAATTATATATTTCAAATTTATTTATTTTATTTCTGTTATTAGAATGTAGTATTTCAATTATCATATAATATTAGTAATATCGATAAAAATAATAATAATTTAAACAAAAATAATTATTAAAACCTCTACTGAAAATATCTCACATTCACCAAAAATTAATTTAAGTAACATTGATAAAATTCTTATATCAACTAAAAAATAACACTGGTTTGCATTGATAAATAAATAATTTAAATAATATTAACTGAATACATCAACGTCAACTTAAAAACTTATCTACACAGTAAAATAGTCATATTGAGATCAATACAAAATTTCTCACTAGTGTCGAAAAAATGTTCAATAAATATTAATCAGATAAGCTTTGGTCAATAAAATAATTTTGACCTGTATTTTGATTTTTATTAGTAAAAAAAAAAAAAAAACTCTAACTCCGATATCACTAAGAAAGAACAATTCCATATTCACGTTAACAAAAAAAAATGTATTAGACATCAAGTAAAAAAAATATTTTTATATTGAAATCTCTAACAAATATTATTAGAGAAATAACTTTATTTTACTATATTTTTGTGATTATTTTGTATTTAATTACAAATTTTGAATGGTATGTCTTTATTATATAATTATTAAACTATTTTTGTGTTTCGCATATTATAATAGTCTTAATTAACATTTTATTTGTATCAACGAATATACGGTTAATAATGATAAATTTGCGAAAGAGATTATGTATTTGTACATATTTGAAGATGTGAAAAAATACAGAGTGTTTCAAAAATGTCCTTGCATAAACGAAGAGATTTGAGATGAAAGTCACGTCAATAATGTCATTTTTTATTTTTGTCTCAAAAATGAACTGTGCATATTGCATGAAACATGGTCACATGTGCTTTCTAGAAAGATTTTATGCAAAGTGACCATTTGTCGTTTCGTATTAATGAGGTTAAACTAGATTTATAATGTAGAAAGACTTTCTGGTTGCTTGTGGGAATCATTGGAAGGTGCATGAAAGTGAAGTCATTTCTAAACCTCCACAACACATACAAAGGAAATACAATAAAGAGATAATCGATTTTGTTTTTCACATAATCAATTACATGCTAAAATCTAATGCATAATCGATTATGCTTGAAGAGCAACTACACACATAATAATTTTTGTGTATAAAAAAATAGAGATAATCGATTATGCTTTAATTACAACTATTCACATAATCATTTATATGTATAAAAAATTAGAAATAATCAATTATCTCACTTTTGTTATCGATTATGTGTGGTTAGTACATTTGGTGGTGTCTTAGCTGCTAATGGAGTGTGGTTAGTAATTATAGATGACGTGGTTAGTAGTTTTTTAGTGTGGTTAGTAGTGGTTGGAGTTTGCTTACAAACAATAATACTATTTAAATTCAATACAAATTAAGTTAATAATTATATTTTATAAAAGTATGAATATTCAATTTATTTATTTAATTTTTACAATTTACAATGTTTACATTTATAAGTTTTTCACTTAACTAATAAAGTATTTATATTTTATCTTATTTAAACCATTTGTACTTTTAAATTAAATTACTTTGTCATTTTTAAAAATTAAATTACATTACAATCATTTAAAATCATAATATCAAATATAATACACAGAAAATAAATTATGAATGAATGACTAAACTATAATTTTTTTTTATAAAATTATAATATTAGAAATAACATTATTGAATAGAAAAGTAAAAAAAAGTATATGTTTAATATTAGATTGAATAGAAAAAATCCGAATTACCTTATTTATATAAGTTAATAAATATATTACGTACTCAATTTACATATTAAAAATAATTTATTTTAAATGTTATTTATTCCTGTAATCGTTATCTTCTGTTTTTAGAACTAAATTAATTATAATTAAAGACAAAAGAAAAAGGTAATAAAGGTTAGAAAATATAACAATTTAAAAGTAAACCGTTTTTAATTACTAAATTCAAAATAGTTATCTTTGTACGGAATAAAAAAATATTTAAATTTATAACTTATCATCATAAATATAAATATAGTTACTATATATTTTAATTAAAATATTATATGTATATATTCATAAATAATTGTTTATTCCAATTTCCAATATTTAACATATAGAAATCCACATATATTTTACATCTGACACCAACTAAAATATCAGTTTAATCATAAATTATAAATTAGAATTACAAACTTGGATACAAAAACTTTAACTTTCTTTGAAGTAAAGATTCTTGACACTTATTTTTTCAATCTCAATTTAAATCAATATTTTTTGAAATGATAGTTATATAGTTTGAATTTTCGATTACTTTTTTATTCTTTTATAATTTATAATTTATAGAAATTTCAATTTAAAAAATCATCTTATGCAATAATTTGTTTTCTGCATAATATGTACACTCATATTTTGCCTCTGAAACATACCAGCTATCTTCTAGACTCACCTTATATCATTTTCATATATTCTTGTAGTTTTGATTGGAGTGTAAGAACATGGGATTTGGAGGTGCAACTTGTCTCAATGAAAGAGCATGGTTAGGATATTTTCCTTTTAATAGGAAAAAAAGGAGTCATTGTCCTTCAGAATTTAATAACATAAAGTTTTTGATATGTTATTTATTTCATATATTCCTCCACCCACTGCTCAGCCATCAAGAGAAAGAAAGAGGAAGGAAGGAAGGGACATCAGAAGAGAGAGAAAGATACAAGTTTTTTTTAGCTTCCTATAATCTCCATCCAAAAAAATCTTTTATTCCCTAATTCATAACAATCTCAATCTTGTTTAGCTTATTTAGCCCTCCCTTATTCTCTTTTATCAACAACAATTTTATTCAAAATTTTATCACAGGTATGTTATTTTTTTCGTTTTTGAAAGATTCTACCTTTGTCCTTTTTATCGCATACCCTCTTTCGTTTTTTATGGCTTGATTGCCTTCTTATTTGATAATCGCAACCGGGTATCTCTTTTTTTTTCTGCTTTTCTTCTCTGGGTTCATCAATTTGGGTGTTTTGCTTGGTTGATTTTTTTCTTCTTTGGTGGGAAATTCAGGTGTCTCTCTCTAGACAATTGATGCATTTGATTTCTCTCTCTCTCTCTCTCTCTCTCTCTCTCTCTAACGTTCAATTCCTAGGATGGGGTTGTGGTTTGCTTCTGTGTTTGAGGTTGTTGTCAAAATAGTAAAACTAGTGATTGTGATTTTTTATCTGAAAGGAAAATATGATATTTCTGCTGGTTGATGTACTAGTATAACTTACCAGTGAAGTAATGAATTATTTTTGCCACAATTTGAAGGAACACTGCAAATTGATGATAGTTTTTTCCTTGAAACACTCAAATTTATATTTGTCTTTTAAATGTTTTGGTGTTCTGCGAGTTTGATTGTACTTCTTTTTCGCTTGGAGGGAAAAGAAAAGTCTGTTGATCTTATTTTGGAGTCCTGATTTGGCAATCATGTTTTGTGTGCCTGATGCTTTTGAATTTGGAGCATCAGCATTTGTTGAATTGCATTGTTCAACACAGGCATTTAGAAAACTCTGTTATTTTGGTTTGTCAATTGCGTGACTGGAAGTTTGTTCTTCAACCTTCCCAAATGGTTTGTTCAGTGATATTTATTCAGTTTTGGTGTGTTTCAGGTCATCAAGAGATTCGTCTGCACATCCATATAACTGATAAACTTATCAGAAGAGGGAGGTACTGGTTTGCGGAGGCAATTGGACTTCTGCGAGCTTAAGAATCCTCTCTCTTTATTTATTGATGGAAGTGTAGTAATTAATCTTGGGTATCGCTGTTGGGGGCTATTTTCTCAAAGCTTGCATGTAGCAGCATCAATGTTTTGGTGATATCTAAGTCGAGGAGTGTGAAGGATTAAGTTGAAAGATAGAGGGATATTGAAGCTGAAAAAATGGGTTCAGTTTGTTGCTGTTTTAATGTTAATGACATTGAAGATTATATGCATCCAAATAGTCCTGTCTACAGGAACTGTACGTGTCTCAGTTGTTTCGCTCAGTATTTTTTGACTGTGGTATGTCTCCAAATTTTGGACATCCTCTGTCTCTGTCCTCTCGCACCCTCTTATTTATCCTCCTGTCTCTGAGGACCATGCAATGTAAAAAAAATACTCGAAGTTGAAGTCATATGTGGATATTACTGTCTTTTTTATTTAATATTTTTTAAAAACGTTTTATTCATGAACTAGACTAGATGTCTCAATCACTCTAAACATTACAAATGGTGATGTATTTCATATATGATTTTTATTAAATTGCTAATCTAAGTTAAATGTTTTAACTGATGAGAACTATCAGTGGTAGAAGTAGTGAACCTTACATTTAAGTTAAGCCTTAGGTCATTGTGTGAGGTATATTTCTCTTGAAACCCAGGTGCTAACTTTCTTGTAACAAGGCTATAAAAAAATAAGTAGGAAAAGAAGGTTATGACCTATAATTTAGTTTAGGAAAGCTACTGCATCTATTAATCTAGTAATTTGGTGTTAATTCAATTGTATTCACTGTTATGCATATTAATATTCAGTGTAAAATATTTGAAGAGTATTTTAGTCCTAATATAACTCTTTCTAATCTTCCTCAAATTTCAGTATGCCTCAATATTCCGTAGAGGGGAAGTGCATGCGATTCCTTCATCTATACAGGGTGCAGCATCTATGACTTCTACAGCATCACTTGATAGTTCTCTATCTGACATTTACCGTTCTCCTCCGAGGCCGTTGCCTTATGATGCAGACCCCAGGTTCTTCCGTTCACAGCGTGATGGACTAGTGTCAAGACGTGAGAAGGGTTCAAGTCATTTGAATGAAGAGTCAGAACCTCTAAGAGGTGATGTAGATGCTGACTCAGAATCTTTAAATTTGGGTGGCAAATGGAATGATACCAGTGAAGATGGATCAAAGGAATACCGTAAGTCCTCTGTGAGACTTTCATCAGCAAAACTTACAACTGGAGCTGGGGTTGTCTATTCATCATCAGAAGAGGAGGATGTCTGTCCGACTTGTCTAGAAGGTAAGCTCTTTTTAACTCAAATTTTCATCAACAGATCACGTGATGCTGCAGCTCAATTTTGCATGAAATATTGGTTTGTAAGGAAGTTATCAATCCTGGATAGTAGTCAGAATGGTCAATTTCAGAACTGCTATAGCAGGATTGGCTGTTCTATTGAAGATTATAGATACAAGTTAAATAAGTTATACTACTCATTATGAAATGCGAAAAAACAATTTATTCTACTCATGACATGATCGTGTATTGGGTTAAATTCACTAGTCAGTAACCACTATGTCATGTCAGATGTTTTTGCTTCTTGACTTTTCTTCTCTGTATTCTGTTCTATAAATAGTATAAACTTATTTACAGCTCTTAATTGCAAATTAACAGTAATTCTTAAAGTAAGGAAACCATATCAATAGATAATACTATTCCTTATAATTAATCACCCCCATATACAAGGAAAAAGAGTTGGCTGAATGCATGAGACTCACATTTAGAGGGTTTTCAAAGGGTAGATGAACCTAACTCATCTACATGCTATTCCCATAATTTGAGTTTGTGATGTCCACAACTCCGTGTCACAAGGCTGCAAGCTTACTGCTACAACAAGGATCAGCATGAGAACTTGCAACATCTTTGAAAAAAGTAAAGAACACATCACGTGAGACAATCTCCCTTAGCACATGACAGAAAGAATGTCAAAGAACCGCATGGAGACGCTGATTAGAATTAAGGATAGAGATCTTTCTGAATTTGTAAGGACGTGTACAAAACCTACAAAATGAGGGTTGGCTGAAAAGGCCAGGAAACTATTGGGAGTAGAAACTTTTTCAGATACTTATGTTTGATTCAATTATTTTTGCTTGCAGAATACACTGAAGAAAATCCAAAGATAGTGACAAAATGCTCTCATCATTTCCACCTTGGTTGCATATATGAGTGGATGGAAAGAAGTGACAACTGTCCTGTTTGTGGGAAGGTAATATTTACTTCTTCTGAATGATTTCTTCCTGAATTTACTCAGTTCATCAGAGATTAGATCATAGAAAACATAAAAAAAGAGTAGGATAGGAACCAGGCTGAGCCAGTCAGTTCAACCAGAAACCTGAGAACTGATCATATTTCTGGTTCAGTTCTGCAAACCATATGGCACCGAGAGTGCAAATCCTTACAAACTGCTTTGAACCAGTCAATTCCAGATTAAATTGGTAAACAAGTCCAATTTTGCTCGTTCTATCGGGCTTGTGTGCCAAAAAGTTACTTAGTTGGAAGTTGGAACATTTCGGCTATAGTTGACAAAAGCTTCTGAAAAGCTAGCTTAAAGTTGAAAAACTAGTTGGAGTTTGAAAAATTAGCTGCTAGCTAGTTATATCATAAGTGTTTGGTAAAATTAATTTTTGAAGTAGCTGTTGAATATAAAATGAAAAAAAAAAAAATAGACATGTTAATCTTAAACTTTTGTAATTTTTTGTTTGCAAACAAACCGTGTTGGTACAGAAATTGTTGTAGGAAAAAACTGAAAATTGAAATGATGTTATAGGACGAAAGTTATATTGTAGATAAAGATATAGCATTCGTTTAGGATAACTAACATGTATATTTCCTTTTTCTTCCACACAAAGGTAGAGCTGCTTGAGCCTGATACTTTATTGTAACAACTTGGCTGTCTTAAACTTCCACCTAGCTTGCATTGAGGTTGTTTATTGCGAAATATTATCTGTTAGTCAATTTTCATGTTTGTCTGTTTGTGCTTGATTCTAATACTATTTTTAGATTTTGAGACAATCATTTATGATTATGCTATTGTTTTAATATTGATCAAATATACCACACTTAAATATATGAGTGGAGCATGATTGGAGTGTACTGAATCATGATATTTACTTTTTTTATATTTTGGTGCAGGTGATGGTATTCGATGAAACGACTTAATCTTTTACAAAAAGGGTTATACCGTGGATGATACCAACAACAGAGGAAAAAACAATACAACTACAGACATTGTGAATACTTCAGATTAAGAGCTTATGATGTATAGGAAGTATATAACTTTTATTATTTATTATCTATCACTGTAAGTTCAATCCCATCCAAGTTGTTTCTATATTTATACTGTTGTCCCTTGTCAAAACTTGCGCGATTATAAGAAAATGCCATTTTAGATGGAAACTTTGTCATGGTTTCAACAGTTTGCTTTGTTGGTTGTGCTATTATTTTCTATTTCATCTAAATAAATTGTCGGTGCAAAGCTCCAAAAGATTATCCCTATGCTCTTTCTAAAGCAAAAAAAACTAGCAAAGACAAAAAAACGTGCGCCACCTTAATGGCATCTAAAAGTAGCAACATGGAAGACGAAGGAATTCATCGTACTTTACGTGGTCGTGCTCATGCAAAACAAATACGAAGATTCTCTTCACATGGATAATGACCATCGCTTCTTCATGGATAATGACGATGGATAGTTTATCTTGGATACACCAACGATGGAGAGTTAATTATTTTTTGTTCATTTATATATTATACTGTACTTTAATTTTCCTTTGACTTTTTAGTAACAAAAAAATATTAAAATAACTTATATCACATTATCAAGCAGTAATAATATATACAATTCATACCTATTTAGTAAAAATAATAACAAAACAAATAATATTAATATGATAATATACAATTCATACCTATTTTAATAATACATTGTTTTTTACTAATATCATCCAAACAGTTTTTGTTTTGGTGAAAGTATTTTAAGAATAGAAATATCCAAACTAAGACTGCGGTTGGAAGAACTAGTGTTTATTTGGATTTCGTTTAGGAAATAAGAACGAGTTAAATTTCTGTTAAAAAAATAAATTAAATTGAGTTAAACTTAACTAAATTGAAAAATAAAACAATATATTATAATTTTTAAATTAGTTAGAGTTTGAATTAAATTTTGCTTCAAATCTGAAAAAATAATATAAAAAATATTGACACAATATTCAATGAAAATTAAAAATTGATCTATATAAATATGTTTCCTAGTTTGGATGCTCAAACTGAAATTCAAATATATCGCTTAATTAGCTTAAATATTTGATAATTTTCATTTTGCTCACTCCAAAGACAAAAACAGAGAATACTCTAAATCCTAAACTTTACTAGAAAGACAGAGAACTGTAAACTCTAAATCGTAAACTCTACAAACCTGAATATTGTCTTACATGTAAGCAGAGTTTCAGATTTTACAGAGTATTAAAAAACTCTGAAGGGCTAACTTCTTATTTCCAAGGTTTGATTCTTACTAAATAGAGGGAAATAGAAGCTGAAAGTCAAGTTGTAGCAACCTGGAAAGCTCTCAAGAAGACTTCAGGGGGTTGTCCACCACTCAACTTGTGATTTCCATTAATCTGCCAAATCATTAATCAGTCACTTCGATTCTTAAAATATGAAACTGAAAAAAATTACTCAGATTTTATCATTATAAACCTACCACATAATATGGAACACCTGTAATGTTCCCTGAATATGTTTTCAGCTCCTCCTCAACCTATGTAGGCAGATAGAAACATGGAAAGCAAGATCAGCGTTGATGCCATTTCATGACTGCCTAATAATAACTAATAGATCATGCTATCATTTTGATGTTTATACTCAAGAGAAGAAATACATTAAGCATTTTGAAGTTAGAGCTTCGAGAGCCGAATGATTCAAATATCAAATGCAAGGAAGCATATTTTAGTCCTCATTTGAATTTAAATGCATGACAATGGTGTTTGCTTATATGTATAAATTTGTTTTACCTCCCTCAAACCACTGTTGGGGTTCTTAAGAAACTCTTCTGCTCCTTCTATACCAACCTTTGCAGCAGATTCCAGAAGAAACTTACTGTATCCAAATTAAAAGTAATAATTAGTGCCTGCCGCTTAGGGACTACATTTGAAGACACTGACCTTCAATCTATATATCCCACCACAGAAGAAAATCCATCATCCTATTTTCTATCACCCAGTTTTTCATACTGAACATTCAATTCCTCTTTATTGGTCTTTATATTTAGTATATTTAGTACAAAAAAGCTAAATCCCTCACTTTATAGGATAAGCCTTTTGTTGTTGCTCTAAATACATGAATCTTAATACCTAAATGAACCTCCATTAAAGAAATTAGTTAGCAGTTTTAATATTCCGAAAGAAACGTATAAAAAAATGAGACATTCAACCAAAAGGAATCGAAACAAAAAAATAACGAGTCAAGTGACTACCTATTGTCATCCATCTGTTAAAAACATTAGCCACTGAGATCCATACAGATAGACATATCTGAATGTAAGTTTCTAGAATATCTCCTTCTAAGGCCTTAAAGTAATGGAGATAAAGTGCCACTAATTGAGCAAACAACCAAAAGGATAAATGAAGAAAAGGCAAAAAAGAAGAAGCACAGAAGCACTTACTGGTCACCAATGTATTTTCCCTGTGTGAAATAGCCAATATTAAGTTCTTCAACTAGATCATGCTGCTTGTCAAGACCCTGCTGTCTAGCAAAATATATAAGCCTGTGGCTGTCCATGGTGTTTCCCCTGCGCATAATCAAATCCATGTTAGATGAACATCGGTTAGAAAACTCTTCTTCAGAACACTCACTTCTAAAGTGCTTTATAGATGTTTGACCATTGATGAATTGTAAAACCACTTTCAGTCTTACGTGAGTCCAGATAAACTATATTGCAGACCAACATTCTTGAACACCTGCCAAATACCAAATTGACAAAATGACTTTTGCTCAACATTCTTGGTAAGGATGAAATATAGACAACACAACCAAGGACAACAGAGTGATCAACAAATATAAACCTCTGACATCCGAGCTTCCATCTGTTCTGATTGGGATCCAAACTTTCTTCTGTAATACTCCCTCTTGGCAATGCCTTCTTTAGGGGCATCAGGGTTAAGTTGAAAGGGATGCCATATTATCTGTAAGCTCAGTCAAACAGTAAATTAACACAGGAAATGCCAGACATTTGGTTGCAAGAAACACACAAACATGAGGAGCGTGTTAGACCTCAAAGTTGTACTTATCATTAGAGGCAGCTATGGCCTTGTCTAGATTTTTTTTGCCAACAAAGCACCATGGACACACAGTATCAGAACTAACATCAATTCTTACAAGCTTCTTTTCAGAAGTCCCGCTCATGATCCTGCTGTATCTGCAATACATTTACAACATAATAAGCACTTATCAAGTAAGATTGCTATGTCAAGGAGCAAGAATAGTCTTGATCTATTACCATTCACTTTTTAAGAAAAAAGAGAAAAAAAAAAACTCATCAGTCATATTTTCTTCTAACGGCCCCACACACTTTTGTTCGAAAATTAAGGTTGAACTTAAAAATGTCAGATATTTCCCCATTCTTCTATTCCTAACTTGATTGGGTAAAATATCAAGACAATAATATTCAGACAAAGCAAAGATACAATTTCGTACTAGCTTCTAGAATTGTTCTTCTTTCATATTATAATTTAATCTTGATAATTCCTATAATAAAGGTTTGCACTGTATATCAATAAAAATTACTAAAGTAAAACTTCATATTCTAATTAGTGAATAACAATACAAGTACCTAAAGAATTACATGCACCTAGCACTTAATCCCCCCTAAAATCCCAATCATTGCAGAAAAAGCTATCAATTTGCAGTACAAAAGAAGATGGTGGGAAATATCAGAAAATCTTTTGCCCCAAAGGAATCCCGTGATCAGAAACAACCCAACAACAACTCAAAAACAAAAATTACAAAACATCACGATATAGTTTGAAAAGAGAGAAAAAAACAAACAAACTTTGAGCTAGAACCTTATGGGAAGTGAGAATAATAATGAACCCACCAATTTTCAGTGAGAAAAAAGTGAAGTAAGAATACCTGGATGAGGAAACAGAGATGAAAGGCACTAAATTTAAAAGCTTTGCCACGCTCACAGAAATTGCAATTAGAATTTGATTCAGTTGTATGACAATCGGAGATTAGAACGGGAACATCAATCCAACGTAGTCTTCTTTTTAGATTTATTATTTTATATTGTCTTACTATCGTTTCCCAACGTGTTCAAAAGTCGTCGTTTCAGGTAGTTTGTTCAGACCCAACCACCCAAACCCGATAATGCACTGCCTTCCACATGCTGTTCTTCATCTTATTATTCTTATATTTAAATTATTTATAAATGAATTTGCATTACATTAAATACATTTTTATTATAAAATTAGTAAAAATTTATACGAGAATGTAGCAACTTTTTTTCATACCTTTTTTATCAGCGGATTTTTCATACTTAAACGTCATTGTTGACTTTAATAGTAATGTTTAAAGGAATCTTCATCAAGAACCCTGTAGCCAGAATAACATGTTGTAGAATCTAAGCTAGCTAGGCTGGTGAAATCAAAACTTTTCATCCGTTTTTTTTTTTCTCAGGTGAGAAATTCTTGTGTTTTTTGACAAAATTTTATTAATAATAAAAACTATTTTAGATATATATTTTTTAATTTATAAAATAATATTCAATTAATATAATGGTGAAATGTAGTTTCCCTAATCAAACTCCACTTGTTCAATGGGTTGTTCAGATGAGGTTATCAGTTCTTTTTGGCTAAAAGCACCACATTATTGTTCTCAGAGTCCAACTCTTGGGTAGTTTCACTGGGTCTGTGTCAAGGATCTTCTCAACCTATGTCCCTCACCCCCATCTTGTAATCCACTCAAAAATTACAAGTATCACAAAGTCATGAAGTCTCTCTGTATGTATCATATGCATTCAAATGAGTTTCTTACAAGAATAGAATGTTATCTCTAAAAAACTATGAATAGCTTCAGATTGTTCATCCTCTGAGGGTGATAGACTATACTCAAAAAGAGGGTAGTGCCACTTAGTTTGAAAAATTTGTTGCAAAAATTTGCCTGAGACCTTATTTTTGATGAACACGTCAACCGCCTGGGCACTGGGAGAATAAGCTTTGAGGGAAGCAAAGTAAGAATATTTAGGCAAGCGATCTATAACCACGAAGATGACATTAAAGCCATGAGAATTGGGCTGAAATCCTTAGCACAGTTCTTGCAATCCCTGCATGTTTTCTTAAAGGAGAACAGTGATACTGATGTAGAGTTGTGGTGGTAAGATGTAGCTGGTGTTTGTGATACAGCATGCTCACTTCTCCCATTGTTGGTCATTCATCAGCCTCATTCTTCGTGCATCTTAACGTGATATCTATTAAAGACTTGCCAACACCTCGGGGCAACTTTCAGTAACTTCAAATTTATTTTTAGAATTTCAAGGGTAACTTTGTTAAATAGAAATGAGTTTGAATAGCAGAAAACTCATATATCCATTATCTAAAGATTTTGATTTGGAAATGACGTCTTAACTTTTTTTATATACAATGTTCATCATTCATTGCTACAGAATCACTCCAAGGTTTTTTACAGAAAAAAACCTACCATTAAGTTCATATACAATCACATTCATCAAAATGCTAAAAACAAGGAAAGCTAGAGAATCTTAATTAAACTTGACTACTTCAAACACTCACTAAATTATCTGCGTAACGTCTTCTAAGTCATTGTATTCAGTTTACTGTCCTTTTTACTGGTCAGACATACTCAAATCCCCCGTCTGATTTTGGGATAATAATGGTTTTGGACAATAAGGTATAATCGCTATTGATGTTTGTGACATCTGCTTGTTCCTGCAACAATAGAGCAAGCTCAAGTTCCACCTCAACTTCACCCATTGTTGGTCGTTCATCTGGTTCTTTCTTTATGCATCTTAAGGTGATATCTATAAAGACTTTCCAACACTCTGGTGCAATCTTCCCTTTGATTTTCGGATCAATATTCTCCTCAACACACTTCTTCTCCAGTGCTTCTCCTGTTAGTCCAAAATAATCCGATTTTAAAATTCTTCTTGCCCCCACTACTTCCAGTAGAACCATACCAAATGCGTAAACATCAGATCTATCTGTGACAGTACCCTCCATGAAGGTCTCCACAGGTGAGTAGTGCAAAAAACCTATAAGCTTTGCTTAGTTTAATTGACAAAAAATGGTTGTAGCGAGTAAGTAAGCTCAATAAAACCGGCAATTATGAGATATATTACGTTACAATAACATAGTTATAGAACAATTACCTACATAATCCGATTGTATTGGTTTTGGCTTTTCCTTGAAATGTGATCCTAGTATGCTACATTCAAAACTTGAGAGTTTTGGGTGCATGTTGCCATCCAAAAGAATGCAGCTAGGATGGATATCATGGTGAATGATGGTGCGCTTGACTCCTGCATGAAGGTAGTGTAGTCCACGTGCTGCTCCTATGCAAATCTCTACTCTTTTCTTCCATGAGAGTGCTTCACTAACCTCATCTCCCAGGTGTCGATCTAGAGATCCATTGGACATGTACTCATACACAACAATACTCTCTTTTTTGTGGTTGCAAAATCCCATAATAGACACACAATTAGGGTGATGAAGCTGACACAGTAACTCTACTTCTGTTTTGAACCCTTTACTGCTGCGCACATGAAATCTCTTCACTGCGACTGAGTAATCAGAACCATCATTATGTTGGAGACAACCTTTGTATACAATACCACATGCTCCACGTCCAATTTCTCTCTTATCATCAAAATTGTTGGTTGATTTTCTAACATCGTCCAGAGAAAAATGAGTGCACAACTCTTCTATCACTGTTGGATATTGTCTCCCAGATGAACTTGATTCACCAAAACATTTGAGAAACATTGTTCCAATTCCAGACAGAGAGCAACTTCCTTAATTACCTCTCTAACCAAAAACATTCACCTCTACTCGCCTTAGAGATCTTCATTAATACCCAACTCAACCTTATCCTGTTTTTGTTTGACCTACTTTCCCATTTCTTTAAAATAGATATTGGTATTAAATATTCTAGACTTAAACATCAAATGATGAATATGGACATCTTTTGTTGTTTCATCATTGAAGGTGGTGGGTCAGTGTTTTCTTTTCCTTTTTTAAAAGTTAAAGTGAAGCACAACATACACTCCTCATCCCTCTCGAACATAGAAAAAAATAACTTACATTAGCTTAGTTATAAGTTATTATTCTGTATTTTTAATTTTTATAGCATTCTTTTTGGTTGTTATTTGATTAATTATTTTCAGAAAACTTAATTTATGAGTAATAAATATTATGAATTGTATTTTATGAGGACAAAAATTGAAAAATTTAGTTTTAAAAATTAAAATTCTGCTACTGCTATTCTTGCTGTACGTTAATTATTTAAAATCATTTTGGAAACATTATATATCAACTAGAGTATTCAAAATTTTAAGAAATGAATTAATTGTAAGTTCCTCTAATTAAGGGTGAAGATAATTCTTAGCATTATTTAACTGTAATCATTTCATTGATTTGACTATTTTTAATTAAGTTTCTTTTAAAGATTGGTGTGTTCCTTTCTCTACGAGTTTAAGATTGTCTCAACTGCAAACTACTTTGAAAGATTATGCTATTAATGACAATTCTTGTGAAATTGTTTTGGGTTGAAACTAATGATGATTATCGATCTCTAAAAGCTGTTGGGCAATTTTTTTTTGTATGAATTACAAAGGTTATGGAAATTAATTTTAAAGATACTCTTTTAGATAATAATTGGCAAAAAATTCGGAGTAATATATGTTCGGTTTGTAGTCTATGTATGCAATTTCAATAGTCTTCTTAACATTTGTTCTTGTAAAGTGGAGGTTCAATTGTGAAATTTGCTACAAGGTATTCTTAATAATTTAACATATGTTTACTCTTTAAAAAGTATATAATTATTAAAATATGAGATGACATCTTAATTAAAATATCATATTTTATGTTGAAGGTTTCTAGAATAACGACTTATAAATAAATAAAAAATGTAATTTTCACTCAAAATAACATAAATGTTGAACTAAAGAAACATTTATAATAATAGGCTAATTTTCACACAATGTCGATATAAATTTATAATAATAGGTTATTTTTCGCAGAATGTCGATATAAATGTGCGAATAAATTAAACAAATCATTATGCGATTTTGTGAAGTTATAATTTTTTGTAGCATTTGCATGAATATTTTCCTTATAAGATTATACTGTGTAATATTTTAAACAATTAAAGAGATTAATATATAAAAATGATTAGAATAATGGTTTTTAAACAATAAAATAGATTATCACAGTTGTAAAAACAATATTAAGAGTTTGAATAATTTCACGAGTATTTAATACAACGGAATTTTACATTCTTAACCAGTAGGTAATTATGTGAACTATGATTATAAAATTAAGAATTAAATATGATATTTTTTCTTTTAACTACAACATAAAATTGATTTTTATTTTTGGATGAAACTTTAGACTTTTTAATATATGAAAATAATTGGAACGAGTATTTTTGTATATAAAATGTTTATTAGTTTTTCTAATTTTTTTTTCCAAATTTTTTTAAAAATATTTTTTTATTGTAAAAGTTCTGTATAACTATAACTATTTTGAATGAATTGATGAAATGATAAATAAAATTAAATTAATTTTACATAACCATTTATTTTAATGATTCCAATAATTTTTATGCTAAGAATGATTTAATGTTTAAACGAAGAAAAAAAATTCTTATTATAATATAAGGATGAAAAAAAATTTATCTAAAATTAATTATTATAAAATTAGTAAATTTATCATGAAATTAATCAAATAATTGAGTATTATTTATATCAATCGTCACATTTTTAATAACCTTATTAAAATTTAATTTTAGTTAATAATCCTATCTTTGTACATATATTTCCCCTCTATAGGGTACAGCTATATCACACTATCATATGCTTCTACTTGGAGTATAAGATCATCAGATATGCGCAACTTGTCTCAATGAATGAGTATGGAACAAATATTCTATTTTAATCAGAAACATAAGAGTCATTGTCTTTCATATGTAGGTTTTTTTTTACTGAAAAAGATTCAATATTTATTTTAAAATTAACCACAGATTATTACATCCAACATATGCAAACAAACATTAAACTTGTAATTGAAATGGATAATTAATAATATTATTTGGCTTTTAAAATAATAATGATAATATGATTGTGATGTTTCCAGCATCAATGCCTAATTAAAAGGAAGATCTTCAACCTAAGCTTTTGACACAAACATTTATAAATACCCAAACATGCATTAAGCTTAAAGATTAAACATTTCAGGGTTAGTACAACGTAAATTCAGTATATTTTCACTAACACTAATCCCAGCCACTCAATTTTTGATTATGGTATCCCACGGTTACAAATGGCGGTTTGTCGGTGAATCACTATTTTGTGCTTCATGTTAGACTTTTGGAAAAGCTTTGAAGGGTTATTGATTCCTCCGCCCACTCACCCACTGAAAGAAAGATGAAACATTGGAAGAGAGAGGAAGACAGAGAAAGCAAGAACTAATCTGGTGATTCGTTCTAGCAATTTTTCCCAAAACTCCAAAACCCCCTTTTATGATACAAGATTTTCAACTTCACAAAAAATTCAATCTTTCATAGCTTTATCTGTATCGCACTCTTATTCTCTTCCCCCAACAACAATTTCATTTAAAACTCTCTTCAGGTGTTTCTTTTTTGCTTTCGTTTTCAGATATTATACCTCTGTCCTTTTCCTCGCGTACCCTTTTTCGTCTTTGATAGTTTGGTTTCCTTCTTATTTGATGATCGCAAATGGGTATTTTTTTTCCCGTTTTTTCTGCTATGGAGTTGTCAATTTGGGTTGATTTTTTTCTTCTTGTGAGAAGTTCTGGCGTTTCTTTTGACAATTGATGCATGTGATTGTTGTATTTTTATTTTGTTGACTTTCAATTTGTAGGATGGAGGGCGTGGTTTGCTTCTTTGTGTAGAAGGTGGTTGTCTAAATAGTGAAATTGGTGATTGCGATATTTCCGCTGAAACGGAAGTTGATCCTTCTGCTAGTTGATGTACTAGCACGACTAACCGGTTACAAGTGAAGTAATCAATCATTTTTGCCAAAAATTGAAGGAATATTGCAAATAGATTATAACTTTTCCTTGAAGCACTCAAAGTTGCATTACATTTTTTTGGTTTTCTCTAAGTTTTGTTGTACGTATTTTGTCAGTGATATTTTGCGTGTGTGATGATACTTTGGATTTGGAGCATCAACATTAGTTGAATTGTATTGCTCAATTCAGGCCTTTAGAGAAAGTCTGTTATTTTGATTTGTCAATTGCATGATTGGAAGCTTGTACTTCAGCGTTCCCAAAAGGTTTTGGCTTCAGTGATATTGATGCGATTTTGGTGTATGTTTCAGGTGATCAAGAGAATCAGAGTTTGCTCATCCATATAACAGGTCATCTGAACAGAAGAGGGAGGGTACTGGTTTGCGGAGGCAATTGTACTTCTGCGAGCTTAGAATCCTCTCTCCTTTATTTATTAATGGAAGGATAGTCATTAGTCTTGGTCAGTGCTGTTGGGGACTCTTTTACATGTAGCAGCATCAATGTTTTGATGATCTTTGAGTTGAGGAGTGAAAAAAATTTAAGTTGAAGAGAGAGGGATATTGAAGCTGAAACAATGGGTTCAGTTTGTTGCTGTTTTAATGTTGATGATTTTGAAGATTATATGAATCCAAATAGTCCTGTATATAGGAACTGCATGTGTCTCAGTTGCTTCCTACAGAACTTTTTGACTGTGGTATGTTTCTAACTCCAAACTCCTGTCATGTTCCATTCCCTTGTTTTCTTTTGATTCACTTTTGGACCCTGTCTTGTGTTTTTTGTCTATGGTTTGATTAGAAGTATTGCTTAATGTTGTTAAATAACCGTTATAGTAACTCTACAACGTGGTGTTTTTCAACCCCTCACCATAGGCAATTTGTCAAGGGAGGCTTGCTTGGCAGCGCCATAGGCTACAATGGCCTGTATATAAGGCTGAGTTTTTGCCTTCTGCATATTCTGACATCTGCTATTGGTAACCTTGGTCTTTCTTCATGGTCATTTCTTGATGCACTATCTTTGCTAGGAATTCCATACTTGTGAAGTGGCAAACATACCTTTTACATTTGTAGGAGCTTCTGTTGTTTTTTGTTATTATTGTGTACACATGCTTCCTCTTTGTTGTTCTGTTGTTTTGGGCAACTATTGCCCAACTGAATTTGCAGAACTGCCACTGAAATTGTGATTTTGCACTTGTTTGAGTGAGTTTGCTTGAGTTTACACTAACTTAAAAAAATGAGTTAACCCATTTATTGGATTTAGGAACGTCATGGTGGATTACGTTTTTGTTAACCGTGGTTGTAACTTATGAGAACTGTCAATGTTAGAAGTGACTCTTAAATTGAAGTTATCCTTATTTCATTTTGTAAGGGATAATTTTCTTGAAGCCCTGGTGCCAACGTGCTTGTAAGAAAACCATGAAAAATTAATTAAAAAAAGTTGTAATGACCTATAATTTAGTTTAGGAAAGCTTTGCAGCATCTGTTAATTTAACAAATTTGGTGTTATTAATTCGATTGTATTGATTGCTAAGTACATTAATATTCAGTGGACAATATTTTAGTCTTAGATTAGATCCATTTATAATGATGAGAACTGTACTCCATATATACTAAAACTCTTTCCAATTTACCTCAAATTTCAGTATGCATCAATATTCCGTAGAGGGGAAGCGCATACGATTCCTTCATCTATACAGGGCACAGCATCTATGACTTCTACAGCTTCACTTGATAATTCTTTATCTGACATGTACCGCTCTCCTCCAAGGCCCTTGCCTTATGATTCAGACCCCAGGTTTTTCCGTTCACAGCGTGATGGACTAGTGTCAAGACGTGAGAAGGGTTCAAGTCATTTGAATGAAGAGTCAGAACCTCTAAGAGGTGATGTAGATGCTGATTCAGAATCTTTAAATTTGGGTGGTAAATGGAATGATACCAGTGAAGATGGATCAAAGGAATACCGTAAGTCCTCTGTGAGAATTTCATCAGCAAAACTTACGACTGGACCTGGGGTTGTCTATTCGTCATCAGAAGTGGAGGATGTCTGTCCAACATGTCTTGAAGGTAAGATTTTTATTTACACTCAAATTTTCATCAGAAGATCACATGATGCTGGGGCTCAATTTTGCATGAAATATTGGTCTGCAGCAAAGTTATAAATCCCACTAGCAGTCAGAATGTTCAATTTAGAACTGCTATAGTTGGATAGCTGTTTGATTGAAGACTACGGATACAAGTTAAATGATTGATTATATACTCATTTATAAAATGCTCCAAAATGAAAACAATCCAAAAAGCAATAATGAATATTAAAATTCAGTCTTCACATAATTTCATTACTCAGTTACCAGTGAAGTCAAGGAAGCAAAAGGCCTAGCCCAATGCATGCGACTTCTGGTTATTGAGGATTTGGAAGGGTAGATGTTCGCAACCTTACTCCTGTAGAGGCTATAGCCATAATTTGAACTTGTAACTTTCATGACTGTGTCAGAAGACAGCAATCTTACTGCTGTACCATGGCTCATCTAGAGAAGTTGTGACCACCAAACTCTGAAATTAAAACTTTTTAAAAGAGACCTCTTTGAAATATAGGAAAACACAATGCGACCTCTTTGAAAATATAATGAACACACCATGAGAAACTATCTACCTTAACACAACACAGCAAACAAAGAAAGAACTACATGGAATGATGTAAATGCTGATAAGAATTGAGGATAGTGGCCTCTGTGAATCTGCAAGGACATGAGCAAAACTGAAAAAAGGAGGATTGTGCTGTAATGATTTAAGGAAGGCTTTATCTGGAAAATGATGAAATGCAGAGTCTGGCTGGCAATGCTACTGGAGATCTGGTTTAGTGACAAAAAGGGGAGTATATTGGCATTAATCATGTTTTTGGCCTCAACTCTCCAATACACTCATGAAAGAAGGTTAGGTTTAGTCTTGAATCAGAAACATGCAGGTTCGAATATAAAATATAAGGAAACCACAAAAATATCCTAAAATCCAGCTTTCAACTATGCTCAAAACAGGTAGGGCAAGTTGGGGTTTACTTGTATTGACTTGTATAGTTTTACTTGGATATTATATTTTTCTTGGATTTACTTGTTGCAAATGATAGAGACTGTCAAGTGTGCCTTCTGTCCTGTAAATCGTGAAGAGGAAGAATCAAAGCTTGATATTTTGAATAATTAAAGAAAATAATTTTGCTTCATTCAATGCTATCTATATGCTATTCCATAAGGTGATCTGGAATGTAGAAAAACATAGTCCGTGAATGTTGATCGGCATTGGCTTAGAATTTAGAATGTAACTTTATATTTTAGCTCAGGAATGTTGGAGGCCCATCCTTAAATTCTGATCAATACCTGTGTTTGTAAAAACGTATGATACTTGTTGCAGGCAAAAGGTTGTACTTGTTAACATCAGGATGGACACTATATTGGCAATAGCAGCTTCATCAGATTCTTACATTTGTTACAATTATTTTTGCTTGCAGAATACACTGAAGAGAATCCAAAGATAGTGACAAAATGCTCTCATCATTTTCATCTTGGTTGCATTTATGAGTGGATGGAAAGAAGTGACAACTGTCCTGTTTGTGGGAAGGTAATGTTTACTTGGTATTTTCTGAATTATTTCTTACTGAATTTTCCCTCTTCATTAGCAATCAGAACATAGAACACATAAAATTAGTTGGATGAGAATCAGGCTGAACCAGTCAGTTCAATCAGAAACCAGAAAATTGATAATGTCTCCTGTTTAGTTATGTAAACTGTATGGTGTCCAGAGTGCAAAATGTTTTTAACCAGCCTGTTCCAGAACAAATTGGTGAACAGGTCCAATTCTGCCCGTTCAAATGGGCTTGTGGGCCAACAAGCTGTTACATAGTTGGAAATTGGAACATTTCAATCGGAAATCTGCTCAAGGGCAAAATTTTAGGATTCAAAAACCATCTATTTACATGGTAGCATGGCAAACATCAGGCTACCAAATACCAAGATTCTTGTTAAGAATACTAGGTTAGTACTTGTGCAGTGCATGATGAAATGATAAATAAATGAAATCTATGAATAATAAGAAAAATCATAGGTTTTACTCTTTAGGGTACATTTCAATCATGTCCCGGGGCTTATGAATGTTAGTAATTTGATTACAGTTTTTAAGTCTATCTGCCCAACAGAAAATACTGCCCTGTAAATTTTTAGGCAGTTTTTGGACCCTGTTCTTGATTTTTAAATCCCATGAAATTTCTGATTTATTTATCTCAGAACACGGGAAAAGAGTATTGGTGTCTGTGATGAGGGAAATGGCTTGTAAAATTGCCGCATAGAGTAATGCTAGGAACACATTCTTTTGAAAGCACTCTCTTTCATTGGGTGAAATTTATTGGAAATCACGAAATTTGGTGAGCCCCACACAGTATTTACTGAGTCTCTCTCCTAAATTTGTAGTTTTGAATAAATTTTAATCAATACGAGTGTGTTACAAAGAGTTTGTTCTTAGCACATCTCTAGCCAAATATAGTAGAAATATGTATGTTTTTGCTACATAATTGTCATGCTGGACAGAGAATGTGCCATTTTGTAATATTTCAATACAAGGGGCTGCTACATAGACACTTTTTGATAGTGAGATGGAATTTCTATTTGGGATGAATTTGATATGACTTTATGACACGAGGGTTGTAGGTACAAAAAGTGTAAGAAAAACTGAAAACTGAATTGAAATTAAAGGGTGGAAGTCATATTATTAAAAAATGTTACAGGATTTTGGATAACTAACAGGTATATTTTAGTTATCATGATCACCAAATGTCTTATGAAACTTATTTTCTGATGCACTGTATCATTTTAGAAACTATAGCTTTCCTCACAGAAGAATTAGGTTTATTCTGTGACCCTTTGTTATGAACTGTTACTACAAACTTAATGGCATGGTCTATTTATTAATTTGGATGTGCTTTTATATAATTCTAAAAGTTTATATATAATAACAGGTGATGAAAATGCAAAACATGCTTGAGCTTGATACTAATTATTTTAACTTAGCTGATTTAGACTTCCACCTGGCATGCATTAATATTGCTTATATGTGAAATATCATTTGTATGCCAATTTTCTTATCTGTTCGGTTCAGCTCGATTCTAATAATATTTTTGTTTTCACAGAACCTTTTATGATAATACTCTTTTATTATTGATCTAATATATGAATTGAGCATGACTGGAGTGCTAGCATTTGGATAATAATTTGTATATTAACAATACGTGCATTTTAGATTGGTTGGCTAAAAGCTGCTCTAGAATTTGGAGTGTACTGAATCATGATATTTACTTATTATATTTTGGTGTAGGAGATGGTATTCGATGAAACGACTTAATCTTGACTAAAAAGGTTTATATCGTGGATAATACCAACATCAGAGAAAAGGAAAAATACAAGCATAGACATTGTGAATACTTCAGATTAAGCGCTTATCGTGTATAGTTAGTATATAAGTTTTATTAACCATCACTGGAAGTTCAATCTCCTCCAAGTTGTTTCAATATTTATACTTTTGGCCCTCGCCAAAACTGCCGAGATTAAAAGAGAATTCCATTTTAGATGGGAACTTTGTAATGGTTTCAACAGTTTGCCTTGTAATAGAATATGATTACCTCCCTTTTGTTTTTAGTTTTTGTTTATGTTGTTTGTTATGAGTTTAATCCAAAGTTCGATTTTTGAACCTTTTTCCTAGTTTGTTTATGAAACTGATGAGCCTTAAAGAAGAGAAGGAATTTTTAGAGCCAAAATCGAACTAATCCAACTTGCACATGGGAGAATATGGTTAGTTCCTTAAAATATTGCTAATTTTTAAAATTAACCGAGACAGATATGCAAAACCAAATTTTGAAAATTTTCATGAAATCATTTTATAGTAAGTGTGCCTCAACTCGTTATAATTTTTACAGGTTCGGTGTACTCTGATTTTCTTTTAATCTAAGTAAATTGTTTGTATAATTGGTTCGGCTGAAACCAGTTCTTCTGCTCAGTGCTAATTTGACCTGTTGTCCGAAGCAGCTGTGTAAATGTGGTATTTCTAAAAGCTTAAAGCAACTTGACTTTTGGTGAAGTGAAAGTGTAAAATGAAAATCTGATTCTGCCAAGACTGGTTGCAGCGTCAGTAGCAGGAGGATGAGAGGTCCTCAAGTCGTTGCTCGTCAATGTTTTCGGTCAACAAGAAATATGAAAAGGCCAAAAGCCTGAATTTATTGGTTATAAAGATAATAGAACATAAGCTTGAATTAATGGACGATTACAAAAACTAAAAAAACTATCCCTAAGCTCTGACCTACACGTAAAAGTTATTATTGTGACATCTTTCTATCGCCAAAAGGGTGCTAATGGAGGGGAAATTACAATTTTTTGCCAAGCATAAGCATTTCTCACAGGGTGCAAAATTTAAAAAAGCAGGACAAGAAACGAATAAGGAAAATATTTAAATGTACTTTATTTTGGTTTCAGAAGAATGTTGATAACCAAAATGCAGAAGGGAGCTTAAAAGCAGTAATTTTTTTTTCATTTAAAAATTAAAAGAAGCCAAACATTTGCACAATTGTAGATTTATCCGAAGTTAAGAAAACAGCAATTCCAAAGGCATTCACTTTATTATGGCTGCAAAGAAACACGGATATACATATTATTGTAAAACATAAATATTGTCTTGCATGTCAATAGAAGTTTTACATTTGATAGAGTATTATAAAACTCTGAAGGGCCAACTTGTTATTTTCTAGGTTTCATCCTTATAGACTACAATAGAAACTGGGAAGAGCTGAAAGTCAAGTTGTAGCAACTTGGAAAGCTCTCAAGAAAACTTCAGGGGGTTGTCCACCGCTCAACTTGTTGGTCCCATTAATCTGCCAAATGATAAATAAGTGAATCACTGTTTTTTTATCATTATGAAACTGTAAAAAACAGACTGGAATTTTAACAAGGTAGACACCTACCACATAATATGGAACCCCTGAAATGTTTCCAGAAATCGTTTTAAGCTCCTCCTCAACCTAGGTAAATAGAATCATGGAAAGCAAGACCAGCATTAGTCGATCTCACCTAATAAAGATAAGGTTTTGTTGTTGTTATAAAGTAAGATTAACAGTTATGTCATTTCGTGTCTGCCTAACAACTAAGGCTGTGAGTGGTTATCCGTTTAAATGGTAATGACTCTACACTCTTGAATTGAGTTGAAGGTGCATTGGAACACAGGTTTACTGAAAACCAAACACACTAAAAAAATCACACTACCAGTTTGACGTTAACATCAAAAAGAAGGAAATGTATTTAGCATTTTGAAGTTAGAACTTACAAAGCCTAATGATTCAAATATTAAACAGAATAAGGCATATCTTAGTAATAATTTGAATTTGAAAATAGCATAAAGAAGTGTGCTTATATATATATATTACCTCCTTCAGACCATTGTTGGGATCCCTAAGAAACTCTTCTGCTCCTTCTATACCAACCTTTGCAGCAGATTCAAGAAGAAACTCACTGCATCCAAATTCAAAATGATAATAACTGTGTCATTATTGAAACTTCTTTTTAATAAAGTGGTGGGACTACGCAATGCTAATTGCAATCCTTACTATGTTGGCATCTTAGGAACTAGATTTGAAGACATTTAATTTAAATGTCCAGCAATATCTGCTATATCCTACCAAAAAGACCACCCATGATCGGATTTTGTTTCATGCTGAACACTCAATTTCACTCTATTAGTCTTTGGATTTACTTTAAAGAGTACAGTTACTATTGAAATGCACATCCATTGAAGAAATGAGATATTCAACCACAAAGAAATAAAATATAAAAAAAAAACACTTGTCTGGTGAGTATTAAGAGTCATTGATATGCCAAAGAGCGATACAATTCAGCTCTACTGAAATCTATTTCGATGGACATGTCTTCAATGGAGTATGTAGAATATTGTCCTTCGAAGGGCTTAAAGGAACATGGATGAAGTGCCATTAATTGAGCCAAAAAAACCGATAATAGCACTTACTGGTCACCAATGTATTTTCCCTGTGTGAAATAGCCAATGCCAAGTTCTTCAACTAGAAGATGTTGCTTGTCAAGACCCTGCTGTCTAGCAAAATATATAATCCTGTGGCTGTCAATAGTGTTTCCCCTGTGGAAAATCAAAACCATGTTAGTTGAACATAGGTTAGGCAAACTTCAGAACGCTCCAATTTTAAAGTGATTTATCTATACATGCTTGTCCTTTGATGAAATGTAAAACCACTATCAATCTTACGTGAGTCCAGACAAACTATATTCCAGACCAACATTCTTGAACACCTGCCAAATACCAAAATTCTCTGTTGGGATGAAAAATAGACAACACAGACTAATGATAACAGAGTGATCAACAAATATAAACCTCTGACATCCGAGCTTCCATCCGTTCTGATTGGGATCCAAACTTTTTTCTATAATACTCCCTTTTGTCAATGCCTTCTTTAGGGGCATCAGGATCAAGTTGAAAGGGGTGCCATGTTATCTGAAATTCAGTTAAACGGCAAATTAACATATGAAAAAGGCAGATATATTTGGTTCCAATGGATACACAAACAAGAGGAGAGTCTTAGACCTCGAAGTTGTATTTATCATTGGAGGCAGCTATGGCCTTATCTAGATTTCTTTTGCCAACAAAGCACCATGGGCACACAGTATCAGAACTAACATCAATTCTTACAAGTTTCTTTTCCGAAGTCCCACTCATGATCCTGTTGTATCTGCAATATCTTTACAACATAACAAGTCAACGTAAAGTAAGATTGCTATGACAAGGAGGAACAATAATCTTAAACTAATGCCATTAATTTTGGGGAAAAAAATTAATCATCCGTCATATTTCATCATAATGCCTCAAGATATTCTATTTTACCTTTTGAACTATGACCCAAATTTCATACCAATAGTTAAGGCTGGACTAATAAATGTGAGATCATTCCAAAGTGATTTTTTGGGGCATTGATCAACAAAATCTTAAATAGAAAGTAGATGCAATTTCTAGGTACTTTTAGTCCTATTTATCATTAGAATTTGATTTTCTTAATTCATGTAAATGAAATGCTGTGTTAAAGATCAATGCATATTAGTGTGATAAAATATAACAATTGATCTAACACGAAAACAGTTTAAAAAAGCATCTAAAATTCTGGATACTGCATCAAAGTTTTCTATCCCAAATATCTTCATATTTGCATAACAACATCAATTCGCAATAAAGGCAAATACACAAAAATTTAGATGCTGGGAAATATAAGAAATCCTTTACAACCCAACTAATATCAGATCCAGAAACAACCCACACCAGTTTAGAAAACAAAAACTAGAAAGAAGATAATGTTTGAGAAGAAGCATAATCAATAACCAACCCAATTTACCTGGAAGGATAAATAGAGAGGAGAAGCAATAAATTCAAAAGCTTTGCCAAGGCTCACAGAAATTGCAATTGGACATTGACCTGAGATTAAGCTTGGGAAGGACAAACTTGTCCCTTTTGTTATAATATTATTATTCTAACCAGGCGGAACATACTCAGTGACTATGTATCCATATTTTTTATTTTTTTTTCTTTTGATTTTTTTTATTCTTCAAAAATAATTTATCTCAAAAACTTTAAAATGAGAAGTTAAAAGAGCATACGTAGGTGAAGTTAATGAGGAAGTGGGAAAGGTAGTTAAATAAAAATAAATTAAAAAAAGATAATTTTAACGTACCAATCTCTCCACTCTCCGGTCGGTGAGGTTAATGAAGAAGTGAAGAACAGTAGTTAAATAAAAATAAATTAAAAAAAAGATCATTTTAAAACAAAAAAAAATAATGTATCAATCTCTCCACTCTCCTGTTAGTTAAGTGACAACAAATAAATTAAATAAAAATTAATGTAACAATTTGTCAGTTAAGTCAGAATAAATAAAATAAAATTTTAAAATTAAAAAAATATTTTATTAACTTCTAAAATTATAAAATGTCTAAATAACCAAAATAAATTAATAAAATAAAATATTAAGCAAAGATAAAATAGGAAAACAATTTAGAACAGTTAAAGTGGAGAATCTCAAATATCTAAATAATCAAAATAAATTAATAAAATAAAATATTAAGCAAAGATAAAATAAAAAAACAATTTAAAACAGTGAAAATGGGAAATCTCCTTTATATATAGGTATAGATTATTATGGTTTTATGTTTTTTTTTTTTCATTTCTTCTCCTAACTGTTCCAAGTAGTTGTCCTTTCCGACCCAGCCACCCAACATATAATCTTTCTCACATGCTATTATTACTATATTTTAGTTATTTAGCAAATTTAAATATTTTTCTTCCTAATATTCTAGTTATTAAATAAACATATATAACATTTCCAAATTTCTTAATACTTTATAGATGAAATTTCTACTTTATAGATGAAAGTTCTTAAATCTTTTAATGAAATTAGTAAATCGTATGCATAAATTTTATCCTTACATCTCACAAATTATAAATTTTGGTTGACTTTAATATGAAGTATAAAGAAGAGAATGATATGAAAACCCATATTTATTCTTCAGATTCTTTATCCTTTTTGGATTTAAACAATTTCTTTATAAATAAATTTTTTCTATACTTTTTCATATTTTTATTTTTTTAATTTATAATATTTCTAACTTTTTTTTTTGTAAAATACAGAAAAATATTAATTATCAATTGTCTTGAGATAAACAATCACCCTCAGCTTATGTAAACCTAGAAACGATGTACTAACATAGTTTGTCTTTTATATATATATATATATATATATATATATATATATATATATATATATATATATATATATATATATGTCATCTTACATCAAATTAGATAAAATAAAAAAAAAAAGAGTGAGATAATAAGTTCATACTTAATAAATTTTTGCTTATAGAATAATAATCTATTTATCCTATTTTAGAAAGTTTAATTAAGATGAATTATAACTTCAAAATCAGAATAAAAATGGTAAAAAGAGGGATGAGAACAAAAGCTACAAGCATCTCAATTCAACTTGATCACAGCAAAAGCTTCATGTACTGTTTTGACTTGAAACACTAATTGAGAAAAAATCTTTCTTTAACAAAATCATTAATCAACATTATTAAATTATTAGAGTGGCACATTACTTAAACATTTATTATATACGCTTTCAAGTCATCAAACAACAACAACCGAAGAAACCTAACTGGGCAAACATTATTAATTTCATCAATGGAAGAAACCTTGCCTTGATAAGCAAGCTAAATACTATAGTCGAATCTTGCATGCACGTGATTGGATGGGAACGAATACTTGTATTTAAATTGAATAAAAATAGTTTTATTTCAATATCTCTCTCTATATATAATATAATTTGATAATTAAGCTTTATTATTATTATTATTATTATTATTATTATTATTATTATTATTGTAATTTTGATATAGAAAATTGAATATTGTGAACGTGAGGGTGATGAAGAAGGAGAAAAGCGTTTGATAGCCGCTGCTACTGCGTCTAAGATTGAGTCTACCCTTCTTCTTCATTTCCCTTGACTAACAATTCTTCATTCTTTTCTTTTCCTTTTCCTTCTCACTTTTTTCTCTCCTTTTTCAGGTATCTATTCTACCTTCTCTCTCTCATTCAATCCCTCATCCTCACATTTGCAATCAATTTCCAACCCTCTCCTTTTCCCCTAAATTCCCGCTTTCTTCCTTTTTAATCGCTTATCTACTTTTTCTATTTTTATCATAATTACCTGATTTCATAAGGAAATGCCTCTATTTGCTGCTAATTTCTTGTTTTCAACTTTATAGAAACCAGAAATGATACAGAAAGCGGCTTCAATTTCACTTCCATTTTTCGTTGCTTTAATTTAATCGTCAAGATTTTATTTTTTGGCGTTGAACTTTTATTTTTCTGTTGCAATCTACAATTGGGCTTATTGGTCTTTGCTGGTTAAGGTGAAGAAAGTATGGATATTGATGCAATTTTTGGGACCGTTCGACCCGTGAGTGTTCCAAGGAAGAGTGCCATTTATGTGTGGGGGTACAATCAATCAGGGCAGACAGGCAGAAAGGGGAAAGAGGATCAGCTGAGGATTCCGAAGCAGCTGCCTCCTGAGCTGTTTGGATGTCCGGCTGGCACCAATGCACGATGGTTGGATGTTGCCTGCGGCCGGGAGCATACGGCGGCAATTGCCTCCGATGGCTCGCTCTTCACTTGGGGTTAGGACTTCTAATTCTCTTGTGTGTTTTACTCATTCTTCCGTTCATCCAAGTACTGTCTGTGTTTTGTAGTGTTGGAACTTGGAACTGCTTTGTTCCCATGATTGTTCTGTGCTTGTGTTATTTAGGCATCCCAAGGGATAGTAAATTAATGTATCTGTACCTTCCCTCCCTAGATTTAGCTAGGGCATAATGGTGGGTCCAGAATTGGGATCTTCTCCAGCTCCATTCGTCCCAGCCATCGTGCAGCAAACATCTAAACCTTTAAATTTGTTATGAGAGGAAATAGAAGATAATGAATGGTTGCGATTTTGGATCCACTGGTAGAGTGATTTGTAAGTAATCCCCACAAGGAAGCTCAGGGGAAGAGGAAAGGAAAAGGGACATACCAAATTAGTAACTTTGAGCTCGTTCATGGGACTTCCCTTCCCAAATTTAAGCCTCCGATTTCGTTCTTATGTTCAGAGGCCCTAGGCATCTCCTTTTATGTTATATATATAATAGCATTGGTTTGTTGGCAACTGAAATGTACTTGTCAAGCAGTGAAGTTATTCCATTTAGTAGCGACAGCACGAATTATTTTGGTATTGTGCTTGCATGTGCTCAGTTACCCTTGAGGTTTCTTTTTTATGTGAAAACTCAAACCAGGGGGTTGGTTGTTGCATTAGAAAATAGAGGGACAGAAAGTGTAGGTCTACTTTTGGGAGGGAGACATTCTCCTTGAATAGTGCTTGCAGGAACTGACTTGCAGTATTCTAGGACAAAATCATCTTAACAGATTTCTCTTTGCACTTCAAATATAGGATTTGGTCTGTGTCAGCAGAGACAATCTTTGCTGTGCAGTTCTTTCCTTGTTATAATTGGAATTACTTCCATTAGATGATTTTTCCCCCTTTAATATACAATTCTACATGTTTGTCTCATATTTTTAATGGCTCGTATTACGTATAATTAGGGAACATAAAAGTGCCTAGTGTCTAAGACTCATGCGCGTATTCCATATGATAGGGGCTAATGACTTTGGTCAATTGGGTGATGGAACTGAGGCACGAAGGAAACATCCAAAAAAAGTAAAGCAATTAGAGTCAGAGTTTGTAAAATCTGTATCCTGTGGAGCACATTGTTCTGCTTGCATTGCTGAACCTCGTGAAAATGACGGTACCATCTCCACAAGAAGGCTCTGGGTGTGGGGGCAAAATCAGGTAATACCTTTTAAAGGATTAATACAATGTTGTCTGAAACAATCTGTCATTTTCTTCTTCAACATATTGTTTGTATTCCAGGGATCGAATCTTCCAAGGTTGTTTTGGGGAGCCTTCGAACCTAATACAGTAAGTATATATACTGACATATTTGCATGCATATTCATCATTAGTTAAAGAATAATGTTATTTATTTGATTATTTTTTTATTTTTTGTTATTTTCCTTATTTAGAGGTAAATAGACCTGAGTACTACTATTCGTCCATGCAAGGAAGAGAGAGGAGTGAAAAGACAATGGAAAAGTGTACTTATAATTGACTCTTTCCGAGCTCCATTTTCTCATTTGCCTTCTTTCCCTAGAGTCAGCCATGCCATCATATCTGACCGTTGATTGGATATACTTTTTCTCTTGCATATTTGTTGCTCATGTTTTATTTCCAAGCCTAACTATGATTTTAGGTTTTCCGTTCTAAACATTGTCATTATGTAAGTTTATTTTTTATTTCTAAACTCATGCTCTGGGTCTCTCTTTTTTTTAACTATGAATAAAATGTGTTCCTTTGGTTAATGTAATTGCTTCTGCGAATGTAATTATTTCATAACATTTCCTTTTGCCTAATTTCTTGTTTGTAACCTTGGTGGGAATCATGATATATGAGTGAATCCATTCTTCTAGAGTTTAATTTCATTTTATAAAATTTAATGAAAAATGTGTAGTTTCTATTTCTTTTTTTTTTTTTTTTTTTATATAATGGGGGGATACAATTTTTAAATGATGGAATAGGATTATTTTATTATGTTTGGCTGTCTGTTCTTTTTCCTCCCTATCCCATCATTTATATGATCACACTTGCAGATTATTCGTGAAGTGTCTTGTGGAGCTGTCCATGTAGTTGCTTTGTCTGAAGAAGGCATACTACAAGCTTGGGGTAACTCAGTTATTCATTCTTTATTTACAGCTTTCTTTCTAAAAAATTATATTGTTTATATATGATTTGTAAATTTTATGTCGATGACTGCCTTTATTGATTGACATGGATGAAGGCATGTAAGTTTACACAGCATTGAGTGTAGGAAAGTAAACATGAGCACTTGCAAACTGGGTTTCTAGCCACCTACTAATCAGGGTTTTCTCACTGTTTTTACAAATCAGGCTACAATGAATATGGTCAACTTGGCCGTGGTGTTACTTGTGAAGGGCTACAGGGTGCTCGTATTTTAAGTTCTTATGCTAAATTTCTTGATGAATCCCCTGAGCTTGTGAAGATTGCCAGAGTGTCATGCGGGGAGTACCACACAGCAGCCATTTCTGATATGGGCGAGGTGTAAGTGATTTGAAGGACTTACTACATGGAGATAGTTATAAATTTAAGCATGAGAATTGTGGTTTTCCGCATGACACATTAGGGAATCTCACTTCGGGAGACAAGATGCAATGGAAATGCTGCATCTATTATGCAAGTTTCTATTCCCTTGGCTTGGCTATACGTAAAAGTCGACTGTAGTTATACATAACTGGAGCCAACCGTGTAACCCTGTTATATTATATTCTGTGTCCTTGGTTTATGTAGATTCTGTTTGAAAAATATCTGTGGCGAGGTTGATTATTCTATTTGCAAGGTTTTCTGTGGTTATGTAATTTATGTTCTGTGCAAGGATCTTGTTCTGCTTAAATGGTATTATTCGGGATGCATAAGCAGTATTACCAATAACTAGTTATTAAATTGGGTTACTTGTTATAATACTTTCTCACTTGTTATATTTGTCCTTTGAGCTTGCAGTTACACTTGGGGGCTTGGAAATATGGGCCAGCTTGGGCATTCTTCACTCCAGTATGGGGATAAAGAGTTACTTCCAAGGAGGGTGGTTACCCTTGATGATGTTTTCATAAAGGATGTGGCATGTGGTGGTGTACACACGTGTGCTGTAACTCAGGGAGGAGCACTTTATGCCTGGGGGGGTGGTCAGTCTGGGCAGCTAGGGCTTGGCCCCCAAACTGGATTATTCTCGTGTGTTGCTAATGACTCGCAGACATTTTTCCGAAACATTCCAGTTTTAGTTGTTCCTAAAGGGGTGCAACTTGTTGCGTGTGGACATTCCCACACCCTTATCTCTATGAGCGATGGTCGAATTCATGGATGGGGTTACAATAATTATGGTCAGGCAGCCAATGAGAAATGTACATATGCTTGGTATCCATCACCAGTTGACTGGTATGTATTTGTAACTTAAAAGAAACTTTTTCATGACCACAGAGGCTTTTATGTTGAAGTTTCTAAATCACAGGTGTGTTGGGGAGGTTCGGAAACTTGCTGCCGGTGGTGGCCATTCAGCTGTGTTGACTGATGCTTGTTCGTTAAAGGAGTTATGTGAGTTTGTACTTGCAGATAGCATGACTTTAGCCAACGCTGCTAAGGTTGAGGATATTGCATGTAGAACTGGATCTGATGCTTTGGCACGCCTTTGTGGAAGACTCAGGTATGTGTGGTGTTTATGATTTTTTATAAACTGCAACTCAATTATCATTAAGTTACGGGATGTGGCAAACATTATTGGTCAACAATTAATTAATCGTTGAAAGGAAAGAAATTGTTGGTGTTGGTAGAAGAGCATAATATTTGATGGTAAAACTGGACGTATTCTTGTGCTTAGTTGGGGCTTCCTGTTAAGTTCTTTGAAAGAAACAATTGCCTTTTTTCGTTGTTTTTATTTCATGCATTATTATGATACAGTTGGTCTCCCTTTCATGTTTCTTTCCTATTTTAGCTTTGTTATTTTCTGAATGAGGAAATGCTAATGTTGTGGCAACAACTTAATGGCAGAGAGTATATGCTTGCTGGTGGAGCTCTCGAACAAAAGGATGAGAAGAACAGTAAAATCTGACTTAGCATATAAAGATAGTATTAGTAATTACTTGTACATATTAAGTTGTATGATACATGTATTCATAATTGGATGGTCGTCATTATTTGGACAAAAGCAATCATGCAATTGACAAGAAAGCTCTACGAGACAATGAATTTGTTCCTATCGAATCGATAGATCACTAACTCATGCAATAAATTTCTCAAACATCTGAATGAACTCTTGATCTAAATGAGACATTTATGTTGATTGGCTACTTTTATGCTGTGATGAGTTCCTACTTTGTATCTTCCTAATCCAAGAAAACAATTTTATTTGTTGAAAAGGTTATCCGCACATTGATGATGTTCACTGCTTTTTAGAGTACTGTGCCAGTACCAACTTCAAGTTATCTGTGATCAAAAGTTATCAGTGATCAAGTTCCTTAGCTCGTTGCAACTTGCACCCCTTCTTGACTCTCCTATAATCCATCCACTAGACCTTAATGACCTGTCTTTCTGGCTGGATTTACCTTTTTTCTGACTACTAATTTAATTTAATAGTTCAAGATTATCTAATTTAATAGACAGAATGGTAAATCTCTACATTACTGAGGAAAATAACAACGTAACATGGCAAATTAGATTTTCAAATAGGTGTAATTCTTTGTTTTGGACATTTTGGGCTTCCAAACGTTTTTTTAAATTAATCTTTTAATCTCATTATGATATTTTTCGATTTTATATTTTTTTACGTGAAAGAAAAATCAATAAGAATGAAATCCTGCGGCTTCGAGCATGTTAAGCCTATTTAAATCAAAACCTACTTCATCCCTGGGTCTGAATTGCAAAATAGAACTTGCGACTGCATGATTTGGAGGGTAGAAGTTACATTTCTTTTCAATCATTTCGATCTTTTCACTCATCTTTATCCAAACTAGGTTTAATATTGAAGCCTTAAACCCGCTGGAAATAAAAGAAAAAGACGCACTTTATGGGAAAATAATTAGCACCAACCATGATTTCAGAATGAACCATGCAATAAGTTTGAGCAGTTATTAAGCTCGGCATATTAATTAGCTATTCTAAGATATAGATACATAGTAAATAAATATATTTATATATAGTTGAGCGTTACACATTAATTATGACATGTGACATATTTGGTATAATCATGTCAGCCTAACTAGTAAGTAGTCAGATGTGCAGCATCCATGGTGGGATGAGTGAATTAGCAGTTGGCACTGTTTGAGCTTCACCCCTTTCCTCCACCCTTGTTCTTCCTTGCAATGTCCCACTGCACCATTTTCGCACTTTCATCAATCAGCTTAGCTAATATACTCTATTCTACGCAATCTATTATTCACATTTCGACCCTAAGATATCATCAAACTAGTTTTTGGTCTTCATTTTCATGTTACCTTACTCTTGTATAAACTCACATGCATACTTGCAACAATTTTCTCTATAAACATTCATGAGAGAAAAAATAAGATACATTAAATGTTATATTTCTTATAAAAAATTTATTATATTTATTTTCTTCTATGATAAGCACTTATAAATAAACTTATCCAAATTCACTCAACATGTCTGCTTAGAAAAGAGAAATAAGACAAGATACCTGAGAGTTAAAAGTCTTTGTGATGGTAATAGTTGTGGAGAACATAAATTGAGGTTGGTTGAATTTTGGCCAAGAGTTTCTGGTACGATCTGTGGACGTTCAGTCAATGTCTTCCCTTTCTCCTTCATCTACTCATAAATTTAATCACAGAAAACTTTTTCTTTATCCTTAATTGAATACAAGATTTAGATTGAAGTGTTAATAGAGGAATATGTTGCTTGTACCTTTGTTAGCTTGCTGTTTTGCTCTTGTAATGTCCGTGCCTGTCGTGTCATATGCACAACAAATATTTATCATTACAAATTCCAATTTATGTTATAGTAATTTGTTTTATCTCTATGAATTTTCCCCAAACATGTATTTGTTGCTGCACTTGAAACTCGGTTAGTACCTTCTATATCATTAAAATTAACCTGTTCTTAGAGATTTTTTTCTGAAATATGTATTCAATGTTCCTTGCTATTTTACAAGCCATGCATGCAATCTAGCCAATATTCAATGTCACCCTTATCTTACCCTTTTATGCAGCTCTGAGATAGATTGATTCATAACTTGATTCTGCAAAATTCAAAATTGATAAGTCAGATGAAGAATAAAAAGAAAAAGAAGCCACATGTGCACTAATGTCATTCTTTACTTAATTTTTCTCTTTTGTTGCTTTTATCTTCTTGTTTCTCATATAAATTAATAAGAAACTCTCTTCACCTTTCTTGTTCGGATGCGCTTCAGAGATGCGTCAAGCTGCTGCTCCAAACTCTGAAGCTCTTTCAAATTCAAGGGATCAAGCTCATTTCCCAAGAAATTCCTATATTCAAGATCATATAAACTATATATCATTCTTTCCATAAGATTTTTTTATTTATTTTGTAGCATCTAATCACGTAACTATAGTCTTGTCTTTCAAGTGTCTAAATCTATTTAGCAAACAAGTGTTTGGCTTTGAAAACTGAAATGATCTTTGAACAATGTAAATTACTTTTTCCATAGCTTTCAGTAGTTGTACATCTTATATACCATGAAATCTAAATAACGTACCTTACGTTCCTCTCCAAGACTTCAACTTTAGCGTTGAGCTTGATATATTCGAAAGACCAATTGCCCTACAATAAAATGATCTTCAGTTACTACTCATGTGACTTACGTCCAAAAGAACCATATTCATGTTCACTTTCATGCATGTGTATAAAAAAGACACAACTATTAAGAAATCGATATTTTTTTTAATAGCACTACCGTGGTTAATTGTTAAGGATAAATTTACACGTTAATATGTTGTCGTATAAAAGAGTAAAAAAAAATCAGGTGAAAATCATTAACCTTGAAAAAATGTGATTATAAATATCCTAGTTACAATTAAGTGAGTCCAAACAGTGACAGCTGAGAAAAAAAAAATCTTCTAAAAACATTTATAGGCCATTACATGCAAAGGTTGATTCAAGTTAACTAACTTGAATAAATATTATTATTAAAAAAATGGCCTTAACCAAATTTACGATTGAAAGAAATATAGGTATATAAACATTATTATTTCTACTAGCAACTTTGTATAAATTTTTTTTTTTAAATAAACTAAAAATAAGTTAAGTCAATATATAGGATATATGTGAATACAATGATTACTTTATAATGTATTCAATTTAAATTCACACTTTAATATGATTTCAAAATTGATATTAATAAGGTTTGTTGGATTTATTTTTGTAAATATTATTGTGTAGTTGTCAAACTACTTAAATCTTAATGAATTTTATTAGATTTATTATGTTATCAAAAAATTTAATGAAATTTATTAGACATATTATGTTACTTATTATCAGATCACATATTATCATATCACACGATCAATTTATAATATATAAGTGAAATAATGGTCTCCATACATACAAACTGATTTTCTAATTATGTATTGTGTTAAAATATGTATTTATTATAAAACACAAAAGTAAGATAAAAAAAACTCATTCAGCAATTAATTCTCTTGCAATAAATAGAAATTAGATTTAGTAGGTTTTTTTCCATAGTTATCATAATATATTGGGTAGAGAGAGAAATCTTGTATGAAAAGTGATGAAGTACCTCCGAGTCATTGTTGGTTCCAGTAAGTGCTGTATGAGTATATCTCTCGTAACGTTCCAAGACGTCTTCCATGCTGTTACATAAGTCAAAATAAAACTATAAAACAAATACAAAAACTTCAAAACCTGTGCTTTTTTTGTTGCTTTGAAGTACTCTAATTATCAATGAAATTAAGTTCAACAAAAGTTACATCAAAGAGGAATGAAATTCACAAAAAATAGTTAATAAGTCAATGAATCTACGTTGTGCTGAACATAGCAGACCAAAGAAGTAACTGTATCTATTAAAAAGTTAAGATAAAAAAATGATAAATTTAATCTTTTAAATTAGTATAGTTTTTCATTTTTTATTTTTTTATTTCTCCTCTGTCTTCTATTCACTTAAACAAATAAAGACAAATTTCACCACTTTAAGTTCCCTTGTTGAATGAAAGTTGGAACTTTTTGCATAACCATTACACCTAAGTTTAGCTTATTGGGCCTCTACCACAACTGCAAGCTTGTTTCGACATAAACAATTTGTCTTCTTCTTATAAATGGTAGCTCATACACACTTAGAGGAAACAGATAAAACCACGAATATTGATGTCAGAGATTTTTTTATCAGATGATAGATTATGTTGAAATTTTATTAATTTTGAAAACAAAAATGAAAGTGAGCTATAAAGCGATAAAAAAAAGTGTCATAGGATAAAAAAATATAATAGATACATGAAAAGTTATAGAAATTTATAAAAAAACAAAACATGTGTAAATAACATTCCTATATTTAATTTATTGTTTTTCTTAGTATGTATGTAAAAGAAAAACTTAAAAAGTAGATAAAATAAGATAAAGAGAGTAGCATTTTGCAGAGTTTGAAACATAAAAGGGTGACATTAACCTATGAGCACTAGAGGATTCTCATAGTATTTGGTAAACTTTAGTTTGAGTTTACACCAACAGAACTCCTGACTGTCAGAATGCACGGAAAACAATGCATGGCATATTATTTCATCTTCTTCAACCAACTATTCTGTACTTCACTCCTTACACTCTAGCTACTACCTCTAAAGATTCTCAAGCTTAGGTTTCTTGCAAATTTTCTCTCTTTCTTTCCTTTTAAATTAAATTGAGGTATTCCACACCTCTACACAAAACAAACTTGAATCAACGGATTCAAAAATGCCAAGTTGCAGAATCCCAACTGTTGAATCCTGAGAATGAAAAGAATATAAAGCAAAGAGAGTATCATGTGGCTTAAAGGCCTAGTTGTGTAAGGGGAATACAATGTTTGTAATATTTGAACTAAAGAAAATAAGTAATAGTTAGAGACTAAGTTGGAGAGTTCTACCTTGTTATGGTTCATAAAGGAGTAGTGGGGTTTTGCAGTAGGAAAAGGTGAAAATGTGGTTATGTACTGGTTCATCCTTTAAATAAATGAGTTGAAGAATACATGTTATTTGTTTGATCTAAAACACTATTAAGGTTTCAAATAGCTTACTTCTATAAGACTTGTTCTGTTTTTTTTTTCATTGATTCTGATGACTCATTCCTATAATAGACATCTTTGTCACTATTGATTGCATTTGTCCTTCGTTATTCTTCTATTGCTAACGTGACCTTGTCATCCACTTATGGCATAAAGTGTGTCAGTGGATTATCAAGGAGCTCAAGGCAGCCATCACTGGTGGCACAAAAACATGAATCCATCTCAGTGTACGAGGTGGAGAGAGTCACAGGCACATGACTTGAACAAGAAGGTCTCGGAGAAGTGTTCAAAATACCACCATCGAATAAAAATAAAGATATTTAAAATCCACTTTTTAATAAAAAAATCTTGGAGTTTCACACATGTATCTACACATATACTTTAAGGATGTATAGATCGAAAGGATGGGAAGAAAGGGTGAATGAAAGTACTTTGTTTTCAAACTATGATACTCAATGTCTATCTACTGATTATGTTATTGGCCACAAGTTTAAACATCTAGTCTATGAATCGACATCTTTGCACGTTTTGCACTTAGAAGTTGGAATTAGACAGTCAAATATGATTTACCATTTTAGAAGGTGAGTTACAAGAAGTTCACATGGATCAAGATATATTTTACATTCATTGCTAAGGGCACTCTTCATTTTGTATGTAGCTTAAATTTCTGTGTTTGGTTTGACAGTGTGAAACCGATCACTATCTAGTCTTATCCATTCATTCACAACCACTTGCTTTATTGTGCATCTATGTAATAACATTGCCATATCTACACATGACAATGTTGATATTCTATGTATGCAGGTCAATTCATAAGCAAGGTTTTGAGACTCAGATAAATATAACTACGGTTTGAACTTTCTAAAGGAAACAAACACTATTGATTCTATTTCTAGCAATGCATGGAAATTTAGCATATACGATTTCTAAACTTAGGATATATGATTTATATGCTCAACCTTGAGGAAATGTTTAATGTAAAACTTTGATGTCTGCATAATCTCATAAATTTATTATATATATAATTAAGATCTTGTCAACATTTATTGCTTAATATTACTTTACCTCACTTAGATTGATGAACCGCATTGGACACGCAATTAATAATAAACATTTTTTTTAAATTTTAAATATATTATATTAAATAAAATTATCGTATAATAATTATTCATAAATTATTAAAGCCGATGAGGGGTCAATATATTCCAAAAATAATTTTAACTTATATTTTCTTTTAATCTGACAGTCAAATATGATTACCTTTGAGAACTGTTAGATTAAAAGAAAATGAAAACAATTAAAATAACAAATAACTTTACTCTTAAAAATAATTTAACCTCTCCTCACTAAGGTCAAAATTACAAGATTTAAGCTTAACATATTTACATCTATATATGTAAAGTTGAGCTTGTTTGATTTAGGAAACATATACTTAAAGAATATTTTTTTTTATAAAAAATAAATTAATTAAATAGTCATATAGTTACCTCCACAGAAGCAATATAAATGGAGATATTTTTCATCTTTTTACTGTGCAAATAATGCATATATAGTATAGGTTGTAATTAATAATGAGAAAATAATCAAGTATGTTGGGAAATTATTTTAGTGTATTTATAGAAAGTGGAAATGATTAGACATGGAAGAGATAGCGCAATAAACCTTTTATTAGAATGTCGTACTGAAGAACTAAAATAAGCACATTTAAGACAATTTGTGCAAATTATTTGTATTACTTTGAAATAATCTAATATCTTTATCTAATATTATAGAAACTCAAAAGCTTGCATAACCATGTGCATCAGTGTTTTGTTTTGGGGATTAGAGAGGTAGGGTAAAGCAATCTGTTGTTTTCTGTTTGTTGTAGTGTTTAAAGGACGAAAGGATAATTTAATATATTTCATGCTATAGAAAATAAAATCTCAAACTTTAAATTCCCTATTCAACTTTTGGGTAGGATTCATTGCATCTCTCTTGTCACTATCATCTATAGATCCTAGAGAGAGTATTCTTCTGTATTTCCATTATTGTTTATACATATCAAATTATATTTTCCGCCACCATCATGATGACCCTAAACCCTAGTTCACCATATTTATAATATACAACAACACAAACAGATTTTACATTTTTAAGTTCTTATCAAATCTTCAACAGTTGTTGTGAATGCATGTTCTTTATTGGTAAAAATATTCATTAACGCATTAATAGTTTGTGGGAAATAAAAAAAATTATTCAATTCATTTCACAACATTCATATGTATATATGATCAGTTGTATGAAATGTGGTAAATCTTACTGTCTTATTATAAATAAGAGATTCTAATGGTGATTCATTTCAATATGAAAGATTTAGGTTGACCTATTTTTACTTACAAATGAGTTATTTCAATAAAAGACTGTAATGTAAAAATGGTAATCTTTTTCTCACTAATAGAATAATATATTGATTATTTTTTCTTAATTAGTAAAAAAAATGGCTCCCTGATTTGAAAATATAATTAATTACAGATATTGAACTCTTTTTCAACTATTTTAATTTTAAATATATTAAAAAATTGAATCAAGAATATAAAATTACTTACAAAATTATTATTTTCCTTTAATTTAGCTAGTTTTTTTTTTTTTAAAGGATATGGCTTAGTTAAAAGAGTATAGGGATTGACGAAGTATTAATTATTTGTATTAAATGTTTTGGTAAATCTATATTTGTGTTTTTAAAATAGTGAGTGTAGTTTTGTCAAAACAGAAAAAACTTCCATCTTGGCTGTGATTTTGCCTTTTTTAATGAAACCAGAAGTCCAGTCTTCAGAAGCTTTTTCAGTTAGTATGTGACTACTTTTGCAAAATCCTAAAAGAAAAGATACCCTTTTGCGTCACCTATTGGATTAAAACAGCCATTGGTTAAAGCGTCATCTGTTGGATCATAAATAGTCATTGCTTTGAGATGTTGTTCGGACAATGGTTTGCACACATTTCAATACATTCAAACTGTGAGTCGTGTCTTTAGATACTTTTAGTTAATCATTTTTTGTTTCACACTGCATCTACACAAATTGATTCTCCGTAATACTTTTGAACAAACATCTGTTAAGGTTACCACAACTATGAACAAACATGCACTGTGTTGCGGCTTCTCATTACCCGGTGGATCAAAGAAGCCGCGTTACTATGATATAACAGAGCAGAAACTCCCTTCCAAGGTGACACAAATCTCAATGGTGATATATTAATTACTTTTAGGCATAGGTTTTATCGTATAATTTGACATGAAGATATTTATAGTATACATATCTATATACATATATCTATAAATAACAAAGAAACCACACGCTGACGCAGACATATAAAACTCTTAATTATATGCCGCCTATGAGGGCTCTATACATACATTCTATACAAGCATTTAAAGAAACTTGTAAGAAAGCAATAAAGAAATCTTCCATTTAGAGTTCATGACTTAGCATGTGAAGAGAAAAAGGATAGCGAAGTATATGTGACAGATCGAAACTAAACTTAAAAAACAACTTGACGTTGAAAGTATAGTATTATTTGGATAGCAGTATTATATTAAATGTTTAGCACTGTATTATAGACAAGGGTAAGGTCAAACAAAAAGATAAAGATAACAACCAACAAAATCAGATATAGAGCAAGCAGACAAAGAAAACACACATGAGACATCCACGTTTAAATAATTGAGAGCAGAAAATCAGAAGTGGTGATACATGTTTGGAAAAAGAAGCGAGTCATGAATGGAACAGAGATAAAAAAAAAAAAAATTGGATAGAAAACAAGAAAAAGAATAAAGAATGAGATATAAAATGGGAAAGGAACAAGTGATGAATGAGGATAGGAACCTGCGTTCAGAGGAATACTCAAAAAGTTTTCCTTTGGTAGAGAACATAATCAAAGCGACTTGAGCATCACAAAGCACAGAGATTTCGTGCGCTTTCTTGAGAAGTCCCGTTCTCCTCTTGGAAAACGTGACTTGCTGGCTTGTTTTGTTCTCGATCCGCTTGAGCTGAACCCTACCCCTTCCCATCTCAGTAGTATGCTAATTGTGGAAAAGCACAGTAAGAATTATTAGCTGAAAAGGAGAAACAGAAGAGAAGGGTTAAGTGAGTAAGAGAGAAAGGAAAGGAAAGAATGATGTATATAAATGTAGAGAGGGTTGGTTGAGTTTGTTTGTACAAAGAAAGAAACCCTAGAGTGAGTGAGAGTGGTATTTCACCTGAAGAAACGGAGACTGAGAAAGAGAAAGAGAAAAAGAAGAGGAAAGGAAAAGAAATGGAGGGTGTCTAATAATAGCATAGCATGGGCATTGGCATTCTAACAATTGTTATATTTTTGTGCTTGGGAAATAATGGTGAAGAGAATAGAATAAAATGGGGAAAGGAATGGAAGTGAGGTACGATGCGTTGTCGAGTTGTGATTGGAGAAGGAGTTGAGGTACGATGCGTTGTCGAGATGGAATTGAAGAGGAGTGAAGTGTCGTGTTGACAGGGCGTAACGTAGGGAGACAGACCGTACGAGGATGTGGGTCCCACGGATAAGAGAGCAACCGGAATGGGGTTGTTGTGTTGTGTGTATGGCACTCAGCCTTTGCTTCTCATTGGTTGACGGCGCCTCCTCCCTTCTCACTTCTCCTCTTTTTCTCAATTAATAATATTAAAAACAACCTACTCTACTCTATCAACTAATCAACTCATACCCTTTTCTTAAGGATTCAATTATCATCTTTTTTAAACAATTACTTCATTTGTGGAGACAAAATATATAATAACACCTTCATTTTCATTTTCATTTTCATTTTTACAACTAAATTCTTTGAGTCCAACTTCGTAAGAGAAGAAAAAGATCATTTTTGTTCATCAACTAAAATAGCCTTTAAAATGACAATAAAATAAATAACACAGGAAACAATTCAAATGCCTTATGGAAAGAAATAAGGAATTTTTTAAACAGTTTCTTATATAAGACCCGCGCAGAAAACCAAAGCATAATAGGGGAAAATTTAAGAGGAAAATGAAAGGGGTTTTTCCAAAATATCAAAGTTGTTTATGTAAAAAATTAAGGAAATAAGAATTTAGAGAAATTATAGAGGAGGGTTTTCGAAAAATTAATAGTAATTGAGTTTAGGTTTTACGGTATTATACTGGGAAAATTGATGATAATTTAATTTTTATTTCCCTTTTAAACCCCGTCTATTAAACAGTTGGGGTCATAGTTGGAAAGTGAGAGCCATTTTCTCTCCATCATGATCGTTATTTGATATTACTTAAGAGTGTTTACTATAAAACAAAAATGACAAGCTTTCAAAAAGTGTAAGCGTTGGATTATTCTAATACTTAATTAGACTAAGAAGATACTCAAGCTTTAAGGACAACTAATGGTATGTAATTCAATTTTAAAGAGTCTAAAAACATTTATAAAAACAAAACACTGTGAACTAGATTGTTCAGTATACTTTACAACAAAATTAAAATTTTCAAAGGATGAAAATGACCTTGTTGAAGATTACAAGGAACACACTCTCACATTCTGTTTTTGATAGAGATATCAGGATGAAGTTGTAAGCACAACATGGTTTATGTAGAGTCATTCCTTATTATAGTTGTTCTAGTTAAGGGGTATGTAGATCTGAAGTGAGAGTATTCAGTATTTTTTAACTCATTTTTGTTATCATTGTCCTTTTTAACCTAATGCTTGTCAAACAAAATGTCTAACACAAAAACAAAAGACTATAGAGAAATAAGTGTTTATATTAGTTCACCTCAAACCTTGGATTAATAAGTGATTACAATAAGTACATCAACCTCTTTAGGTTACAATGAGTACACAATTTAATAAAAATAAATGAGTACACAAATCTTTTCAAGTTATAGCAAATACACAAACCTCTCCAAGTTATATCAGTATTAATCTCCTCCTGAGACTAATACCTCTTAAGACACAATAAAATACTCTCATGGAGACTATATCAAAGCTCACTACGTATACCTCACAATATGAAGAATTTACAAAGTTTAGCACACAACCCGATAAACTATACACCATGAAAAGTTTATATGAAAATCTTGTGCATGTTGAATCTTTTTGTATAAAGTTGTTTTGATTGTTCTACTATTCATCTTAGTCTTGTTATAACTTTGTCAAGGATGAACGTTTGAAGCTTGAAACAACAAGACTTGATGTTGGATAGATTTCGCTCTACCACATCTTCATTGTTTTAGCAGTAGACACTCAGAGAGGAAATTAACTTCTGCTTTGATGGATTCTACGCATCTTGACCATTTATCTGCTTATGGAAAACAACTCAAATAGATTCGTAATATAGTGTAATAAAAGCGAACCAAAATTGATTAATTCTGAATCATAAATTTGAAAATCTTCTGTTTTCAAAATTTTCTGTTAACGTTGTATTTCAAAAACTTTTCATACTTATATAATTTTAAAAAGTTGAAGCATATCTTTGATTTAAAAGATTAATATGAGACTCTCTATTGAGTTTAAAATAAGAAGACCATCTAACACGTTTAACACATTGAAATCATCTAACATGTTAATATTGTAGATTGTCTAACATGTTTAACTTAACACTGCACATGAAAATTAACTTAAATATAAATATTTACTCATCTTATAGTTTTTGTTATTATCAGAATCTCATAAATTTACTTACTTCATAAAACTGTTTAGTGGAGTATTCGACTGTCTAGAGGTGACTAGACCATAAATGGCTTAACAATATAAGGTCTCGTTTGTAACATCTTTCCATTACATTTGTAACAAAATATGTATCTTTAATCTCATAATTTGTATGTTTCGTTGATTAACATGGTTTAATCACCTTAGTGATATTATTGGGATTTTCCTATTAAAGGGACTTAACTACCTTATATTAATCTATTTTAGATAGGCTCACGACCTACTAGGAACATTACTAAGATCGAGCTTAAACAGTAACATTATACAGCACCGCACACCAGTCACGAAATCTTTGAGCCTATAGGCTAAAAGAAGTGATGTCGATATTAGTCTTTTCTAGATCAACTAATGACCTACTAGGAACAAAACTGAGACCGTGCCTAGTGATATCAAGCCTAAACCATAACATTACACAACCTTCATCCTCAATCTCCTTATCATCACACATGGCGAGCTTCCTCTTTATTAGTAGAAAACTTTAAATGTTTAATTTATGTGACGAACTTTATCAATATATATATATATATATATATATATATATAATGTTTGAAAAAACAATGTACTTTCATCATAATCTTTTAGTATTCATTTGACGAGATTTCATAACTCATTTGACAAGCTTTCATAATAATATTCAAATATTCATTTAGCGAGCTTTTATAATTTATTTAGAGAGCTTCCATAATTCATTTGAATGAACTTTCATATTTCATTTGTTGAATATTCATAATAATCTTCAAATATCTATCGATTTTTCATAATAATATTTAAATATTCATATCTATAGTTTTCAAAATTATGTGGGCTTTAGGTGGGATTGACTACATATCAAGTTACCCATAAAGGTCTCACATACACTGAATAAAAATAAAAAAATAAAAAAAAATCAGAAAAATTAAATTTAATCTATTTTAAAATAATAAATATAAATAAAACATAAATATATAAAATTCAATTCTACACAATTTTTTTATCACTAAAATTTTTGAAATTCCTTAGTCCTAAAAATATTTAAAATGAAATTTACTAATTAACAAGTATTTACATAAATAGATACTATGATATATATACCTATTAATTGAAAAAATAAATAAATAAAAATATTCATAAAGATTAAAGTAACTATTTTATATCTATTGTAAATTTGTTACCTAGTACCTGTTATCTGTGGTACGTATTACCTGGTACTTGTTACCTGTTATCTGCTACATGTTACCTGTACCAGATACCTGTTACCTCAAACTTGTTATCTGTTACTTGCTACCTGCTACTTGTTACCTACTACCTGCTACCTTTTACCTGTTACTTGCTACCTGCTACCTGTTACCTATTACTTATTAGTTGCTACCTGTTACCTGTTACTTATTACTTACTACCTATTACCTGCTACTTGTTACTTGCTACATGCTATTTGTTACCTGTTAGATGCTACCGGCTATGTGTTACCTATTACCTGCTACCTGTTACCTGTTACCTACTACCTATTACCTGCTACCTGTTACCTATTATATGTTATCTGCTACCTGTTATCTAGTACCTGTTATTAGTTACTTTTTACATGTTACTTATTACCTGTCACCTATTATCTGCTACTTGCTACCTATTACCTGCTACTTGCTGCTTGTTACTTGCTACCTGTTACCCGTTATCTGTTACCTGTTATTTGTTACCCGCTACATGTTACCTGCTACTTGTTACATGCTACCTGTTACCTGTTATCTGTTACCTATCTGTTACCTTGTACCTGCTACCTGTTATCTACTACCTGCTACTTATTACCTGTTACCTGTTACTAGTTACCTATTACATGCTACCGGCTATGTGTTACTTATTACCTTCTACATGTTACCTGCTACCTACTACCTGTTACCTGCTACCTACTACCTTTTACCTACTACCTATTACTTGTTACCTATTACCCCTTACTTGTTACCTACTACCTGTTACTTGTAACCTATTACCTATTACCTGTTATTTTTTACATGTTACCTGTTAGTTGTCACCTATTATCTGTTACATGTTACTTGCTACCTATTACCTGTTACCTGCTACCTATTACCTATTACCTGCTACCTGTTACCTGCTACCTGCTACTTGTTATCTGTTACTTATTACCTGTTATCTCCTACCTGCTAACTGTTACCTGTTACTTGTTACCTTTTATCTGCTACCTGTTACCTTCTACCTGCTACTTGCTACCTGTTATGTATTACGTGCTACCTGTTATCTGTTACCTGCTATCTTTTACCTACTACCTGTTATCTGTTACGTGCTACCTGTTATCTGTTACCTACTACCTGCTACCTGTTACTTGTTACTTGTTACTTTTTACATGTTACCATTTATATGTTACTTGTTATGTATTATCTGTCACCTACTACTTGCTATCTATTACCTGCTAGCTGTTACTTGCTACTTGTTACATGCTACTGACTGTGTGTTACCTGTTACCTGCTACCTGTTACTTACTACCTATTACCTGTTATTTTTTACTTTTTACATGTTACCTATTACTTGTCATCTATTACCTACTACTTGCTATTTATTACCTACTATCTGTTACCTGTTACCTATTATCTGCTACTTGCTACATGTTATCTATTACATGTTACTTGTTACTTGTTACCTTTTTACCTATTATCTGTTACCTGCTACCTGTTACTTGTTACCTGTTACCTTATACCTATTACCTTCTACCTACTACCTGTTACCTATTACCTGCTATCTAATACCTGTTATCTATTACTTGCTATTTGCTACCTGTTATCTGTTACCTGCTACCATTTATCTGTTAGTTGCTACCTGCTACCTGTTACTTGTTTCTTTTCACATGTTACCTGTTATATGTTACCTGTTATGTGTTATTTGTCACTTGCTACTTGCTATCTGTTACTACTACCTGTTACCTACTATCTGTTACCTCTTATTTATTACCTGTTTCCTGCTATCTGCTACTCGCTCCCTGCTCCCTATTATCTGTAACTGTTGCCTGCTACCTGCTACATGCTACCTGTTACCTATTACCAATTACCTGTTATTTGTTACTTTTTACAAGTTACTTGTTACTTGTCATCTATTACCTACTACTTGCTACCTATTACTTACTATCTGTTACCTGTTACCTGCTACCGTTTACCTGTTACTTATTATCTGCTACCTGCTACCTACTACCTGTTATCTGCTACATGTTACTTGTTGCCTTTTACGTATTATCTTTACCTGCTACCTGTTATCTTCTACCTGCTACCTGTTACCTATTACTTGTTATCTGCTACCTATTATCTGTTACCTGCTACCTGTTACCTATTACCTGCTACTTGTTACTTGTTTCTTTTTACATGTTACCTGTTATATGTTACCTGTTATGTGTTATCTGTCACTTGCTACTTGCTACCTGTTACCTACAATCTGTTACCTCTTATTTGTTACCTATTTCCTGTTATCTGCTACCCGCTCCCTGTTATTTGTAACTGTTGCCTGCTACTTGTTACCTATTACCTGTTACTTGTTATTTGTTACTTGTTAGCTGTTAGTTGTTACTTACTACTTGTTATCGGTTACCTGCTACTTGCTATCTGCTACCTGCTACTTGCTATGTATTACCTGTTACAAAAGAAAAAAAATGTTAAAAATGTTTATATCATAATTATTCTGTGACTAAATAATTTTTTGAAGATTTGAATTGAATATTATTATAAGCTTGGTTAGTAATAAGATTTAATTAGAAATTAGTTGTCGATGAATGGAAATAATGTAGATATATATATATATATATATATATATATATATATACACATATATATACATATAAGATAGAAACATGTTCTTTCATCAGCTATAAGTTCAAACATACAATTTTTAATAATTAAGTTATAGTAAAAAATAAATATATTAAACAAATTCAAATTTATAACAATAAACATAATTATATTAAAGGAATTGTGTCATCTGCTTCATTGTCAGGATTTACAAATCACAATCTTGATTTGTAGCTAATATAAAACTAAATAAAAGGAATATAATAATGAAGGGGAAAAAAATGAGAAACTCTAGTAACAAACCCTAAGAAAATATCTATTTTCTAATCTCTTCCCTCCATTTCATAGCAATGTCGTATTAAGAACACATTCATCCTCCCTGTTGATGTCCACATCAACAAATGACATCAAGATAACTCCGTACTTGTGCAAAAATCTAAATGCTCTGTATTTAAGTAATAGTTTGAGATATTTTGCTTTTTTATCTTCTTCCTCGCCTGCCTCTACTTGCTGTACGAAAATGAAAAACCAGAGTAAAATAAATAAAATGAGGAGCATTGACAATTAAACAATCAGAATTTATACAACTTGTATTAATTGATCATAACAAAATAAACGATGATGACATTGGTTCAATAAGAATGAAAAAAAAAACTAAATTTTGGAGGTTTACATTAATTTTTTTATGTTTCTTTTTTTTTTTTTCATTTCAATATCTTTTTCTCACACTTCTCTCAAAGTTTTCTTTCTTTCTATTGTACTATGATTGAGGAGTTAAAGTAACTACCCATCAAACCATGTTTCAATTCAAAGTTGTATTTGACTCATTTTTTTCAAATTAATGTAGTGCACGTTTCTTAAACAATTTCTTTCACATTTAATATTAAATCTTTTTTTTTAAATTTTAAATTTAAATAATTATAAAATGAGGAAATAACTAAAATAAAATAATAAAATGAAATATTGATATAAGGATAAAATATGAATAAATTTGTGTACAACAAAAAATAGTTATAATGAAAAATGTCCTCAATATATAGGTATATATATATATATATATATAGGTATATATATATATAGATATTTAATTCAGTACCAAAAATATAAAATATTAATAAAAAATAAATAATTTTAACTGTATAATTCAATTAAGTAATATATTTTATTTTTTTATAAAAAAAAATTTTAAAAAATTAAAAAGTGTTATTCAAAACTAACAAATATTTAAAGAGAAAAAAAACATAACATTCACCTGACTATAAATATGTTTAATTTTTTTTATAAATATTAGTAATGATTTTGTAATTCAATGGTTTCTTTGTTTGTAAAAGTTTTTCTTTTATTTTCTGATAAATTATATGTTTGGACATAAATACAAGTAGTTATTTGTAACTTTTCACGAGTTAAAGTAACATTTTTCTCTTAGTTATATTTAAATATTTTAATCATGATTCTTCCTCTCACGTGTGTTCTTTTCATATCATTTAATTACATAGTTTTACTTTTTTTAGTAGTAAATGATTAGCTTTTACATGTATAGAAGTTAATCACTATACAATTTGATATTATAAATTTTCAAGGTAAAGTTAAGTAGAATTTCACTTTATTTATGTTTAGATATGATTTAATTTTTTTTTATAATTTTTTTTTATAATTTTTTTTATCCATACACATGTCTTCCTTATTTTATTTGCAATAAATAAAAGAAGTAAAAATAATATATCCTCCATTATTCACTGCCCTAATGAATCCCTGAAAGACCGTAATGGAAGAAGAAAGTGTGATGTCATGATTGTGAATTTGTCATCATGCCTACGTCTTTTCATTTATAACCATTGCACAAATCTATATGCCTTCTCTGTAATAAACTATTCCTAGTCAACTTATATCAATTCTTTTCTTTCATCTTAAATATATATAAAAAAAACCCAAATTATAGTTAGTTAAATAAAATTAGTTATATTAATTTTATTTTAAAAGTATTCATTTTTCATTTTATTTATTATAAAAGTTAACCTAAAGAGAAAAACACAACATTATTCTTTAGATACAACTAAAATTTTCGTTATGATTATGTCTGGAACGTTTTTAAATATGTTCCGCTTAATCTTATTAAATTAAAAAATAAACTTACTTCTACAAATATTTTTAAGCGGTTAAAATGGATCCTTGATGTCTTATTCCAACCTTATTATAATATTTAAAAGTTATTTTGTTATTAAATATCTTTATTATTAATTTAGTTCATATTTTAATATGGACGGTGCTTTTTAGGTTTGACCATATCTTATGTGATAAATGATTTTGACTTATTTTAATAAAAAATAAAATATATAAAGTTATATTAATAAGATTAATTTTAATTTTTATTATAATGATTTGATAGGTAGATATAGGACCACAATTATTTTAGGTATTAAATAAAGAAACATAGGATAAAAATGAAAGTCTAAAATCATGGTTAATAAACTAATCCGAACCCATTTCCCTAGGTTAATTAAAAATAGAAGCAAGTGGATTACGGTGAATAAAAAAATGTGGATATATACAAAAACAGGCATAAACATAAAAATATGCTATATGCTAGTTATGACAACAAAGGATGTGCCCTTGTGGTCCAGCAACTCAAAAGGAATATGAAAACACCATTTTCATATTGAGTAGTACTATTAAAAGATTAAATTATTAGGTGGTCCATATTTCTTTCATTGTTTAAACAATCTTATAGTTACATATGCTTTCTTACTTTTTCTTTTTCTATTAACAGAAGAAACCCCTCTTTCCTCCAATGTAAAACCCAAGGTCCATTTTTTTATTTTTCTGGTCTGTTAGGTGTATTGGGCCCATAAGAAAGGCTGATCAAGCCCAATTTTCCCAGTGCTTCTACGAAAAAGAGTTGGGTGTTTTTCCTGCGCCCCGTCAAAAAACTAGGTAAAATAATCAAAATATTCCAAAAAATTTACCATAATTTCGAAAAGCCCTTTCTAAGAAAATTTATCTCGGCAAATACGTCCCAAAAAGCTATTTCCAGAACATACTTTGCAACTTTTTTGGGTGTTTCTTACCGCTCCCCAACAAATATCTCCCTGCACTCCATTAATTTTGAAAAGACTGTTATATCCTTTTTAAAAATGACTTGTAAATTTATAAAATAACTTATATAATTCTGCAACAATAAAAATGTGCATAGTTAAATTCTGATACCAAATGAAATATATACAAAATATTGAAATTAAGAAATACAAAATAACTTCAGATTTGATTTAAAATAAAATAAAAAAAAGAAAAAGAGAGCGTTAAGCAGAAAAAGGCGAAAACAGCTTTTGTGAGAAAGAAAAAGAGATTTGATTTAAAATAAAAAGTAAACAATAAATTTCTTTCTTTAAGTTGCTTTGAAAAGAATAAATCACGTTAATATTTATAAACATAATATGAAAAGTAGTAAACTCGAAATCGTGAAGAAAAAAATGTTAACGTAACAGGAACAATTTAAGTAAACAAGAAATATTTAAAAGCCCCTAAAAAGACTAGAAAGGATAGAAATAAAATGAAAATCATGGCACTGTCTGAAATTAAGAAAAGTTTATTATACATGGATAAGTTAGTAAAAGAAATAAAAGTTCAAAAGATCTAAATGGAAGATGAAAAAAACTGGCATTGAATTGTTTTTACGATGAAAAATTGAAAGGAGGATTCAGAGCTTCACGAGATTTTACAATCCTCCACTACTGATATAATGCAAGTGTTAGGAGTAGAAAACTGAGCTTACAATAGAAGAAAATTATAACAGGCAGTTCAGATATCTAATAATAAGAAAAGGATCCTTCAAAAGATACTCAATGTTATAAATTTCTTACATGCCATGTGTCTATGGCTAAAGGTTCAAAAGTTTGAACAAGTCACAGCTGTTTCTTATACCAAAATAAGAATAATGGAAGCATGGAAAGTTGCATTTACACCTTGCAACACCGAGAAGCATTTGGCTTTGCCTTTTGTGGGGTGTTTTGCTTTTATGTCTCCAACTGAATACTGAACCTAATTAGCTCAAAGCATCCACCCTGGAATAAAACCACTCACTTGTTGAGCAGGAGTTGTTGCAGTTATCTGATCTGAAGCTACAACATTGTACCTGTAATCAGGACTGAACAAAAGGGTACATTACAATATAGTTCAAAAAACACTGTTCAAATCAATATTTTCTAATCATATATTACCCAATCTGCAAAGTGGGATTGCATTCCAGTGGCTGGAAGAAGCCCTGAGAGTGAGAATTCTGTGGACCACCATATTGCATACTTTGATCACCAGCTTCCCATGATTGCCTGTAGTGATTTCTTGAGTTGATTTCTTCCAGCTGCCAACAAGTAGTAGTCATGAATCATGTCATCAGATTGAAGATTGAACAAAAGATTTACATCAACAAAATGCTAAACGATTTTGATTTTCTTTTTAACTTTCAAGCATCCAATATGATTGGCCAGAATGTATATACAGGGTAGTACTCCTAAATTGATAAGAAGGATCCCAAATATCAAGGCTGGAAATATTTAAGGTGTGGGGTATGACATTAAGACTGAGGTGAGGTATGTAATTATGTTACAAAACCAATCTTTGTAGGAGGTAGAAGAACATTGTGGATACTGGTATTACCTTCATTGTCAAGGATCTGTTTGCTTCTACCAACATCTGCTCCTGCAACAAAATAATAGCAATAGCTTGAAATTATTAGCATCCATGGAGGTGCTTTATCCCTTTAATTAGGTCAAACAAGGTACCTTGTTTTGAAGGTCAGCCAACTGATCCAGCATGAACTGAGTCTGCAATTTGATGTTTCAGAAGTGCCAGGTAACAAACAAGAGTCACAACTAGAGAGTACACTATAAATCATATATAGAGACACACACAATATGTATAGTTTCTGTTCACAAAAAAGAAGAATATGTCACTTACGACTTCTTCTCTTCTAAAATGTCCAAAATCTTTAATGAATCAATCATATTCCATTGGTTTCCACTTTTTTATAATGTAATTTGTAAGAATGTTTGAAACCCCCAATTGATAAAAAATTTATTAGTCATCATGTCACAATATGCCTTTATCATATACAGTTAATGATGCACTGGCCATGGTATCAGAAAAATCTTAACGAAAAGATGTTAAATCAAATGGAGGAACGTTAAGCTGCTGCAACTACTGATAAACAACGTTAATGAGCTTAGGACCAATTGAAGTAAAAATTCTTTGTAAACATTCTAGGTGAGAAAGAATGAGAAAGAAAAATAAAACGACATAAGATAAAATTAGCCTAGATGATTCTCATTTCATTTGTAATCTAATTTTAGTGTTAATTTCTGTAAAAGATGATTTTCACTTCATGAGTAATCTAGTCTATATAAAAAGGTTTTTTACTTTGCTGATTTTCTTATATTTTTATGAAAAACTAACATATGCTTAAATTATCGATCATTACCTTGGTGGACCTCACTTGCTTTAGAGAAGAATCCAGTTGCCGTTCAAGCTGCTCAAGTTCTTTGGTATTCAGTGGACCCAAGTCTTCTCCCAGAAGATTTCTGCAGTGGCAGAGATGCATTGTTCAAAGTAATTGACTATTGTTATTGTGATATGAAAACTAATCACGAACAAACATGCAAAAATTATTTGATGACTAGAAATTTTATTCACATCTTTGCGCAGAAGAAATAAATATTAAATAAGAGAAAGTTATTATTCTTTTTGTCATGAATTAATTCATTATTTATTTACTCAATATACTATCCTGTTAAATTCACCTTTGGGTCCTTTGAAGTGATTCAAATCTTGCTTTCAGCTTCAAGTATTCACGGTAGCTGCTCTGCTACAAATGAGAGATAATAACATTAAAAGATCTCACAATAACAGAAAAACTATACATATATATATATATATATATATATATATATATATATATATATATATATTATATTGCACGTTATATAGTTATATATTATAGTTTCCCATAACTATTTAAGTTGTGTGCCAATAAATAGCTGCAGCAGTTCCTATACCTCGAGCTCTTTAGCAGGTTTGCTAACTTCCACAGCTCCATAACTGCATTTCTGGTACCTTTCAAGTGTTTTGAGCATGCTGATTTGAAGGTGGACAAGGAAACGAATATCATTAAAATTGATGATGATGGCATGGATAACCATACATAAACCACAATTACTCAAAGGATGTCAACTAATCCACCTTATATATCTTGTGTTTTGCCTTTTTAATATCTGTCCTTGTTTATCTAAAAAGTAAATACATTAGAAGTAGATGGATTATGTAGACACAAATCTTTCAACATGATCTTATCTTTCGAAATCAAAAGCTGACTACACAAATACTGACCAGGTTTTAGAAAATGTTCCTTACAATGGAAAAATATTTAGTAGCATTTGCATTTATAAGTTAACTTTACATGATATTTAAAGTTAATAGTAGGGCATGTGAATTGTTTTATATATATTAGGCCATAGAAAGCAGAATTGATAAATTGAAGCTTTAAATTAATGCTAGAAGTAGTAGAGCAAAGGCCTAAGAAAACCAGAAATCATAGAGTGGAAACATTGAATCTATGTTTCTAAAGATGTAGTAAGTAATGATAAAGAACTAAGTCAACTACAAATAAAACTATAAAATTATAGTATATAAATAGAAGTAAAATCTATTTCATTAAGTCGATTTTGAGAGATCGAATTATACTTAAATTTTCTTATTTTAATGTTTATCTGAATCATTAAAAAATATATTTTAATCGAGATTTAAAACTATTGTTATCAGTTTCCGACAATTAACTTTCTTTTGTTTTGTTTGGTGTTAAAATGCAAGTTAACTTAGAAAATTACTTGACAAATTTCACTCAATGACACAATAAATATAAAAAATTCATTTTGTGAATAAATAAAGTTTTCTGAGCTAGTAAATTTAATGTTGTTTGCAATAGCTAGTATATGTATATATATTTGTCTTAGACCTGAATATTCGTAAGTAAAGCATGAAATATTACAGCACAAAAGTTTGTACGTTAAGCTTAAAATTTACATGTTTGCCTTCTTCTTCAAGTGTAAGACAACTGATAGACTAACAGGATAATATAAAAAGTGTGTGCATGAAGTTGTAGCAGCAGTCTTACAAAATTTAGCCCTAGCTTACTCCTTTTCTAGATACATTACACCGATCCACAGTAAAACAGCTATTCCCTTCTTGGTTTTTCGTTCACTTCTGAGTTCTGTACATGTCAATCTCAACTTATACGTATAAGCCATGTGTATCTGATTGAATAGATGCTTTTGCACATTGAAATTGAAATTTTGAAACAAATTTTTTCCATTTGCATAATATTCACTAGTAGCCAACCTATATTATCCCCCTACCTTAAATAAAATAGAGTTAAATATACTTTCAGCAGATAGGGCATAATATTTTTTAATTTCTAAACAATTTGTTTTCATTTAGTTTCCTCGTTTATGAAATGTATTATGTGGGATCTTTATTTTTCATAAAAAAAATAACTAGAAAATATTTTTCCTGGAGAAGGATATAACGCAACTTCAAAACCAAAGGTTAAAAAAAAGACTTTTCAAAGAATTCAACTGTAAATTTTTAGTTACACAGACTATACAAAATATATATAACTGAAAGAAGATGAATTGTTCACAAAAAAAAATTAATAACCTATACAAAACACGTTCTACATGCTTAAAGCCATATGAAGCTTTTTGGGTTTTTTGTTAACATTGTACCCAAAGCAATAAATGTCTTAATAACTATCCTTATATATCTACATCAATCATAGTTTCATAGTTAATAATTCATATTTCCCAGGAAGGAAAACTCATTCCAAAAAAGTAACAGAAGAAGTAAGAAGAATGTCTCTCCAACTTATTTAATGTTTTTTTGCAACCAAATAACTAAGTAACGCATCTTGTTTCATTAAAGAAAAAGATAAAGAGAAAACACAATAAAGATAGAAGAAGTTTTCATTTTTATGTTCATCTCTTATTTTTAATAAGGGTCTTTCTAACCAAAGATATTTGCGATCAGACTTACAATATTTTTTATCTGTAAATTATTCAAAATTTCAAAATTTAGTCTTTAATTACAATTTTGGTCTGTTTTTATATAGTATTTAAAACTAATAATTTGTCAAATAATCTAAAAGTATAACAGAGTAACGTATCATTGTTTTAGATAATTTGTGCTTCTAATCATCACTTCATTAGTCAATTATATCAAACTAGTGAAGAGTGATTAGACGAAGGTTTAGTTAAAAAAGTTACATTCAACTGTCTCATCATATTCTTAGATGACTTCCCAAGTCACTAAATTGCCAACATTGTTGTTACATTAACTATTAACTTTATTACTTGGATGACAAAAAATAAAAAACTTAAAGGAAAAAAGTTCAGAAAATAGAATAAACAATTTTTAACTAAGAAGTAAACAAACATGAAAAGTTTAACACTAAAAAATATTAAATCTTTTAAAAGCTATACATGCATTTCGAGGTATTATATCCTATTTGTTTATTTGTCAGTTCCTTTTGCAACTTATAAATCAACTTAATGTTTAGGTCTAAGAATTCAAGAATTATAAAGCATAAGGAAATAAGATATATAAAGTATTGCATGAGATTGTTGGTGAGACAAAATTAAAACAAATATAAAATAAAGGGTGTGGAAAGTTAGAAAATAGAAATATGAATTTTGCATGGAAGTATCAAAAAGACAGGGTAACCAACAATTTTGCATACACTCATATACAATAATAATCTTTACATCCTCACTCCTTCCCAAAGTAGGAAATATTTTGAATAAGAACAGCAATACAATGTAGGAAAACTGATATTAACAGTTCACTTTTTCCATTAATTTTAACAGAAGAGAATGGAAATGTAATTAATTTCTTATGAAAATTAAAGCACCCATGATTATCTTCATAGGACTACCAGTTTAGTAGAAGTAGTTATACAGAACATGTCATGACACTACTTACAACTATAACCTGTCAGCAACTCACCTAGCTAGACCAACTTCCAACGAAAATTACTTAGTTAAGAAGAAAACTCAACAAAAATTATGTCAATCTTCATCTCATTTCTGAGCAAAAGCCTCACTTCAAGTAAAAAAGTAAAAACTGAAATTGACAAAAAAAAAGTAGTAAAGAATATCTAATAACCGTATAAGTACACGAAATATTAGATATTCACCAGATCATATGCCATATTACTAGATCTGATAAATCTACCATCCCTTACAAGAAAAATCAAATTAAAACTGAACTCTGATTATTCTATCTTATAGTAACAGAGATGAAGCGTATATAGGCCTTCTTATGTAAAAGCCACAAAATCACTTTATAATAAAATTTATGCAATGTTCTGAAGTATAAAAAAGAATCCAAAGAAAGGCACTGAGGAAAATACGCAAACATATATAAAAATAGAGAAGCAAGTAGATCTCAGAAGTCAACAAAGAAAAAAGTGATTTGAGTATTTGAGAAATAGAAAAATAAAAAGATGAACACATACATACACGCGACACTGCATACCTAGTGCTGCTACAGAACTCATAAAGCTTGCCACGGTTGGAGAAGATGATGAGGGCAACCTCAGCATCACAGAGAACAGATAGCTCATAGGCTTTCTTGAGAAGCCCATTTCTCCTCTTTGCAAACGTGACTTGCCTGTTTATCTTGTTCTCTATCCTCTTCAACTCCACTCTTCCCCTCCCCATATCCTTATTATTCTCCAACCTCACTCCTTCTACTTGTAAATCTTTTCCTTTTTTTCACTCAATTTTTCTATTTTAGTACAACACCTATCCCTTTCTGCACCTTTCTTGTTTTTTCTTCTCTTTCCTCTTCCTCCTCTCGTGCCCCTGGTGATCCCTCTTTCTTGGCTCAGTTGCAAGTGCAACCAAATTTGTGAAAAGCAAGAGAAAGTTGAACACTTTCAAGTTCAAACTTGGAACCCTAGAAAGAGAGAGAGAAGGGAAAGTGTTGTGTGAGTTTTGTGTTGTCTTGTGTTGTATTTGTATACGTTTGTGTACTCTTCAACTTGCCTTTTTATCCTCAGGATTTTCCATCTCCACCAGAAAAATTGAGTGCAGCTTAGGGTTGGAGGTCTTTCTAGTTTCATGTAACTTTCTCTTTCCCATGATTTTCCATGTTAACGTATTTTTGGAAAACAAACACATCCCCCAGACGCAACACTCGCGCGTGTCACGCACTCAACACTAGTTCCCAACACTCGCGCGTGGTGACAGCTGTCTTATGTGTTGATGTTACTTACAAATATGATAATAAGATACATTCATTCAGCAAACTTTATAATATTTTCACATTAAATTACTTTAGTTTTTCCAACCTACCTCTCTTCGTCACATAATTTATTGTTTGGAATGAAAATCTGTGTCATTTTCCACTGTCTTAGCAAGAGTATCAGAACGTCGTCACATACCTTAAAATGGATTCCACACGTGTCACCTTTTCACTGGCTTACATTCACTGAACTATCATGCATTACCTTCAAGCTTTACGCTTCACTTTACTCGTGAAAATTGCAGAATCATTGAAAAGTATAACAGATGAGTGAGTGCTCATAATTAATCAGATGTGAAAAAAATCAAATTAGAAACATGTATAATGTATTTACATTGTTGGTTGAAATTTGAAAGTGACCAGTGAGATATTTTTCTGTACATTATTAATTAGGGTGGCAATTGGTACATCCTCCAAGGTTACTACAGTGTCCTATGTGTTTTATAACAAACTCACAAATACAATAGTAAAATTATAAACATCTTTAATGCAGTAACGTAGCAAAAACCCATCTTTTTAGTTCATTATATACATACGTAAATTAATTAGATAATTTTCGTGGATATCCATTCAATTTATTTATAATTGTGATTATCCTAAGTATTAATTAGTTGCTTTCTTTGAAAATGAAACCCACATTCTTATCTTCTTATAGTACCTTGGAAAATAAGATGTGATCTTGAAGTTTACGATTTCTAGCACCTACCTACCTACTACCTCTTCCCTGTGCCAGGATCTGGAACTGGTTTCTTCATTACAAGAGATTATTTAGAAATTTTTGTTTATATATGGAAATATAACTAAGAAATTTTGGCAATTCATATTTTTTAATTAAATAAGTGTTTAACTTTTTTTCATTCAATGTATATATATATATTCAAAAAGTATTTATCTTGTAATAAATTGGAGTCTGTGAAAAATACTCTCTCTTTTAGCTGTTATCAAATGTTGTTGGAGAATCAATTTAACATTTTAATCGATTATTTGCTTCATTAATTTCTTTAGTTAGTACCCAAATAATCACGAATACACGTAATATATAATATTTGTACCATTAAAATAGTTTTATATTAAAATATTTTTAAAATCAAAATTTCTGAATCCTTTCATTTAAAATATTAATACTTTTTAAATTTATATATACGCAGACTTGTTAGTAGTATACAACATACACAATACTTTCTATTAAAAGAAAAAAACTTTTTAATGGTGATGTTAAGCTTGCAAAATTTTCTTTATAGGTATTGGTTATGGATATAGCTGTGCAATACTAATATAGCACGGCAAAGATGCGAAGTCTTTGAACAAATCTGAAAAAAAACCATTCTCTTATGAGTTGTCTTTGCATATGTTTTTTTGGGACATGCCTTTCCAATATGCACATGCATGCTTAATGCAATAATTTCTCATATCATGCACGGAAATTGACTAGGAACAAAACCACTTTTATGATGAATACAAAAAAACTTCCAAGGTAGGAGAATCATGTATATCATCTCTTCAAGAAACATTTTTGTGAGTCAAAATTTATTTTTGGCTAATCATCAATTTTAAGCTAGACAGAAAGTGTTCTCCATTATTTTTCCAACACTCAAAACAATTAGATCCTATACTGGAACTTAAGTAAATTTACCTTTTTTCCTTCATTGTCATGAAATGTCCAATAAATAAATAGTATTTTACTATATGAAATTCTTGAAACTAAAAAACATTAAAAGTTAAACCAGCCCTTGAAGTGAAATCTATCAACTCCATTAGTTTAAAATTTAGAAAAAATAATAACATATTCTAATATAACAAATACTAATTTGTCTGGTTGCTTTTAGAGATAGCTAATTGTCATTTCGTTTGGTCGGTACCGTCTACACACAAAATCTACAGCCTTTAAAAAAACGGCAAATTTTCTTGTCCTTGATCGGAACTCCAAACATGGGTCAATCAAGATGTTTAATTTTAATTATTTTTCCAAACAACATTTTTTTTTTATAAAAGCAATTTTTGTTCAAAATGGATATAATGACTGTGTAAGAATTGATAGTTTGCATTCTAAACAAGGAAGATAAACATGTTACATATTTTTTTTTTGGTGGCCGAAGAAAGAGCTCCACTTTATTGCTTTCTTTCTTGTTTGATAATGATTTGAAACGCAGACACCATTTTCGCATTTTGAGACCAACACAAAAGAAAAAACAAACTCCTACATTATTACATTCATGCCTGGTGCTTTCCACGTGCTGTTAATGTTGCTGATAAAAAAAAAACGTGCTCTTAAACAAAAATTTTAACACTCGTAGCGTTCAATTCATAAAAATGGATGTTTATTCTGTCTTTGTAAACTTTAGTTTAGATGAAGTTTACATGTGAGTTAATTGAATTTAATAATAAAGTGATTTGGGTGTATGAAATGAAAATAAGAATTTAGATGATATAAAAATGCGTTGATTAGAAGATGAACGGAGATGGATGGGGATTGATTGCGATGAGTTTGCAACGGTAAAAAAGCGTGGGGAATGGACGGAGGGACGTGAGAGAAGAAGAACAGTAGCAGGTGACAGAAAGTTGATTGATGGAAAAGCCTGTTACATTGCAACGACGTCGTACATGATACGTGTCGTGAGCGGAGAAGAGGAGCACGGAGTCATGGGATTTTGTGTGGGTGAGCGTGAAGAAGACGCGTGCCGTGAAAAGAAAACCAATTCTGCACTTGTACATTCCATCACTCACTCATTCCATCCAATCATCATCTTCAATCTCACTTCAATAAATAAATAATAAACCTTTCTATATTTTACCTTCTTTTTAATTCTAAAATGCCATTTCCATATCCTAAAATGGTATGCATTAAATTGAAAAGGGAAAAAGTTATAGTTTTTAATTTAATAAAAAATAAAATTATGTAAAACCTGTGATAATTGGCTTGATTAGACCCAGAAAGGAAAACCTGTGATGCAGTAAAATGTATTGAGGTTCTCCATGTGTGGCAAGGCATGACATTTTGGATCTGTGGTAGAGCTTTCTACAAATGCACCTAAAAAATATGGCCCAATTTGCTCAACTAAATCTCTGTCATCGATGTAACAGGTTCTTTTGTGAAAGATAGAGTATTATTATAAATGTATCAAAGTTTGACACAACACAATAAATGAATGCTTTTTCATTATTCGTCTTATGTCCAACTTAACATTCAGTTAAAATGAGGAATGAATAAATGATTGCTTGCAAAACTGGAATTGGTAAATGCTTCAAACCAAAAGGCTCTTGAAGGTGCGAGTGAAAGAATGAACCAAGAATGTGTGGTGGTTTGGTTCAGGCTGTTCTCAGTGTTTAGGAGTAGATAATGGTTAGTCCAGTAGTCACTAAGCTGCTATACATTTTTCTGGTTTTGCACTATTCTTCTCAACATGGGAATGAGATTATTTGACAAGAAAGTTATTGGCTTCAAATCATTAGACTGCATACTTTTGGGTAAGATTTCAACTTATATATATTCATTAGAGATACGAACAAATTAGTATGAATGAAGAAGAAAATGACACAGAAAAATAGCTGAATTCTGAATGGTTTAATGTGTACTTTTTCTTAATTTTCCAAAAGCATCTCAGTAACATCTTCCATTCACATGGGTGGTTTGCCACTCCTTTTTGAGGGAAGATCGAGTTTGGAATATAAAGTATGGTTGCAGTTGGCTTTAACCATTTAAAAATGATGGTTGTAAAGCATTTTGGTCTCAATTTGATTAAACAGCGTAGAGTAGAAAGCATAAACCTATGACTCATTTTGCGTAAAGAATATATTATAGCTTATGGTCCCATTCTAGACTACTCTTCATTCCAAAAGCTTTCCACGGCTTTGGCACTTTGCCAACATTGTAATATAAAATGCAGAAAGACAAAATTATTATCCTTAAGAAAGATGGACGCATATATACCACCAAAAAAACATAGCTCAACAAGTGGCCATGGAATGTTGAGCAAATTCTACCTTTAATTGGAAATGGAGGATTAATTGGAAACGAGTTTCAATTTTTTTTAATCAAATCATCATGTAAAATTTTATAATAATTGAAAGTTATAAAAAAAATGACTTCTTAGTTATTTTTCTTTCATGCAATATCATTTCTTGGGCCTTTTTGTTTTATGAGAAAATTGCAGGTAACTGATACACAGTTGGGCCATACAATGTGGCTGTTTCAAATTGGTCTTCAGGATCTTTCTTCCTCCACCTCCGTATTTTTTTCTTGCAATCCATGAATATGAAAATTCTCATTTTGCCCTTTCTCAGATTGTGCAAGTTTTTTTCGCATAGTGTAATTTGGAATAGTTTCTTAATCTTTAAATCCGAAAGTCATTTTAACTTCGGAATTATACAATTTGAAAATATTATTTTTTTGTTTTAAAAACACTTTTGGTATAAAAAAGAAAAAACAAATGAAAATTTTCATAGGAATATAGGACAAAATAATTACACACCTTTCACAGGTTGCATTGAAGTAGGTACATTCATCCAGAAAAGATATACTAAGATGGATTCAATGAAGTTATTTATTCAACAAGCCATAGCCAAAAGTTCATCCAAATATGTCTTTTCCGTAGAAGAGGTTGCCATATGTATCATCAAAACAATAAGTTTTATCATCACTTTGCGTGGAATCCCCTCCAACAGAAAATGTGACTTCATTTGGCATGGCACATTTGCTAAACTGGTTAACATTATCTCCAAAACTCAGTGGTTCATCAAAGTCCCATAAACCAAACCATAAGTCATCATCCACTAGAGTGTCTGGCCACGTGGATGAGAAACCCTCATGCATGGAAGGAACGGTATTATATTCGTTATCTATTGTTGGGTACATCAAACCAATTTCTTGTAGCTTATTATTTTGTGTCTCAAACGATTTTGTTTCGTTTATGGTATCCTTGTGGCGCATCATGCTTCTGAAATCACACATTTTAGGTTGTTGTTCCTTCTGTCGCTTTTGTAGCTTCTTGTGTTTGAATTTCTCCCTCTTCCCGAAATGGGTTCTCCAGTAGTTCTTGATCTCGTTATCTGTTCTACCTGGCAAGTACTTTGCTATTGTAGACCACCTACGTTAATTTGAAGTTCCCATTAAAATAATAACAAGTTTGAGTAATTAAGAAAAAGGAGAGGGAAAGGGGAATATATATGGTGTATGTTAATTACTTGTTACCCAAAATTGCATGTAGTTCCATTATGGTTCCTTCTTCTAAAGGTGTTAATTGACCTTTCTTGAGACCAGGCTTCAAATAATTTACCCATCTTAACCTACAGCTTTTGCCGCTCCTATTTAATCCTGAAATTCAATTCAATTCAAAATGAATGAGCAAGGAAGAACACGAAGAAAAAGTAGAAGACAAATAAGCCACAAAAGGTTTAACTGTCTGAATTCATCCACACTAGGTGAACTAAACGGTAAAGAAGTAATGATTTTTTACACCATCTTTTCTTCATATATATGGCAAAAATATGTATAGATACATCACAAACACCCAATTTACATCATAGAACTTATCATGATCCCATATATATGCATACAGAAAGTAAACCTTTACTGTTATATTCGTCTCGATTTTTTCTGTCTCCTTGTTTTTCACTTTTATTTGTGCACACACTTATTATAATGAGCGGTGCAATTCATGGGATATGAAATGAAAGTGTAAGTTACATATATACCTGTAAACTTTGCCACTGAACTCCACCTTCCTTCCCCATACAAGCAAACATATTCACTTAGCAACTTGTCCTCTTCACCAGTCCAAGGGCCTTTCGTCCACCCTTTGTCTGTTGATAGGAAACTCATCATAGCCACCATGATTTCACTCTAACCTATTCCACACGATGCTACATATACATCTGCGATTTCTATTACACATATGTGCTTCATTTATACCATATTATAGTGGGCCATCTTAATAGTTATCATTGAGAACTTTGAAATTAATTTTTTCTGTGTGTACTTTATTGTGATGTCAGTTATATACTCCACGTTTGTTTTGAGTCTTAGACATGTTGTTCACAGCTTCATTATCATTAGAGTGAGAATGGGGCAAGTGGATCAATGAAATCTTAAGCACCCGTACAAAATATAATAATTAAGTACAAATGTTTCCAGCTAGCTAAAGTAGAATAGTTCATCATATGCACAACATAATCTTCAATCATGACAAAACAAATGAAATATAAATAAACTAGAGTGCGTTGTGTTCCCTTGAAAGTGACTTTTGATCCAATGCTACCCTAATAGATGTATGATTGATTACATATTAATCCTTATTTCAGGATATAGATTACATTTAGATTGATTGTCGCTAAAAAAAATGTAGATTGATTATCAGTAGTATTTATTTTTAAGACATGGTTCATTTTGTGTTTTTTAACCTTGGTTACTATTTATGAATGTAAAAAAAATTATTTTTTGTTAAGTTGATGAGAAATATCAAAATACATGTCTTATTATTTTTATAATTCATAATTGTAACAACAAAATAAAATCCTCTTAAAATAAAAGAGGATTGTGATTACGAATATCTATGATCCATATTCACTATAAAGAAATAAAAATGTTGTTTTTCTTTCAGAAAAAATAAATTGAATTAAATCAACATAGAAGGATGTCCAAACCTTATAAAAAAACAAAATGAGATTTGTGTTCCTAGACCACCTAAACACATCCTTATGATATAGACCATTATTACAAAAAGTACCCCCATCAAGAGAAGAAACAGTTACAAAAGACACACAAAACTCATCCAGTTACCTAAATTCAGACAACAACAACGAGAGTGATACAAATTAATAGGAGATATAGAGAAACTTCATATTACATGACCAACAACAACTATATTATCAACTTCCTATTCCTACTCCCTAAATCAACTGCTTTATGCATGGTGTTGTTGGCCATCTCCTAAGTATTGAACTTAGCTTTTGAAAAGTAATTTACAAAGACTACTATTTTGTAAAAGTGTAGAATAAGTCTAGCATCATGGACAATTACAATTGGACCTCCCACTTTGATTAGATTGTCCTTGTCTAGTCACCTATACTACAAAGAACCTCAAATTTGTAGATAATGCTCCAACATGCTCAAGTAGAAGGTGTTTATTGTCTGCTATGAGTTTTGAGAAGATCCCTCGCATGGTTGACCTTATCTAGATGTAGATATGTTGCCATCCAAATCAAATCAAATCAAAGATGAACCTCCCAGATACAGTTGGATATAGTGGTGGTCATTTGTGATTGCTCTTGTTAAACTTTCATGTTGCTCGGTGCACCAATACCCTGCACAACGACACACAACTTCCCCTTTTCCAACTTTTGCCGGCCAATTAACATTATACTTGGATTTCAAAAATAGATAACAACAAGTTTACTCATAGAAATACAAGTTAAACATGAATGAAGTTAAACATGAATGAGCTCTCACAAAAAAACAAATAGCTTAGTGCATAGTTACCAAACATAACAAAAACCATGTAAGTTAGAACTACCTAATTGGTTTAATATAGAGTGTTGGACACATCATCTAGTCAAAGTAGGAAAATGTAACGGTAAACAACTTATTTTTCATCTAGATCCAAACTTTCAATTGAGTCATATGAAACAATTCATCCACATCGACCTTTCTTTCTTTAAACACTACTTTATTTCTCTTATCTCATACACCCCAAATAATTTTTATTCACACTTTCATGTCAAATTTTGTGTATCATTCATATGGACTAGGTAAAACTGCTAAAAGTGACACCATATGATATTATGTTAGGCTTGTTAAATTCCCACCCAGTTGCGGCAAGTGTTTTAGATAGCGTAAGTTTTATCCACATATTCTTTTTGTATGTTTTTTCTCCCTGTTTGATTGAGGTTTTTATATAAGGATTGATATATATTTGAAGTTTCTCTTTTTATTTAATTTATTTATTGTTGATAAAAGAAATTATCCAGAAACATTATCATGTAAGGGTTGAGCATTGGAAAGTGACTTAACATTAAGAAGACATTGGTTGTGTGCTTTAAAATTGTTCATTGAAGCTAACCATAATTTTCAGCATAGGATTCCAATTAAGGTATAATGGGGAACATAATTTGTGAAAGGGCGAGTCACTTAGGCAACGCGTGGCCTCATTTACTTTATTTAGTAGCATATTTGTTTAGTTCCTTAATGCATATGTTAATGAAAGGAGTTTTGGCCGTAAATAGGTATTGATTGCAACTGAAACAATTGAAAAATATAAAGGTGTTGGCGAAAAGACAGAAGGAAACTTCAAGATCTTCTAAAGTTTCTTGGGTTATTTTATGGGATGCTAGATTTGATAGTGCAGAAAAGATAATGGAAAGATTAATGAATGTTGTTTGCTTAAGAATTTTAAATCTTTTAAAAGTAGACATTAGTGGCGTTTACGTGCACGTGTCATGCTAGAAAAGATTACGATGATCTTCTTACCAAAATCTAATTTGGAGTCTTGATGCAATCTCACTTCAATGTTTTATCCATACAAATGTTTGGCTCAGTTTATTTAGTCATTTTTTATTCTGTAGGGTTATGTACGTCAGAAATTATTGCTCGGAGCTAAAAAAATATGACATCATTATCTTCTAATGAAAATGATATAATTTAAAAATCATTAAACAATTTAATTATAAATTAATTTTAATCAAATCTTTTATGAACCACTTTTAAAATTTACGTGAAAATTTAATTTTTAAAAATAACTTATTAATAATCATATCACTGTAGTCAGTACTTTATTATCTTTATTGCCCTTATTGTGAATGTTGTAAGGATTGTTATATCAGTAAAGAGAATAAAAATAAAGCACTTGAAGTGTTTTAATAAGTATATAAAAACTTGAAATATGAACAAAGAGAAATTAAAATACAAAATGTTTCATAATCTTCTACCTTTGAACTTAAGAATACAAAATGTTTCATAATCTTCTACCTTGTAACTTAAAGAATATAATGTCTAGTTAACTTTATAATAAAAGTTTAATCAAAAAAATAATAAAATAAATTGAAGTATTTAAAGGATATTTAAATTCTCAATTAAAATTACTTTTTAATTATAACCTTCAATTCTGTCACAAACTCATATGTAAACTCCAATAGCGCTACAAATTTGACTCATGGTAACCTTTTCTATGGCCTCTTGTTGGGCCTGAGAGACATATAGTGTAATGCAATAAATTTGTTTGACGGAAAATATGTCTCCTGTTATTAGGACATTTTTATTGTAGAATTTAAAAAGGATATATAAATCATAAGTTTAAGTTTAAGATTTGAGTTTAATAAACCTCTCCTTTAAATATGGTAATATGATATAAAATTTAAGATTATGATTCTTAAATAAACAAAAAATATTTTTATATTAACAATTAATAAAATATTAATTAAAACGTGAATTTTATAAAAAAGTTATTAAAATAAAAGTTAAAAAAATTAAATATGAATTAACATATTAGAATCAGCAAAAATTAAATTAAGATGTGATAACAAAATTATTTAGAATCTTGATCCTATTATGTTATTGTTTCTTTACTTACAGTTGAGAGGTACAAAATTAATCTTTATATCTTTCATATATTTCATTCCATCAATTTTCCATTTAAGTTATTTTCAATGGTTATTGAAATGTATTATATTATAATCTAATATTGTTTAACACTCAGGTAACTAAAGTAAGAAACTTGTCTAATTCATTTCATATAGTTTGTTGTTTAACATATTTTGTTAATAAGATTATCTTTTTTCTTTTATTTTTTATTACTTATTATAATTGATTTTGTCAATATCGTTATGTAATAGTTATTAAATCAAATTTTTTGATTTAAATTTGTTGATTAAATAATATAATATGTTTTAAAGTAATATTATTTCATATACACATGACTATATGACTATATTGGTAATTACATTTCTATAACTATACTTTTGTCTTTATTTTGATTTTTACTTTGCTTCTACAATAGTTTAAATCCTATTTATTTAAAATGTATTATGTGGTTGACACTTTAAATTTGATACCTACATTAAATTAGTATAATTTATACCCGTGTTTTGAATTACTATTGTTATATCTAATTTTTATTTATTGTTACATCTAATTTTTACTTTTATTTTTTATTTATTGCAGATGTACTTACAGGAATGTTATTGTTTTTTTATTATTTGTTTAATTTATTAATATTATAATTTATTAATATTATAATTTGTTAATATTGTAATTTTCTTTTTTAAAAATCCTGTGCAGTGCATTGGTACAGTGCTAGTTTAAAACATAACATGACTAAACCTAGTTACACTACAGAGCATAGACAATTTACTGAAAAATTTTCCTACCATCATGCACTAATAATGTACAACCTCATCTTACGAATAATTAATTTCATATGCTTATATTGCATAAATCCGTTGTCATTGACAACTATAAGAAAAGGTCTTTTATTTTTTTTATAAAAAACAATTAAATAAAATAGAGAATTTAAGGAATATTTTAATTCGTATATAAAATATTCTAAAAATAAAGTGTCTAGATATAAATATATACATAGAGTTAAAACACCTCAAACCATATAGTAGATAGTGTCAAATCAAACCTTCTAGATATAGGTATGCCATTAATTAGCTCTTCAAACTAAAACCCTGAGGAGCAATTAATTAATCCAATGTCCATCCTCAAAATTAACCTTGTATATAAATTCTAATTTCATAAAAGAATAACATAAAGTGTATTAAACAAAAACAGAAACAAGATGACCCACAACAAAGAGTTAAAATTACAAAAATCTAAAATTTGGAAGTTCGTTCCAATCACAAAGGAAATCATAATTTCTCATATGAATTTATCATTAATTATCTTGTTATATATTTATATCCCTCATGTGTTGAAAGAAACTTTTTATTTGAAATATTTGTAGATATTAATAATGATGTAAGTTAGATAATTAGTTTTTTTTTCTCTATTTTTATATTTGGACCGAAATTTTTTATATATGGATTGAAGTATTAAAGATACTTAATATTTTTATTTATTTTATTTTTTATTGTTTATAAAAAAAATCATAATTAATAAAGGAATGCATAGAGTCTCACCAAATTTCTGAAATTTGAAACGAGAGGAAAGTTGAATAGAACTCTAAGAACTTTTTTGTGTGAAAATATTAGATAGTGTGGAGGTTGTCTAATGAATAAGAATAACATTATAGAAAATTTATATATGGGTTATCTTAGATGGTTGTGTTAAGTTTAATTATCCTTTAATAAACTTTTAAAAGATTCCACTAATAAAAAACTAATTACAAAAGTACACTAAATTATTTTAGATTATTACAACTACAAGTCACTCTAACTCTTCCCGTTAGACTAAGAATTCTAAGCTTTCTCACTTCTAATTACAAATAACAATGAATAAGAAAGTAGAGTTGTACCTCCTATTTAGTCACTGGTTGTGAACAAGTATTCAACTCTGAGATCGAATTTCCTATTGAACCAAATAGAATAATGACTTTGACTTCTACCAACCAAGTGAATTTATTTTTGGCAAAAGTGGTGGAGCATGTGGTTGAATTCAAAGCAAAAAGAACCTTATTAACTCTTGCATGCTAAGAATCCTCTAGAAAGAGAGGGGTTTCTTTGGGAATGCAAAACGCAGTTTGTGCATGGTTTGTCATTAGTATGCTTTTGTTGATGGTTTTGCTAATTTCATTGGTCAGGAGTATGCTTTTGTTGCTAAAATCTTTGTCATTATATTTGCTTTGGAACACATAAGAAAAATGAAATAATACTCTATATGAATTGGATGTGACTTCAAGCTCGTTCTTCATGCTTTCAACAACAGATTAATTGTGATCACATGACAACTTTAAACTTACGAAGAAAATGCATGTTATTTGTTCTTATATTAATTTCTATTCTCCTTATATTTCTAGAAAAAGAAAAACTTGTGTGGATAAATTTATTAATGTTGGAGATCCCACATCAACTATAGATAAGGATATATTGTATATAAATGGTACAAATCTCACTTTATAAATAAGTTTTATAAGATTGAGTTAAGTTTAAAATTATTTCGATATCAAAGTCTTCTAGAGTTTATCCTAGTGAGACTATGTTGGCCTTATCAAGTCAAAAAAAATAATTGACTGGTATATTGACTAAATTAGATACTATTTTAGAGAATAAAAAAATTTATTCGTATCTAAATAGTTTATATTATTGATAAATAATTTCTAAATTAATATCTAATTTAGATACTAATAATTTTTTATTTTTTAAAATAATATCTAATTTAGTCAATATAGTTAACAACTAATTATTTTTTGTTTTTAGAATTGATTTCTATTTAATGATTTTTTAGTAGTGTCATCAGACCACTCTCGAATCATTTATAAATATATAATCTCACACACGAGTTGTTAAGTCTTAGCGTAACAAGAGTTTTGTTGAAAATCCTACATCAATTAAAAATAAGGACATTTTACAATATACGCACTACAAGAAAATTAATTATTAAATAGAGACTAATTTTTATAGATAAAAAAATAATTAATCACTATAATAACTAATTAATATTATTTTATAAACTAAATTTTTTTTATCAAAAGTAGTTTATATTATTAATAAATAGTATCTAAAACTTTGATAGTTAATTAAATATCAATTTAAAAATTATATATTAATAATATAAATTACTTTTAGGTACTAATAATTTATTTAATTTCTGAAATAATATCTAATTTAGTTAATATATACATCTAATAATTATTTATTTTTTATTTTTAAAATTAATCTGTATTTAATGACTTTCTCAATAAGTTAGTAAAAACTTTATGAGTCAATTATAAGATTATTTAAACTTCCACTTCCTAATAATCAATTTTAAAATTAATAATAAATATTACTTCGTGTAATGAAATGTATTGGCGAATTTTGTAAGACATGACTTTATTAGAGCTAGAACTAGTCAATTTTTTTTTTTCATTTTGCTTGACGGATTACTTTTTATCTGTGATAAGTTTCTAATATATTTTTCTTTATTTTATTATTAAAAAAGTATGTACTTTACCTCTGCATTAAAAAAAAAGAAGAAGGGTAATTTGATATGCATGGCTGCAATCTCTCTCTTTCCATATCTTCTCAACCAAACCTTTGTATTTTTCTTCCGGGCTAAGGACCACACCACCACTCTCACGTTCTCATTCCACGTGGTGAAGTACCACCTCATTATTCTACTAAATATAAATAAATAAAAATATTTTTTAAAAACTAAAATATTAAAATAACACTATAACAAAATCATTAATTAAAAATCAATTTAAAAAAAAAAATTAATTATTATAATTACCAAATTAGAGATAATTTTGAAGACTAAAAAATTATTTAACAATAATAAAAACTAATTTAAAAACTAATTTTTTTTTTAATCTCTAAAATAATTTTTAATTTTATCATATAACAAATAATTATTTTTTATCTCTAAAATTAATTTTTAATAAATAATTTTCTTGTATTGTAATACTAAAAATAAGTAAAAACATTAAACATGTAAATTGCAGAAATTAGAAAAAACAAGTAAATCACTTGAACTGACCTACATATTGAAGTCAAACATGCATGTACGAGACAATGCTTATGATTCAAACTTTTTATGAAGAAAAGTTATTAAAGTGTGTATAAAAGCATTTGTAATGCATCCGAATCTCCTCAAGTCAAATTTTCACGCGTTTACTACATTTAATGATTCAGCACAACGTGGACGACTTGATGAACGTAAATTCATCTATTTCTTTATTTTCATTTATTTTATGATATATTTCTTTATTTTTATTTATTTTATCATCTATTTCTTTACCTTCAACCACATTATTAATTTGCGCAATATAATATACCTACTTCTACCATGAATCTAAAGATGCCTTTGTGATAGTCTAAGTGGATCTACAGATTTGATCGTACACATTTATTTTGTTAATGTGTAGAATATAAAGAGTTAATTAGGTTCACCATCATGGTTTGGGAAGAGTATACTAAATGGCAAATAAATTCAACAATGAAGGTGTACTAATTTCAAAGGGTTAGTTGAGAGGAGAATATGATGTTTTTGTAGCATATCACAGGGTGTAAGTTTCAATCTCTATTTAATTATCTTTTTGAGATGAACAAATATTTTTTTTTTTTATAAATTATTCTTTAGTTCATTATCCTAAATAATTTTATAGTTCTTTTTCCTTTTGGAACACAACATTATGGTTTAGATGTTAATCATTGTCCTAAGTTTTTGTGTGAGGAAGAAAAGTAAACAGGACTTTTCAATCACGCTATATATATATGGTTTGGGTATGCATGTTTTGATAACCATGTTTTGGAAAAGAAATAATGAGTTTGTTCTCTAATTAATATTTTCATGGAGGACCACACATTTTAATAGAGTTAAATTTATGGAATTTACTAGTTTGTGAATATGCATGCTAATTGTCAAAGACGTGGATAAATTTTAATTTGAAGTGGTTCGTTGGTGTAGTGTGAAAAGCTAAACAAAGTCACTTAGCCAACATCCTATTTTTCTCCTTTGAAACTTAAAAATATTGAAATAAAGCCAACATCCTATTTTTTTTTTCTTTGAAAGTAAAAAATATTGAAATAAGTTTTAGATGTGAGTGTAACAAGTAAAAGTACAGAAAGTGGCAATTGAGGAAGAACACCTAGAAAAATCAAAAGAGATGATGATTAATGAGCAAGTGGCAAAACACCTAGAAGAATGAGAAAAGGTGGTGAGTAATGCCTAGGTGACAACAAACGAGTTTAATCAGAAAAAAAGAGTAAGAGAATCAAAAGAGTCAATATATAGTTTTTTTGTTATGGAGAGAGGCAGGGAAGATTGAATAGTCAATGCAATCAACATATTCACCAACATCTAATGCAGTGGGAAGGTCTATGCAAAACATGCTACTTGGAAGGATCATATAAATCCTTAGGAACAACATCTCCAAATCTTAACCTTGAGGACAATAAGGTTAGGAATTGTAACAAGTAAAAAAAAAAAATACACAAAGGGCAAATGAAGAAAAACACCTAAAATAATTAGAAGAGGTAACTAAATGGACAGGTAACAAAATACCTAGAAGAAGCAAAAGAGGTAATGACTAATGGCCAAATGATAGATAGCAAAGGAGTATAATATAAAAAAGAGAGTAAATGAGAGAAGCATAGCAATCAATCTCATCTCAAAAATTACGTGTGACATGGTCCAATTCATAGGTTTTCTATTATGGAAAAAGGCAGAAAAAATCATATTTAAACCTTTCTTTTCTATTTTTATGTCGACAACAAAAAAATTTCTGTTGCTTTCTTCTTTCTATATATGCTACTTCGGTAGCCTTTTTTCATCATTTTAAAAATTTCATAATGAATATAATATATATATATATATATATATTTTCATCACTATATATAGGGCTTCTTGTTGGATTTAGTTTTATTTTACATTGACCTCTATAAAATAATTTATAATTTTCATTTATTTTTAATTTAGATTTAAATTTGTTAATTAATATTTTATAATTAAATAATTTCATCATCATCGATCCACTTAAGAGGTGGATCAACTCTAATACAGAGTAAAAAAACACAAAGAGTATCTTTCCACATACACATCTAAAATTATGAAGACATCTTCTCATGTCTACCCTAACACTTACCAACTAAAGAAGAAAACATTAAAGTGAATATATACATACCAATGGTTCTAGACACCAGTCAGAGAATAAGAAGTTCATTGATGGTATCTTTAAAGAGATCCAAGATCAACCCTTAACTTGTGTTAGGGAAAAAACTTTAATATGATCAACTATACCACCTTTAAATAAATAATTATTCATATGTCTCCAAATATTACTAACAAATGCTATCCAAACATTATCTATAATAAGATTAATTAAAAGTAGATGTATCCAGAATTTTGAAATGTTCGAAATGTAACTCAAGAATGATAAAGTCAACTGAATAAAAATTTTAAATTAGTCAAACAACTCTACACCCAAAATGATTTTCAATTAATCACTGCTATGCTATATTGCTATAGAGTTATTGGCAAGCTAAATGTTTTAAAAATGAAAAATTTCTTTTGACAATGACAAAATAATTATAAACTATAGTCTATAAAAAACATTATATTAAAGTTAAATATATTTGTATCCTAAGACTATACAAAAATTCAACAGTTAATTTATTTAACAATTAATTAATTATAGGGTTCAGATTAATTCCAGTATTAAATGTGCATTAAGAAACAAAATGGTAATATATCTGTCAGATGAAGATTATGCATGAAAACAGCTAAATTTAAAAATTGCATTTATTTAGAAGCATACGCAAAAAAGCATCCAAGTTCATGAACTGTTGCGCAACATAGTATGAACAGCAACTTGAAGTCTTTCAACCCTGTCCTTCTGACTCATCATGCGATGTTATTGCTTTCCCACTCATTTACCTTTTCATGCAATTAATCTGCATAATTTTTCAATAATCAATTAATTAAAAAGTGTAATAATTTATAATTAATTACCGACTTCAACATAGTATTTTCTTCTGATCTAGCTGGCTGGGCTCCATATATCCCACAAAATAAAAAGAAAAATGTATGATGTAAGCTTCATCTGCATACTATGCCAACTAATGTCAGTAACTGTTATCTCTTTTAATCAATACGTTCATGCATTAAAAGAATTGTAATAAATCCTCTTCTACACCTTAATTAGATAAAAATAAGCTCATTTTTTTTCATGATATAAAAAAATATCTTTATCCAGAATTAATATCTATTAAAAAAACATGATTAATGATAATTGGATCATCAATTTTTTAATGTTTTTTCATAAACAGAACTGAATCCAAAATTTGATTAAATTTTAATATCCTTTTTTCCATTATATGCTGAAAAATATACACTAACTTTATTGAGAATTAATATTCATAAAAATGGATTAACTATACGTTCAATTGAACGGAGAACTTTAAAAACAGTGATGTAGATGAAAAACTGTTTATTATAGTTATTTTTTGCTTTTAAAATAGTTTGTTAGAATAAATTAAACATTTTTTTTAAATGAACTAATTTTTCTTTTAATCACAAGATTAATATTATTTAAGAATAAACCTGCGTTCTATACTCATTTTTACTTTTTTTTAGGGCTATAATATCTACTTCCTAATTGCAATAAGTAACTATAATTCAATTAATTGATTAAAACAGTACTCTGAAATATAAGTTTATAGTCGTACACTAGTATTCTAGTAGACTCGAGAAGTCAAATTTGTGAATTCCATAATACTAAACTCTCCATCACATGTCATTTCTCATACATTTATTAAGTAGGTTACAAAGTCAAAAATCCACTAATCAGAGTTCAGAATTAATAATTTTATATTATGGTTTCTTCTCTATATAATCCACACATCTATGAATATATGAAATCAAACTTCATTGCCTTGTATAGAGAACACATAGGTGTAGGAGTTAACAACATATATGGATCAGAAGCTTGTCTCCAGCTGGTTCCATCTTCATTCCTCAGTGCCCTTATCCTACGTGCAACCACCGGAAAGTAGACCTGGCATGGTTTTTTCTTCCGGCAAGAAAATCCCGGTGGTAGATCTCGGGGTGCATGATCGTGATGAAACCATCGAGCACATTTTGAAAGCCTCCAAGGACTATGGATTTTTCCAGGTTCTTAAGAGTTTTCTTTCCCTTTGTTATGATTAATTTCACTGCATATATATGCGCTTTCTGCTTCCATCTCACAGCTTTCTCATTTTTAAAACTAATCACCACACATATATGTAGCAGGCATAGTAAAAATAAATTCCAGATAACAAAGAGCTTCTTTTCTTTCTTGCACTAAAAATAGAATAAGCACTGCAATACTATTAGTTCTTGAAATTGTGAAAATGTCAGTGTTGAAATTTAGCTATTTACAATAATTTTAGTCCAGAACTAATTGCTAATATTAGTGCAGAAGAGTGTTTTAATTTTAAGATTTGAACAAATGGGTCTTAAGGTAAAAAAACAGGTTCAGTGTACACGAGTGGTTATGCATGAAAAACTGTGACGTAGGTAATCGAGCATGGAGTTTCCAAAGAGTTGATGGATGATACGCTGAGTATTTTCAAGGAATTTCATGCCATGCCTGCTGAAGAAAAGATAAGGGAAAGCTCCAGAGATCCAAATGGAGGCTGCAGGCTCTATACAAGCCGTGAGATTAACAAGAAAGATATCATCCAGTTTTGGAGAGACACGTTAAGACACTTGTGTCCATCTTCTGGAGATTTCATGCAATTTTTGCCTCAAAAACCTGCAAAATATCGGTAAAATCATCTTCATTTTATGTATTTTTGTGTAAATAATATTCAATATGAGCTCACAAAATCCAATTTCATTGGCTTCATCTTTGAGTCAGCATTTAAATAAACTAAAAACCTTTCTTGACAATGGTAATGATATATGCTATAAATTTCAGCTTGTGTCAGATGCTTTGACTCTGGAAGTTGATGGGTTCTCGGTTGACAATGATGTCTTAAAAAATGACTAATAACTATCATAATTGATTCCCATAGATATTCTCGTAGATTGTTCATATTCTCAGGCTTTTTTTCTTTTTTAATTAAATGGTTGATAATGAGATTTTAACCATTGCACTTGGTTTAATCTGAATATTTCTGAGTCATCATTGATTGTTCTGAAAGGTGAGTAGACATTGTTGTTCCACGTGGGCAATTAAAGGTTTAATTAAGACAACTTTTTCCTTTACCATTAAGTTTTCCTTCATCACTGAGTTGGTAACCACTACCCACTACCTAATTACTATTTTTGCATCTAGTTATCAAAAAGTCACAATTAACAGCACATATCCACCATATAGTCACGTCTAACATAAGTACTATTGTCATCAACACTATAGCCACCACAAATAATCCAGCTCAATATGGCAGGGTAATTAGCATAATGTAATTATTAAGCGTATATGATTGTTATTAATTATTATTGGTATTATCATTACTATCGATTTATTCCTATCAAGTAAAGTTTTATTATCTTCTTTAAAACTATAATCTCAATCTGACTAATGAAAAGATTCTTGTGTTCACTACAAAGGCTATTAGTTTGATAATTCAGATAACTAAATTTTTTTGGTGATGACAACTTGCAGTGAAGTTGTTGCAAAATACACACAAGAAATGAGAAGAATGGGACTAACAATTTTGGAGCTGCTATGTGAAGGTTTAGGACTTGACCCAAAATACTGTTGTGGTGGACTTAGTGATAGTCCATTACTGCTAGCTCATCACTACCCACCATGCCCAGAACCAGGTTTAACCTTGGGAGCTCCCAAGCACAGAGATCCAAACCTTGTTACCATTCTGCTTCAAGAAAAAGATATAAATGCACTTCAAGTCTTCAAGGATGGAGAATGGATTGTTGTTGAACCAATTCCTTATGCTTTTGTGGTTAACATTGGACTTATGTTGCAGGTATATATATCTTTCTCCATATATAAAATTAGTCAGAAATAATCAACTGTTTGACATTAATTGGCATAATATTTGTACACTTTTTTCTGACACACATCACCTCATTAGGAAAAACACTAAAAGGTACTGAAATATATAGGTTGATTTGATTCCTAATTCTGGCTCATGATGAAATTCAAGTTAAGTGTCTGTGACTAATCAATATGCAGGTGATTAGTAATGGAAGGTTAATCGGTGCTGAACACCGTGTGGTAACAAATTCAGAATTTGCAAGGACCACAGTTGCATATTTCATCCGTCCAACAAGCGAACAGATTATAGAACCTGCAAAGTCTTTGATAAGTTCTGGTGCTCAACCCATCTACAGGTCCATTACATATGAAGAGTTCTTGAAAAATTTCATGATCAAGGGTTCTGACATCGAACAAGAATTGCTCTTGGAACCTAAGCAGAAAGCTGCACTGTAGACACATTAATGCCCCTCTCAAATTTCTTACAACTTTATCTTCTTTTCACATGAATAGTCTTCGGCGAATTAAAGAATCGAATATGTTTTCAATATTAGAGTATCATTATTATTGTTATTAAAGTGTTTGTAATGTAATTATGTACTATTAAAAGACTAATGGTAAGTATTGTACCCAATCCCATCGTTGAAAAGTTGATAAAGTTGAAAGCTTTATTTATTTATTACTACGACGTATGATTAATTTTCGGTCACAACTTTTACCTCCATGATTCAGGTGCACAGATATAGTCAAATCTTCCTTTCGCAAAATAATAAATTGAATAGTTAAACAGCAACTGATCCATGAAAAATTATACACATCACAATTGATTTTTTTTATTCTTAAAATATAACATCATGTAATTCATGAATATTTTTTAAACTCAAAACGACGTTTTCAAAATAGAATTTATTGAACAAGTTATAGTTCCTTAGTGCGTTAAGTTTGTTTTTGTTAATCAAGAATGCTAACATGAATATTTTTTTATCAATTAACTTAAATTAACTTAATTAAGGAGTAACAGTTATAATACTAAAAAATTATTAAATAAAAATAAATTTTAGTGACAAAAACTAATTAATTATTATATTTACTAAATTAAATATTATTTTATAAATTAAGAAATTATTGTTATTTAAAGTGGTTTTGAAATTTATAAATTAATTTCTAAATTAATATTTAATTAGCTAATAAGGTTTTAGTTATCAAATTTAGAACATAAAGTATAATTAATAGTTAAAACATTGGTAAATTAGATACTAATTTTAAAAAAAAATTAATAATAAAAACTATTTTAGATACTAATAATTCTTTTAGTCTCTAAAATAATTTTAATTTAATTAATTTAGTAATTAATTATTTTCTATTATTAAAATTAATTTATATTTAATAATTTTCTTGTAAAATATGATTTATATCAATGCCTTTCTATCGTCCCAAAAAAATAATAATAAAACCTTTCAATTGTGATTTATCCAAAATAATAATAATAGAGCCCTTTCTATTGTGATCTATCCAAAAACATAAAAAATAAATACATGTATGATGATAGATGATCAACCATTTTGGAATACAAAATTCAGTTAATGATTTTCTACAGTTTTAACCGGTATTTTGGTTTTTTTTTTTTTTTTTTGAAAAAGAACAGTACTTTACCTGTGTTGGTAACTTTCATTTTCATTAATATTAAAATAGTAAAAATATAAATTTAAGAGTCTTATTTGAAACTTTAAATAAAAGCAATCCAAAAATATAAATTGAATGCTTTATTATTTTTTGCTTATTATAATTTAAAATAAAATAAAAAATCATGTGCATAGTGTTAGATAAAAAAAAATCAAACTTTTGTGATGACAAGACACCTTTTTAATTACTTTAATGTTCTTTCAACTAAAAAAATGACATAAAATTATCATCATACCTAATTTTATTCATTTTATTTTATTAATCAGTAAAAAATAAATAAATTAAAAGAAATATTTTAAAAATGTTCCAATTCTAATAGAGGTATGTATAAACTTACGAATCTAGAAAAACATTTACAAATATCAAAAAAAAAAAAAAGCAAACAAGACCAATGCATTTGAAGGCCTAGACTTCCTGCAGAATTATGCAGCAAACCTGCATAAGATTCCTGTCATCTTCTTACAAAAACACTTCAATAGTGATGTGGGATTCCATCTTATTTTGTTTATTCAATTTACCTTGACACTTCTATATAACGAAAGTAATAAACAACGAGACTAAAAATACTTGTTATGTTATTTAATTTCCCCTCTCTACCCATAACTGAAAACACCTATCTTGATGAATTAGTGCTGATATTTTACTTATAATTCATTTTATGCAATTTCATATGACTCTCTTCCAAAATGACACTTATCTATATAATGAAAATACTAAACAACTCAAGATGAAATTTTCTTATTATAACACTTGATAACCCTGCCTTGATTCAATAGTAATGATATTTTATTAGCTATAAGTTATATGGAACAATTTCCTGCGAAAAATCATGTACTAAATAACACTTCTCAATCTACTCAGTCAACTTTATGATGTCAAATTCTGAATATATTTATCACATACAAGTGACATTATTATTATTAAACAATAGTTAGAGGAAGACTTTTGCAATGACCATGTAAGCAGCTATTATTTTGCTATTTAAAATGGCATCCCCTGTGTTTTTATGTACTACTATTGAAGCAAACCAGCCACTTGAAAACTATTAGTAGGAAGAAAAAATTAAACATATTTTAATAGAAGGAAAAATCGATGACAATTTCAAGTATATGTGTCTACGTTCAAGTAATTAAAAGAAATTTTTTAACTATATTTTGCTTCATTCATATTTTGGTTGACTGTAATCCGAATTGGTAATTTAACTTAGTTTAAACTCAATTAGTCGAATCCATCAGCATCCAAGTTATGTTTTAAAACCCTTTTTTGTGTAAACCAATACTATTTGCAGAGAAGACAGGAGAAACAGATGAAAACGCGGAATGAAAGAAGATCAGAGTGTGAAATCTTAATTATAAAGTAGAGAAGGTTAAGCAGGTGTAAAGAGTGAAGAGGAGAAGAGGTAAATGTTTTTAGTCAGGGAAAAAAAATTAATGAAGAAGGGTGTCTCTCACAAATTAGAGCAATGTTTCTGAAATGTTTGGGCAACAAAAGTTCACCTAAGAAACAGTATCTAACAGTAATAGAAGAGTTGTGCCATCAGTTTTCTCTTGCGGAGCTTAGAAAGTCAACCAACAACTTCGATAGAAAGAGACTAATTGGACGTGGAGGATTTGGTGAAGTATATAAAGGGTATCTCCAACCTTATGCTGCTTCTAATTATATAGTAGCAGTGAAGCGGTTTTCTGTGGAACACAGTGAAGTGTTCAAGAATGAAATAGAGTTGCTGTGCCAGCTTCGTCACCCTAATTGTGTGTCTCTTATAGGATTCTGCAACCACAAGAAAGAGAAGATTCTTGTGTACGAGTACATGTCCAATGAATCTTTGGATCGACACCTACAACGTGGGGAACTATCATGGAAGCAAAGGTTGGAAATTTGCACAGGAGCAGCGCGTGGACTACACTACCTTCATGCAGGAGCCAAGCGCACCATCATTCACCGTATTGTCAAACCTAGAACCATTCTTTTGGACGACAACATGCAACCAAAACTCACAGGTTTCTGCATTAGCGTAAAGGGGTCACGCTTGATGTCAAAGCCAAAGCCTATTAAAGTTGATGTTGTGGCAGGTAAATTTTTTGTTCTTTGCTTTATGACCTCACTTATACTAAGCTAATATTTTTACTTGCAGGTACTCCTGGATACATGGCTAGGGAGCTTTTCACGGACGATGGCATCACAGATAAATCTGATGTTTATTCATTTGGTATGGTTTTGCTAGAAGTTGTGTGTGGAAGGAAATACGTAACAATGCCAATTGAAAGAGAATTTCTGGAGAAGCCTCTTGAGGAAAAAATTGATGCGAGCATCAAGGGAAAGATTGCACCAAAGTGTTGGGAAGTCTTTATAGATATAACCAAAAGATGTGTGATGTATGAACCAGATGAGCGACCAACAATGGGTGAAGTAGAGGTGCAACTAGAGCATGCTTTGTCGTTGCAGGAACAAGCTGATATCACAAATACTAATGGTGATTATACCTTATTTTCCACCACAGTTATTTATCCAGGAGCGGAACTGGTATACAGCACAGAAGACAGTGATACTGAAGAAATATAACGTATTCGTAAACACTACTATGTAGAACAACACAATCGTATATATAGACAAGTTATGTTATTTAAGGTTTAAACACTTTAAGGTTAGATGGCTGCTGTGTGACTCAACATAAGCATAAAGTATTTAATGTTATTATATATATCAAGATGGGGCTTTCGTTATTAGATAAAAATAAAAGTTTTAACAACTCACTTCCCTATTCCCACAGAAAAGTAGTTATTTTCTGTCTGATCTACAAACTCTACTTTGCAACAGGTTCATCTAGTTTCTTCAAGCAGTCAATATCTGTCTCAACTCAACTATTACTGAACGAAACTTTGTTTTAGTTAGCTTTAATTGTATATGTACCGACCAGTCCTCGGACACCGAGAACAGGTAGTAAAGGGTGAACCACGTCAGCTGGGTCCCACAGCATGGGCCAAAGCCACGTGGGGTGGACCCCGCAGACAGCTTGGATTAAAGGGTGATCAGTCATCGGTGTGTTCCCTTAGAGAAGGGTGATCAGTCATTCCCCTCAGAGTAGGGTGATCAGTCATCGGTGTGTCCCCTCAGAGTAGGGTGATCAGTCATCAGCATGTTCCCACAGAGAAGGGTGATTAGTCATCAGCATGTTCCCACAGAGAAGGGTGATTAGTCATCAGCGCGTCCCCACAGGGAAGGGTGAGTAGTCGTCAGACCACCAGGATGGGCTGAGGTGTCATCGCCACTCAGAGTATGGCGAGGTGACATCGGCCTTGGGGAAAGACCAGTTAAATACCCAGAGGTAGGGAGAGGCCTGAATCACGAATAGCTCATGCAGGTAGCAGGGAGAGCACAGTTAGGTGTAGAGTCCTGAGGGGTCGAGTACTCATCAGAACTAGGGTTTCCCAGTGAAGCTACATGCATGACACGTGAACAGTGAAGGCACTCCCAGAACAGGTGGCCCCAGAGACTAGGTGCACAAGGAGGCACCCAGGTGGTCACCTTGTTAAAGTTTGCACTCCAGAGAAGGAAACCCTAAATATGGCTAGCAGCGCAGTAAACCCTAATTAGGGCTAGCGGCGCAGTAAACCCTAGACTATATAAGGGACAGTAAAATACTTCACAAAGGTACGCAGTTTCTAGACCTAAACACAGAGAGAAACTCAATACACTTGGTGTTGCTTGCCCTACACTGACTTGAGCGTCGGAGTGCAAACGGCCTCTAGGGCACCCCCTTTCTCTTTTGCAGGTGCAGATTGCTTCGAAAGAACCAAGCACATATCAACGTGAGGAAGGAGGCGTGTGAGTATCGTGAGTCAACCGACAGGCGTGTCAACCGGCAAGAACAGTATACTTTAGTTAGCCTTAATAACAAAGAAGAAAGCATATTGTGACATGTGTTCCAAATCTGCACATCAAAACATATTTCATCATATGCATTTTTGGTTCACCGGTATGCCAAGATTTCACCTTATACTATTGTAGTTCGGTCTGAAAATTAAGAAGTCTGAACAATAATTTTTCTGTCAAGATCCAATTCAGCATTTGATTTAGTCACATGCACAGAAATAGGAAGATTTGAATAAAAAGAAAGCATGAGATGATTGCAGAAATGGGCTCAGGGAGTTAAGTCAGAGAGTTCTAGGCGATCCCAAGTTAACGCCCCTACGACACTTTGCAGGGACAACAAGCCAAAAAATTGTAATTAAACCAAAACGAGTGACTACAAAAGGCAAGGGAGTTAACCAAATCTAAACAAACACTTGTGAACAAAAGTTGTTATTAATGTTAATATAAATAGAATGCTTATTGAAGGTTTATTAAGAGTATTTAGTAGTATACATTTGACTTTTGTATTTGTAACCTACATAGAATTCTAATAATTATTTTTAGTCCATAAAAATATCTTTTTGAACTTGGCATCAATAAGCTGCAAAACTTAAGTCCAAATCACGTTTTCACTTTGCCATTCATACTTTAACATCTCCAACATTTGTTATTATATCATTCAACTTATCAGTATTTAAATTTATAATATACAGTCAGCTTTATCCTCTCAAATTTTGTATATATTTTTGCGCATCAGTGTGATCAGCGATCATTTGTCTAATATTATAAAAACAACTAGCAGGAAAAATATTATAAGCCCATAACACCAACTACAACCATTAATTAAAAAGATGGATTGAAAGTTGTAACGTACACGTTTAAGTAAAAGAAAAAAAAATTGAACGATATTTTGTTTCATTTCTTTCTTGGTTGTCAGAAAGTGGAATTGATAGTTTAAGTGATTCTCAACTTAGTAGGCTGTATCAGTCAGCCTCCACGTTTTGTTTTAAAAATTGTGTGTTCGAACTTTTAATATTTGCAGTGTAAACTTGAGAAATGTTGATAACAATTAAAATGTAGAGACGAATATATATAAGGTTAGCTTTCCTGTGAAGAGTGAAGAGGAGTGGAGGTGAATGTTTTTTCCCTTTTCAGTTAGTGACAAGTGATTAAGGAAGCAGGTTCTGTCAGAATTTGGAACAATGTTTCTCAAATGTTTTGGAGAAACAAGTTCATCCCGGAGACAGTATCCTACAGTAATAGAAGAGCTTTGCCACCAATTTTCTCTCACTGATCTTAGTAAATCCACCAACAACTTTGATCAGAACACAATAATTGGACGTGGAAAATCTGGCAAAGTATACAAAGGTTGTCTCCAACACAATGATGCTTCAGATTATGCAGTTGCAATAAAGCGATTCCAGTTGGAACTCTATCAAGCATGGGAAGAGTTCAAGAACGAAATAGAGTTGCTCTGCCAGCTTTGTCACCCTAATTGTGTGTCTCTTATAGGATTCTGCAACCACGAGAAAGAGAAGATTCTTGTCTTCGAGTACATGTCCAATGGATCTCTACATCAACACCTACAACGTGGGAAACTGTCATGGAAGAAAAGGTTGGAGATATGCATAGGTGCAGCGCGTGGACTACACTACCTTCACGCTGGAACCAAGCGCACAATCATTCACCGTAACATCAAACCTGGAACTATTCTTTTGGATGACAACATGGAGTCAAAACTCGGATGTTTCGGCATTAGCATACAGGGAGGACGTTGTATGTCAAAGCCAAAACCTATTAAAGTAGACAGTCTTGTGGGTAAGGTTTTATTTCATGAGCTTACTCACTGCAATGGGTTTTTGTCAGTTAAACTAAGCTAATACTCTCACTTATAGGTTCTTGGGACTACATGCCTAGGGAGTATTTAAAGGACTGTGTTGTCACTGACAAATATGATGTTTATTCTTTTGGTGTGGTTCTACTAGAAGTTTTATGGGGAAAGACCAATTGTTTATTGACCACACCAGCAATAAAACTTATGGAAAATCCTATTGAGGAGAGTATTGATCCAAATATCAAAGGAAAGATTGCACCTCCATGTTGGCAAGTTTTTATAGATATCATCCATAGATGCATCAAGTATGAACCGGATGAGAGACCAACAATGGGTGAAGTAGAGGTGCAACTTGAGCATGCCCTGGCGTTGCAGAAACAAGCAGATATCACAAACACCAATACTGATGATTATACTTTACTGTCCAAAACCATTATTCCCCATCCTGCAACTAAAATATAGGTTAGTGTTTTGAATCAAAATAGTCAGAGTAAGCTTTTGCATTGACTAAGTTAATTGAGATACTTGTACCTTTTATTGTGATATCTCTTTCTAGCATTTTAATTTTACCAGAGGCTGTCGTTGCAATGATCCTCTACTGGAGTAAAATTGAAAAGAATGCAGGAAATTTAATAAGAACAGAGTAATGATAAAACTCCCCTGATGGAGTCTATATGCTTTGCTCTTCCTCTTTTAGATGCCCTCACTTCCAAACTAGCCACTGATACATGCAACACAATCATATGGATGAACTATGCTACTAAAGATTTAATAAAACATTTGGAGGGTTAGACGACTGGGGTGAGATTCAACCTCAACACAAAAATTATTTATTTGATAAACCCATCATCAATCTTATCTAATGTTGTTAAAAACTAAATTTTAAAAGCTCATCCTACTGCCCTGGGAAATGTGGTTATGTTGGAATTAAACTTTGGTTTGCAATAGGTTCAGTTAGTTAATTTCTTGCAATAGCTCATGAAACACAAGTAAAACAAGTATATCGGACACAATATTTAAACTCTAAAGACCTTGAGAAAATCCTCATCTTATGAGAAACTTTCACCATAAAACCTTGGCCACAAACCATTTTGGCTTTCATAAAGTAAAATTACAAGATATTGATTCAAATTTTGGATATTCCATCTACTTATTTATAAGCAAAACTGGTACCATCTGAAAGGTACATTTCCTTTCTGTTTAGTGTCTTGAAAGGTTATATGCGCAATTATGGTTTAAATAAAACAAATAATAATAACTTTTTCATAAATAAAATATTAAAGCTTCAACAATCAATGATTGAGAAAGTTTACTAAAAGAATTCAGGATTTTGTGGTACAAACACAGCATCATTAAAAACTGGAGAAACCCACTAAGAAGTTGTCTTTGTCCACTTCATACTCCATATTGAATGCACAAAAGTCATCCTAATTGACCGTTTGATATATGCATGTGTGTGCCCAGCCAATGTAGGGATAAGGAAGTGATGGGAAAAACACACGCGGAAGCAACACACATAATCACGAATCAATGCAGGAAAATAAATGACACAGGATTTGACGTGGTTCGGTCGCCAACTGCAACTTACATCCACACGGACAACTATTAGGTTTTATATTCTGTTTTGTTGCTCACAAATTACAAGTACAATGATCTCTTTAAATAGAGATAAATAGAGATAATAAAGGGGACACAATGATTAAGCCCAATCACTAAAACATAGTGTCTACTCAGCCTAACCCAATTGATCCTGGCTTCATACCAGGAAGCAATTTCGTGGAAGAAAAGGTGCTACAGATTTTGATATGCTCTTTCTCACGAAACATGGAAAGGCGTAAAAATGAAGCAAAAATAGGACAGGCTTAGCGGTGGAGAATGGAGAGAGTAGTTGGTTTCACAAATTAGAACAATGTTTCTGAAATGTTTTGGTGACACAAATTCATATCGGAGACAATATGCAACAGTGATAGAAGAGTTGTGCCAGCAGTTTTCCCTCGTTGATCTTAGAAGATCAACGTAGAACTTTGATAGCAACAACTAATTGGACATGGAAGATTTGGTAGTGAATTACATAAAGGTTGTCACCAACAAAAATTACGTAATATTAGTGATGTTTCTGACTATACAGCTACATTGAAGCGATTCCAAAACCACTGTGTTGAACAGTTCAAGAATGAAGTAGAGTTGCTCTGTCGGCTTCGTCACCCTAATATTATCTCTCTTATAGGATTCTGCAGCCATGAAAAGAGAAGATTCTTGTGTTTGACTACATGTCCAATAGATCAATAGATCGACACCTTCGGGTGAGGATACTGAAGCACTGTCATAGAAGAAAAGGCTTGAGATATTCATAAGAGCAGCACGTGGACTACACTACCTTCATGCCGGAGCCAAGCGCAACATCATTCACGGTGACATCAATCCTTGCAATATTCTTTTGGATGACAATATGGAGCCAACACTTACAGATTTTGACCTTACTCATTGCAATCAATTTCTGTCAGTTAAACTAAGATATTACTTTCATTTATAGGTACTAGGGGCTACATGGCTGTGGAGCATCTCAGGACACAGATAAATCCGATGTCTACTCATTTGGTATGGTTCTACTAGAAGTTTTGTGGAGAAGAAACTTTTTTGGCTTGGCAGCAAGAGAAAACTTGGCAAGAAGTCTGTTGAAGGGAAACTGATCCAAATATCGAAGGAAATATTGCAACATAGTGTTGGCAAGTCTTTACAGATATCACCCAAAGATGCTTGAAGTTGGAAGCAGATGAGCGACCAACGATGGGTGAAGTAGAGGTGCAACTTGAACATGCTCTGTCATTGCAGGAACAGGCAGATATCACTAACACTATCACCCATGGGGTCACATCAGTAATAGTTTTGGTACTGTGTTATAACTATGGTTCCTATTCCTTTTATTGGAATGTGACCCCATGACTTGACCTTTGAAATTTTTGAAGGCTTCAACTCCTTGAAAAGTTTTTTGTTATTGGTCATGTGATTTGTGCATCCACTATCAATTAGCCAAGATGTACTTGAAATATTGCTGCAAAAACCACTTGCAACGAAAAGTACATCCTCTTCCTCATTTGCAATTTGAGCATCTATATCTTGTTGCTCACTTTGGTTTCTACAAATGACTGCTTCATGCCCAACTTGATTGCACTTGTTGCACTTAGCATCAGGTCTTCTCCAGCACTTAAACGTGGATGACCTAACTTGTTTCAATGCTTACAAGGAGGATAATTTCTACCTTTGTTTCTCTAGCCACCTTCATGTTTGGTTGGCAAGGCTCCTTCTACTACTGCTTCATCTTGTCTCATGGCTCTCCTTTGTTCTTGTGCTTGGAAAGCATTTAAGAGCTCTACAAGCGAAATCTTTGATAGGTCCTTTGTGTTCTCCAGGGTTGTTATGGTGGCTTTAAACAACTGTTACAAGCAGTTTTTCCACCATTCTTGAATCATTTAACACAGATCCAAGCAACCTCACTTTGTTGGCAATGTTAGAGTACTCTTTTACGAATCCTAACTCCTTCATTCTCTACAATTCAAACTCCCTGATTAGATTCAACACTTGCATTCCACGAATCCTCTCATCACCTGCATATTCTGCATTGAGGTAATCTCATATTGCTTTTGCTGACTTCAAGGACATTATCATTGTGAATACCATAGGAGATATTGCTACAAATAGACATGTTTTTGCCTTTGATCTCTTTATCTTCTTTTCCTTCTGTGATTTTATTTGTGTCACAGTAGGGTTTTCTGGAAGAGACTGAATTTCATTGTCCTCTTCTACAACTTCCTATAAATCTAATGCTTCTAGGTAGGTTTCCATACGTACAACCCACATTTGATAATTGTCTCCATCGAAGACTGGTGGTGCCATTACAGAAAAATTGGATCTCCTTCCATTGGTGCACTCTACTAACCTCACAGATCCTCAAGAAAATAGCTTTGATACCAATTTGTTAATTTCAGAACAAATAATGTTTGATTGATCAACTGAGATAATTTATTAAAGCTGGAAAGTTATGTATTTATACACAAAATGAACAAAGATTGTTCTAAAAAATAGCAAAGAAATTTGGTAATAAACCAGTAGTTAAAATAGAACTCATTAATTTCCTAATAATCTGGAGACTTATTCAATAACAAAAAAAAATGCTAACTTGCAGGATGTTAAACACATGATCATAACAATGGGCGTTATACCTTACTTTCGACCACAATTACTCAACAGGGCTGGCATGGCGTGGAACTGGAGACAATCACAGAAGACAGTGATATTGAAGAAGTGGAACTGGAAATCATCACAGAAGACAGTGATAGTGAAGAAATGGTACGAATTCACACCTAATTTAAGCTGAAATTAAGTTTAGTGTTTTTGAATCAAAACAGTGACATCTGCAGAGATCAAGTTTAACTGAGATACCAGTCTCTTTTATTGTGATCTCTGTTTCTAACATTATCATCTTACCGGAAGCTGTCAAAGTAATAATCTGGTACTAGTATAAATTTGAAAGAATTGCCAACAAAACCAATAATGATAGAACTCCTTGCTTCAGTCTATAATTTTTGCTCTTCTTTTTCTAGGCACCCTCACTATATAACCAGTCACTGATATATAAAACAAAATCATACAGATTGCAGCAGAGTGTTGGGAACTCTCTATAGATACCATGATAAATTGCTTTTAAGTACGGACCGGACAAGCCACCAACAGTATATCAAGTAGAGTTGCAACTTGACCAATGGTGATTATACTTTATTGTCCATAACCGTTACCCGAAAAAGTGAACAACTAGGTACAATGAAGGGGTAAAAGCGGCAATCATAGAAATAGTATTTTGACTGATACCTTTAATTTTTCCCTTGCCACTATTAGAGTGGATGAATCTACCACACCATATCTAGGACCAAATTGGATGAATTTCTCTATAAATATTTCTAGGAAAAAAAAAAAAAATCTTTGAACTAGCTGTAGTTTTTTCTCATCTTGACTAAGTCAGAGTTTTATATGCAGGCCTTGTGCCTTTCAACTAGCGCAAACTGCAGGGGATCTTATTTGGGGAAGATTCCAACCCAACCTTAATATGCTTCACAAGCCAAACGATTGAGGAGCAACATAGTTCAATGTGTATGGTAAGTGACTAGTCAGATCTACTTAAGCAAGAAGGTGTCACAAATTGGAACTACGTTTCTGAATTGTTTGAGCATGTGTTGTTCGAAGCCCACAACAAATACAAATTCATCTCAGAGACAGTTTCCAACGTTGATAGAAGAGCTGTGCCGTCAATTTTCTCTCACCGATCTTAGGAAAGCCACCAATAACTTTGATCTGAACAGAGTAGTAGGAAGTGGATTATTTAGTGAAGTATATAAAGGCTTTCTGCAGCATGATGGTGCTTCTGATTACACGGTCGCAATAAAGCGATTTGATTATGAAGGATGGGAAGCGTTCAACAAGGAAATAGAATTGCTATGCCAGCTTCGTCACCCTAGATGTGTGTCTCTTTTAGGATTCTGCAACCACGAAAATGAGAAGATTCTTGTATACGAGTACATGTCCAATGGATCTCTAGATAAACACCTACAAGATGGTAAACTATCATGGAAGAAGAGGCTAGAGATATGCATAGGAGTAGCACGTGGACTACACTACCTTCACACTGGAGCCAAGCGTTCTATCTTTCACTGTATCCTCGGTCCTAGTACCATCCTTTTGGATGACCACATGAAGCCAAAACTCGCTGGTTTCGGCGTTAGCGTGCAGGGATCACGTTTTATGTCAAAGCAGAAGCAAATCAAAGTAGATCATGTTTTGGGTAATTTTTGTTTTGTTGTATAAGCTCATTCACTGCAATGAATTTTTGTGGATCAAACCAAGCTAATACTCTTTGTTATAGGTACTTGGGGCTACACGGCTACGGACTATGTCATGGATGGTACCATCACAGCCAAATGGGATGTTTTCTCATTTGGTTTCCTTCTACTAGAAGTTGTGTGCAGGAGGATGTTTTATTTAAGAACCCTGGCTGAAAAAGAATGTCTCGAGAATCCTGTTGAGGAGGGAATTGATCCGATTATCAAAGGAAAGATTGCACCAGATTGTTGGCAAGTCTTTGTAGATATCATGGTAACTTGCTTGAAGTATGAACCAGATGAGCGACCAACAATTGGTGAAGTGGAGGTGCAACTTGAGCATGCTCTATGGATGCAGGAACAAGCTGATATCACAAACTCCAACTCTGAGTATACCTTACTGTCCAAAACCATTATTTCCCTGGGAGTGAAACAAATTGATACTGAAGAAATGTAAGTGACCAGGTCACTGAAATTGAATTTAGTGTTTTTAGTCAAAAAAACAGTTAGAGTAAGCTGAAATTAGTTTAGAATTTAGATGCTTGTGTAGCTTTTGCTGTGATACATGTTTCCAGCATTTTTTATTTTTATGTCATAGAATTCAATAATATGTTATAATTATTTAGAATTGTTAAATGTTGTAATATCGAACATGGGTTGTCAAAATAGTTTTTTCGTTTTAACAGAGGCTCTCATCAATAATCTTGTATTAGTAACTAACTAGTAATGATAGAAACTCCTTGCTGGTTCAGGCTTTAAATTGTTCTATCTACTGTCTCTGTGTTGGCCTAGTTGGAATTACTTGCCAACATTTTCCCCTTATACTAACTTTAAGTATTAAAGTAGAATAATTGAAGTGGGGAGAGGAAGAATAATTGAAGAGAGAGATAATGGGTACAGAGGGAGAGAGATGTTACAAAGGAACAACATTGAGACTATGATCTCAAATGGCTTGGACACTCCTCTCAAATGACGCGTCCGTGTCAAACACATGTATCGGACACAACACTCGAAAAATATTCGTAGGATACTTATCGATGAAGTGTTAAATTTAAAAAATATTTGTTGAATTTTTGAAAATTCTAGCATGATTTTAATACAATTTTAAAAAAGAGAAACCCATTAATTTTCTAAATACCCAAATTTATTGTATGAATTTTTAGTATAATTATAAAAATAAGAAACAAATCCTTTTGAACTAATCATGAAAAATATTTTTATGCTTAAAAAAAAAACTGAAACATATTTGTACACACATAAATCTTTATTGTCAATTTATATAATTTATAGTTATATAATATATAAATCCATGTTTCCATATCCTACATTTTAAAGATTATATGTATCTTCGTGTCCATGTTATATTAATATTTGTTGTAGTACAAAGCATTGAGATGCGTGGTAGACAGTGGTTCTAAACTATTTGTAGCATTTGTTGGAGTCCCTGTTTCTAGCATTTTGATTTTAGTATAGAAGTAACATATGTATATTTTTTCTGAGACAGACCAAATCCACCTTATTAATATCTTACTAATAGAGAACTGGAGGAATTGTGAGACTTCTTATTTTTTATTTCTAAGATTTGTTATTTTGATGAGTATCTGTATTTGCTCATTTATCCAAACTCTTATTCTGTTGATTGCACAAAATGAGACTCTCAAATTACATGCCAACAAAATAAATAAGAAGTCTTAATAAATAACACTTGTATGTACACGTAAAATTTAGACATGAAATAAAGTAAAGTGATATATTATAAAGATCTTATAATATATGATTTTTTTCATATCATACATTCAATAGTCGCTTACCTTAAGATCCATATAATATAGGAATAGTTTCTTCAATCATATTTTCTCAATTTATTTTTTTAATTTTTTTTTTTTATCATATTCTTCCTTGATAGTTAACCATGAGACAATCCATTTAAAAAAGAGAATCTTATGTTTTTAATATTTTTCATTCTCATCAAATTAAATTTTCATCAGATACCATAATAAATATATATATATATAACATCATATTATTAAATCATAGGTTTTATGTCCAAAATTTAGATTATGAAATTAATTTAAATAATTTTCTTTTAATATGTCATATTAGAGTCTTTATTTATTTTTAAAAAAAAACAATAATAATTTTAAAAAAAAAGCTCAAATTGATTTTATGTATTGATTTGATTCTCACATGCTTTATTTTTTTAAGGCATATGGTGGAACTAACATTATTTACAGCTGATCTTTTCAATTTAGAAAATCTTGAGTGAAATTTAATAACTATATTAACAACAAAAAAGTCAATTAGTAACATGTCCCAGTAGCATACATCTTAAAAATATGTGACCATTAAATAAAGTACTTAAACATTTGTCTTTAGTTTTGATTTTTTTTAATGGATAAAATGATATGTATTTAAAATATTAACAGTCTTACCTTGGAAGAAAATCCCAAACTTAACCCTTTTTTTTCCAGCAATTCTCAAACTTAACCCTAACACCTTGGAAGTACCCCAATTTGCTTAACTGTGAAAATTGAAGGGAAGTAGAGGTGAAAGATGCTTCAAGTGTGAACCTGATAAATGACCAACTATGAGTAAAGTAGAGGTGGAACTTCAGCATGATCTGTAGGAACAAACTGATATCACAAACACCAATGCTGATGATTATAAACCCAAAAAAAAAAAAAAAAAACTTATTGTTCAAAACCATTATTCACCCAAAACTAATTTGAGCATGCTCTGCCATTGCACCAACAGGATTGTTATGTGTGAGATTGTTATTATTTATTTCTAACATTTGGTACCTTCCTTTTGATTAGTCTTTTGATGAGATTCTTATATTCTCCTTACTGTTTTACATCAGTTTTTCCTTGCTTATAACACCACTATTGTATGAATCTATATAGTAAGACAAAGTATTATAATATAGTTCTGCATAATTCTTCACTAACCATGGAAAACCAATTTCTGTTTTGATTGGTTTTGTTGTCTTGAATGTTTTTTATCTTTATGGGGTTGTTGAATCTTGTACGAGGATTGCAATACCTCTAAAATATTTCTCTTAATTTTATTTTATTTTTTATTGATAAAAAAAATTATTTGAAAAAAAAATTTAGCTATCTGGAAATAAACCCTCGTTCTATTTAGGCTCAATTTGAATCCTCCAATTTATAAGAACTTTTAAGATAAATTATTTTAGTTCTAGAAAAGTTTACTTATATAAGTTGATTTAACTTTGATTTAGTTTACCTTCTTAATTTATTAATTAATTGTATTCTTTTTTCCTATAACTAACTTTTGGGGGTAATCTTTCTCTCTCTTTTTATAAAAAAAAAGGAAGAAAAACAGTACTTGTAACACAATCCCAATGTTTCCGCAAAGGCATTGGGAATTGGCTCAACAGCAATCCATTCCCCATCTTTGATAATGAGTCTTTCCAATACTCGATAACCACATCTTCTCTTCCACTACTTGTGTAGAGCTTGCACCTCCCATTTTGATCATTAGAGCTTTCGTTTATCTTTTCATCCTCAGGCATGCCATGGAATTCTTTGAAAATATTCAGTGTAGCATCCACTATGTTCTAAGAAACTCCATGAATTTTTTTTTTTTTTTATCAACAAAGAATTAAGATATTAAAGAAACACTTTAGAGTGTCCCAATCTGTATAAAAAACTTATTCATCTAAGTACTAAAACAGAAACATAACAGACTTAAAAATGACTTATAAATGCCTAACTTTGTTACATAAATGTATAGCATATTAAGGCAAAGCATCCTGCAAAAATAAGCCTGATATGCAAATGAAAACCACCCCCTTCTTCGTCGAACCCATCATAAGCCAGCATAGAACTGAATGCTTTGACAATACCACAATACCAGCGGGCATCTGCATAACGACCTTGGACGAAATCTGCATAACAATTACGCTAAAGAATGTGTCTGATAAATAACCACATATAAATAAGGTGTCCTTTTGTTCTTTCCATCTTCAGTGAGCTTATTGGATTAGGTGGATGCTTCCTTGAACCTCAGTGCGACGCCTTTCTTGAATCCCATGAAAGTTGCATTGGAAGCCGTATGTTAGAATTAGCTTGCACCAACTCAAAGTCCAACAGTCACTATCCCATTTACAAAAGATTGGCCCATTGTGGATGGTAAAGGTTAATGTACCCTTTTGCCAATAACTTGAAGTTGTCAAATATTAAAACATCCTCCACAAACTCCACTATATGATTACGTGGTATATTCCCTGGAGTAGGCACACCTTCCAAATAAACTCCAATTCCAACACCTTGTTGATGCCTCCTACGTGATTGAAGAAAATCCTGCTCCAAAGAAGACCCCTATTCGATCCTCTACTACTTCCCCTTATAGCATAAATTCTTCATTGTCCAACAACTGCTTTGCTTTACGCCTGAAAGATTTTCAACAACTTCCTTCCATGGTTGATAACCTAGCTAGTTTTTCACACTTTCAGATTAACCAAATATATATACATGCACACAAAACCAAAGCCAAACATGTAATAAGACCATATAAAATGTGTAGTATTTCTCATAAGAAATAATTGATTGGCCACACCAAGTTATATCAGACAACACCAAAGATATATGCATGATATATGTAATTACTCTACATTTGCAAGAAATGGGAGATTCCAACTCTACAAACACGTGTGTGCAACCAATATCAATCATGTCATGCATGAGAAACACGTGTGGTGAATAAGAAGAAAGTAAAGCAAGGAAATGAGTGAATAAACAATATGAACCTGGAAAAGGCCTTCTGATACCAACTCGACCGTGTCCTCAAAGATCAATAACTGGAACTAACTTTCCAGAGGCGAAAACATCATTATCATGGTCTTCTTTCTGGTGGTTGCACTTGCACATATGATGATGGCACCAAAGAATGAAGATTGCACCAGCTAGACACAAGCTTCTCAGCCATGATGTTAAGACTGCATGAGTGGCACAGATTCTGTAAGGAATTATAATAACAGAAAAATGCTAAATAATTAAGTAACCTATCTCTTGATGGGGCTGGTACACCAAGCCAACAAGGAACTACACGGGCATTCTGGTACAATTAATTGGGTGGGCTCCTGTATGCCAACCATGAATCACCTTCTCTTTTCTAGCTACAAGAGCTCTCCCAAGAGCTGCTGGTACATACTGCATAATTATGCAAGTTTTTATGCTTAATAGTATGCTGTACAATTATGCAATTATGCAGGTAGCATTGTTTATCAATTGTTTATCTAGTTTTGGATGCAGCTTTGTAGTGTCTATTGTAGCTGAAAGTTAGATGTAGTAAGTGTAAGTTCTTCTAAGGATTGGGACAGTCTTACCTTTTAATTAATTTATTTTTTATTGATAAAAAATAAACAGAAAATGCTAAATGATTACATACAAATTTATAGGTAGATTGGATGTCATTGGAAAAGAAAAAACAAAGAAATAGAACCATTTGAAGTAATAAAAAATTGTATTCCATTATAAAACAAAATTTACAACAGAGTCTTTAAAATAATATAATATAATAGAGTCCTTCGAAGTTTATTTTTATTGGGAAAAAAAATAAAAATAATAAAGATATTTTAGAAATATCTCAACCCTTATATAAGAAGTATAAACATTTCAAACTGGAAAAAAACCTCTACCCGTAAGCAAAACTACAATCTCACCTCAACCTTTATATTTTTTAATGGATTTCATACATAGCAAGGGTTTTAGGCACCAATCAGAATAAGAAAAATATGTTAAGCGTACTTTCGATGTTATCCATAACCAAACTTTCAACTGCATCATCGAGAAAATCTCCATGTGGTGCCCGTTCTTGAAGATCTTCTTATTTTTATACTTCCACGGTTCTCCTATGACTGTTATCTACACATACCACCAAATTCGATTAATTGCTTCACTTTCCTCCATGAGCCTAAATTGTTACAAATGTATTTTCGACTCTTGATGTACTGTCGATGCCAGACCCACCACTCGTAATACTTAGACCAGACAAATCAAACTATTCTGCATCTACAGAATAGATGAGACATGGTTTCTTCAGTCTCCTCACACATCTTACGAACATTACTTTTCACACTTATCTCCCTTTTCATAAGATTCTTTTTAGAACCATTCAAAATAAAATAAGGATAAAATTCGTGTATTGAAAATGATATGATGATTAACCATTTCTAATAATGTTACAATTGAATCTGGAATTATATTAACAATAGTGTTAAAAGATTTTTAAATACAAAATTATATTTAATCTTATCCTTAATCTTCCTTTTAAAAGGAATTTTAATTATATAATTCTTATAGCATTTTAACCTTCTTGGTCTCACTCACACGTTTATTAAAAATATACTAGAGGTAATGTATTGATAAAGAGTGTTTTCAGTCTAGAAATTTTTTTAAGAACGTAATATTTTTCAAATATTACTGAATATTAAATAATTGATTGTTTATGTTCTTAAAATATTTTCCTTTCAGTAGTACATAATTTCTTGTTATTGAGAAACTTCATCTTACTAATAAAAATGCATGTATTATTTAATTTCTCTGTCCATTATTATAACTAACCAAGTCTTTGTTTTTGTTCATTTTTATGTTTTAATGAATGAGCTAGTTTTTTTTTTTTTTTTACAAATTACCTTTGCTTTAACAGTTTTTCCATCATCTTTCCGTCTAAAAAACCCATCTTTTAAGCAAAAGAAACCCTAAAATCAGAGAGAGAGAAATCCCAAAGTGAACCCGAAAGCACTGCAGTGATCGAAATTGCATGAGTGGGTTGAAGATAAGAAGCTCAACACCTGACCTTACTGAAGGAAATACCGCTTCAGGCTCTCCCTTTTCTCCTTCCAATCTAATCTTCAAATCGCTGCCTCGTTATTTCAATAATCTCAGTTTAAAAATTATTTTATAAATTTTTATTAATAATAAAAATTATTGATAAAAATAATTTTTTATTTTTAAAATAATATTTAATTGAATTAGTATAATGACTTTTTATCTTTAATATTAATTACTATTTAAACATTCAATTATTAAGAAAGATTTTACTAAGAAGTTGTCTATGTCCACTTCGTACTCCATATTGAATGCACAAAAGTCCTCCTAATTGACCGTTTGAAATATGTATGTGTGTGCCCAATCGATGTAGAGAAAAGGAACTGATAAAAAAAATTAGAAACAAGGAAGCAATTTCGTGCAAGAAAATGTGATACAAATTTTGATGTTATTTTTGACATCCACTTACACTTCCGCTGCAATTTACAAAATTAAAGTTTCAAAATGTATATATTATATAATTATAAATAAAATTAAAATTATATGATCAAATTTTTCTTTTATGTTAGAAAAATGTTTTTCATTACTAATTTTAAAGAATTTATTTTCTATTTTTATAATTATAATAAAAATTTATACAATAAATTTAAATATTAAAAAATTATCCTATTTATTTCTTTAAAATTTGGTTAGAATCATTTAAAATTATCATAAATTAAAAAAGTTATATTTAGAAATGGAGATTTTAACAACTTGTGTGGAAAAGTGTGGTGTGTCACTGTGGCGGAAACATGGACACGTAAGAAGAAAACACAGCCTAGTTAAAAACTGTAGGGATCTTTTTTGGGGGGAAGATTCCAACCCAACCCCAACATGCATCACAAGCCAAACGATTGAGGAGCACATAGTTTAATGTGTATGGTAAGTGACAAGTGAGAGCTACTTAAGCAAGAAGGTGTCACAAATTGGAACTATGTTTCTGAATTGTTTGGGCATGTGTTGTTCGAAGCCCACAACAAATACAAATTCATCTCAGCCACAGTTTCCAAGGTTGATAGAAGAGCTGTGCCATCAATTTTCTCTCACGGATCTTAGGAAAGCCACCAATAACTTTGATCTGAACAGATTAATAGGAAGTGGATTATTTTGTGAAGTATATAAAGGGTGTCTGCAGCGTGATGGTGCTTCTGATTACACGGTCGCAATAAAGCGATTTGATTATCAAGGATGGGAAGCGTTCAACAAGGAAATAGAATTGCTATGCCAGCTTCGTCACCCTAGATGTGTGTCTCTTTTAGGATTCTGCAACCACGAAAATGAGAAGATTCTTGTATACGAGTACATGTCCAATGGATCTCTAGATAAACACCTACAAGAAGGTCAACTATCATGGAAGAAGAGGCTAGAGATATGCATAGGAGTAGCACGTGGACTACACTACCTTCACACCGGAGCCAAGCGTTCCATCTTTCACTGTATCCTCGGTCCTGGTACCATCCTTTTGGATGACCAAATGGAGCCAAAACTCTCTGGTTTCGATGCTAGCGTGCAGGGATCACGTTTTATGTCAAAGCAGAAGCAAATCAAAGTAGATCAAGTTTTGGGTAATTTTTGTTTTGTTGTATGAGCTCACTCACTGCAATGAATTTTTGTGGATCAAACTAAGCTAATACTCTTTGTTATAGGAATTTGTGACCTCGCGGCTACGGACTATGTCATGGATGGTACCATCACAGCTAAATGGGATGTTTTCTCATTTGGTTTCCTTCTGGTAGAAGTTGTGTGCAGGAGGATGTTTTATTTAATAACCCTGACTGAAAAAGAATGTCTGGAGAATCCTGTTGAGGAGAGAATTGATCCGATTATCAAAGGACAGATTGCACCAGATTGTTGGCAAGTCTTTGTAGATATCATGGTAACTTGCTTGAAGTATGAACCAGATGAGCGACCAACAATTGGTGAAGTGGAGGTGCAACTTGAGCATGCTCTATCGATGCAGGAACAAGCTGATATCACGAACTCCAACTCTGAGTATACCTTACTGTCCAAAACCATTATTTCACTGGGAGTGAAACAAATTGATACTGAAGAAATGTAAGTGACCAGGTCACTGAAATTGAGTTTAGTGTTTTTAGTCAAAACAGTTAGAGTAAGCTGAAATTAGTTTAGAATTTAGATGCTTGTGTAGCTTTTGCTGTGATACATGCTTCCAGCATTTTTTATTTTTATGTCATAGAATTCAATAATATGTTATAATTATTTAGAATTGTTAAATGTTGTAATATCGAACATGGGTTGTCAAAATAGTTTTTTCGTTTTAACAGAGGCTCTCATCAATAATCTTGTATTAGTAACTAACTAGTAATGATAGAAACTCCTTGCTGGTTCAGGCTTTAAATTGTTCTATCTACTGTCTCTTTGTTGGCCTAGTTGGAATTACTTGCCAACAGTTTCCCCTTATACTAACTTTAAGTATTAAAGTGGAATAATTGAAGTGGGGAGAGGAAGAATAATTGAAGAGAGAGATAATGGGGACAGAGGGAGAGAGATGTTACAAAGGGACAACATTGAGATGCGTGGTAGACAGTGGTTCTGAACAATTTGTAGCATTTGTTGCAATCCCTGTTTCTAGCATTTTGATTTTAGTATAGAAGTAGCATGTCATTTTTTTTCCCTGAGACAGACGAAATCCACCTTATTAATATCTTACTAATAGAGAACTGGACGAATTGCGAGATTTCTCTATTCTTTCTTTCTAAGATTTGGTATTTTGATGAGTATCCGTATTTGCTCATTGATCCAAACTCTTATTCTGTTGCTTGCACAAAATGAGACTCTCAAATTACATGCCAACAAAATAAATAAGAAGTCTTAATAAATAACACTTGTAATAAATAAGACTTGTATGTACATGTAAAATTTAGACGTAAAGTAAAGTGATGCATATTATAAAGATCTTAGAATATATCATTTTTGCATATCATACATCCGATAATCACTTACCTTAAGATC